>CM050654.1:13200283-13830641 GCA_027574665.1 Rhynochetos jubatus
TCTTTCTGTCATCTCTCAAAGCCAAACTGCACCGATGTATCAGGATATACTTTTTTGACTGTTTACTTCCCATGGAAACAAATTTATGCTTGTATACTAGAACTAATGATTCAGTAATGCATTAATATCTTAACCCTGCTGTCCAGCCACAGCAGAAGTAGTTCGTACTTACAATACATTACACATCACAAATCACACCCCTGTCACACAGCACTTCCTGGCAGGTTTTGCCGTTCCTTCAGTGCAGGAAACACGATGTTTCAGTACAGTATTTCAGCAATTCCATGACTTTGTGTTGACTGCAGGGAACTAGTTTTCCAAACAGTATGCTATGGATTCAAACCCACTTACATGTAAATGGGGAGGAGGACACAGCCAGAGAGGCAGGAAGATGTCTGTGTTACTAGAAAGCTCCCCACTAAACATCTTGAACCAGTATGCCAAGTAGGGCAGACTGGTTTTAATCACGATGGTCTGCAATTCAGCATGAGACTCCATCCTAAGTCCCCCGTGTCACACTGCTGATTTGCTAGCAGCCTAAGATAGCTGACAGCAGGCTGTACTCTTCCTTTCCAGCACCAGGACAGATGGCCCAAGCTCACTCCAGCAATGCAGTTTAGCCGATATGAAAAAAGACACACTAAGAAGCATTCTTATCACAGCAATGAGACACAGCCAAGTCCTGGCAAGAAAAGGGAACCTGCCTCCCCAAGGATGGAAAGCATTGTTCTGCCATAGTAAACAGCACCAGCTGGGCTCTCGGATGTCTTCCTGCGGGCAGACTGCTGGGGAGAATCCACACTCTAAACATGCCTTGCAGTAATTTACCCCAGATGCACGTTAATGTTTAAATTTTCAACAGCTACTAAATTGCAGTATTTCTTGGAGGAATATGAGGAAGAATAAGAGAGATCAACCCACTTCAGTATCAGCGAAGGAAGAAGAAGGAAGAGGAGGGCATCGCAAGCACCGCTGGCACAGCACTCCCTTGCTGCACACAGCCCAGGTGCTTGAGCCCTGGCTGCCACATGGCCCCAAGAAACACTCTCAGGATTTGGAGTGGATTTGGCTGAGTCACAGCTTGCACACCTACATCTCCTGGCCTCGTCAGAGGTCAGACCCCAGCACTCCTTCCTGCAGGCCCTGAAACTATCACTAAGCCCACTGTTTCCCCAGTATAAATGCCTATAAATACATCCTTGTAGAAACTGGGGTTAAAAGTGTCAGCTGTCAGGGACACATAGTAGTTAAAACGAAACCGAGAACTTCATGAAGTACCTACATACAAGGTGTACACAGATAAAGTGCAAGAGAACAGCAGATGCAATTATTAATTTGCATGCCCAGCACATCTTCCTCCTCTCCTCTTTGTGGGATCAATGCTTTAGCCAGTGCCTCTTCCTTTCTGACAGCATCTCTTGGAAGAAGGTGACAACTCTCCTCTAATTCATTGTAAGATCCCTTTGACTCCCCTCAGGCTGGTTTCCCAGAGTTGATACTAAATGTCACAAATTATGTTTTCCCTGAGAAGTTTAGCAGTCACTGAGCACATCCTTTGGCAGAGCAGGAAGCCCCAGTATCCACTGCTGTGCTTGAATCACTCTCCACTGCTCCTTTACACCCACACTTGCCCTATTTCAAGCACATAAATCAAACATCTGACAAGCCAACACACACGGTGTGCTAGACAGTTCCACATTTTAACCCCAAAAATGAAATAGCAAAACAAAGCTGCTTATTCTGTGTAACACAGGACCAAGGACCCAGACCTTAACTCTCCATCCTCAGGAAATACACCCTGGGGTAAACGAGAAAGCATTTGAGCTCAACACAGCTGCAGTGGGTACTTTAAGCGAAAGTCCAGAACTACTATCTTGATGAAGATACCTGGAGTTTTGTTTTAGCTTTAAGCCACATAAATCGATGTGATGTAAGAAGAAAAGGATCCAGTTAAAGAGGAAAACCATATGAGTAAAACAATATAAAAATTGTACAGATTAAACATATTTAAAATAATAAAAAAAATTCTCATCAACTGGGGCATTAAAAGAGGAATTGAGTGGGGTCAAGGGTTACAACTTTCATTTATCAACAGAAAGAGCACACATTCCTGAAATACGGGAGAATAAATACAAGGACCATGTGGTGTTTACAAGAGAGAGGACTTGCAAGCAATGGTAACAGGAGTATTACAATCAGATGCATGTTAATTCCGGGGGGGGGGGGTGGGGGGGTGGGGGGGTGTGCGGGAAGGGGTGGCAAGGGGAAATTACAATCTATAGCAGCAGCACTCCAGAGGCAGGTAACAAGGAGGCTCCAAGAAACCCAAAGGAAGCAAGAACAGAGGTAAAACCTTTAACAGATGTGTCAGGAAGTTCTTTGGTAGCTGAAGCACACAGGAAGTCTCAGAACATCTCCCAAATGGCAGTATCTGTATCACACAGGCATCCCTCCCAGCAGTGCCGGCAGAGACCCTTCCTGGAGGCCTCCTCTCTGACACTGGAGAAAGCTTTAGCAGCCTCGCTTGCCAGGTGATTTGAAAGAACCCAGTCACAATGAATGCAATCCCAGCAACTGAAAGCTGAAAATGCAAGTGTGGTGGTGGTTGGATGCTGGGTTTTTTGTTTGTTTGTTCTGCTCTGGTTTTTTAAATCAGCATATCCTACATGACATGAAAAAGGCAGCTTTTAAAAGGTGGATGAATGTGGTACATGGCATTACATCGGCACGAAGGAAGTAAAGCTGGCTGCTGGCAAGCCAGCATGAACAGCAGACTTGCATTTCTACCACCAGGAGAATAACCAACATGTGAAAAGGTAGTAACTAAAGAGTTTGTACTGCAGACCTGTCTCCAATGACTGAACCACTCAAGAGCTACCTCAACACAAAGAAATACAGAAAGAAACTCTTAAGTGGCCATAAGAGAAGAAGCAAGCTGCACCCAGGAAGATATATGCATTTTTTGACTTGCACATGGGCTAGTATATGCGTATTAATACTGGAAAGTTATTCTCCCACATTCAGACAGTGATTCAGAGAAATATTATATAAGCCGTGTGAAGGCTCATGCAGTTACTAACTGTAACTTCCTACAAATAGCGAGCAAGTGATATGCATATGGCAGCATCCAGTAATGAAACACCTTTGTTCCTGTAAACGCTGCAGGAACCTTCCACTAAAATCTTACACACTAAACAACACAGTAAAAAAAACCATAGGGTGGTGATGACAGCAGAGAAGCATTTTGGACAAAGATGGACTTGTTCATTAAACTCAGCAAGTCAAGAAGCCCCTTTGCATCTTCAATAGCATATCAGATTAGAGCCAGCAAAAGGAAAAGTAAGGTTGAGTTTCCTTTACGAACCTTGGCCAGATGCTGCCCCAGGCCCATCACACTCTGTGTGCAGGTGGCAGAAAATGTCAAACAACATCCCACCGTACAGCATAAGCACACACAACGAAAACTGTTCTTGGAAACACACTACCTAATTAAGATAAACCAGGCTTTGAACCAACTACTTGAAAAAAGTACTTTGCCTTAACACCAACAAGTTATAGAGCATGTTTAACAACGTGTTGGTTCACACAGGCAAAAACACGCCTATCGAGAAGCACCTCTTTAGGATGTAATTTAGACACTGAGCTGGAATCCCACTTTCTAGGAGAATGCCTCAAGAGAAGCTTCTCAGCCACCACCTCAAGTGCTTCTCATCAGGCATCGTGTGAATGAATCTCTTGCCACAGAAAAGGGGGCAGCAACAGGGCCTGCGCCGCATACGCCACTCAGCTAGAGAAGTGGCTTTACACCTCTGGTCCACTACACTTCCCCAGCATCGTCTAGGCGAACAGCAGAGCCTGTGAAGCAGCCTGCCGCTGCCCTGCAGTACCGAGCTGTGGAGCCCTCCTGGCAATTACAATGGTACCGCCGTGCTGGTAACAAAGCGACCCTACAGCCAGGCACTATGAAGCCATTTTCAAGAGAACAAAACCAAGCTGATTTGCAAAGGGTGTTCTCTTTAGTCTTCCAAGCTTTAAAGGAAAGCTGTACCTGAAAAACATTTTTAATTGTGTTGAAGGATAACTTGTCATTTTATTTTACAGATGCCTTATGCTGTTTAAGTTACCATGGTTACATCTTCAATAAATATCATAATAAAGAAATAAGAAACAGCTATGCCCTTATTTTTTATATTTTTTTTAAATGTCATGGTGAGGGTTTTTTTTTTTTTTTAAGGTGCTGACAAGATTGCTAGCATCATGTAACTAGTAGTCTTAATACTGCAACATTAACAGCAATATTTGTATGCAGCTGAATGCTTAATATATATATTGGAATGAAACAAAAATTTCTGCCTGCTCTCACTGGATATTACCTACCTTCCAATCTTGTCAAAGTTCACCTAGCGTTACAGAAATCTCTAGCTGTATCTCAGCAGGGTTTTTAAGACAAATCTATTAATCATTGTGGTTTTTACATGTATCTTGTATTTCCATAGAAGAAGCATCTGCAAACTAACATAGAGAATAACTATATGATTTTGTATATATTTAACTTATTTTTATTAAATGAGGAAATAGCCTTTTTTGAAGGTAATTTCTGTAGTCTTAAAAATTCAAACCCAAACCACCTGGTTTTCATTTCCTGGCCTGTTCCTTCTGTCTCAGCTGCATACTGTGCTAAAAACAAAGGCTCCATTCTTTAATTGTGAATATCAGACGCCTTTAACCTTCATTCTGTTACTAGTGCTTAGGAATGTGAAAAAGCTAATACACAATATCCTCTTTTATTAGCTAAAATAATAAATGGCCGGTTCCATTCCTTGTATCAGCTGGGCTCAAGATCCACAGATCCTTGGAGACTTAAGGCTCCGACAGAGACAAAAATGTATGTCTTTCAAAGCACAGTCGCTGTATTTGAACACAGTTCTGCTCTACTCTCTCAGATGACAGGCAAGGAGTGAAGGTCACCATTTCTAAGGTTACCTAAGAAAAGGCTGGAAGTCAGTCCCCTCAGCCCCTTGCCACCCCACCTGGGCTCAGTCACAAGGCAGCACAAGGACAGCTAGCCCATTCAACAGCTTGCCTCACAGACGTTTTACCACAAAACACCGGTTCAGAGCATCAGGTGAAGACAGCATTCTTCAGTGAGAACTGAAAGCTGTCAGAGGAAACGGGGCAGGGCAAAACGACTTGTACAGCTCACTGAATCAGTTTATCAGCCAGCTCAGTGCAGGAGACAATTGCTAATAAAGCAAAGAAATATTTATCTACAATGGAAACAAACACTTGGGTAAGGAGGTGACCAAACTGTCTCCTACTTGTGAAAGGAACAGGAGATTCAGAGTGAATAAACAAACGGGTGGAGGAGGCCCTGGAGAAGATCTTGAAAACAAGCAAACAAACAAAACCTCTTTGCATCAAGAAAGCAAGCTTTCAGAAAAACTGAAACTCTAATTATGATCACTATCAAGAGGAGACACAGTAACTGCCTTGAGACCCATTGGATCCAGTGTTGGGATAAACAGATCAAGTCCACCAATTTATTCCCTCGTTTATACACAATAAAACATTCGTTGCTGTTTTGCCTGCAAATAAAACAACTTGTTCATAACTTCCAGAACCTTCTGTCTGGGGCTTGTGTTAGGAATGAACGCACAGAGCTGGGTAAGGAAGAGGCACCTTTCACTCGGGGTGTGCTGGATCTCTTAACCAGGCTTCCAGGAGGCCATAACAAGCCCCACAAAGGTTTCCAGGGGTACAGCTGAGAGGGGAGCAAAACCAAGGGTGCAGTTTAAACCACACAGGCCAGAGGGAAAGCCAGCACTGGAGGCCAGGGGCAGCAGAAATCTCTTTCAGCTGCTACTGGCAAGACTCAATGCTCTCCAACATGCAGCATCAGGCTGATGTACACATTAATACACTGAATCACAGAGAGAGTCACATTTACCTCTTCCCTTTTTAATCAACTGGCAAATAGCCAGGTTCTGCAGTTGGTTCACAGATACATATTAAGTAACAGGCAATCACTTTACTCACACATCAACACTTCCCACATTTAGTGAAGAACCACACAGTTGAAAGCCCTTTCCCCTTCCACCCGTCTATTAGTAACGAGGATATTCATTACAGCAGCTTACAGAGAGGGAAATACGTTGCTTAGCTTGGAGAAAAACATGTAGGAGAATAATCAGTGTGATGCAGTATTGCCTGAAACTTGACTTCACAACAGTCATTGCACCAAAAGGTTTAAGAAAGCGGCCTTACGAGACAAAACCGTGAAAAGTAACCAAGAAAACTTGCACCATGTGATCTCTGGGAGTCCATACATGGATACAAAACTGGTAAGGAAAACACAGTGGTTTGGTTTGTCTGTAAAGCCAGTGAACAGAATGCACGCCAGAGCAGTAACAAACATTCCTAATGATTCCTAGCATTTATTGCTAAGACCACTCTGTTTATTATAACCACACCAAGCCCCAGCCTCTCTTGTGGTAGAAGCTACTTCATCATGAACCATTTTTCAGTGAGCAGAATTCCTTCACTGACAAGAACAAAATGGTAGTCTGTTTTGCCCATTTTTAAGGACTCTTACATGTAATCTTACCTAAAAATCATCACATCCATAATTTGCTGCAGAGTTCTTTGAAATTCTGTCAAAAAAAAAGCCCAAAACTTTATGCTGGGCATCAAACTTACGTTCTCAGAAAAAAACCTGCTACTCCTTAAGCAATGTTAGGGTCTCTGAAAAAAAGGTAAGTTAAAGTTTACCTTATGTCTGTAATGAAAACTGCCAATGCATTTCAGGGTTATTTGCAAACCTTTGTTTTCTTTAACTGAACTCTGCCTTGAGCAGGGGGAACGCAGGCTTGAAGTTCTGCTGTGCTCTGGAATAAGCTTTCCAATGTTCCCTCTGGAGGTGCACACAATCAGCATCCCAGAAAACATTAGCATTCCAGTAACCTTCTGGAATCCCACTCCCTTGTCTTGACAGGAACACCTTGACAAGCTCCATCTGACTCCTACAGCAACTCTCCTATAAGATCAAGAAACTAAAAAAATTCCCAGTCTTTTAAGATTAGCGTATCTTAAGGGTAACTGCTAGCCTGGGCTAATTTTAGCCCCATCAGCTAAGGCTATGAAGGGGCAGGCTTTGATGGAAGAGGTTCCTCTAAGGAAATGTAAGACTATAGAACTGCTTCATCCTTTTTTCCATTAAAAAGGGAAAAAAAACCCCAAACTCAAAACAAACAGTTACAATCAAGAACCACGTTAAGTTGTAAAATCAAGTATGCTACACTAGGAAAACCCCAAGGCAATATTGCTTATTGCAGTATGGCTTACACACTCAATTCGCTGCCCCTTGCCAAATGCATCCTTCTAAATGATTTAAAAAATAATTAGAAAAATCACATAGGTATTTTAGGGTTGGGGTTTTTTCCCTACAGGACCCTTCACCTCATTCCATATACTGGATGAGCCTGTGCAGAGGAAAGGGGGCTATCAGTGAGGCTTTTACCCACAGAGTTTCTTTTGCAATTCACTGATGAAGTCAGGAGCTGTATGTAAATCCAGAAGGGCGTGGGGCAGGGGGAGAAGCTGGAAAGGAATACTTGGTTCCTTTTACAAAGAAACCTGTACAAGGAAGATGAGGGACTCCTCTGAGCCTTAAGATTTTATGCTTGTATCTCTATTTACCAAATACTACACAGTAATTCTGTAGCAAGGCAAAAACTTCTCAGCTGCCAAGCTATGGCATGTCTCATTTATACACTAGTAGCAAAACAGCACTAGGTATTTTGTTCACTTATGTCATTAATCAAGAAAAAGACTAGGCTAATTAATGATTCATTAATGGAATTTTAACAGCAGAGACCCAACCTTTCCATTCATTGAAACACTTTGCTCTTTGTTGTCCACAATCAGAAATCTGGAGGTGAGCACCAGCCACAGCCTTAGAGTAGAACTTCCACATTACTGAATTTCATTTGTACTGGAAAAGAAACAAGTCTGTCTACACGTGGACAGATGTCATACCAGTATAGCCAGTTAACTTTACTTCCCCAAAACCTTTTGCCCTTGGGCAAAACAAAACTGGAAGTCAGTATTCTTAGACACTCACCCCTTCATCTGCCAGTGCTAAATGCTAAATAAAGCTTGGCATGGTTGCTCAACAACACAGGCAAGATGCTTTAAGAGCTGCTGTGGACTCCTAGAAAGTCACAGTGTTTGACCCAGAGATGGCTTCTTTAGGTAGGAGTTCCACCGATTTACAGAAGTCTCAGGAAGGAAATAAGGACTACCGATGGCACTGCATATAAAGAATTGCGCTTTCAATATTGCTGTTTCAAATCCTATTTCATACCAGATATTCGGGATAGCAAAAAACCTGATGATCATCACCAGTTTATGTACAATTCTGTTCATCAAACAGATCTCCTTCCCCTTTCCTTCTTTTCTCAGGAAAAAAGAAAAATATTCTATATCTTCCACAAAAAAATTTATGAAAATATTTTTGAGAACTAGTGATGAGCTTTAAAAATACAAAAATGAGAACAAGTTCAAGTTGCTTCCCTCCCCCTTACTAGATTTTTTTTTTTTTTTAACCATTTGACTTGTTTCTAAATTAACTATTTTGCTAAGATGCATCCAGAAGTCATGAGATCCGCTCCTACCTGTTTCAGAGCTTTCTTTTGGCTAGTCTCTCAAAACTCAGTGGGTTTTTTCCATATCTCCACCCTCTCTATTGGCACTTGCTTGGTCCTACCCTGCAGCACTACTGAAGATGGCAGGCCATCTGTAACACAAACAATATGATTAAAGGAGAAAGCACTAGGAATAGACTGGAATGCATACGTTACTCGCCAAGGGAACAGTTCAGCAATAAAGACTTCAAGAAGTTCCAGCTCTTTTAAACTAAAGAATTTTAGAATAAAGCACACTGCTGAAAGAAAAAAAATCACTTCTTTCAGTTCCTAACAAATCTGTACCTTGATAAACAAAAGGATCCTAAGTCCTTGTTGTGCCACCACCAGCCCCCAACAAAAACTCAGGCCTTGAAAGGTAGGCTAGGTCTTTCTTACATGTTGAACATCTCAAGATAACCTCACATTTACATAAAACAGCAGAGAGGAGTCAGATAACAACACTGTACTGAACATGGTGATGGAACTTAATCACTCAGCTTGAATCAAGGACCCTCAGAACAACATGCCCGACAGGCAACTACCACCTTTTATCACCTTACAAACACACAATAATGTACACCACCACCACTGTGATTTAACCTTGTGTTTTACGTGGTTTACTGTCGGACATCAAGACCTTTTTTCTTTTTAGTACACAGACAGAAGGAAAAAAGCAAATGAGGAAATAAAATGCTTTTCTTGCCTCAACCTCAAGCATTTCCTGTGTCACACACACTTAAAAACTGCCTTGTCTCAGGTGCCCGGCACATGACTTTCCTAGCTCTTTATAGGAGTTATAGCACAGCCTATAAATATCATTTGGCTTTTTATACAGTCATACATGCTAGAAGACATGTTACATGTGATCAATACGCTTAATTTGTGAAACTCATTTTACACATACCATTTGCAATGAACTGCCTAACTTCCAAAAATTAAACAAGCTAATTCATCCCCACAACCAGGACACTGCGGATCAACAAGCAACTGAAGACCTTTTCCACAAAAACAAACTGGCACTACCACAAACATCAGCCAGACTACAGCTGTGTTACTGCGTGACAAAGATACACACATTAACTACAGTTTGTACATTTTTCTTATTTATTCAAAAGCTAGGGGATGACAAAACGGGTTAAAATGTTTTATACCACCTATTTATTACATGAACAAATACTTAATCCAAAGGGACTCGTTTTACAAGCCCCTCTGTCCAAAAACCACACACAAATTAGTTTTTATACACAAATGTTTATTTCTCAAATAAACTTCCCCTTTAAACACAAGGAATGAAATCTAAATCTTCATAAAGATGAAGCCAAAATGAAATCCCTCCAGTACATTGTAATCACTGTTTTCTTGGTCACTACTGGCTTTAACTGTTTAACATCAAAAAACAAGGACATATTTAAAAAAATCATGCTACTGGATTTCTAGCTCTGCCTCTGACCAGCTCTATACTGATCTCCAATATTTTAAAATTTTACATCATCAAATCTGAAGCATTTAACTGAAGAACAGCTGTGCATTAAACACAAACAACTGAACAAGGAGATTATAAGATGTAATCAAGTTCATAACGAATATAGGTGTTCTTTTCATCATTATAGATTCTTGGATAATGTGCTATCAGAGCATCCTGTGATCCGATGTAGATTGAATTATAAATCTTCCAATAAACATCTCTGACTTTCCTGGCAGGGTGAAACAAACCCTAGAAAACAGAACGGAACAAAATTTATTGAAATCTTAAGGTCAACATATCTGTTATTGAATTTAATTAAGTTCTGCACAATAAGCACTTAAAAAAGCAACACCACTTACAACAAAGAAGGTACACTAAATATGTTATTACTACTTCCTAGTTTGGATAGTCATAAAACTTGAGAATGACACATTGCTTAGAGACAGATTTTCTAATATTCTTTTCCTGCAGGGAGAAATTCCACTTGATGGTTTGTTTTTTTTTAAGTTTTAAGTTTTAAGTTTTAAGTTTTGTATTCTGCTTTTACATTAGGAATTAAAACCTCCTGCAGTATATTTGGCTGGAACCAAGTCTTATCTTTGGCTAATTGTGATTTGTTATATATGAGATAAAATTAAACCCAAAAAAATGAGCAGAATGTGAAAGTTCTAGTAAAAACAGTTCTATATAGCAAGTATATGTACAAGTAGTATTTGGAAAAGAAAACACTGTGCCAGGGACTTCTCTCACCTTCCTACTAATGTCAGTAACTTTGTGCTGACCCTCCCTCCCCCTTACACAGTGAAATTCTGTATCTGCAAATAATCAATAAAATGCTGTCCCATCTTCTCTACACTGACCTGCGTGACATTCATGCTTGCTTCTCACCCATGAGGTGTGCTTAGATTCTACAGCCAACACAGCAAGAACTGTTATGTGCAATGAACGGAAAGGGAGCCTTCCGATTTTACCCCACATACACGTTTACAGAAGCTGAACTGACTAGTGTTGCAATGGTACAAACTCCAATAGTACAAAACAGCACTGTTTTCTAGTGCTTCCTTTTTACACAGTTTTAAATGTCTTACTGTTTTTCTTGGCTAACGACAAATAATGTTGATTTCCTATTAAGCCTACCCTCATTTACTTCGCTCGCTTGTTACTTGTACTATAACCTCCTGCACTATTAATTTATTCCCCAGTCATGAGTTGGTGTCCTCACAACTTGTGAGATACTTCCATTTTACAAGTCAGGGTGCCAGGCTATTTTTGCCAATTTATATTTTCAGTTACCTGCTACTTCCAGGCAAGCTCCTCAATGTAAGCAGCTATCTCACTCTACTAAAATCTCTACTGACTGCATATTTCAGTTACTGAAGCCCTTGGTACAGAATGCCATGTTTAAAGAATACTTCAAAGAGACAAAACGCCACACTATTTTCCTTTGCTGGAAACCATCTTCAGCTGACTTTTTTGTCCCCTGGATGGAAGTCCTGCCTGATAACTGCTGCCTCTGCTATCCCAGCACACATGGGGACATACCTGTAAACAATACTGCAACATTCTGCATGGACCGATAGCCACTCTGAGGCCCTCCAGAGCCCCCATAACTGCCTGAATGACGTGAGGAGAGGTTTCAAACACATTAGGCCACACGTAATTTAACAAATGGTTAAGAGAATCTTCACAGCCAAACCCATAAACACCAAGAGACATATGTTGCACCACAGCACTGGCAGTCTGTCTGTGTACAAGATCTCTGCAAAGAGAACAATGGTCTGTTAATAAATTATACTTAGAAGCAACATGATTGGACAAACATAGTATTTCTTTCCAGTAACATTTTTCTGAAAGCATTAATAAGCAGTTTTAACCCATATTTACTGGCAGCAAGAGGCAAAGGAACAAAAATCAGTATAATAAAGACTGACAGTTTTGTGACAAATTACTGCTCTCTAATTCAACAGCAAAAGTATTAACAATAGCAATTATCAAACGCAGTTTGAATGTAAGAGGTCTTGAGTCATAAGATGCTTGTATCATTTTAATCTTCAAAATTATTAGTGAAATAGGAGTATATAATCTGAATAATTTGTAGACAATGGCTTCCAAATTATGCTGGTCACTTAACATGTTTGGCAAAGAAAGAAAATATGCCTATTTGCTATCATTAAATCCCAGCTATATACTTAAAATATATGACTAAAGCTAACCATACCACAGAGCGAAAGAAGCGCACTCACCTGTCCATTAAAGCATCTTCAAGCAATGGTGTAACAGCATAAATGTAATCTTTTCCCATCTCTCCAATGTATTCAAACAGGAAAGAAAGAGATTTTAACACACCATTCTGGACGTTCAGTTCTGGAACTCTGTACTCATTCATGAGTGCAGGCAGCACCGTGAAAGGTGAGCACGTTTCAGCTACAATAGCGATTGCTACCGTAGTACACACTCGGTTCTGCCTTTCCTGTACTTTCAAGTTGTTTAGCAGTGTAGCCAATACATCATGGGGTCTGGAAAAGACAACATGCGTGTACATGTCAGTAGATTCAGTGAGCATCTGGATGAAATTCATTCAGTTTCAAACAGCAAGTGGCAGAAAAGCATGGCTTAGCCCTTAGGAAAAGTTTAGATATCTGGGAAGCAAGATAAACTACAAAACTGGAAAACAGCTTAAGCACCTGCATGACCTTATTTTCTTAACCAACATTTCCTACCTTGTCTAGACTTAGCTTTTTCCTGCTTTCTGTTCTGCCTCTTGTAGACTCTGGAGGATAGCAGTAGCCCTCCCCCCCAGCCCCGATCCCACAGGTAATTACAAACAAACTCGTATAAAAGCATACATCTTGACAGAGGTAGGCAATGTCCAGTACAGACACGTGTCGTTATGGCATGCCTTGGTTGCTAGCTCTATGTCCATTACATCAGTATTCGGTCACTTATTTAAGAATATGCATAAAGATGGGAACTGAGCTTCATTCTACAATTTGCTGACTTGCATTATCACCTTAGTGGCAAAAAAATTTTTTGCAAATCAATAAAGTATTGATTGAGGGAAAAATAAGGGGAGATTAAGTATTTAAGGAAGAGTTTATGAAAGAATACAGAAGATTTGAATGCGTATCACAGTATCAAAAATTTGGGAGACAAACAGCTCTTGCTACCCTATTACATTCTAACCTTACTAGTCTACAAATTTAGTTCAAAAGTGCAGCACTGTGTGTTAATGACAAACACGTGACAGCATTCTCCACCTACAAAATGGGTAAAAATCAAGTCTACACATTTAACACTTTAAATGTCGCAAAGTCTCAATTTTTCTCACCACAAAACTCACAATCACCACTGTGTCATGTAACTATGTAGAACTGGATAAGCTTACCCAATAGCTTTTGCAATATAACCAAAAGTGTTCACTGTGGCTCTTCGGATAGCTTTCTTGTGAGCTTTCAATAGTTCAAGCAGTTCAAAGCAGATCCTCATCCACTCTCTTGCAGAAACATACTCTGCACCTCTGAAAGACAATGAAGCAAGTCACCTCTTCAGTGATGTTACAGGTTTTTAAATAAACCCACATAAATTAGAGCACCTATTCACTTGCTATCAGCAGAAGGATACTGCTTAGGCAAATCCCTTAATTAGGTATCTGTTAACATTAGACCTTCACTGGTTACCCGGGTACTCAAAATTCACTATACTGAGCACATTAAGAGTCTGCATAAATGAATGACGTACTACTTACGAAGTGTTTGCAAAATACTAGAATACATTCAACAGACCATCTGCTAAATCTCATCTTCAACTATATACACCACTTAATAAACAGCAAGAGATATGACAATAAATACCCAGGTGCCAAACTCAAACTCAACTTTAGCTTTTGCTACAGCAATTACGCACACAGAGGGTCCCATTTTTATCACCAGCCAGCTTACCGGTCTGCAATACGCCCAACAAGATCAATACAATTCTCCTGTACTTTCTCATGTCTGTTCTTCAAAATAGGTGTAAGCCGTGGCAGCAGATCTTTGATGGGTGGTGTCATCTTGTGCATACCTATTGAATTTAAAGAGGCACATTTAGTTTTATAATGCCTTGCCATTTTGCTCTTCAACAGTCATGTCATCAATACCCAAACGTACCTATAACATTCACGATAGCCTTAAGTGCTCCAAGTATGCTGCCCAGTACTTCAGGGTATTCTTCACCCAGGTACTCATACAACACAACACCCAAGTGTCCCATCAGTTTTTCCTACAACCAAGTAAAAAGATTTAGAAGTTAATTTTTTTTTCCTGTCTCAATACTATGATGTACCACAGCAACTTCGGTAGGAGAAGTCAACACAATACCTCTTGACAAGTCTTCATGACAACTGCAGTACGAGAGATCAGGTCAGCTGCCTGCTGCCTAACTTTGGCCGATTTGTTGTTCAAGCGCCACAAAACGGTACCACAGATCTGTGGCAAGTAGGGTTTAACTCTTTTGCCTAGAGCATTAACCACTGTGCCAAAACCATTCAGCATCACAGAATCCTGAGTATAAAAACAACAAAAGCAAAAATCAGACCAACAGCAACACTACATTTTAATTAAACCTGACATCATCTAAAATCGCTATTAAAACTAACATTCCAGAGCTTGTTTCTGGATTTCATTCATCAGAGCACTGACATCCAAAAAAGGATTCCAAAAACCTAACTTGGAAGCATACATTTCTGTATAACCAGCTGTGAGCTTAGCTTACAATTAAAGCGATCCAAGTACTAAATGCCCTTGGCCATACCTCTGTGGTCTGTTCCTGAAAGGCGTACAGGATACCATCAATAAGTTGTTCTTCCAGCTTGTGATCAATGTCTGCTGCCCCCAGATTTCCCATTATCTTCTCAATTGTTTCCATGACCATTTTTCTGTACTGCTCAGCTTCATCTTTCAGATCATCCACAATTCTAGAAATAATTTCTGCTGCTCCAACTTTATTTGCCAGCTCCACAGTTGTATCAACCAACTGAAATACACAAACGTTAAGTGAATAAGCATTGTTAAAATCTACTTTCTATGTCTTGAAAATAAATTTCCCTAGTTTGAAGAGGAGAAACAGCATCATGCGTGTTATTGCCCACCACAGACAACTGGTTTTACCTTTGTGTAAAACATTGGATGATTTCCAACACAAATGAGGTGAACTACCCCACCTTACAGCTTATGTAGACTCATATTCACAGACGAAGAATGCCTTGATAGCCCCCCAAGAACCTGTTAATCTTCTAGCTATGCAACATCTAAATCACTAGTCCAAAGAAAATTCAGGTTCAGGATATACAAGACAGAATTCAGCATCCAGCCTGAATGAACACCAATGTGAATTTTGTTGTAATGTAAATCACATTCCAACTAAAAAGCACAAACTACCTGTCTGTAATTTCTTCTGTCCAATGCCATTCTGTGTTGCCAGAAGTGTTTGAAAAAAGGTGGCAAGATTTCTGTTTTAATGTAGTTTGCTTCAACACCATCTGTACCACAACACTGCTTCACCACCTGGTGGGAAATAAAAATCCAACAACTTTTAACTTGGCATAGGTTTTGGAGTTTTGGGTTTGTTTGTTTTTGTTTTTTTTTTTAAGGGAAAACACAGATATTGGATATTAGTGCTAAACAATCATTTTGACATACCTTCAACACAATTTTTTTCATCTCTTCATCAGGAGACTGGAACTCTCTGATAAGGATTAGCATGACTTCTCTGGTATAATAGTTTGCATACTCAGCATCCATGAGTGGAATCAAGTAACCAATAGCCTTCAAAAAGGCAGCCAAACCCTATTTAAATGCAGAAATATGTCTCTAATGAGTTACAGAAGATATACACTGATTTCAGTTCAAACTAAAGAAAGTATTTTAGATATACCTTTCCTCTGTGCTGACGTATACCCTTCCATAAAGGCTTCAGAACAGAATCAAATGACTCAATACCATAGGGAGTAGCTGCCTCAGCCAAGGCGGCAATAGCCAAAGCACTGATGGTGCGAACTTTCTGCTGCTCATCCACCAGACCTGCAAGAGAACAGTGTTTAGGACCACTTCTTGTGACTTAAGTTCAAAATAGGAAAAACAGAGGGGCAGTATAAATGGGATTAACTTATTTTCAGGGTAACTGAAACACTATTTGTCTTTCAGTCTGCTGACCCGTTTCTCAGTGTCAAAAGAACATCAAAGGCCCTTACTATCACCGTGCCTCAGTGGGGTATGAAAAATCTTTGAAATATAAAGTGAATTTAAAAAATCTTAGCCTGGGAAAGCAGAACTTACCATGTTCAATAATTTCAACCAAGCTCCTGAGGTGAGGCAAAATAGCACAGCCCATGAGAATCGCAATCTGCTGCACAATCTTGATGCCAGTATGCCTAGCCTGCCAGGATTTTTTGCTTTTACAGACAGCTTTCAAGAAGGGTAACAGAGAAGGAATGCCCAAAGCAGAGGCAACGACAGCAAAGGCTCGAGCTGTTGTATTTCGCACATATTCATCCATATTATCAATATCAGGTCGCATTGTAGAGATCATTGTTGCCAAACCAGCAGCCTGAAACAAAAACACAGAAAACAAACTGATTGGATTTATGAACAGCATGGTTAATTCTTCCGCCATGCCTATAAACATGCAGCTATATGCAAGCTAACTCGGTGCCTTAATGAAGAATGGAACTTTACCTTAGCCAAGTTTGAAATGATTTCTCTGCCTTCCACTCTCGCATAGTAGTCTTCATCAATCAGCAGCGGTTCAATAACGACAAGAATCTGAAAAGATGAACAAATTTATATTTTTATTCATTAATACTTTTAGTATTACTTCTGGCCCTAATAGATTCAGTGAAACAGAGATGATTCCACGGATCCAAGCTTTAAGATGAAAGGAAAATTAAATCCATTATACTCTTTTTACAGCTCTGCCTCTAAAGGACTTGGCCTGGAGATACTTCCTAGATCAGGTTTGATCCCCTTCCCACCCTAAAGTGTGCACATATCATGTTTACATCGTGCCTTAATGCTATAAAGCCCACATTCCAGCACACTACAAGTCTGGCTTAAGAAGAAATATAAAGCCAATTACATTTAAAAAATATGGTACTGTCCTCTTCTGATACGCAAGTAAGATATACTCTTCTCTCAGCAACCATCAGAGAAAACAAACCAAAGATGAAATATTAAACTGTACCAGACCTTGTGTACATACGGTCGGACCAAGTCATCCAGTTTGTAAAGAATTCTGTCAATGACTTTGACAAGCAAGTGACGCTCCTGATCTTCAAGCGTTGGTGACATCAGCAGAGGTAGAATCTGATTAAACAATGGCCCTGCTCCAAATTCACGAGCTTTATCAGTTATTTGTCGCAATGCGGCCTAAACAAAACCAAACAGCATATTGGTTAAACTAAGGAAACAACACTGAACAACTACAAAACGGGTAGATATTAACCAGGTTAAAATGTAATTCCCTGTAACAACAGGCTTCAAAATACTTGCTCTTACCACTGCAAAATTCTACTACAAACAATTTTATGCTGATCTGTTTAAGAACGTATGGATGAAGAGAAACACCCTGATATTAGCTCCCAGATGTTCAATTTCCAAGAAAAGCATGCTCCTCGTCTAATATTAAGAATGGCTCCATTTGAAAAATAGCTCTTACAGCACTTGCACCTAGGCAGCTTGGTGCTATGGTCGATTTAGAGCAAACCAGTGGAGGAAAAGACTGCTAATGTATTCCATAATCTGTAAGGCTGAAACTTAAATTAGCAGTGTAGCTCTAAGTTAAGTGTAAGAAGCAAAATCCAACACATTACAACACTCTAAGCAAAAAGCACTATAAATCTAGTTTCTCCTAACTTAAAAATATATGTCACATACTGTACAAAGAGCAGCAAAACTTAATCACACTGAATGACCAAAAAACCCACACAGATATAGAAGAGGAAGACAGCACTGCAGAGATATCAAAGTTTACGAGATAAGCTTAAAGAGAATACCATGGACAACTGTAGGAGAAAAGGTTAGTCTGAAACTAAATCTGAGAACAAATGCCGATTTTTCAAAAATGAAAGCACATAAACACACGACAACTCATCTTACCTTTCTCATGGGAGGCGTGCCATTTTTTATTTTCAGAAGTAATTTCATTATTTTTCTCTCCTTCTGTTCTTCAGGACTTAGAGTTGATTCATCAACATCAACCTACAAATAATTCCAGACAAATGAATAGACATTGCTACACAGAATAAAACAGGAAACTTAAAAACAGCAAGAGTGAAATCTCATTTACCAGGAGTTTATCAAAATACTGGATATCATCTGGTTTTAGGAATGGAAGATTGCCAGATGGCTGGTCATTAACACTCTTCATAGTCCGATCTTCTGTCTGCATGTGGAATCCAGTCATACCACCCAAAGGTGTTGGAGTTGCTGTAAGTTTACGGGCTGGAGTGCGAATAGGTACATAACCAGCTGGGGGGGGAAGAACCTACAGAATAAAGAACAAAACATGGTAACAACCGTACCACAGCACACATCTCCACAGCCTGCAAGACAGAAAACTTATCTTTTCACAACAGATAAAAAGAGGAGGGCATCAAACAAATGTAGTAATGTTTCATGTATCTTCCATTTCATTAGCTTGGGGATTTGTGCGAGTGTTGTTACATACATTAGATCCATATTCACAGCAATACAAATTCACCCTGACAGTCTGTATTCATGCTTATCCTGTACTGATGACATTTCAGAAGAAAGCTCACTTCCACTGCTGAGAGCTTGGGTAATTAACTCTGAGGTCTCTTCACAAAGTATTAAAGCAGCCCTTCAATATCTCTATCAAAACAACATACTTGCTAACTTAGATTTTGTGACTCTTCTACGTTTTTCTACATCTGGACGCAGTAATTTTATCAGTCCGTTCAGAGCTCATTTTTGGCCTGGACAGGCATTCCCAACATTGAGAAGCAGAATAACAACCTGCCTTTGTGATCACCTTTAGTTCTCCCTTTCTTATGGATTTACAGTACATCAGTAACTGAATAAAACATCCACAATCAATGATCAATACGTAATGTGATTCATCCTACTTCTAGGATAACTCGGTTTTAAAAAAATCAATATATTCTGACCAAAAAAAAAATCAATCTGCTGTATTTTAAACCATATGAATTACCTTATATCCCTCTGGAAACATAGCATCCAGTTCTTCATCAGAAAGCGGTCTGTTCCTCTCATCAATTTCCCTTTCCCAACGCCAAGCCTGCAGCTGTTCAGGAGTCATGCTCATGATATGACCTATATTTAAATTTTGAAAAAATAAAAGGATTAAGAAAGAAGTTCTTCTGTATGCAGCAGATGACCTGTCTACTGAACCTTTAGGCTCCCTCCTGAGTTTAAGCTCCCACAGGACTTGAAAATTGTTGCCAGTAAGATATCAAGCTTTTAGAGAGCCTTTTATCAGTTCTTAGCAACTACACTGAACAGCAACAGACATATAACCTTCGTCTCGATCCCTCTCCAGAACCGAGGTGCTGTGGGCATGAAAAATGGTAAACGGAGCATATACTGACTGCTCTCATAGAGGCAGGAAATCGTTAGGCGGAAGTCTATTTCAAAATACAGTATAAAGGCAAATACTTCATTACCACGAAAGAAAGTGAAGGCTTCAGAGGATGGACCGGGCTTACCTGGTGTGGGAGTTGCCATGTTCATAGCTGGTGTACCGATGGGTGTTTTGCCAGGTGTCAGAACAGGAGTGCTGCCACCCATCTGGCTAGCAGGTGTTTCATCCCAGCGTGACTTTCTTTTACTTGCTCCTGGGGTTGGTGTCTCACCAATGGAGTCACCACCTCTATCCGTACGAGGTGTCTCAGCCCATCCACTGCCATGTCCCGGAGTATCTAAGGAACAAAACCAAACCCATTTTTGCAGACAGCTGAACAGTATGTGCTCCAACTACAGCAGCAATATCCAAACCCATTTTCAATAGCCCATCCTTACGTCCACACAAATCAGCAAGTATCAAATAAATAAGTACACTAGACAAAAAGTAAAGACTGTGTGGGTGAATATTCAAAACACAGAGGTATTACACTGAACACCCAACAGACAACTTCATTCTACAAAAAAAGTATGTCATCTTGCTGAATCTTAGCATAAATGGGTAGGTAGAATTTTAAAAAATACAAAATAACTCAGATATTCTAAAAACTGGACAAAGTACTCCACACACTCCCTTGATAAAAGCATTAAGGAACGACGGTGTTTCACTGTCCTCTGACACATGAGTCTAACTAATCAGGCAGGCAAGAAAGTAATTCCCAAACTTGCTTTAATGCTAACCCCAAAAAATTAGAGTTCAAAACCAGCACACACAAATATATCACGAAAAGCAATTCAATATGAGCTCCTCTGTGTCCTTTACACATTAAAATCCCAACTTGCAGCAGTCACTAGATACACCACAAAACTTTTCATTCCGTTTCTGAGCTGAGCTGCTTTCAGAGATGTCACTTAAACCAACAGGCAGAACTCAATGCTTCAAACTTGGACCAAACCATCACTTTGCAACAACCACTAGATGTCAGAATATAATGAATTACTACTTGCCTGACTTCTGAATCTACTGTTTACTTAAGGTACGTCCTATACAAGCAACCATTCAAAATCATGCGCTTTCCAGGTGGCCATAAATACCTCTTTCTGTTTTAGGTGTTTCGTCCCATCGATTTTTACGTGCACTGGAAGTGGCACCTCCATGGCCTGGTGTTGCATGGCCGGGCGTGTCCCGCCCGGGTGTTGCCGCTCCTGCTGGTGTATGACTGGGAGTCGGATCCCATATTTTTGAGCCTGGGGTGGCACCAGGGGTTTCGCTACCCTTTGCACGGCCTGGAGTTTCATCCCATCGCAGAGATGGTGTATGTCCAGGAGTCTATACAAGGCAAAACTGAAGGTGTTAGTATCTCTCACACTATACAGCAAGAGACAGCTAGTTACTCTTTTTCAGTAAAGAAAGACACTTCAGAGGATTAGCATTAATAGTGTCTTCTGTAGGTAAGGTGATGAACACTACAATTATTACCTCTGCTTGATCCCAGCTGGATAGTTTTTTAGGTGTCGCACCAGGAGTCTGATCAGCTGTCTGATCCCAACGCCGTTTGCGTTTTGAAGGTGGCTGAGATGCAGCTCCATTGACGACTTTAAGCTCTCCAGCTTTAGCTTTTTCAGCTAGTTGTTGCCTAATTTCCCTCTGTGGAAGAACAAACAAACATAAACAGATTTATTAAGATGGCCTCTTCAAATCATACCTTTAAAAGCTATTTTTCTGCGATGTCATTTTAATGCTATTTTTTGAGGTTTTGCTCAAACAGCATGTAATTGGCACCTGTTTTAATTTCAAGTTCATTATCTTTTCAAATTCTTCTATACTGACAGAGCAATGTGTTTGGAGGGGCTGTTTTAAAACCAGTTTCTCATAAAAGGCATTATTACAACAAATGCATGCATGTGGAGAAATCTGAGTGCTGTCAATTGCTGTCACCTATATGTACAATGATTTTAACATACATGCATGTTCCAAACAAGTTCCAATTCAGTGGCGGATCAGAAAGAAAAATGTGTTCACGTGAGTTGTATCCCACAAGAAAATAAAGCCCAGAAATCCGTATTTAAAATGCTGAGATGACATTATTAAAACATCACACTAACACAGACTTTTTCACTTATCTATGGGTCCATGATCAATAAGATTGTCAAAATTATTAATTAATTCCTCAATTAAGAAAGTCAAGTAGGGTCGATCAGTATAAACCTACAGAGGTCACTGAAACGACAAGATCTTGCTCCAACTAACAATACAGCATTGCAGGTATTACTCAAGAAATCTGATTATACGAACAACAGCTTACTTATTACAATGAACTTTTAATAGCCACGAACAAGGGATTTACTTTTACTTTCTTTTTTAATGTTTTAAACCAAACACTATCCTTAAAGCAGTTGTTAGTACTGCAACATCTGTTACAAGTTCTTCAACAAAAGCTTTTTAAAACCTCCCTGAACTCCCTTTACACAGGTTTCCCAAAACAAACATCTGACACTGAATACCCCTCAATGACTGTTATTTGTCTTTCATCCTCTGAAAGAAAATAAACCAGAAGTTCAAGTGCTATAAAAAGCGCAGATTAAAATATATTGAAACTACTTCTCCCTCCATTGTTTAGGCATTATATAGAACAGATGGTTTTCAAAACTTTCATCTTTAAATTCCACTGACTTTCAACATGTGAAGAACAGGCTTTTGCACAGAAAAACACTCCAGACAAAATGGTAACACAATTTCCATTCCCATTTTCTTAACATGCTTTCAACGGCTGTAAAGTGAAACAAAGTTCAGGCAGAAAACCCTTCCCACACATACCTCTTCTTTTGTTAAATGCTGTTCACGCATAACATCCATGTATGTTCTGGCATTCATTTTAGGATCTGGTGTCTTCCCTCCTGCGGAAGAGAACAGCAACAGGAATGGAGCACAATGAGTACAGGACAAACACAAACTACTGACTTTTTCTACTGTCCTGCTCTAATATTATATTATTCCATGATCATTTAATTTTACTTTTTGATTGAAAATTTTAAAAATTACATGTATCTTACGTTTATTCAGTTTGCTGATCAATTTAACCTGTTTGAACACAAACATAACTACTGCAGTTTCAAACAAATATTTTAAAGCCGATATAAATGATAAAATGACAGCACAGTTAAGAGTCTTCAGAAGTGATGGGTTCCTGGGTTGCTAATCCGGAATACGTACACTTTCGTGCCTTTGTCTCCATCAGCAGTTCTGACTTCAAGCAGCAGAATAGAAGCCTAGAAAATTATCTCTTTACCATTAGTAACACTTTGGAAAGATATTTATATTCAAAACATTACCTTGTGTAAGCTGTTAAATCCTAGTTGTTATCTGACAATAAATAACTACTGCATGCCTAAGTAATGTTTAAAATGTTTTATCATAGAGACCCATTTATAAGTTTGACAAATCTGGACACATCTCCCAGATCTTCCTATGTCATATTGTACAAGGGCTTCATTAAAAACAAGAAAAGAAAAAAAAGCCACCAAAAAACCCCAAAAATCTGTCTGATGACGCTTTCCCCCTCTTCTCAAGGTACAATTGTGATTGGGAGCTGAATGCAATACAGTACATTTACCACCACAACGATACTCACAGGTAATGGGTTTTGTATACCATATGTTGTTTTATGTTGTGTATCTTGAGTTAATTAAGCTTTTAAATACTTTACAAGAAGCCCAAGTTCATAAAAAATGAGACTTGTCAAGAAAAACACTTTTCATTAAGAAAAATGTGCGGATTTGCTATACAAGTGGTATAGCATTATAATTTAGGGAAAAATACACTTCATAAACATTTCTATGCTGAAGATCATTGCCCAATTGGCTGTGTCATTCTGACACTAGCTTTGACAAGACTTTCCTTTGGAATACTTTTTCACCATAATCTACACAGGATGTGTTGAACTGCACCCTTAAGAATGCAGACAGGACTGGCATATAGCAGTACTGCTGTAGGAAAGAAATTAAGGACAGTTAGTATGGGCCTGTGAATTCTGACAATACATGTTTATATCAATTACAATTAAGCAAGAAAAATAATTAATATCCCTATTAATTCATGCAGGCTGAAATTCTAATTCGTAAAACCTGCAAAAGAGCTACTCATTTTAAGCCAGCAGGCACCTTATTGCCCTATGTGAAACTCACTCACCTGAAGGAAGTTTCTGTCAGACCCACTATACCCCTTTTTCCTGACTTGCAGTCTAAACTTATTAGAACAGACTTGAACTATTAATAGTATCAAAGTCTTATAGAAGCTTTTGTTTCTTTCAGCTATACCACCTAGGTTTACATAGGATGGTAAGAATTAGGTGCTCTATTTTGAGAACTAGCATTTCAAAAGCAATAACCCTGGAAATCTATGACTTGGAATGAAAACTTTCAAGGTATTGAAAGAATTTGAGCACTCAATACACAAGTTGTTCAAAGTATAACGCACAACCCAAAACAAAATGAAAATAGAAACCTTTAACCCTTTGTGTTTCTATGGCAATGGCTCATTATTTTCTTGTCCTTCTACCTGGAAAGAAAACTTGTATTATAAAGATGAAGAATATGGTATCTAGGTTTTCAACCAAGTCTCTACAAAAAGGGGATGTTTAAAACAAAACTAAGTTTATAAGCATGCCAACAGAAATCAAAGGGCTAAAGACAATTAGAGACAACAAATTTCATAAAGGGTATAGAAAAGTCAAAATAAATTACCATCTGCAAAAGGATCAAGACGCTCTGGGGAAATTATCATCATCCGCCTGTGCTTTTTGTACTCATCTTCCCGATCTGCAATCTTTTGAGGACGGTGTTCCGCAAAAGGATCATACTAAAAACAAACAACAAAAAAAAGCTTGTTAGTCACATATCTAGGAATAACAATGAGAAGTCTCTGGTGACCGTAAGCCTGTATTCATTTTCAGTACTACTACAAAGGCCTACTTTAATCTCAAATGCAGGAATGTCAAAACACTATGATACTATAGATTTTACTTCTGTAACAGGAATTTTGTTTTTTTTTCAACACAGATTTTCTTATGAAGTAACTTTTGACAAGAATTTGCTACTTTAAGTTTATTCACTTGTTAGAAAAGTATTTCATGCTGGCAAACAAATTTCACAGAAAAATACTCCAGGAATATAAAACCTAAGCAATAACATTTTTTTTTTACAAAAACAGAAGTATAAAGGACTTCAAAAATGAAAATAACTGCAAAACTTAATATATCTGACCTATAAAAAATCTAATAGTTTAGCATCTATGTCCACATTGCCTTTACATGCAGAAATGCTAGTATTTACCACCTCGTGATTCTAAATCAAAGCAGTAACAAGCTTAGAACATTAATTATCATAGCCCCTTACAGACATCTTGTATTTCCAGAAGACTCGCCTTGAAAAACTTTAACACTTCCTTACCCCAATACCTAAAACAGTATTTTATTGTGCCTTAAATTAAGACGCACCTGTTCAGTAGACTGTGGTATATCATTAAGCAATGCCACTGGAGCATGATACCCTGGCTTCTTCTGGCCAAGCAAACTTGTAGAAGGGTAGTCGTCATCATCCTGTCAATAAAAGGACACGGCAAATTTGGCATGTTGACATTGTATTTAGATCAAGTAATGTCCAATTAACATACTGCAGTCACAGAAAAGATGAAAATGAACAACTATAATAGCTAATCCCAAATATGAGCATGAGTTTTCCTATAGCTTGCTTTATTACTCCCAAACTGCTGAATCAGATACACCTACACACATCAATAAAAAGATAATTCGTTCTCTACAAGACTCAAGTATTCTGCAATATGCTACATTTAACCAAGTATGCTATCTACACTAGTTATACAAGTTTGTATTTCATATTAGTACTACTGCTATAGTTCCCTAGTTGGCATGTGAAAACTGGTGCGCAATAATTACAACCATTTTTCTTGAATGCCACAAAGATATACAACACAACTTCAGTAAATTACCCTACCAAAAAGGTTCAGAAACAGTGAAAAATTCAGAAATATATTTGTTGATTTAGTTACACCTTCTCAATCAAAATGGCAATAACAAATAATCAGAATGCTTTTGCTATTTCCTTATATTAGTAGCCAGTTTGCGTGCAATAATTTACAGCAACCCAAAAGAAAAACTATTCTTAAAACTATGAACCTATTTCAGTGAGACCTTGTAATGTGTATTTTCAATTAAAGAATTCTTAGAAGCCTACAAATGACACACAGTACGTCACTAAAAAAAAAAAAAAAAGTATCAACTACTACTAAACGGAACCTAGTCTTCCTTCCACTTCAAAATACAATTCAGTCAGGGTAGTATGTATTGCCTACATATTTATGGTCAGAACTGTAGTTCTGACTGCTCCTGCGACTGAAAATGTGGTCACATGTTTAACATTAGACATTAACACAAAGTAATCTTACAAGAAAGATACATAAGGAGAGCATAATACAGTGAAAAAGCCAATTCTCCAAAATTGCTCTGACATTTGAAATGCAATAGAAACAGAAATCTTAAAATATTTATTTATATTTGTTGGCCCAAATTTTATTGGATTTATTTTTTTCACCATTGCTTTTTATCTTGGCAGCAAGAACAGAACAAAGTTCATTATTCCAGGCTACGACCTCCTCCAGGCTACGTACCAGGCCACAACTTCTTGCCTTCTGCTTGGGCCTACATGACCTCCAAAGCACAATTCAGGAAGCACAAGCCAGAACTTAAGAGCTCCCCAGATAAGACATATTTGGTCCAGTATGGCCTTAATGACAATAACTGCTTTTATTTCAGCAACTGCTATTAAAAATTACCCAAAACTAATTCCAGTATACTTAGAACACGTGCCCTAAACAAACACATAAAATCACTTACATCTTCCAATTCTGTTGCTGCAATAGAAGTGACATATCCAGCAAACCTGCTGTCACTGCCACCATAAATCTCTTGATCATAATATCCTGTGGAATCAAGGCCTACTCCTTGTGCTTCATCAAGAGCAGGCTTTTTTCCTTGAATTTCTCGAATTTGTGCTTCGATATCTAGGGTAAAGACAAAAAGAGACCAAGGTCTTTTTACACATACACACGAAATGCAACATTCATGTTACTATGTAGAGCAAACAGCTTATCTCAGTTTCAAATATTATCTCTAAAAAAATAAACAAATACGGCATGTAAAATTATGAAATCACAATGTTTATAAGCAGCTTTTCCTTAAGCTGTAATATTGACCAGCACAGACTACTGGAATTGCATAGCCTAAAGCAAACTATGCAAATGCACTGTTCATGTATCTCACTTTTCAAAGACAGCAGAGAAGGTAATTTACACCACAGTAATATTTCTCAACACCACACTAACAAAATTTTCTCAACAAACGTAATCATCTCATTGAAAATGCCTTTCAAAGTGTTATCACCAATTAAATCAATTTTGCTAAAACAGATCTGTTCTAAAGAGGTAGGGCATGAGTTGACAAATCTCAGAGCACTTAATAAAACAACACTGTTACCTAACATATTGCAAAGCTGTACTATCTTAGAACAAATGAAAAAAACCCACACCTCTACTATGCCACTGGATACCAAATTAGCAAAAAATTTCGAAGTTTGGACCTGTTTCTTTTCACTGTGGCAGCTCAAATGCTATTTACTCGTGACTATTCCTGCCTACACAACCATCTGAAGTCTACTATTCTCCCGGATAACAAAAAGGTTACCCTTCAAACGGGACAGATGGGAGCTTTGTCATTCTTCTAACCTATCGGTGTCTGACTCTAATCAACTCTGGTGGCCATCTTTGACCTTAGAAATTTGGTACTTTGAGAAAGAACATTAACTTGTTAACACAGAAAACACGGAACCAAATTAAACCATGCTTTCCTCCTACCTGCTGTAATGTAACAAGTGATTCAACCGTACTCAACAGATTAGTGATACAGGTATATTAAGGCACAGCTAATTCCATAAAAAATATTACTATTTCCATCTGAATTTTGATTCAACAGATATCTGAGGATAATTACTTATATAATGTGAATTTCAGTAGATCAAACAATTAGATTCATTGCCAAAGCAATACCCAAGAGTTGCACTCATGGCTGAAGGAATGCCAAGCATCCTGCTTGAGCAGGAAGGTTGGAGTCCCTTCCAACCTCAGCGATTCTGTGATTCACCCTTTCCCATCTGAAGCAGTACTGCCTGCTACATTAACTGGAGGGAAAGTTGCCAGTTTACAAAAGCTACAGGAAATTCTTTTCACAAATAACCTTAAATCTTGACTACTCTCTAGCTTTTACTATTGTTGTTAATTTTTCTTTTCCAGGATGAACACATTTCAAAATGTTTTCCCACTGCAATACCTTGCAAAAGGCACCATACTAACACTAGCTAACAAACCTGGCAAAAATTAAGATTAGAATAATTTTTTTTTAAAGGTAAGATTATTGCTAATCCAAATTACTGGAACTGAGACATAAATTGGGTGGGGGTTTGTGTTTGGTTTTTTTTAATGACTGAAATACTACAGATCAGAAATGCTCAGTTTGTAAGTAAACTGTCAGCCCTGTAAACCTGGCCTAAGGTCAAGGCTCGACCCTTTTCTTATCACAAACTGTCATTAAAACAACAACAAAAAAACCCACCACCCAAACACCGTAAGCCAAATTACGCCTCCTGTACAAGGGCATGTTTTCTACAGAGGTAGCTATAAACGTAGTTTTACCTGCCAAGTCTTTGTTATATAGCTATGAGCAAGAATAGCAGGATTAAGTGTCCAGGTACACCCTGCAGGACCAACTGGCAGTTACAGTGACTTCACTTTAAGCACAGTAAACCTGACAGCAAACCTGCAATTCCTGCAGTATTCCAGTGGGCAAAGAAAAACAGCAGAATCTTGTTCCTAAAATCAAGAGTCCCATGCACAGAAGGTACATCATACTAGCTGACAAGGAGTACTTTGCCCCAGCTAGCTAAGGGCTTCCATTGAACTTTCGCAGGTACCCAGAACAGGGTAACTCAGTCACCTCTGCCTTCCAGAAATACATGGTATCCGCCTTGAACTCAAGAGAAGCTGAAACTTGACAGAAGCCTTATCCTGCTGGTCATGATCACATACTGAATCCTGTCCCCAGGTACATCAACCTCCCCTGAAATCCTGTACAGCATCGGGCATTCCAGTGAGTCCAGAACTTGAGACACATTGCTCCCCAAAACGTTACTTGCCCGAAAAGCAGCAGAAGGAAACTACAGCCGAGTTAGGGATCCCTGTCTTGCCCACAGAGATAATCTTCAGAGGCATACCACACGTATTCTGTTTACCAGGGTCATCTGAAGTTATTCCATTTTTGTGAAGTCGTCCTATGGCACGGTTATGGAACTGATACAACTCTCGTACTTCAGTTATTTCTGTTTCTTCCAAAGAGCAGATCAAGTTCCTGACTCCATCTACAGCCTGACGCAATGCGGGTGGAAAGGAATACCTCAAGTTTCCCTTGCATTGCACTACCTGCACAGAGTGCTTTTAGAATACCATGACATTGTTTCTTATTTCTAAAGAGCGGTTAGCAGAACAATGCACCGCCTCTTCAGCAGCATGTTCAGTCCTGATTACACACCCATAGCTGTAACCAACACAAAAGCCTTTCCATCATCTGTCCACTGAATCAACCTGATCGTATAGCTCTGCCAAATAGACCAGTGCCCTGCCATGGAAGATGGCCCACCGAGATTTTCCCTTCTGTGGGCTCCCACCACTTCTACTAGAGTCCATAAAACCAACTGTGGGATTTCTGCTAAGGTGTTCATGCAAAAATATTTTCCTATTAACAGTTCTTACCAACACTTTACATGTTCTCTTTATTTTGAATATAACCATTTACTGAAGAGGGTTCAGATTTCATTTATTATTGGCCTCTTCCTTTACATAATAATTACTGTAATTATTTGCAGACTAAGTAGCATTCTTATTTTCTTACAGAAAACCTGCTGGATTGTCTACACCATAAAAGGAAGACTGCACAGACTCTACAGGCTTAACAAACCCTGCTTATGGCCACCAGGATTTTCAGCTTATGGCATGCAGTCTCTAAATGAAACTAGCTGAAATACATACTCCAGTGCCACGTATACACAATGTTCTACTTGCAATGTTTGGAGTGTAAAACATGATTCAGCACGGGAAAAAAAGAATCAGACCCTGTACTGAAGTGGTATGTTGGAACGCAACAAGTTTTGATGTTTTCATGCCTTATCATATTTCTGCACATTTAGCTTGCCCTGTGCTGCTTTATTTCTAGCTACTTGAGCACTCATACATGTCAGGCCTTCCTATGTTTGGACATCTCTTCATTCTTTGCTGAGCAAGAAAAAACAAGATGCAAATTAAAAACTACCTTCAACAGCATGCAGAACTCGAGCATTTGCTGAGGTTTCATAAGCTGCCGTTCAAAACTTTACTCTTCAGCCTGACAAAAGCGTTCCCCCTTAAGCTATGTAACCGAAACCATCCCAAACTGTTCTGAGTTGTGTCTTTAACACATCAATCAACAAGTATTTAACAAACAGTACAAAGATGTGAAAAAGCTTCTAAGATAATTTAGTAACAAACAACTCAATTTGGAAAATCAGTCAGGAACTGGAAAAAAAGTAAGATGGGATAGAACTCAGAAGAAAAATAACCAAGCTGTTCAGCTAATACCTCCATGTTGGGAAAGACACCACTACACAACCATACCCAGTTATGTATAATTTTTTATTTACCTACATACAACCCTGCCCCTTTAAACCCTGCTCAATACAACACTAATCAAAACACCTGCAACTGGAAGCACGTCAATGTTTTCATTAAATTCAGTGGACTAATATATGCTTTAATAAATAAGCAATTTAAGTTAAAAAAAAAAGTCTACTATTTTAGTAATAAAACCACTTTAGGTAAGAGAAGAGGCAGAACACCGTGATGGGTAAATACACAGTCCTTATGTACATCACAGCATATAAACAAAATATGAGACAATTTCTGTAACTATAAAAATGTTCTAGAATACTAAGAAAAATTTAACAGTTTATGCTTTCCTTCATCCATAAACTCAAACCAGGTCTGCAGCGTTAAAGGCTACATTAACCTCACTTCGACAGGAGATGATGCCTCTTTTGTTAGTTTTTTCACTGCAAAACTTACTGCTCCCAAAGGCGATGAATACCAGGGCACCCTGTCTACCTCACAATGTACAATTACTCTCCAGAGCTAGTTTTTGATTAACAAACTGCGAATGTAAATCAACATAAAACACAGCAGATCACGTATCACATACAGAAACAAGAGTAAAACCCCCAGAACAAAAACACAGATGCACTTCAATTCTAAAATTATTCTTCCTTGCCTGAAGACACGCAAGAGCAGGGCAAGCCACAGAAAACGTCCAAGAGGACAGCTTTGATTCGTGCTGTGAAAGGCTGGAAGCAGTAGTGAACACAGCCACATACCACCCCTGAGAATAACACTGCACTCCCTGTGAAAGCCCTCACTCATTACACCGCTCTGAGACCAGGTTTCCTACGTAAACACCCAGCCGGCAGGAAGTGCTAAACTGGCAGCTGAAATGCTTGAGACCTCACACTGGTTTTTCCCCTCCTTCGGGGCATTTTTCTCAGCCAGCACCACGTCGGCACGAGGTTTTGTAACAGCTCGGGCCACGCTGGCTTTCAGCTGGCAACACCCGTTCACCCTCCCTCTCTGGCCTCCGGTTTAGTGCGGACCCACGCCGAAGGGCTCGGGGAAGAGAATAAACGTGGGGGGTTGATATTTCTGATGCGAAGCCGAGGAGGCGCCGTTTGTACTGAGCGCCTATGGAGGGCTCGGCGCGAGCGCCAGACGGGGGCCGGGGCCGCGGGGTGCTGCCTCGGTGACCGGCAGCAGAGGGGAGGAGCGGCCCACGGGCGGCCTTCAGTGAAAGCGCCGCTCAGCCTCGGCTCCGTGCCTCAGCGGCGCCGCCAGCAAAACCGGAGCCAACCGACACCGCCCCCACTCACCCCAACCGCCCCCCCCTCCCCACGGCGCGCGGGACCAGGTAACCGCCGCCCGCCCCCCCAGCACGCATAGCGATAGCCCCCCCCCCCCCCCCCCCAAGCCAGGTTTCTGCCCCTCCACCCCCCCGTTGAGCCCCCTCTAGCGAGGCGGCGGCCCGGGTATGGCGACGACACAAGCGGAGACGCCATTACAAACAGGCCCGGCCCGCCCGCGGCGGAGCGAGCCCGCACGGCCCCCGCCCCAGCAGCGGTGCCGGACGCTACCCAGAGCGGGGGACATGCACAACTAAAAGGCGATGGCCAAACATGCAGCTACAAGAAGCACCACTGCGGGTGACTTTCGGGCTTTTTACCTTCGTGAGTCTTGGCGATCTTCGCCATTTTGTGCACAGCGAACAACGCCGAGGCGGAACTGGCGCGGCCTCGCCACTTCCGCTACAAGCTGGAGAGGGGGAAGGCCGAGAACTCAGTGCGCAAGCGCGGCTGCACACCGCGCCGCGTCCAGCGGGGCTCTGGCGCCTTGCACAGGCGCAGTACTGGCAGCGAGCAGATGCCACTTCGTCGGTCGGGCAGTCCCGTGGGTCAGGGCCCAAGCCCCGCCCACCCCGTGATGGATGGCGCGGTCGGCGAGTGACAGCGCGGCTGAGCGGCACGGGGGCGGGCGCTGAGGTGACCGGTAACGGTGCGCCCCGGACAGGGTGAGGTGGTGCGGCGCCCAGGTGGGGACGCGCTGTGAGCTGAGGGGAGGCAGGCCGTTGGGAGAGCCCCAGGATGGCCCTGGAACGGCCCTGACAGCCCGGTGGGCGGCTGGCTGCAGGGAGGGCGCCAGGGCATCCCCCGCTGGCACGTGGGACGGGGCGGCTAGCGCTGCCCACGGCGGGGCCTCAGGCGGGGCTGCCGCCGGCTGTCCGGGGCAGCAGGACACGGCTCGGAGGGTGGCTGAGCTGTTTACGGGGCCGGGCCAAACGAGCTGGGTGGGGTGCAGCCAGCTCCGCTCCCCCCCGAGGCGTTTGCCAGCAGTCCCCACGCTGACGCCCTTTCCGCACCCTCTGGGTTTCGGTGTAAATGCAGCGGTTCCCCCCCTCACCGCTCACCGGGAACAGTCTCCTCCAGGCCCTCACACCAGAGTTAGCGGCTGTCAGGTGTGTGAGGGCACAAGCACTTCAGCACTTGTGTTATTCTCAGGCTGCATAGGAGAACGAATGGCACTCTTCATTATCTGGCTGCGAGCTGTCTTCTTCCCATTTGAGACAGCAAAAGGTGACGGTACTTCCAGTATATAGTGTGGGCAGTCAAAATGCAGCCATCAGACATGTTAGCCTTCCGAAAACTTGCGTCTCACAGATACTGGGCTCTTCCTGAGGGTCAGCCCCACTGGAATTTGCATGCCCTGCTATATTTGCCAAATTGCTTAACCTTTCTTTCATGTTATCAGAGGTACAGGCCCAGTACAGACATGAATTAGAATACAGCGTATATATGATACTGCCACAAGATGGGGGCATAACTGGATGACTGCTTCAGGCAGATCGAGTCTATTCAGTATTTTAGCAAGGGCTTGAAAGAGGGAATGGAATCTATGTTTCTAAAATTGGCAGATGACACCAAACTGGCGAAAGCCACTAGCAGGTGGAAGAAGGAATTCAGAATCATCTTAGATTGATCCACACGAGAAATAATCTAAGATCAAGGCGGTGAACTTTAATAACAAAGAGCAAAAAATACTATATATTGGAATTTGAAATCAAGTATACGAATTCAAAATAGCCAAAATAATCAGAAGGTGATCACATGTGGATAGTAAATTGAAGCTATCAGTATCAACGTGCTGCTGCAGAGGAAGTAAACCTAATTCTAGGCCATTAAAGTACCGCTGCGTATAAAACCTGGGGAGCAATCGTTCCCTTTACTTGGAAGAGTAAAAGCCACTGATGGGTAATGATGATGGAGTTCATTTTGGGACTCTGCAGTTCAACAAAGACAGGGACAAACTCAACACAGCCTAGAACAGAGTAGGAGGAATGATCAGAAGTTTATGAAACATGACCTAGGTGGGAATGTAAACAGAAATTGTTTAGCTGTTCTGCAATAACTGTCCTTATGCAGCTTCTGCTTTTCATTTAGAAACTATTTTTTCCAGTTCTGTTGATGTAATATATCTGTATTTCAACATCACTGGCTACAGTAAACATCATAACTGAACAGGATTGATTCTGTCCACATGCAAAGCCCTAGAAACTCTCCTTTATAGTCAAGTATTGTGAACGAGCTAATTTTTAATTCTAGTAGTAAGCACAGACCAACGTAAAACACCAAGGCTGGCCACACAATCTAAGGTCAAAGTCCATGATTGCTTAATCATACAACACAGAAATGATATTTCATAACATAGCGTAATATGTAATCTTACATAGCTTATTTACTATTGTGCAGTTTTATTGTACAACTGATAATTTTCCAATCTCCTCAGGAGCTGTTGCAGCAAGCAAAGTTCAGTCAGCTTGAGAACTTCCGATAAGGTAAAATGTATGAATTATTTGCAAAAAGGAAGATAAATGCATGATGGTAAAAGTCATATTCAGTACTCACTAATCATTCCCCTTACGGAAGTTGGTAGTTCACATTATGGCTTTATGAGGATTGTCTTAAAAGAAAATAAAGCCAAGGTTGTGTGTTTTCTGTGAATATCCATGTTTGATTAATCAAACCACCTATGTATCTGTCTGTCTCGGATTTGTGTTGCTTAGCAAATTGCTTGCAGAATTTTGCTGAACAGTTCTGCTTGTAATATTTTACCTAACTAAGCATATTCAAATATTCCTGAGAGACTGTCATTTCAAGGTGCACAGTGCCTTCTTTTTCTTCTCTTTGTGTTGCTAAACCCATGTTCTGCATTTCTAGAAAGATGCACTTGCACATACTCACAGGCCACAAAAGGAGATATTTACTGAGCTGCCCAGGGACATGTGAGGGTAAGGTCAAGGCAGACAGTAATTCCCTACTGCAAGAATTTAATGCATGTAACTATTTTAAGTAAATGTCACATGCTCGGGTTGACTATGAATATCAATTTGCAGTAACTTTCTCTTGTTTCTTCAGCCTGACTTCTAACTTATGTTAGACAGAACAGTTGCAATATTGCATTTCCTCTGTGATTAAACATAACTGAGTTCAGGGGTTGCTATCCCGAGGAACACTTTTACTTTCCATGCTATTTCTCATGGAAGAGGGAGTTCTGTGTTGTGAGAGCAAACAGGGATTGTCCTGTGAAGAAGCAGCGAGAAAACTGCTTTCTGCTTGCATCTCTTCCCCTCTGGCCCCCACCAAATTCTGTATGCTGCCCCAGGTTCTGTGTCTGCCTCTCAAAGCCCTGAATATATACTTTTGCCTCTGAACAATCTTGCTATCCCATAGCCTCCAGATGATACACACAGGGTAGTAACTTCGTGGTTTACCAGTCCTACTTTTCCTGCCCACATTCCCATCCCTTTCCTGCACACACACATGTACATACAGTTCGTGGAGCTTCCTGTGTGGATGGGAAACAGATTGGATTTAAAAGCCCATAAGCTTTGCAGATCTGGAATCATACCCAAGGTACAGACCTGTGAGGTCCTGCTTTACGTAACAGACTGAGGTTCAATTTCATGGCCAGTTTAAGCTATCACTAGCTGGCACTGCTGCTGGAAGAAGTATCCCACCACTTTGCCCGTCCTTGGCTGACCCTGCCTATTGTGCCAGCAGAAGTTTCTGGCACTGGTTCACTCAAAGAAGCCATGCTTCTGACTGCACCCTCCCGCTGATTCTTCCAAAAGGAACTTTTTATTTGTATTCATTCTTTTTCCCCACACTTAATGCCATAAGGAATTGCAGAGTGAGCTGGCATTATGCAAAAAGCCACAAACCTGGTCTAAACTCCCACCCCTTCGCTTTATCCCAGATCTGTGCTTGGCTTCCCGTGCCAGGGACAGTTGACTGACATTTATGTGTCTATTAAAGACAAGGGCAAAAATTCTTAAAGAAAGGAAATATTTAACACCACCAGCTACGTTTCAGCTCCAGAGAAACTTAATTAAACTTTCTCACACAGTGTGAGCAAGAAGAAAATGGCACGAAGTAAAAACTTTTCCAGTCCCCTTTTTGCTTCTGGTGTCAAGAATAAGGTAAGAAGGCTCCTTTGTCTCACTGAAAAGCCAATGAGTTAAAAAACCACACTTTGGATTATAAACCTTTTGGAAGGGTTTGAATGAGGGCTGCTTTGTGTTTTGCAGCACCGTAGATACGTGCGTAACCTGAACACAAACCACCCCTGTGGTCTGTCACTGCTGGCAAGCACAGGCTGAGGAGGACAAATGAAAGAAGGGATGGGGCAGTCCCCTGTGCTCCTACTCTATGTCAGGTTCTCCTTGGGGAGTCTGCGGGCCCTTTCCTAGGTTCTTTCTCAAGGGGCATCAGGCCCGCAGGAGGCCTGTGCTGCAGATGGCACGGCACCCCTGGGCTGGCAGGGGAAGCAGGGTTGGGTAAGGACTTTGCCATCCCGGTGGAGAAGCGAAAGACAGAGCCTTCCTCCAGCAGCGATCCTCCCCCAGCCCGCGACAAGCTGAGCGTGGTGTCTAGGTGGATTAGTGCTGATGGTGTTCTTCCTCAGCAGCTAAATCAATACGTATTGTTGTGGAAGTGGGACAGGATGTGAACAGAGCAGCTGGATTTCAAAACTGGCTGTGAGTGAGTAGGTAGTGAAGTTTTAAGCTTTTTCAGATTTACAGGCCCACCAAAATCTCATGAAGGTGTAAAAAGTCTAAGCCTTTTCACAGGTTTACAGCCAAATGCTTTAATTCTTGCTATGCTAGAAATATCCGGTTCACTGGTGCTATATGAAGTACAAGAAAATTCTCTTGATTTCATATCATAGCTCCTGATTTATCCACTTGTGTGAAATAGTTAATCTGCCCTTAATTCCTAGCTGCGTCATTTGCAGATCATGTAACTACCAACTTCATCCAGGCTTGTAGATCATCTCTCCCAGCCTAAATGTAGGGTAGTGAGACTTTACAATCTTGAGCTATTTCAATGGCAAGTATTATTCAAAAATATTAAAGTATTATGTATTCCATAAATGGGAATACAATGGCTTTATTTTTGCTTTAGTCAGTGTATCTTTGGCTGCCAAAGGAACATATTAAACTAGCTGCCCTAGTCAGTCATCTGTAGGAACACAGTGGAATGTATTGTGTAAAAAAATAGCTTAAAGAGAGATATGCTTGCCTCATCTAAGATTGACTCTGCCCACTTAAAAATATCCTTAAAATTCTTAAATGTTTTTAAAATAGTATAAACCTCTTAATTGGATTTAAACTGAACCTTTTCTCATGATGGTGGTATTAAAAAAATAGCCTTCAGGAAAAAACAAATATTTTTGATCATACAGCACGGTTCTTTCTGGTGCGTCAGAAATGTCTTGCGTCTCTCTGGTGTTAAATATTAATTTGGGCCACTCTTCCCGTCAAAGTCAGTAAACGCAAATCCCTTCCAACAGCAGATATCAAGCAAGATTTTTTTTAGCATTTCTGGCTTTGTTGGTTTTCTCCTGCATTGGAGAACATGTTTTTTACATGTTTCTGGTTTTTACCAGGTTCAAGATGAAGAACATCCTTCAGGACAGGCTATCGATCAAAAAACCCACCATACTTTGAAGCAATAAAGTAAAAGCTGCTCTAATTAGTTTCAGTTATCTAAATTTGTGTTCTTGCTTAATAATGAGTGGTTTTGCTAATGCAAGGACAGTAAGACAGCTATCAGGAGGACTTTTCTGAGGACAACGTGTATGTGGACTTACGTAGTCAAACTGCTATTTTGTCCAGAAACTTCCTCTGTTTCATTAAGCATTCAACTGCTTGAACTAGTTTAATTTCTATTGGATGTAGCATTCTAGTTGCATTTAGCTGAGTGGGAATGGGTTCCTCACATAGCTGAGGAGACATCGTTGATAGTGTATCCAAGCTGTTTTTCTAGTGTGATACAGCCCAGACACATGCTGAAGTTAGGAATGCCTGCATACTGTGACCTATGAGCATTGTGTCTTCGTTTAATGCTCGATCAAGAGTTGAATAGTCCACCAGGTACTAAATTACAAGGGAAAAAAAGACTAATGGAAATAGATTTTGCAGACTTTTATACGACTTCTGCGTAATGCACGATATTACAGAAAGTATGAAATTTGTGAGGAGACAAGTGACATTTAAGCAGGAGCCCTGCAGTTGGAGGATAGCTTAAGACGCGTTTTTGATGAAGGAGGCTGTATCTGAAAAGTGGATTAAGTAACAATACGAGTTTGTGGTTTCAACGGGCATTAAAACGATGCCCGGTGATTACAGTCCGGTCTGAGGAGGAACGGGCAAGCTGCAATGACGCTGCCATTGTGAACCCCAGCCTGCCTCCAGCAGAACCAGGCTAGGCGGCAGGCCGGGCCAGCAGCCCTCCGCCGAGGCCAGGCCAGGTATGGGGTAAGCGGGTGCCCCAGGCGGAGCGGGAAGGCCCCGCCCGGCTGCCGAGGGGCCCTCCTAGACCAGCCCCACCGCGGAGGGCTCTTACCGGCTGCTCGGCGAGCTCCTCCCGCCGCGGAGGCCACGCTCCCGCAGAGGACCGGGGCACCCTGCTAGGCGGCGCGCGGGCCGACGCTAACCCCCTCACGGGTCACGCGCTGCCAGGCGGCGGGAAGGGGGCGGGAGCGGGCGGCCGCCGCACAAGCCCAATTATAGCCGTGCGCGGGGCTCGCGCGCCGCCGGGCCAATCAGGCCGAGGGCCGCTCTCCCCTCACGCCGCGCGAGTCCGAGCCGCCTCGTGACGGCCGGCGGCGGGGCCGGGCCGCGGCGCGTGACACCGCCCCCCCGAGCGGCGATAGGCGGTTGGCCCGGGCCGCGGGGGCGCGGCTCTCGGCCGGCGGCCGTTAGGCAGCGCGCGGGGGCGGGCGGGGCAGCCGGCGAGGAGCGGGGCCCGAGATGGCGCGGAGCGGCCGGGCGCTCGGCAAGGCGCTGGCCGGAGGGCTCGCCGCCGCCCCGCCGCCGCGCGCGGCTGCTGTCAGGTACGCGGGGCGAGGCGAGGCGGAGCGAGCGCGGGGGTGACAGCCGGGGCCCCGCCGCGGCTCACGGCTGGCCTGCCGTCCCGCGGCCCTCGCTGCCGCAAAGCCTCTCGGAGCGCCCGGCCGCCCCGGCTCCCCTCCGCCCGCCGAGCGGCCCCGCCGCAACCCCGGGGCGCCGCGGCGGGGCTGGGCCCGGCCCGTGGCGGGGTGGGGCCGCCTGAGGCGCGCGATCCCTCAGCGCGCTCCAGCGTGAGCGCTCCCGCGCGCCCCGCCGCCCCGGGGGGGCGGAGGCCGGCGGCGTCGGGGAAGGGGAGAGGGAAGGTGGCCCCAAGCCCCCGGCCCTGCGTCCCGCGGCGGCGGCTGAGGCGCCCTCGGCTTCGGTGGCTGGCGGCCGGCGCGGAGGGAAGAACAAGCCGTTTTCAGATCATAAGCTCGCCTCTTGGCTCGAGCCAGTTGCACAACTTGAAGCAATCCATGAAAGAAATTAAAACCAGCAAAACGCCCAGATGTTTTCCACTTCAGATAATGCACCAACTTCCCTATCCCCGGATCCCATGTAAGCCTTGAAAACCACAATGTGTTCTGGGAGAAGAACTGGTCTTGCAGCTGGCAGAAAAAGAACAAGCAGGAGAGAGAGGGAGTGCAACCTGAAAACCTTAGAAGAGGAGGGAAAAACGTTCACCTGTTCTGCTGTTACGGCAGTGCTGCTGTCTGTCTCTGTGAAATTCAGAGTCTTACTGTCTTCCTCGTAGAACCAGTGGAAAAAGTAGAATAGAGATTGGTTCCGAGTGTCAAAGTTCAAGCCATGTTTAGACATAATTGTTGCTGTGCGGTTGTATCATCTGGCATTATACTTGGACCCCATTTCCTACTGTATATCTATCGTGTTTTAATCCTTAAGATGTGGTTGCAGTATGAAAATAGTTCGATCCTGGCAAACGAAATTGCTGGGTTTTAAGTAATTTATTGGAGTCTTGGTCTGAGGGCAAGGAACACTGGGAAGGGTGTTCAGTATAAGGAAACTCATTAACTTGTTTCCTAAGTACAAAAATGTTTCTAGTGTAAGCTGCAAGACTCTTGGCAGCTGGTTTTAAGCAAGTGCAAGCTGAACCCAAAACGGTGCTGTATTATTTGTAGCCTGGAAGCTGGGTATGCTTTCGCATCTTGCAGTTGCCATCGGTGTACATTCTGTACCATTGTTAACTCGGCGGGCCCTTTGCTGAGGAGCAGACTTCAAGGACTCGGGGGCGTAGATTAGTGTCTTGTGTCAGATCACACTGAGGTGCTAATGAGGACACTTGTTGGCAACCCTCATTTTTTGAGATGTCAGCAAAGAATTTGAATGAGGTTGACTCGTTTCCCAGACCGTAAAATGCCCATCAGATATCACTAACCTTATGGAAGTAACAGTTGGGATAACAGTGAACACAACTGCCCTGGCATGCTCCTACTGCTGATTTCAGCCTTTAGTCTTAGAAAATTTTGTAGCTACCAGAAGTAACCACTGGTTATAGATCACTTAGGTGTGGATACCATACACAAGTAAATGCTTCCTTTTCAGGTCACAGGTCAGGTAATACTGTGATCAGTGCCCAAATGTTTACGAGAAAGCAGCAAGTGTCAGGAACTGAACGATGCCAGTAAGAGCAGTGTGAGTGGATACGACTGTGTTACCCTCATAGGACAAATACAGAGGTGGTAGGTGTGTCTGAATTCTAGTAGGGACTCTGTTTCTTCTGTGGCCTTGATCAGGTTCACAAGAACACGTGCGACAGCCCATTGAAATCCATGCTTTTGTGATTTCTGGAAGAGCTATGCTTTCCCAAACTGGAACTGAGCCCAGCATGTTCTCATAGCATGTTTTTCTTCAGACAAAACTGGGAGAGAGAGATGAAGTCTCACCATCTTTGTTATCTTTATAACCTCTCTTAACCTTGCCTTCCTTGGACGGTAATACCATTCTGGAAAGGATATTGTCTTACAACAGCTAAAAGATTGCTGGAGAAATTGTTTTTCAGCCTTGTAGCTGAAACAAGTCTAGATAAAACTGTATGAAATGATATACTGGCATAACATTACAGTAAAAAACAGACCAAGGGAAGAAAACTGGCAGCTGGTTTGGACCGTGTGCTGTATCTAGCCCTAAATGGAGGAAGTAGGGTAAATTAGCTCTCCAGAATGAGGTCTGGTCCAAACATTTGAACACTTTCTATGAATCTGGTTGAGGCAGCTGCAGTGTTACTGGCACCCTTCCAGCGTTTCTGTCAAAGCAATGCTTTTCCTTAACAGTCCCGTCCAGTCTGTGTGGAAATAAACAGACTAGGCCCACATCCCTTGAGACAAAACTGCAAACACTTGCAGAGCTTCTTTCTAAAGACTTCTAAAGTCAACGTATTCTTTGTTAATTTTGACACCATACTTCTATCCCATCTTAAGGAATTCATTTTCAACTGCACTGATTACAAACTGTGTTGTCAGTCATCTTGCTTCGTAGCACAGTTTCTTATTTCTTTGTTTTTAAGTCTGTACAGATTGTTTCTAATCAGCTGATTGTGATGATTTTTCCCTCTGCACTCAATACCAATTGATTATTTGCCTGTCTTCAGATACCGTGACCATATAAGCTAATGTGCTCAGTCCCAGGCTATTGCTGCGTTTCCTTAGAATTCAGTCATGCTGATTTTTAAAGAACATGTTAATAACAATTTTGATAGTTTAAAATTGGTAACTAGGATTTGCTAGACTGCTTTGTGGTTAGTAAAAAATGCCTATCTCTGTTCATTGTGTTTAAAAAAACCCAAACAAACAAAAAAACCTCACCACCCCAAAACATCCCAACAAAACACCAAACAAGCCTCCTGCTAAGTGGGGAAGGTTGGTTCCATTTCTGGCTCTCTGAATCCAGAAGTAGAGTCCTGGTTGTTTGACTAGAGAAAGGACAGAAAAAGACCCAGCTTGCTCTTTAGCTCATGTCTGTAGAATCACTGAGAGCAGACAGCGGTGGTTTTAACTTCCTGGTCCCCAAAATCAAAGCTTTTGAGGTACCATTTTGCATCTTAACTGACTTGGTCTAGGCAAAACCAGTAATTTAGCAGACCTGTTAATCACAATGAATATTGGTTTGAGTTTAGTGTAGATGTTCACCATCAGAGAACACTGAAGGGCAATCTTAGAATTAAAAGCATTTTTAAAGGTACCTTGGTAAGTTTTATTTGTGAAAACACTGTGCCCAAGGTTTAGCATGATACCTTTTTGAAGGAAATTTTGAAAGCTGGGTACGCAACACACTGCCTGAAAGGACTTTCAAAACAACACTGTCCTTTAAAGAGAAGGATGGCAGCAGAGGGATTGTGGCAGAGTTCAGCTTTGTATCTTCAAGTGGAACCTTCTCTTTTTTGTGTATTCCAAAAGGGTAAAGTATTGCAGACTGTGCCTTCATTTTACTATCAAGAAAGCCTCTTCTGCAAATTAAGTGCATGTGAGGCTCGTACGTGAACTCAGGCTGCCATGAAGCCAGCGTTCAATGGGTGCCTTTGTGTTTCACTCTGCCAGTTACTTTTCTCGTGACTGGGGGCTATTTTTAGTTTCTCCTGACGGAAAAAAATAAAAGTCCCCTTGTGTTTTTAACAGTTTGTATACTGTTACAAGCCTTTGTTTTTCCATCAGAACCAGACATTTTCTGGAGTGTTACACAACAGGCTGGCTGTCTCACCTGAATGTGGTGTTATTTATTTTGCTGATATGAAACAGGTCTAAAAGCATTTTCACTCTTGCAGGCACTTGGCTTCTTGTGGTATTCTGATGACCAGAATGTCTCCTTTGCAAGTACCTGTAATGAACCACACCTTTTCAAGAACTTTCTTCAACATTGCTGCACCACTCGTAAATAAAAGAAAAGAATATTCTGAAAGAAGAATTATAGGGTTTGTATAGAAGTATGAAAAGAGATTTTATATGCTTATCGATTTTGTGTTTGCTGTGATTAATTTGAAACTGGAATATCAAAGACTGAGCAGCCCTGAAGACACATGCCCCTATGACTCTGCCCAGTTGGAGACTAGAAAGGAGTTTTGACTTTATGAATTTGCTGAGATCAGACTTTTCTAGTCTGAAATTGAGTGTAAAAATGTAGGAACACAAACACCTTGCCTCAGAGAAAGAGACAGTCTTCTATTCCATAAAATAACCCTTCTATTCCAAAACAAAAACAACCCTGAAAGGGAAGAGTACACTGTTAATGTCGTGGTGAAACGTGAATGAACCAACAGGTGTGAAAATTCTGTTTGTTCCTTTCTCGTTTAAACATACTTAAATTATGTTGTACTCACTTCTGGAGATTTTTTGTCTTTAAAAGGAAAAGAATTGGTTGTACAATGAAGAAAATCAGGCATGTAGAAAGAGATGTTGAAATCCTGTTTGCCTTTGAAGCTAGTGGGAAAGTTTATTTGCTGGGACTGGGATCTGCCTCCAGTCTCAGGTCCAGGATACCATGAACTATGTGTTTCTTAGCATGCTGCTTTTTTTTAAAACTATGCTTAGCACTGAGTTACCTGATAGTTCTTGAACTGCAACAGATTTTGCATGGTCCCTTAAAAAGAGCCTTTGTGCAATAGCACTTGCTGTTGAGTACTGCTGAACGTATGCTTCATTGTAAGCACAGATGGAATTAAGCATGTGCTTCAATTCTTGACTCAGAACTAAAAATGAGATCCAAAGCTGTGTAATGCTTTGCCCTGTTAGCGTTGCATCAGCTAAAATGTTGCCATCATATTCTTTTGTATGATTTCAACGTCCTGCTGGAGCAGGGGGGTTGGACAACATGATCTCCAGAGGTCCCTGCCAACCTCAGCCATTTTGTGATGCTGTGAGGTTTTTCCATTGCATGGATCTTTGAATTAAGCTTTTTTATTTGGGCTAAAATAAGGCAACTAGTGTTCCTCTACTTAAACCTTGTGAAATATAGTACATTTGATGTACCTTTTCTTGGTAGCCATGAAGTATGGATTCTTTATGTGGAATGGCTAAGATCTACCTAAATGAACACACAGCTGTGCTGGAAAAACAATTTTTCCGTTTGAAATGGATGTGTATTTACCTGGTAGTGCAGAAAGTAGCAGATGCCAGGTTCGCTGTCCACTAACTTAACTGCTGGGTGTTGTCTGGTGTTTTAAATCTTTATGCAAAGACACTTACTAGTTTATGGCTTTCTTTTTTCTCTTTTTAATTTCCCAAACCAGCGGTAGTGTTTTTAGGGGACTGTGTGTTCACTTTCCAAACTGCCTTTTATACCATCTCTGAAACTTTTTGATACCGAATTAGAAGTTAAAATACCTTGTAACTCATGTTTGTGCTTCTGTTTCCAGGTACTCTATGCAGGAAATGTATGAAGTTGTTGCTGTTGTGGAGAATTACAAATTATTTGTTCCTTGGTGTAAGAAGTCAGATATATTATCGAAGCGCTCTGGATACTGCAAAGCACAGCTAGAAATAGGATTCCCACCTGTCATAGAGAGGTACACGTCGGTTGTTACCCTAGTGAGACCACATTTAGTTAAGGTAACTTTTTTTTCCCTTTATCTATTCCTTTTACATAACTTTTCTGTGTTGAAATTCAAATAATTGACTGGTGCTTCAAAACAAAATTGATGCTGGGAGTGCTTTGCGTGGCTCAAAACCTGTGCTGCTTTTGTTTAAAGACTGAGGTTAACTGGAGAGAGTTTGACCGTGCTTTTCAAACATCAGCTGCCAAATGAGGGGGCTGGGGGAATTGCTTTTTCATTTCCTTTTGCTGGAGAAACAAGCAGCCATTAATGAAGATACACCATTTTTGTTTGCTTTTGTTAAAGCTTTGTCCCAGCCTCTCTAAATGCAAAATACCAACTTACAAATTATCTTTGACAACTGTAACTTCTGATGCCTTAGTAAATTGGTATCTGTCCTTACTTCTGACCATGTTAATTAGCGAAACCTAAGTGTGGGATCTGCTGAAGAGTTCATTATTCAGTGTATTGATGAGAAGATAGAAGAGTGCGTTTGAAGTCCATTTTTTAGAATTAATTTGTTCAGAACAGAAGCAGTTGTATTGCTACTCCTTCCAGCTTTTCAAGAGCAATAACTGAAAACGTCAAGGGGGAAATTTTAAATGATGCCTGCATCTTCTGACTACTTTGCCTTATATGTTTAAACCTGTCTTGGTTAGGAACAGCTCAGAACAAATTCCTTAGAGCAAAACTGCCTCTCCCTTCACGTGGCGGATCTTAGCTGTTTTGTGCAATAACTAGTGGCATTACATCAGTTGATCGCTGTTGAAGATAATTGTTTGGATATCCTGTTTCACTGTTCTTTTTCTAGGCTTCCTCTTGAGAGACACTGCTCAAAAGAGAGACTGGGTTTCTTAAGTAGAGGGGACACACGCATGGGAAAGGGAATACGCAAAGTGCCTTTATTCAAGGCACTTACTGACTCTGGAAAGAAAAAAGAATCTTTCTCCCTTTATTAAGGAAGTCGAACAGCTACAATGGAAAGTCTGCATTTTGAATGCTGACTTTCCCCTTCTACCCTTCCCCGACAAGACTGGCCTTTGCCTTCACGTAACTGTCAGATTGGCTTACCAACTCCTTTTCCTTCTAATTCTCTCAGAAGAGGATTTCTTGTCAGAAATTTCTTTCAGAAAAGATCATGAAAGTGGTGAGGAGAACCATTTCTTTAGATTTCCTCCTCCTAGCTTATGAGCATTTTCTCTGCTGAGATTCTGTTTCCTAGAAGTATACATCATGTTCATATACCCATAGGAACATTTCTAGAGAAGCGACTCTGCGCTACTTCGCTGTTCTCCGAAGTAACCCTGGGCAAAGGCAGCTGGCATGGTGGCCTAATGTAGCAGGCTACTGATGGTGACAAAACGAGCACAGATTTGTTGCTTACGGCAGCAGTACTTGAGCAATGGAAAAATCAGACCGGTAGCAGCAGCTCTTGCCACAGCGGAAAGCACGGAGTCACTTTGCTACTTATAAGGTTGGGAGCAAGGGGGACACGCTGGCACTTTTCCCATTCTTCCTGCCCTTTCAGCAGCAGCAGGAAAAGCACGCCCAGCTCTTCGCATCTAATCTTCCCTCTACTCCTCCCCTTTCTGTTGCAGAAGTAGCAAGGCACTACATCTCATTCCTGGGCAGAAAATTGTAGGTATTCTTGGGCTGATTAGCCTTCGAGCTGGCTTACCTTATCACTGCTTTCAAACCACAAGCAACACCTAGTCGTCATGGGCAGTCTTGTTGGAGCTGAGCTGCTTGTGCTAACAGCAAGACCTGTAAAAAAAGTTAAAAACCAGTTACAGAAGCTCTCTCTAGATATTCCAAGACAACTCAGAGTCTGTATTTGGATGATTTTGAAGTATGTGTCTTAATGTCTATTATACATATAGCCACACAAAATTAGCTATATGTGCTAAAAGCAAAATGAGTGAAAATAAAGACCTTATTGTCATGAAAGTTATGAAGCCAACTACTGCAAATACTTGGTTGTTTTTAAGTAAGATTGTTTGCAAGTACTCCTAAAGTGTTAAATACAGCTTGCTGGTAATTAAAAGCCAACATATAAGCTGATTATGAACTTGAGTGTATAGTCTTACTGCCTTCATGGCAGCTCGTGATGGCAGTAATAACTTGTGACAGGTGACGTTTGGAGTCTTCAAATCATGTTTGCTTTGATGCTAAGCATTCCCATAGCCCAAGGCTACAACTCTGTGTAGAAGTATATAAACATTCTATATGTGTAATGGGAAAAAAACACAAACACACCAACAACCCTCCCCCTCAATGACCAAAAAACCCCCAAACCCAATAAATATCCACATCCTTCACTTAAAACAACGCTGTTAAATTTCTGGCAGATAGCATTACCATTATTTTGGTGTTCTGTGCATCGTGCTAGAGACCTGTTTCATGTCTCTGAACACAGAAGTTTTTCACCTCCCTTAAAAGGGATTTGATTACTTTGCTGTAAACGACACTGTGCAAATGGGCCCTTATGCTGGCTGCACTATAAAAGTAATTTTAACTGTGCCGTGACCTTCACTGTCTAACCGTGCAAATGGAAACTTCAGCTCCTAATTGTAGCTTGACGTTTTAAACTTTCTTTTAGGCATCCTGCACAGACGGAAGACTATTTAATCACTTGGAAACAGTGTGGCGTTTCAGCCCTGGTATCCCTGGTTATCCAAGGACGTGTACACTGGATTTTTCAGTAAGTGCTGGAATGAAGACTACCCTGTGCTTGGACCAGGGCATAGAAACAGTGTCTTAGCTGTGGGTTTGGTGGTGGTTTTTAGATGACTGGTTTGAATATGGGTTTTTAAACATACACACATGGAAAACAAGTCAGTTGTAGTGTCACTACTCTCCAAAAAACGTTTTGCAAGCTTTACCACATGGCAACCACTGCGGTATCCTTTAGAGCTAGCAGCCTTCTGTGAGACCAGCCGTGAAACAGTGTAGGGGTTGGCACCTCTCACTGTACAATTCTAAACATGCTGAAGTTTTTCGACAGTCCAATACAGAAGAAGAATACTTTGCTATTTCCTTTAATTACTCTACATCCCAAGTGCTCTTGGTACCAGAAAGTGGATAGTCTCCTGTCTGTCCTCTTTGACCTGCACTTGGGTCAATTTAATTTCCTGGCTTCCCAGTTTTACTCTTCCGTGTATTTTAAGTCTTCCTTCCTCTTTCTGCAGTACAGGTATAATACATTTTTGCTGTCTTTCTACTCTGTGATGGGATATCGCTGCAGCTCAAGACTATTGCTCTTCACACCCAGTGTCTGATTTAGTCTTTTACTCCTAGACAAGATGTTTTCCACTCAAGTTACTGCTTTTCCATTTGTCTGTGTAGTCTGCCAGCACAGTATTTTCTTACATTTTATAGCGTGAAGAGTAGGTCTTGCACTGAGCACATAACTAAGTGGGCATTCAGAACAGGCTACAAAAGCCCACAGGAAGGGGTTGGCCCTGCTGCCGTCTACCAGGATAGACTGCCTTGAAAATTATCTTCTGTAAATAGGAAAAGAGCTGCTGAAGTACTTGTAAACTGGCCCGTTCATCTCCTTGGGTTAAGAACTTCCAACTTGCTGCTGTATTCATAACTGTTCCACAGTAAAAATGAACCTATGGGCACTCAAAAAAAACAAATTCATGGGGTTTGCCAACGATGTTTGCGTGTTATTTGCTCATGGTGTTTGAATTTCCCCAGGTAGATAAGTGCGGGTTCATGCTGCTGACCAGTACAGACTTGTTTTTAACCCAAGTCATAAATCAGTTGAGAAAACTTGAATGAAGCAAGCGTTAACCCTATAATCTTAATCCTGAGTTTGTGAGGAAAACTCCGACCCCCATAGCAAAGCTACCTTTTGACATTTCAGGTCAAGAACTTCAGTTAAAGGGAGGCAAAACTGGACTTGAACCAGACATTGTCCCTTTCCTGGGGAAACACTGGCCATCCTTCTTACTGCTTACCCCATTCCGAGGTAGCGAAAGTGAACAGGGGGTGCTGCACAAAGGCAAGTCCTTAAGGCCACTCACCCTTGCTGGTTACTGGCCTGCTGTTACTCGCCTCTGGGCCTGTGCAGGTAGGGATGATGAGCATTCCACAGCAAACTTCTCAAAGCAGTCTGTGCAACGGCAAACATTCGAGAGAAAACTCTGATTTCAAGAATGCTCATTTGCTTTAGCAAAACATCATCTGAGTTTTGGTTTGTGCTGGTTCCCACAAGCTGCTGCAACCTGTTTTGCCAGCCTGGCTCCAGGAGACATGCGCTTGCAGCAGGGAACTTCTCTAGGTTGGTTTCCGCTCTTAGATGATTTGGCACACAGACTGAAGCATAACACCATTTTTACTATCTGCAGACTCTGCATACCATACCTCAAGTTTTTACAGAGTTACTGACAGGATGCAGAACTCCTTATCCCAGAACGCTACTGCTCTGACTTTCAAAAGGCACATGAACTTTCCTGATGCCTGAGGTCAGGCAAATGTAAATGAAGCTACACCTGGCTTACAGTCCAAGTAGTTTAATACTTGTGTGCTATTTCCATGGTTATAAGTAACTTGAGAGCAGCTGGATGCTCCATTTGGCATTTTTCAATCTGCTGATTTCTCAGGAATGACAAAATACTTCAGTCTCAATCCAAGACATGCTGTAGCAGGAATGATGATAAAATCACAGAAGGAACCAGTTTCTTTTCCTGAAAATTCTGTAATCATTTTGGGTAGCTGCATATTCCAAAGCAATGTGATTCCATAGCCTCAGGGGAGCGTTATTTAACTAGACCAAAGGTCAGCACAGCACAAAAGCACAATTGAAGGTTGTTTGACATAAAAGTGACCTTTCCTTTGGAGAGTGGAGAGAGAAAGCAAACTCCCTGCGCCCCTGCCGTAACTGGGAACTACTGCAGTAGCTCCACTTTAACCGCAAGACTCCGCATCTACGAGGTGTCGGAGTGAAGTTCTGAGCACTGCAGTGGGGGGCCTGAGGGCATCAGCAGGGTGGATGTACGCCGACTGCCCGTCAGGAGAGCGAAGGCTGAGTGGGAGGGCTTCAGGTAGGATACGGCACAAAAAAGCACATTATAGCCTTGGGCAGTAAATTGCTCGTTTGTACATGCCGTAACTACAGCTGCCACGATGGGAGAACTGACTTGAAGCGTTGGTATGCAACAGGTAGCTATTTCGAGCTGCTTTTAGATGCCCCTTGGGCTAGCTCCAGCTTACCTGCAAGTTGGCTGTCTTGCCAGGCAGGTTTGTCTTCAGACAGCTCGTCCCGCCGGTGAACTCTGTGCACAAAGGAACACAGTTACTGCCTGTCAACAGCTTTTCATGACCCCAAATCTCTCATGTTCTGTGATGCATCATTTATTAAGTAAAATTCAGTTAGATCAATGGAAATGATTACTTCAGAGAACTGAATGATTCTTTCTAATTAGAAAGCCCGAGGACACCGTCCTCTGACAGAGGAAGGCGGCTTTTCCACAGACACACCCACCTGTGGTTCAGTTTTAACGGTTCTTTCTCCCACGGCTTCCTTGCAGAGCAACTGGAGCTCTTTAATGAAGTTGTCTGTTTGTACCAGCATTTTACCGCAACAATAGATGCAGGAAAACCAATTCCTCTGTTTTCTTCAACAGATTTCTTTTGAATTCCGTTCGCTTCTGCACTCAAAACTCGCCACGCTGTTTTTTGACGAAGTGGTGAAGCAGATGGTAGCTGCCTTTGAAAGACGAGCATCCAAACTCCACGGCCCAGAAACAAGCATCCCGCGGGAGCTAATGCTTCATGAAGTCCATCAGACGTAGACGGGGAGGCTGTAGCCACCTCCGTTACAAACTTGTCTGTACGAGCGGTGCCACGCTCCTCTTCCGGGGCGTCCGTTTCCTCTCTGAGCTTTGTGTGGGATTTTATACTGTACAAGACACACCCCTTCGGCCAGATGTACATAGAGTATTCAACCTCCAGCCAAGTGCAATTTAAGGAGTTCTCAGCACCAGACAAGCGGCAGCCCCTTACCACAAGGTATCTCGGGCTGCCGTTTATTACCTTGCCAAGTGGCTTGTGTAACCCCGGTGTACGTTCTGCCTTATCCAAGCGTATGGGTTTTTTCAGCATTGTAACATATTACCTGAAGTTTGTTAGTAGCGTGAATGTAACTGAACAGCACCAGCTCGGCCAACGCTGTGCAGGCGGAGGGCAGCTGACATTCTGGCTCTGGGGGGTCAGGGATCGAGTAGCAGGTGCTCTTAATCCAAATGAGTGACACGGGCAGGTCAGGAGTCTCCAGCTGCTCTTGAAGTCTGACCAGCAACTGCAATAGGAACACCACCACTCACCCAGTGTCCAGAGATGAGACGTAAGGGGTAACAGAAGGAGTACCGTGATTTGAGTGCAGCAGCCCAGGCTACCGCCAGCGGTTCTTAGCTGTCTGGGCTCCAGCCCCCATGGCAGGTGCAGCACATTGGCTGGCTGCACTTGCCTCCCTGCCCCTTCCACTGTCACACGCTGCAGCTGGGTTACACTGGATAGCTACGCCATCCCAGGCCAGCGGGCCCAGTTCCAGCACAACTTTGAACCAGGGGTTACCGCCAAGAACTAGGGTGCACATAGGTGAATGTGGACACACACATCTCTGCCAAGGTGCTGCGCTTACTGCAGGCTCATATGCCCAGGGCCATTTGTCGTTAAAAACCCCTCATCCACCAGAGCGCTCAAACTCAGGTTTATTTCAGTCCCATACCACCATTCAAGGACCACAGCGGTACCAGCTGTCCTGGTTAGATTCATTTTCTGTAGTTCTCCCAGCATTAATACTCTTTCCAGGTTCTGAACAAATGCAAGTGAACAGATTTCCATCCCCACCTGTGTGCTGCTTAAAGCAATTACCAGATTTCCCCCGTCAGGTGCTGAAGCTGGCCCTTCCTCCAAGGTGTCCGTCATCCACCTGGGTAACGCCGAACAGCAGAGTAACACAGGGCACTATGTCTGGGGACAAAGTCAGGCATTTGGGTAGCTTTCCAGGAAGAGCCACTGAAATGTCACACGTGCTGTCTGTGACTAGTAGTTCCCTGGGATGGCAGGAAGGTGGGGAAGTGGCAGCTGGAGTAAGAGGTCAGTTTAAAGCACTGAGAAGCTGTGAAGCCGTTTTGTTTGCTGAGACAATCGGACATGAGCATAGGGGTTGGGGGACACCCCTGTTGTGAGGTTTGGAAAGCAGAGTTGAATAGCAGCAGCAGACTTTACACATCAACGTTATTAGCTGTGCCAGGGCCACAAACTCAGCCAGTGGCCAACAGAGCTGTCATTAATCAGGGTAAAGCAGCATCTAGTGCACAGTAATTCCAACCAAATCCCAGAGTCCCTTATGAGAAAGCTGGAAGACAAGACAGGAAGGCTGGAGGCAAGGAGGTAACTGCATACCACACCTGAGCAAGGGAAGTATTAAGAGAGCCACAGCCCTTTCTCGGCAGAGAAGACTTGCCCACTGCACACCCGCAGGGCACTTCCAGTGCCTCATACCACGGGGCCATTCCAGCAGGCAGTGCAGACCAGGCCAAACCCAGTCTGCGCACATGCCTTATGTTCATAGCACTGCTCAGTATTTCAAGAAACATTGCGTCAGTTCAGCCGAGGCCTTTCTTACCACAGCTGAAGTCCCTTGTATTTCTCAGAAACACACTCGCCAAAGGAATGGTCCTGGAGGAAAGGGCCCTGTCTATTCCCAGCAGCCATGTCAGAGTTCTAGTAACCGTTACAAGCAGCAGGAGGCCGGGGCTCTCCCGCCGCCATGGCTTTGTGTGCAGATCAATGAGGTGATACATTTTGTAACTTTTGAGCAGTTTGTTTTATTACATAAAGGTCACATAACTGTGTAGTTGCCTACTTTGTACACAAGTGTCTAGTCTCCCGCACAGTGGCTTCCGAGTTCCTCCTAGTACTGGCAAGCACCAGAAATTCTGAACCAGAGTATCAAGTGCCTTAACTCAAAGTTTAAATCAGGACCGTGGCAGATGGATCTTGCACCCGGTTATCAGGAATGTACAAATGTCTTTATTCAAAAAATACAAAATAAATTATCTGTAGGCATGGACAATGACTGTAAACAATTACACGTGTGTTAAATGAAATCCAGTAACTGATGGTTACAGTGATTCTTTTCAACACCAGCCTCCTTCAGTCACTATCCACCCTCGTCCGCTGACAGCTGACGTTCGTAAGGTCAGACCCATCAGTCAACAGCACAGCTCATGATGCTTCCCTAGCCCAGGAATTAGAACATGCCACCGCCCATTCCTCCCCCCATCCCGCCCATTCCTCCCATTGCCGGCTCCTTTTCTTCCTTTGGAATTTCAGTCACCACTGCTTCTGCTGTTGACAAGAGAGACGCAACACCCGCAGCGTCCATCAGGGCAGTTCTCACAACCTAAAAATAGGGAAGAAATAACTCAGTACCTGCTGACTGTCTCGTGAGCCGGAGGAAGGAAAGCGGAGTTACAGGCTAGTTCGGGTTACCTTCGTTGGGTCTATGATTCCTTTCTCCACCATATTCACGAAGTCCCCGAGCATGGCGTCGTAGCCAACCTCTGCTGGGCTCTGCAGGATTTTTTCAACTATCAAGGATCCTTCCACGCCTGCGTTCTTGGCAATGGTCATCGCTGGGATCTTCAGTGTTCGCTTTATGATTTCAATGCCTGTAAGAAGCAGGATGTTTAGCGTGACCTACTGCCCACCAGGCACGTGCTAGAGATCCAGACAGACAGGGAACCCTCTGAGCAAGAACGCATTGTACCCGTTCCAGGGGAAAAAGGTTCTCTGCCACTTGACACTGGTCAACACAGGAAATCCCTGCAGCATATTCTCACAGGTTTGGGTTTGACTTCTGCACAGGGCAGCAAGGAGCGCTGTTGCTGCATCATGGCAGAGAGCCCTTCTCCACCCCATCTGCCTCACAATCTCCTAAGCATTCTTAGGCTCTGTGTCTGTCTGCAATAGCTCACCAGTCAACCCCTCCCTCAGCAGTCTGCAGCGCTGGGCAGCGGGTCCTGCCACTTCGCTGTTACCAGTTCATTCACATCCGAGGAGGGAGGCAGCAAAAGCTCCTTCCCACTGCAAAGCTGAGACCCCCCCCCCCCCCAACAGGGTGTGAGGTTCTGAAGACCCAGTAACTAAGAACTCACTGACAGCAGCCTGCAGTTCACCTTAGCCGGCCTCAGGACAGCGGGAAGCCCATCCTTCGCACTTCCACACACACACTCAAGTAACTTACCAATCTTCTGGTCTTCGTTGACCGGAGCTAAAGCATCTAATGCTGGAATGCAGCGAAGCAAGGCACAGCCGCCGCCAGGAACGATGCCTTCCTCCACAGCAGCCCGGGTCGCGTTCAGGGCGTCAGTGACTCGGTCTTTCTTCTCGTTCACTTCAACATCACTTGTGCCACCCACCTACAACAAGGAACCCACACGTCAAGGTCCACACGCAGAGTCTGGGCGGGAGAGCTCTGCTGGTTACCAAGCTGCTGCCACTACGATCAACAGCCAGCCTGAGCCAGCGAGTGAGCCCTGCCAGAGAGCAAACCCACGCCCGCCCTCCCTCCCGGCACTCATCACCCGTACCTCGGCACCCACAAAGCCTGAACACAGCTGTAGCTCATTACTTCATCAAGCCCTTAATACAGCGGTGTAGCCCTGCAATAGGCCCAGTTCCTTACTCCATCAACTGCTAACATTATGAGACCACCACAAGCAGTAGCTCAGACCAGCAACAAAGGACCGACACCGCCCCTCTCCCGAGAGCTTTACCGTCTCACCTTCAACACTGCTACTCCATCAGAGAGTTTGGCCAGTCGCTCATTCAGCTTCTCTTTTTCGTAGTCACTTGTGGTAACTTCCAGCTGTTCAATGATTTCCTGGATACGTTTTTCAATTTGAGCCTTTTCACCCTTCCCCTTCAGAAGCATGGTGTCATCTTTGGTCACAATGACCTCTCCAACTTTACCGAAGTCATGAGGCTGAATGTCTTCCACGTTTAGGGTCAAACCCTCTTCTCCAAACACCTGAAACAAAGGATGTGAAAATTCGGCATTCACAGCTTCTCCATACGTGCATTTTTAGTGCACGGATACACGAACACATGCAGCAGGCTAGCACTGCAAAATAATCACACTGCTGCAGCTCAACTCTTCCCTTCTCCGAAAGGAGCCCAGGCATGCAGGTGCCTCACAACCCGCCCCTCACGGAATGGGGAGCTGCCAGCTGCTTGCTCCTGACCAGTCACGCAACTCGCCAATTCCCAGTGCCTGGAGAGTAAAGTTTTGTTACCGAGCCCTCCTGCTGGCACTAAACTGATGTCAGAGTAGAGCCTGCTGGCTTCCTTACTTGGTGCTCCATTTAGCTTAACCCCCACGTTATTTCAACAACCCCCTTGGGATCCCAGTATCCCATAGCCGTTACGTGCGCACAAAACAGGCAGTTGAAGGGACACTGACCAGCACATCAACTGTTTGAGACGCTGAGTACAAAAGAAAGTTATTTGGTCTATCCCAGACATTTTCAGAGTTATAGTGGCCCCTCAGGCCTGGGCAACGAGGAGACAAGCAGTTTTGTAAGGCAGCAAGCAAGCTTTGCTAGTTCTCAGGAATTCCCTTGATGCTCCTCCTTCCCCATAACCACCCAAGTGCTGCAAGGAAACTGCGTGTGACTTCAGGCAGGTGAAAGGTCATGGTACGCACGGTGGGTCAGGGCTGTACAGCACAGCAGTTTATCAATACCCGCATTTTAAAACACCAAAGATTCAACCATTAGTTACATTTTTGCAAGAACGGGACACAGCCTGCAACACAGCAAATACACCGCAGACCCAAAAATGTATGTTCTTTGCCTCCTTAGAGACCATCGGCATGCCCTAGAGCAAAAAGCCAATGGAAACAGCATGACTTACAGCCCCGCCGGTAGCAATTGCCATATCCTTCAGCTGGTTTTTCCTGTTGTCACCAAAACCCGGTGCTTTTACAGCAACAACTTGCAGGCCAACCTTCAGTCTGCAGAGAAGAATTCAGAGAGCAACACTCGACACGCGTTTAGAGAGCGAGTCTGATCAGTACAACTAATTATTTCAGTACAGCTCTAACGATTAAGCAGAACAGAGCTGATTTTGCTCACAAAGGCAGTTAACAAACAACTGAAATCACATCTGAACTGATGCAAATGGCTGTGTTCGAAGCTGCTCCTTCTTTGGTACTGATAAGAGGACAAGTACAAGAGAGGCAAATTCCAATACACAGTTTTGTATGTATGCCTTTAAAAGCCTGAAAACACATGAAAAAAGCAGTATTTGTCTAAAAGCATGGATTTCAGCCTCACCTGTTCAAGACTAGAGTGCTGAGGGCTTCTCCATCAACATCTTCAGCAATGATGACCAAAGGTTTGCGGTGAGCATTGGCGATTTCAAGAGCTGGAACTATGGACTGGACACTAGAGATTTTCTTTTCACTGATGAGAACATAAGCATCCTGGAATTCACATTTCTGCCCTGCAGAAACAACACGCCTCATGTGAGCAATCCGACTGCAAAAGCACATCGAGCATTCTCTTCAACTCGAGGAGGTGGCGTGCAGCAACTGCTGCACTTTCAGCGGCACTCAGAGACACAAGTTGTTTTCCCCAAGACTCCACTCTCAATTCTACACTGTTCAGGAGCCCTGCAGGCCTGGGCTGACATTAGCATGGACACTGTCCACACAGCAGGGAAAAACACCCCACAGACAACAAGTTTTTACCAGGAGTTAAATGTTCTGATGGGGTGGACCCCACTGTCCTATGGCCGTGGGACGCAGTGTAACGGGTCGAGACGTCTTTAGAACAGGTGCCCTTAGTCCCAATGTGCAAAAGCCACTGCAAGGCACCTGACACGTTACTGTTAACTCACCTTTGGTTGTATTGATGAAATACGGAGAGATGTAGCCTCTGTCAAATTTCATACCCTCAATGATTTCCAATTCATCGTTTAGAGTTTTTCCATCCTAGTTAGGTGCAAGAAAGTCCGCGTTAAAGATCCCTTATTTACTACCAACAGCACAAGAGTATTTGTAGCATCCTAGGCACAACAGAATGGAAGGCTCTGCACCACGCGTCAGCTTATGTGCCTCCCCCTCCAAAAGAAAAGGTCTGTAAGAGGGAACAGTGATCAACCTCAAACAAAGGAGCTGGGGAATTATGGTGGGACACCGCGTGTGAGCAGCAGCAGCTACACCCTGTACCACAAAAGCCAGCCCTAACTGGGGACGAGACCGTCACTGCGCACCCAGTCCCTAAGCTGGCCACTTCTTACCTTGACAGTGATCACACCCTTGCGTCCAACCTTCTTCATGGCATCAGAGATTATACTGCCAATCTCCTGATCTCCGTTCGCTGATATCGTGGCAACCTGAAACAGTAAGCCGTTGAATCTCATTTCACCGTGCAAGTGGTTTGTTTCCTCACTATAAAGAAAATCAGATTAGCCATTTTCAACTCTGACATCTCCTGATGTGACAGGGCAGCTGACGGTAGCGCACCCACACTGGGACCCAAGAACCCCGTGAGAAGAGCTGACAGCGCTGGGGCAGCAGCAGCAGGGGCCCAGAGCTCCCGTGGCCATCCGAATCTGCAGCCCTGGGGAGAACGGCGCCACAGCGGCCAGCACGCCCGGTGCCCAGGACTCAGCTGGGCACCCACCTCAGCCTGAGCCTCCCCAGCAGATCCGCAGCACTGCCAGAAGCCTGCCATCACCTCCCTGCCACAAACACATCTTGGCTTTCACAATTCTTCCCAAGTAGAGGAATTTATGTTGTACGACCACGTCTTGGAATGAAACTTGAAGATGAGAAAACACACCTACTTCTGACCTAACTCCTAGCAGTGCAGGTGAAGGCAGAGTAGCAGGATTTTTAAAGAACGCAAGAGAAGGGAAGCGTTACCATGAAGACCATGCAACGAAACGTACTCTGAATCCTGCTGTATAAAGAAAACCGCTCAGGTGTCATCTATGCACAACCTAGCTCCGTCAAACCTGGCCTCACCCAGCTCCTTCTGAAGAACAGCTCTCTGTTTATTTACCTGTGCGATTTCTTCCGGAGTTGTAACAGGTTTAGACAGCTTCTTCAGCTCAGTTATGACAGCATCAACTGCAAGCATCACTCCTGAAGATGAGCAGAGCGCTCGTGAGTGAGCAAACAAGGTGTGCAGCACAGGGAGGAGAGGAAACAAACCACAAGCACACACGACCCAAACCCACCCCCACACAAACAGGTTAAGCGTCACTCCAAAGTCCACGTTGCAAAAACACAGCGAGTTTGCACGTTGAAAGCCAAGTGACTGGCAGGCCTAGTCCCACACTGTCAGTCCTGTACCCAGCGATCATTTCTGGAACTGGTGTGACATACTTTCTGTCACGACTGACACGTATGACGAAGTTATTTACTCGGCACCAGTGAATTCATGCAGTTCGCAGAAACGGCTTTAAGTGGAGTTCACCTCTGACAAACGAGACAAGTTAACGACATCTAAAACAGCGAAATGCTTAGAAAGATGACTTTTTCAGAGTAAGCAATGTAACAAACAAGTGGGTTTCTACGCACCGCCCTTCACATAAAGTTTTATGGGGCTCTTCAAAAAGAGGGCAACTTATTGAGGAGGTCGGTCAAATTCAGCATATGAAAAGCAGAGACAGTGACTAAACAAGGGAAAAAAATTACCCCTCCTGATTTCTACTGGATTGGCTCCTTTGCTGATCTTCTCGAAGCCCTCCTTGGCAATAGCGCGTGCAAGTACTGTTGCAGTAGTGGTACCATCTCCTGCTTCTTCGTTGGTGTTGTTGGCAACATCTTGAACTAACCTGGCTCCGATATTTTTGTATTTGTCTTTTAAGTCAATTGCTTTTGCTACTGTCACGCCGTCTTTTGTCACTTTGGGACTTCCCCAGCTCTGTTCAATAATAACTGTTCTTCCCTAGGGGGACAGAGAGGCAGTATTAAATCAGAGCCACATCATCCACGGCACGTTACTCCAAGAGTCCAGCTGAAGATGAAAATCCTTTTGAACAGCCCAACAGAACATCACCGTGCACACAGCCTTCAGCCGGGACTTGTCTCTGACACGGTACCAAGGTTTGGCAAAACTGGAATAAGGGCCCAGAGGTTTAACACTCCCACAGCACGAGGCCTCATTCCCCAGCTATGACGCCTAATACCACACACTCAGAAGTCTGCAACTAAAGCAAGACTGGCCTTACAGAGAAAAATTATTTAAGGGACTCCCTCTAGTAGTGGTATTTCCCCTGTAATTAAGATTTAGCCACACACTGAACTAAGGCTGCGAAGTCTCCATCAGATCGCAATAAAAGGTTTGTGATGGAAGAACAGGAATGAAAACCCCAATTCCTTGCATGTTCTGGAAAAAAGAAAGGCAGACACTTGCAAACCTTATAGCGGTCTGCAAAGAGAACTGAGAGTACGCAACAAATCTGCATTAGTGATGCAATAATTTCTCAAACATGGCAAGTTAACATGCCTTTTTTCTCTCTTATCTCGCGCTTGCATTCAATCCAAAAGCTGGATTATCCTACACCACAGACACAGTTAACATGGGAAACCACAGAACATACAGGGGACACGGGGCAGGTGCACCCGCACAAGGGGATAGGTTGTTCCCAGCTGCATTCCACAGCTTTAATAGCTTCCCAGTCAGTCATGTCACAGGTTTAGCTGGAGGCAGCAGAAACACAAGGAGCCACACCTCTGCTCTGCTGCTGCCCCAAAACTCCCTAGCAATCCTGCCAGCTGGAGCTCTTGGAAGGGGGAAGAGAGAGCAACTGCCCCACCACACCACTCACTCCCAGCTGAGCCTGCCCGACAACCCTCCCTGGCTCCTCAGGCTCAGCTCAGGGCTGACCACACTGGCCCCGCACGACACCGCGTAGCTGATCGCAGCCAGCACACTTCAGCTCCAACCGGAGCTCGGGTCACGCGCCAAGCGTGCCGGCCAACGGCTCCCGTACAGCATGCTGGCGCGCCCCGTTCCTTGCTTGTGCGGCCCGCTCGCGGCTGCCTCAGTGCGTTACCTAACTTGGGATTCCTGCCACACGAGGCTACGCTGCTTCTGAAGCACAACTAGCCCTGCAAGCTCAAAAGGAACGATGAGCTTCAGTCACTGGAGTCGAACCTGCAAACGCATTTACATAATTCCAACCGCGCTACGGAACAATTATGCCAAAATAACGCATCATCTGACTTGTTACGGCTATTTCATCTGACCTGCGCTTCTCCTAAATCTGAAAGTGGTTCAAGAGTAGGAAAACTCTGGAGGATGCTGCTATTGATAACTTCTTCATGCAGTCTCCCCTTGTTTTGCTTGATTTTATTCCATTTTGACACGGTCTCATCCCAAATGTTTGCTGGTAGCTACAAGAAGAGTGGCACAGTGAAACCTACTTATATCCCACCACCTTGGAGGACTTGCACTCAACGAACACTTCCTACCTGTGTCTGAGAACAGGAACACCACCAGTAAATGCACATGCATTTGGAACAGTCCTGAGATAAAGAGCCTAAGTACTTGCACAAACAAAACTGACAGAGCAATCAACACGTTGGCAGCGATATCAAAAGATTGCGTGAGACCACAAACCACGTTTCTTTAATTACAGAGCAATGCCAAAGGGAACTTTCCTCACCAGAGCTGTGTTTCTTAAAAACGCTGGGAGCAGAACCGGGAATTACAGTGCAGCCCCTACATCTCTGCACAGGGAGAACAGCAGATAAAGTGAGAGCACTGAAACAAAACCCCACAAGGTTACAGTCAGTTGCATCAGAAGCTGCCCTTTAACCAGCACGTTAAAACTACGCTTAGGCAGTCACAAAGTAGCCCGAGCTAAAAATCCCAGGAGTTAATTTAACCGACTACCACTTAAACTTTGTTCCTCTCTGGAAAACGGCCACAGCTTGCTGACATCCCTGTTCCTTAACCTTCATCTGCTCAGTTTACGGCATTTTTGCCACTGAATAGAACTAACAGAGCACCAAATGTGCAAGAGGCATGAATGAACTTTACAGAGTCCAAGCAACTTTGCGGAGAGCTGCTATGCATATGCTGTTCTTACATGGAAGTTATTCCTACGAGCCCAAAGAAAAACATGGTCTCTTCCGTAAAAACGAGTCTCCTTTCAAGCCTTACTGCACGTGGCATGACTATGCAGAATAGAGCAGCTCGTTTTCCAAGGACCTGAACTCACAGGGAATCACCCACTATATGCCGTCCTATGAGCAACATAAACGCCACTGCCACTGAATCCCGCTTCAGCTGGTAACGCTTCCCAGCCAACTGAAAACTCAGCGTTACGCTTCAGTGTTTCTTTCACCTTGTTAACACTAAAAGGTGAAGTGATACAGAACTGTGATTTGTGAAAAGAAAATGCACATGCCAGTTAGCCCACCTCGTGACATAGCTAAAGCATCTACCGCCTTGGTGGAGGCCACCAGCTGAGCCACGGCAACCTACCGTGCACATCCCCTCAACCTTCAACTGTTCAAACAAGCACACTGCGTCTTTCAGTGATCCGATTTGTTTTACTCTGTCAGCATAAAAGGCACGCGCACCGTCATCGCGGGTCAAGTGACAACAACGGGAACGTGGCTGCTTGCAAGAGCCTGCCCCTGCACGTCTGCGCTACAATCTGCGGGCAGAAGTCACGGCTCTGCTGAGAGAAACCGTCTGCTACTACAGCATCTTCAACCAGGTCGCAACCTTAACGTAAGATAAATGCAAAGTCCTCTGTTACCTTTGGCCCCATGGTGACAGCTACAGCATCTGCTAGAAGATCTACTCCTTGAATCATGAGAGCTCGAGCATCTACTCCGAACTTGACATCTTTTGCATAGGCTCGTGTTAGGTGGGGGGCAAGTGCTCTGGACACTGGCCTTGTCTGGCGGAGTACTGTGGATAAACGGAGCATGTCTAAAAAATTAAAACAGATCCGTAAGAAAGCGTGAGCGGGAAGCTTTTGCACAGATTCTTCTAGAACGGAAAAAGGGCGTGAAGGAGTCGGGAAGGACAGCACGTCACCGTGGAGACTCGGCTTCTCCAGCGGCTGAAATGGAGGCGCACAGCAACTGCAGGGACCACGGCCGAGGAACCCAGATCCTCAGGGCAAGATGCGGGCTGCAGCGGCCCCGCAGGCCTCGCCGGGCGGCCAGACGGGAGGCGGTGAGGACCCGGCGGAGCAGCACCGGCTCCCTTGGCGGGGGGCTCCCCCGGCAGGGGCGCGGCACGAGGCCGCACGCGCCCGCGGGGGAAGCGGGGCCCCTCCGCTGGGCGCCCGGACGAGGTTCCCGCGCCCGACCCCGTCTCGCCAGGGCGGCCCTTCCCGGCGGGCAAACGAGGGAGAGGGGGCAAGGGCCGCGGCCGCCGTCCCCCGGCGCGGTGCCGGGCCCCTCGGCTGCAGCCACGCGCTCGCCTCCGGCGGGACACGCGCGGCAAGGTCAAGGGCCGCTCGCCCCCTGCCGCCCGCCGCCCGCGCTGCATCCCCGGCACCCACCGCGCCGGCATCGCCCCCGCGCGGAGCGGGGGGACGCGGAGGCCTCGCTCCAACCGCTCTCACCGCTCCGGCCGGGCTCGCTGCCGCCCCTCCCGCCGACCCCGCGCGCGCCGAACGGGCCCGCCCGGTACCCCGCGGGCGCCCTCTCCCCCCCCAAGCGGCAACCTCCACCGCACGGGGAACGGGCGGGGGTGCGGCACCGCCTCACCAGGCCAGGCCCCAGGCCCCGCGCCCCGGCCTCACCTGCGGGCAGCGCGGGGAGAGCAGCGAGGGCTGCGCCGTGCGGACTCGGAGCTGGGCAGGCGGGTCTGCGCGCAGGAGCGGGAAGGCGCTCGGCACTCACCGCCCCGGCCCCGCCCCCCGCCAGGCAGCGGCCCATGTGGGGCTCCGCGCCGCCCGGCCCGGGAACCAGCATAGCCGCCGCGCCCCGCCCCTGCCCGCCGACGGTACCCCTGCGGACGGTGCCCTGTGCGCACGCGCAGCACGCCCCAGCATGAACTACTCATGTTCCGGGGCCTGCCAATTCCAGAACCTTCTGGAACGCACATGCTCACCGGGGGTCAAAGTTGAACCGACCTCACTTCCGGGCGGCTGCCCGACCCTGGGGGCCAGCGGGCGCGGGACAGCGGGGATCGCGGCGCCGCCGGGGTGGCAGCCCCCTCGGGAAACGGGCCGCGGCTCCGGCGGCGAAAAATAAGCGGCGGAATTAAAGCTGGCCGGGGCCGGGGCGGGGAGACGGGCTCCGCCCCGGGGCGGGACGTCCGGCGCGCATGCGCGCGCGGTGACCTTTCTCACGTGTGTCCGCGGCGGCCCGGTCACTCGGCGGCGGGGAGCGCAGCAGTCGGCATGGTGAGTGCCCGCCGCCCGCGCCCCGCTGTGCCTCCCCTGCCGCCGCTTTTGCTCCTGGCCTTGGCCTGCCTTCGCAGAGCGTGCTCCGCGGGGCTCGGGGGCGGGCCCGGCAGGGGCCGGCGGGCGGCTCGGCTGCGGGCGGGGGGCTGCCGGGGGTCCTGAGCGGCCCGCCGCCGCGCATGGGTCTGCCCTTAGCCTGCCTTCAGCCTGCCGGGGGTGGTGGCGGCGGGCCGTGCCGTGCCCGTGGGGCCGGGCTGAGCCGCGGGAGGGAGGGGTGGTGGGCCCGCGCCGCGGGGCTGGCCGTTAGCAGCGGGGGATGCCCGCAGCGGGCCGGTAGCGCCGCAAGGTCACGCAGTCCTTGGGGGAGGAACGGAGGCTGCGGGGAAGGGCGTGGTGGGGTCGTTAGCAGGGGCTGCTGTTGGCTTCCCGGGCGCTTCGGCTAAACGTTCTCCCCTGCCTCCGGTACCGGCCGCGTCCCGTTAGCAGCGAGTGCGCTGGGCAGGGCTGCGCACGCCGCCGTGCGGTGCTGCGGGTAACCCCGGCCCGCTCGGTGCTGCGGGGAGAAGCGGGTATGGGCAGAGCCGCCCCCGTTCTTGCAGTGACACTTTATGCTCACGATCCTGCTAACGTGAGGCACGAGCGGCTCTCGAAGCGCCGTGTGAAACGCGCCTGTGCGCAAGGCTGGCTGCTCGCGTCTGTGAAACACAACGTCCCCTTAAAACAGAGGGTCAGAGCTGCCGCCTTCACGCAGTGAGAATGCTGGCAACGCAGCCTCGTCTTCCATTGCCTTTCACCACCGTGGCAGTAACGGCTGGGGACGCGCACATCTTCCGTGCGCTGTCTAATGCTCATGCTCTGCCCGCAAAGTTGGCTTCCCCTGGCTTTAAGCGTGTGTGAATGACAGTGAAGGGCGTGTGGTGCCGGGCCCCTGTTCCTAGCGGTTTCTGTGAGTGAGGGCTCTGGGTCCCTGTGTAGTGGAGCCGTCTCCATGTGACTTGGCAAGTCGCCATATCTTTCCTGCTCAATCAGAGCAAGGTCCCTCTCCCTGAGCCCAGCTTGCTGGGGGCTGGTGCTCACGCTTGTCCAGTGAAGTTTGGTGTAAAGCCGCAGTCTGTTTGGAGGCGTCGGCGTGAGTAGCGGTGCCCTGGCATCAGACGGAGGGCTGCGTATCGTGATGTGTGAAACGTGGGGTTCGAAAGCAGCCGAGAGACTGATACAGGGTACCCGGCTAGAGTTTTGCTTCTTTACTGTAAAACACTACGCTACGCAAACCAAAACGCAACTGTCCAAGAGGTCCTTAATCATCCTTGAATCTGGCTGTGAAGGGAATAAAACCATTAGGCGTAACCGGTAATTATGCTCAGCAAGCTGCAGCAGTGATGGTTTGGGGTTAAAAGCCTGCAGAGCTTTTCAGCCAGAGGAGGAGGCTGCCCTCTCTGGTGGTGGTTTGTTCCCCCAGACTGAATGGTCTCCCTATGGCTGAACTGTCGGGATTGCCCCGCATCTCCTTGTGCGTGTAGCAAGTTCTGATGCAATCAGAGGCAGCCTACGTTTGCTACTCCTGCAATTCCGTTGTAACGTTCCTCTTGTTACGTACTATTACTTCCACAGGCGGGAAAAGCATTTAGGAAATTTCTTCCCCTCTTTGATCGTGTTCTGGTTGAACGATGTGCGGCTGAGACGGTAACCAAAGGAGGCATCATGATTCCAGAAAAAGCTCAAGGGAAAGTGCTACAGGCGACAGTAGTAGCAGTTGGATCAGGAGCCAAAGGAAAGGTAAGTATCCTGAAGCATTTCGTGTGGGTGGAGTTAGCAGTGGTGTGGTGGGAGCTGGGATGGTGTCGTAAGAAAGGGACGGTCGCAGTGTAAATTCAGTGATAGCTCCCCAAAATGGATGGTGGCGATGACTGAAGCTGGAAGCACGGATTCAGCAAAGACCTCACAGTTGTATGTGGTCAAAACTAAATGAAAATTAATTGCATTCAGAGGAACGCTGCAGCTCTACTGCCTAAGTATGGCAGGACTCTCATGCCTGAGAAGTGACCAGTGTGGTTTTCCTCCTGTACGTTCTAGTTTCGCTGTACGCTGAAAACAGTTGTTAGCATTTCCTGAGTGTTTGTGGATGGATCGCTGTAGTTTGGAGGAATTCTATTGCATCTGTCTGTATTGTGGGAAACTGAGGATTGCTTTTTGTCTTTCAGAATGGTGAGATTCAGCCAGTGAGCGTAAAAGTTGGCGAAAAGGTTCTGCTACCAGAATATGGTGGTACGAAGATCGTACTAGACGACAAGGTAGGTTTCCCAGCTTTGTGAAGGCCAATTCAGCTGGTTCCCAAAATGCCATACTGCCGGTGACGAATACTGTAGGCGCTTCACAGTCTCAGCAGCATTCAAGAGATGCAGTTGTTGGTATTCAGATGGCGGCAGCTGAATCCAGCCAGCTTCTGGTGCCTGTAGTACTTCCACCCCTGCCTAAAAGGGAGGAACCAAGGAAACCTCTGGCCTGAGCTTTGCTGGGTGGACGACGTGGCTCCACGTGCCAAGCATAATAGAGGGAACCCAAAAAGGCTTTGAAATTACTGCGAACGTCCCTGCTTCTGACAGGGAGAGCTTGCAGAATTGTCTTCTAATGGCTCTTGCACTTCCAACTATTAAAATAGTAACTTGGGAGCTTACCCCAAGGGTAGCTTCTGAACAAAAAGAGATTTTCAAGAAACCATCCAGTCTTGGTTAGCTCACTTTTGATTTTGCACTTTGTGACTGTGGTAGCCCCGAGTTCAGAACGAGACAGTATTTGCAACACAACTGATGTGACGTGTACTAACCCTGCTTTTCTTCGCAGGACTACTACTTGTTTAGAGATGGCGACATTCTTGGGAAGTACGTGGACTAAACTTGTTGCAGTATCAGTCATCCATTCCACTGAAATGCTGAAATTTTTCTTTCATTGTGTAAATAATGTCCTTTATTTTATAATAAACAGGCATTGAGTCTCTGAAATAACTTGTGATCTCACTGTAATGATGGAACACGAATAAAAATATGTACAGTCAGAAACAGTCGCTCTTGCTTGAGTTCCACTGGACAGTGAAGTTCAGATGACAACCAACCAGCCTTAATTGTTCCAAACATCATCATTTTATATCCTTATCTGTGTACTGAGATTGTTAAGGTCTTTACAATAAATTTCTAAAACTGTTCTGCTTCTGTCTCGGTTTCTGCTGCTCCTCAGTGAAACAGTCTCAGTTGTGTAATGAACTGTTCTCTGCCACAACATCCCAGTTTAGTCACGTGTTATTTTCCCTGGCTTTGTACAGAGTTGGGAGGTGAGTTTAAAGCGGTTATCGTGCAGATGCAGCAATGAAGGGGATTTTCAGCTGGCTCCCTTGCACACTGAACCTTTATCTTAAGGTAACAGATGGGGTTTTAACTTAACCAGCGAAGATGCTGGTACGCTGGAAGGTTAATGCACGCAAATCACCCTGCCGCAAAGAGCTTGTCCCACAGCAGGCTGAAAGGGGCTTGGTCCTGGTGCTAGAATACAATCATCCAGCTCACAGCTGAAGCAGACGAGGATTCTTCCGTTTTTCTTACATAGCTCTCACCGAGTTTGGCCGTCAGAAAACAAGTAACTTTCCCCTAGAAGTTAATCAGGCGCAACTAGGGCTGATCTTGAAGGAAATTTGTTTACTATGTTATCTCGGGACACGTCTCCAACTTTCCCATAACTCAGGAGAGAGCGGGTTTGACAAACTATTTCTTTCGCCCTTAACAACATTCCTGAATAGCAAGAAGTTTACTGCCGTAATGCTTAAGCAACCAAAGCTGCCTATTTCTGAGCACGCTACCTTGCCTTGGAAAAGGATCCAAGGTTGTTCACGCAGGAATACGCAGATAGCCCTTGGCACAGCGTGTCCCTAACGATGCCTACGGAGCTGGTACGTGTGTACGTCGCTCCAGCGCGCTCTAAGAACACGCACTGCCTTGGACGTGTGCAATAAATCCATACGTGACTTGCTGCTGCTGACACGTTAACGGCAGTAGTTAAATGGTCGACCTCCCCGCGACATTCAGGCTGTTGGGGAATCAGCACTGCTAGATACACCATAAGCCTTCATGTCGTCTGCAGGTAACGGGGACGGGCTGTAGTGAAAAACTCACAACCTCAGTAGCTGTGCTGGGAATCTCAGCTTTGAGGTACTCGGAAACAGAGTGTCTGTTCTGCCGGGTCCCTCCCCACGGCTAACCCAGCACAGAGGTGAGCCGGAGCCGCTGCCTTACCTAGATGCCAGGTACCACCCAGCTGTTCCCTTGGGAGCTACCTTTGGCAACCCTGGCTGCAGTGTCTGCTCCCCGCAGTTGTGTGGTGTGCTGCTTGGCTGGTTACCACCTACCTACTTCGGAGCGGTAGGCAATCGTTACACTGCTGAGGTGGTTAAACTCCCACCGGAATACGTACTAGCAGGGAAGATGCTAAGTTAAAAAATACAATTTAGTATAAAAGGCCTTCTTCTTAAAACCTGCCCCAGGGCAGATTTACTTCTGGAGCTACAGCAACGCGCTTTACAGCTGCACCTGAAGGTTACCACACTGCAAGTATCTTCAAAGACAACGGATCGTGTAACGAAACCAACTCGCCAAGCAGCAGTGTCTGCCACTAGAGCAAGCAGGCCTCTGCCTCCCACGGTAAGGCCGCTCTTCTGCTCCGGTCACGTACCACGGAGGTATGTAACGGATTTACAGACTGCTCAGGGACACTAGACCACGGCTCAAGGAACAGAAGACAGGAGGAATCAACTACCAACAGAGAAATGTTCAGACTTAACATTTCAGCGTTTCTTCAAACAATGCCTCTCAGAGACGGGAATTACGCAGGATCCCCACTCAGCAAATACTTTCCCAGTGCTTACAGTTCTTGTTTATGTGGAGCCACTACAATCCGTGGGCTGCCATCTGAGATGCGGAGGGGAAAACCCAGCGTTCCTAGGCCTGATGAAATGGAGGCCACGCTTGGCTCGATAGAGCGAGAACGTTTTATTCCTGCCCCGTGAGGCTATCCCTGCAAGCAAGGACAAGGTAACTGCTACCCAGCCAAGGCGATCCCTGTGCTGTACTGCTTCGTAGGCACGGCTGCAAGCCAAATTCTGTAACCCCTGGGTGTACAGGGGAGGACAGAATCAATCACCGATGCTCTTTCATCACTCCGTCCTTCCTGTAGGGATTGAGACTTCTTTATTCCACTGTTCTAGACTATTTCACAGCTCCATTTTGGGCAAACGTTACCTATTGCCCTATCTGCTTTCCTGGGGACACGGGTCTTCCGAGCCTTTCCTCAGGCTATCTGAATCTTAGGGAGACAAGGGGGACTCCATCTACTGCTACTTCCCTAACATTTCAGAACAGCTTCCATTAGCAGCTACGCCGTTTCCAGAACACCTTTCCTGTCCTGGTTGTGTTGTCCTGCCAGCGTAATGAAAGGATCAAACTTTTACAGGCTGCTGGAGAAGAAAGGAAGGCCAGGTCGCTAACAGCACAAGAACAGTCCACAAAACGTCCAAATATTCCAGTTTTCACTCTTGAAGGTCGTAAGATAATGAGGACCAGGTGAAACCCAAAAAGTGAAGTTACTGTTGATCAGACTTTGTTTAAAAACAACTTGAAATCCAATAAAAGAAAAATAATGAGCAGCTTCCAGGAATGCAGGGTTAATCATCAAGGGGCAACACGAGACCTACAGACTTTACCATCCCCATTAAGAAACGCAGCAGATTTCTTTCCTTTTTCTGCAAACCCAGGAGCCAGTTGCAGACTGAACTAACAGCGATGTACTTCTCTGAGAGGTATTTCTTCACAGCCAGATTTATTTGCGTTTTAGAAGCAAGATGTCCATGACATAGAAGTCAGGGACAAATGGAAATATCAAATACCCAACTCTTCTGTTCTTTAGATATCAGTTAAACCTTGAAAACGATGATAGGGGGGGAAGAAGACCAAAACCAAACAAGCTGCTCAACTTTGAGCTATTTAAAACAGCTAGAATTGCTTTTATTCTGGGACTGGCTAAATACAGTTATCAGTCTCGTACAAAATTACTGTTGGATGCCAGGCGGTCTAATGAGATACAGGACATTTGTACCCTTCATTGCAGCGCACTGATTTATCCCGACGTTGTTAACCTTTTCATGGTCCCTTACACAAAGTGCTAGCAAGCGCTAAGCTTCCCCCTGTGCCTCCAGCAGCTAACACCTCTGGGGCAGGAATGCTGACCTGGGGTAGAAGAGTAACTAATGCAAACTGAGCTCAGGTGCCTGAAGTCCGGAATGTCACCTCCGTGTTACAGTGTAACCTGAGGGGAGCTGCCACTGCCCTCAGTACAAACCCCTGGTTAGGGGGGTGCATGTGCCCAGGCAGGGGGTGACCCCGTTACCCATTTCTTACTGCTAGCACGTTGCCCAGCTTTCTGGTCTTAGCTGGCCTCCAGAGCGAGGCAGAACCCTGGTCACACACAGCATGGCCCGAGTGAAAGAAATACTCCAAATGCACTTTGTCTGAGGGGAAAACCTGATTAGGGGGGTTTCAGTGCAGAAATGTTTCACATACTCTGACTCTCATGGGGTAGAAGGAAGAGGTTTTAACATGGGGAAGCACATGTTATTTGGAGCACATGAATGTGAGGGGGGGGGAACGACACCTAGCCCTCTGCAATACAGTGGAACCAGGGCCAGAATCAGGTACCAGTGTTCTCCACCCTTCGGGAAACAACACACAGCTGCAGCATTTATGTATTTCTTGTATAAGGGGAGATACCTCATCTCTGCCTTGTTACCCCATCGTTCCTGCTCACAGACAGAAGCAACTCACCCTTCCTTACCTACACTGCACTCCATTCTACTGTCTATTCCCCAGAGCCAGAGCGGCATCCAAATAATTTTCTTCTTACTTGTGCTACAGAAGTAGCGAGCCACTCTGGCCTTCCCAAACGCCTTCCTGCTCGTAGCCGGGACCTATCTATAAACTAACACTGCCTTTTTAACGTTTCCTTCCCAAACACAGTCAGCACACGGAACGCCTGACTTAGTAAACCTTGAAGCCCAAGCCAAGTGCTCGCCATTAGCGCAGCACTGTGACCTCTGCACAACCAACTCCCGCGCCCGGCACTCCTGACCGTGAAGGCCCACAAAGACTCGGTGGGCCTGCTCACTCTGAACTCGTGGCCCAAATTGCTGCTGGGAGGGCGCGTTACCGATTTGTCCGTAGCATTAAGGGCCATTTAACACAGGCCTTGAAGTATGTTTTTGAATTCACACCCTCGCGGCGTGAATGGCACAGAAGTTCGCGGGCTGCGGTGTGCGGGACCGGCCCGGGGCAGGCGAGGCCGGGGCCTGCGGGAGCGCACGCGCGGCCGGCCGGCCACTGAGGAAACCCGAGGGACGCGTGTTCCGGCCGGGCGGTGGATCTCTGGACACGCCTCAGCCCGCCAACTGCTCACCCTCAGCCCCTCGCCACGCGCCTCACGGCACCTCGGCCGGGCACCGAGCGGCCGCGGCCCAAGCGGCAGGACCCCCGTGAAAGCGCCTCCCGTGCGTGTGGGGAAGGGGGGGGGTGTCCTCTCGCCCGGGAGGCTCGGCGCAAAGCTCTGCTTCCGCGGAGGCCCCCCCGGCCTCCCAGCCCCGCAAAGGGGCCCGCGCCGCCAGGCCAGCGCCCGCGGCACCCCCGCGCCCCGCCGCGGGCAGGAGAAGGAGCGGCACGTACCGCGGCGCCTCCGGGAGGAAGGCGGGGCCCGGGCCCGTCCGCCCGCCCTCAGGGCCGCCTCCCCGTCGCCGCCCGGGTGCTCTCGCGAGACGCGCTGAGGCCCCGCCCCGCGGCTGTTCCCGCTCCCCGCCGCGCGGCGGCCGTTGCTGGCCCGCGGCTGTTCCGCCCCCCTCGGCCGCCGCCCCGCCCGGCGCCGCCGCATCCGGGTCCTGGCGCCGCTGTCACTATGGTCATGGCGGAGGGGACGGCAGTGCTGAGGCGGAACAGGCCGGGCACCAAGGCCCAGGTGAGACGCCGCCGCCGCGCGGCCCGCTCCGCGCGGGGATGGGCGCCGCCGCCGCCGAGGCGCCGGGTCCGGCCGGCCGTTGGGGCCTCGCCGCGGGCCTCCCCGGGCCTACCAGGGCCCAGCGCTGCCCGCCGGGGCGGGCGGGCGGGCTGCTGCGGCGGCGGGCCCCGTGCCTCGGGGTCGCTTTGTTCCCGCGGCCGGGGCGAGCCCCGGGAGCGGGCGGCGGGCTGGGGGGCCGCGGCGGCTGCCTGCCCCGCGGGGTACTTGGGCCGCCGGGCCCAGCGTGTCGGCGCGGCGCCGGCCGCCCCGCGGCTCTCCGGCGGGGCGAGCGCCGTGCTGCCCGGGGGTTCCAGGCGCCGGGTCGGGAGCGCCGCTGGGGTTGAGCCGCGTCCCGCAGCGTGATGGCAGCCGCCGGCGGGGCGCTCCCGGGGCCGGGGTGTCCATAGCGCCGGCGAGCGCCTGTGGAATAGCCGGGAATTAGCCGAGGCAGAGTGTTGCCTCCCACGTCTTCAGCTTTCTGCAGGCCCAGGGCTGGTTTTCCGGTGCTGTCAGCCTGTTAGTGCTGGTGCTGTTAAAACGCCGGACACGTCACCGGCCGAGCGCGATCGCGGGGTGCTGCTTCAGACGGACGGCGGCTGGGAGCTGTGCATCGCCCGGTGCCCGGCCTGCCCGTCCGGAGACACGGCCTTCCCTTACGTAACCGCACTCCGCTCACGGTGAACCCGGCTCTTGTCACGCCAAACCGAAGTTGGTTCATTTCTGGGCGTTCAAAGTCATGCCGGAAAGGTGCATCTCAGATAGGTGAGGTACGTTTTCAGGTGGTTTGAGAGGCCTTGCTGCAAGGCTTTTTCATTCTGCTCGTGTGAGGAGAGTTCACAGTCAGCAGCGCAGCAGTACGTGACAGTGTCGGAGGAAGGTGCACCTCTTTTCTTTCTCTTACTGTTTGTCAGAACGGACAGAGGTAAAGTTCTTGCAGGACCCTGTACACCAGTTCATTGTGTACACGTTGAATCTGTGAGGGAGCTGGAACATTGTGTGCCTTGGGTTTGAGAAACTCTGGCTCTTCGGAAGACCAGTGAGATGGACATGGCACTAGATTCGATCGAGTTATAAAGACACTAGAAAGTTAATGTAGGCTGAATAATTTTGTGTATATTGATGCAATCATAGTTTTTTTGTGGCTGAGTTTAAGGTTTTGGATGACACTGGTATGGCTTTTCAGTTCATAAATGCGATTACTCAAGGCTATTTCAGCACTGGGTATTCACTCCTTTCTCTAGAGATCCGTATTCCCTCAAGAACAGATTGCGAAGCTTTACAGTCGGAGCACTTCCACTGAGTCATTGCATCTACTAGGACGGCTATGGGAGGCTGATGTGCAGTATCTCATTAATGAGAGGGAGTAGCACTGAATTTCAGATGCGAAAAATGCAAAGTAAGAAAGTGCAGGTGTCTGGGACTATCGTAGTTGCATCAGATGGGAATTGCTGCAGAACACTGCAGTGCAGCTGGATCTGAGGTGGAAGTTCAGGAGGGTTGTGTCATTAATGAGTAAACACCGTGGGTTAACAGAGCTGATAACGACCCGGTTATGCAGCATACTCCATACCCAGAGGATGTGTACCAAGTTGGGCCAACACTGTGTTCTGTTGTCTCAGTTTAGAGAAGATGTTTTCAGTGGTGTGTTGTTACTGGAATATACTGGGATTTTTCGTTTAATAATAATTGTATGCTGCTACTCTGTACAGACCTTTTCTGCCCCCCTCTTACGTGCTGTAACATGTAAAATGGGCGCTGTCCACAAATAGTTCAGTTAAAAAACACAGGCTGTATATGTGTTAAGAGCAAGATGTGCGGGGGAGACGATGATGCCAAGTCGCACAGAACTTTCATTTCAACATAGCCTACTGTGACATTAGGAGCCCGAGTCCCATTTTACCCTGTTCTTGCCAAGATAGTGTGCTGCTGCTGCTGTTACGATGTAGCTTCCTGCAACTGCATGAACTACTCCTACATCTATTTTCCTGCATGTGCAGGCTTACTGTAGGTTGTATGCTTTTCTCTCCCCCCACCCCCCTCTGTTGATGTTAAATTGGTTTAAACTTTTTTTAACAGGATTTCTACAACTGGCCTGATGAATCCTTCGAGGAAATGGATAGTACATTAGCTGTTCAGCAGGTATTCTCACTTATGGGAAATGTTGTTCATAAGTTCAGTTTCCCAAATTTTGTGTTTTGGTAAAAAAAACCAGGGAATGGGGCATGCTGTTTATCTGCTTAGAATGCTGCCGTACAGGAGTGAATTTCATAAGCACCCTATGTACATTAAAAAAATTGTCATTATTAACTGTGTGTGCAGAAAGAACTGGCATTCACGTGTCTGGTTTAAACAAATCAGATTTTAAGAAACAGTGGGGGTTCCTGCACGGTTCTCTTGTTTTGAGAAGGATATTTTTAAAAAAAACCTGTAAAGTTCACCCATTCTTATACCCTTTCTAATTGAGCAAGGGCATTTTTCAGGTCTGGTATTTTCTATACCAGCTTCCTTACACTGCCCATCTAGGCTTTAACTTTTCAGTCCATCAGTGACTTCTTAAGAGAAGAAGTAAGTCCCACAAAGATGCAATGTTCTAAATATACTGTCTTACTATAATTACAACAAAACCTAGATTTATTTTTTCCCTCCCCTCCTAGTATATTCAGCAAAACATAAGGGCGGACTGCTCCAACATCGATAAGATCCTCGAACCTCCTGAAGGCCAGGATGAAGGTGTATGGAAGTATGAACATTTAAGGTCAGAACCCATCTTTTGCTAACCTTGCGTCCTGATTCCAAGTTCTGTTCATTGACAGTGGTAGCCAGACTTTTTGCATAGGACAGAGCAAGAGGAACTTAAATGAAACTTAGTATTTCTACTATTAAATATTTAAGTACTTTGGTGTTAATTATTTTCTGAATTCCTTGTCCTTTCTTAAGATTTGTGTTGTGCTGTGATCCAGTGTTTTGGAGGGTTTTTAAGAAAATGCTTGTACCTTGCTTCCGAAGTTGTACTAGCGTGTTTTGAATATGAAAATATAGCAAGGAATTTCCATAGCACTTTGTCCTGGTAGCATCAGTTCTTCATCTCCACTAATGTGCAATGTGATTTCCGGATGTGTCCACTGCTTTTTCTGGAACTTGGAGGAAAATGGGCTTTAGCTGGGAAAGCAACTCTACCTGGGTCTTGCAGTTCTTTTCCCAGTTGTAAGGCAAGTCAGAACTTTCTGTCCTCCTCTCAGTTTGTTTTATGCAGTACAATAAATACATTCAGCCTAGGTAGTTTGTGCCTGAAAGTATTTTTTCCCTTGTAGTGTAGGCTTACACCCTGTTAATGCATGTCCTATGTAGTCATGCTTCTTTGCTGGCATTACTTTAGTGTCCTTGTGCCCCGATTATCTTTTTTTAAGTTATGTACCTTCTAACTTTATCAGATATACTTTTAGGAATAAGAACAGTTCTAAGCCACTCCTGGATTTATATATCCTGACTTTCTGTCTCCGGTCTAGAGTAGTTCCAATAGTTGTGGGGAACCCTCAAAAGAGGAAAAAGTGTAGACATACGATTGCAAAAGGCTCATTTTAAGCACTCCCTCTGTCCTTTTGCATATGGCAGAAATCCCTGTCACTTTTGGAAAATGTATTCAGATTTTTCTTGTAGGATGGGGGGGTGGATTCTCTGAAGTTAAAGAATGCCCTTCCAGGTTCATTCTAGGGAGAGCAGTCTTTCTGGCAGGCCCACTCTGCTAATGATATGTGGCGCGACCTCAGCCACGTAAGTGATCCGGAGGAAGTATATCTTGGAAGGATGGAATGATCCAGCCACGAGTTCAAAACTTAGGCTCTTAAGAAATTAATTTTCTTGAAGTGTGTTTTTTTTTTTTAATCTGTACTTGTGAAATAGTACTTTGTTATGGAAGAAAGTTGGTATCTTGAACTCTTCCACTAAATTACTTGTTAAGCTCAGCCTCTGCTGTCAGGTAAGAATTAATATACAAGTATTCTGCTGAGTAAAAAACATATGCTGGTGTGAATCGTGTTTCTCTCAACTAGTAATCCTTTTATGGTGTGTTAATTCCTAGCCTAGTGCCTTTTAGGTGTGACATCAGCTGAAATTATTTGGTGGTATTCTTTAATTATTTTTTCCATGTTATGATGTAAGTTTTCCACTTTACAAGAATCATTTCCAAAACCGTGAAGAGATCTGTGAGGATCAGAACTTATAACCTTGGTTTGTGTTAGATGTTTCCAGTAGGAAAACCAATTGTTGATTTTGTTGCTGCTGTGTTCCAATCTTTTTTAGACAATTCTGCCTTGAGCTGAACGGACTAGCTGTCAAGCTTCAGGTAACTCATTTCTTGCTATTTTTATATTGCAGCAGGGAAGAGATTTCTGTAATGGAAGATGCAGAGTTTCCAGAGCTTTCTTCCTCTAAAACTGTACACATAAGGCTTAAGCAGTGGCTTGAGTTTGTGGGGTTTTAAAGTGTTTTGTTAAGGGTTTTAAAGACTTCTGGCAAGTAACCCTTTGTAGTGGGGGACAGGGCAAGAAAGTGGTTTGGAAAGATCAGCTCAGTTTTGCTGTTGGGTGGTTTTCCTGACTGGACAGTTGTTTTCACAGAGTGAATGTCACCCAGACACATGTACTCAGATGACAGCAACCGAACAATGGATTTTTCTTTGTGCAGCTCATAAAACTCCCAAAGAGGTATGGATGTATTCTGGAAAACTGACCTCAGTGATGCAGGATTTTCTTATGCGGTTCATGCGTTCATGGGGAGACCATTACAGCTGGCTTCTTAGTCAAACTGAGAGCTTACGTGGGTTAAGAATATCACCTGAGGTTTCCTTCTTTCCCATCTTGTAGTGGTTTACAAAAGAACGGGATGAGGTAGGAAGGAACTGCTTTTTACCACAGTATTAAGAGACTGCACATTCCCCTCTTTTAATTTGTGTTGAGACAGCCTGAAACGCAACGGATAAAGGTCTCTGTTTAATGAAAGAAGAGTGCGTGCCGGGAATAGGCTGTCCTCTTCCAACTCTGGCCTTGGTCCATAGCACTAGGTGTATAAGCCCAACGCTCTGAAAGCAACTGCGTGTGCACATTCTTGGGGAAGTTACTCCTCAAAGGTAGTGGAGTCATAAAAACACTTCACGTCACGTGGGTTGTCACCACGGCAGTAGCTTGCCTACCTGAGTGTCCAGTTACTTTAAACTTTCAGATCGCCTCTTGAACTATTCGATACATCTTTTTTATTTTTTTCCTTCAGGTCTTTCTCTGTTGCAATTGGCTATGGTGACAGTGCAGTCTGTCACGGTTATCTTTGTATTTCACCTTCCAAACTATGGTGGTTCTTAACCTTATCCTTTTTGTCCTGTAAGGGTGGTTTTTTTGTTGTTGTTTTTATTCCCTGAGATGCCTTGATTTAGCTCTGAAGGCCAACTTCTTTCCCACTCCCTCCTTTAACCCTCATCACCACTCGCTATACTGGCGTGCAGTAAGCCTGGTTTATTTAGCTAGACCGGAGAACTTGAGCATGCTTTTTATCTCTGAACATGCACCATTCATCTGCTGTTTTCCATGTCAGTAGTGGCTGCCAGGCAACGGTCAGATAGTGGGTGATGCGGCCTGGAACTGCTGACAGAACTCTGCCACTGGCAAGTTTTCTTCCTGAAACTGGGGAATGGCAAAATGGACAGACATTCCTGCTCTCAGCCTGCCCCAGTTCATCCTGACTTTCCTCCCTCTCCTCTACATGTACCTCACTGCAGAGCCAGGCCTTGGCTTGTTACACACCTACCTATACTAATGATTCTAGTTTTCTCTGCTAAGGTCAAAACCATTGATATACTTAGGTGCAGGTTGGTTTGTTTGGGTTTTTATGTGAAACTTCTGGGAATAAAAATGGCCAGTGAAGTTAAAAGCATCAGGAAACGGAATTAAAATGTTTTTGTTTGAACGAGTTGCATGACAGTGTCACGCAGGCACTCATACCCGTGCTCACTCACTGTCTGTTTTCCTAGTGTCCTGCCATAGACTACACCAGACACACACTTGATGGAGCTGCATGTCTTCTGAATAGCAATAAATATTTCCCCAGCAGGTAAAAATGATTTCTTTTGGGAGGAGGGGGAGAGGGAGGGAATAGGTGGCACCCAAGCACGTGGACATGCAGAAGGCTTTTTTCATGGACTACTGAAAGTACCAAAAGTCCTGCAGCATGTGTGGCGTGTTGGTAGCACCATCGTCACTTCAAGGCAAGGAAGAATTCCTGCCTATTAAAAAAGTTTGCCATTTGCTGGAGCAAACGGGTGCTTTTTAGATGGCAACTGTTGTACTGACATCTGTTGGTGTTATGGGGCTCTCATGGGAGTAGCGCCAACCTAAATAACAGGATGGCCTTCAGAGAGATGCACTGACTGAAAGCCTCCAGCAGCCAACACCCATCCCCTGTGGGACATCAGTGGCCGCGGAAGAGGGAGACTGAGTGTATTGAGCAGGCAGCCGTGTGTTGGACCATAGAAACCTTACTAGAGGAGTCAACATCGTGCTTCTCTCTAGGAATCCGGCATTGGGAAGGAGGTACCCCTGGAAGCCTTTTTTCCCTTTGCCCATCAGTGTTGGAAACCAAACGTGATCAGCTATTCTGTCAAGGGCTGGATTTCTAACTACAGGCAAAACTTCTTTGGTTGTCAGAGTACGATTCTGAGATGTGGAGTGTGCACCAACATTTGCATTCTCCTTGCAAAAACAAGCAGTTGCAGATACCTGCAACACTTAAGTCTACATTTCATATGCAATTATAGGGTCTAGTTTAACAACCAGAATTCACGTCAACGTGCATTTGTCATTTCGGTAGACCTGTATTCTAACCTTTCTCCTGGTGCTTACAGGGTTAGCATAAAGGAATCCTCTGTAGCCAAATTAGGATCAGTGTGCCGAAGGATTTACAGAATATTTTCACATGCTTATTTTCATCACCGGCAGATATTTGATGAATACGAAGTAAGTAGCTGCAGATTACACCGTGAACGAAGGGTGTTTACTGAAGGTAGAGCTGTGATGTAATTGTATTACAGGTTTTCTTGTAATCCTGCCAGAAGATCTGCATTCAAGTCAAGTATTGATTACAGTAGCATTGCAGTTCTTCTAAAACAGGAAGCTATGTTATACAGCCAGATATATAAATGAAAATTAATGTATATAATTTTAGTTTACCCAGTTATGGTTTACCTCATTGGGATAAAAGTTCAGAATTGCACCTTGTTTTGAAGATCCCTGAAAGTATTCAAGCCCTGGGTGTACTCCAGTACTGCCTCTGTTTGTGTAGGTTACACAACAGCGAAGGAATTAGTTGTAATAGTGCAGAGAAACAGTAACTGGTGGCAGCTTGTGCATCTCCAGTAACTTCCAAATTTTTTTGTCAGTGGAAAAGTAGAAATTGATAGAAAGGAGGTAAGGGGCATAGCAGGATGTAAAATGAAGCCTTTGTCAAATCCCAGTTAAGGTTGCTGGGACAGCTATGGAATGGTGGTGCCCGGTTCTCTAGGGGATAGTGTGTGTAGGAGGAGTTTCACAGTACCTTGAAATCCTCTGTTGGCGAGCGGATCAGGACTGCATTGGTATTGGAGTATGTTCTGCGTAAGCGCTGTTCAAGTGAGCTGTGACTTAAGCTAGAGTGTCAGTAGGGTTTTTTGTTAACTGCAGTAACTAGAAGCAAGCAGTAAAAGAAAGTTTTAATAGTACTAGGAATTTACCACTACTGCTTCTTTCTAGGACTTGTAAACCTAACGAGGCAATTACATATAAGCAGGTTTTGTAGGACATTGTCCTCAATTGTTTAAAATATTCCTTCTGTACATATTTTTCCTTTTTTTTTTTTCATCTCCAGAATGAAACTTTCTTGTGTCACCGGTTCACCAAATTTGTGATGAAGTATAATCTGATGTCCAAGGATAACCTGATTGTACCCATTTTGGAAGAAGAAGTGCAAAATTCAGTGTCAGGAGAGAGTGAGGCATGATGGGAATGGCAGTACAGAGGCCTCTGGTGAACACAAACATTATGTACTGTATATATCATTTTAGACACTTCAATCACGTATCCTCATAGCTTTGTTTAGTACACTTTTTGTATGCTGTGTGCATTGCCTTTTAATATGGGAAATACTTTAAGTTATTCATGGGCTGTATATTCATCAATGTGGCACTCATGGTTTTTAAATAAAAGTAGTAGTATATCTGTTTATAATGCCTGTTAATAAAAGAATTTACAGTTCTCTAAAATTGCTGCTAAACAATCATTGAATCACAATCCTGAAGATGTTTCTAATTGGGTGGGGAGAAAAGGGAGAGGAATATTTCACAGCAAGCTGTTTTTTAATGCAGTAGCTCTATTAAGTCTTAGTTTAAAGATTATCACCTTAAATGTATAGTGCTGCAGGAAGCTTCTTGCAACATAGCTTATTCCTAATTTAGAGTTTTTTAAGATGGCTTGGAAGATTTACTTTTGGATGTCTATATTCCTGTATGCGTCTATCCAAGCGCCAGTAGGACCTATAGCATTAGTAATACCAAAAGGACAATTTCACTATGCTGTTGAACAGATGTATTCTTGATACACATCTAACGTACTTTCTGGACTTGTTTTTGTTAGCAGTGGAGGTTTGGGCACAGCAGGGGCCAGGCTTTGTCCTGTTAAGGCAGGCTTGTGCTGTGCACCAGTCCACAACTTCTTTAAAGAAAACCCTATGGCTTAAACCTGCGCGTGTTTATGGCAACTGCTTACAGACGATACCTCGTACATACTCATGCCACACTACATAACACACTAGCACTGTCTTTGCTTGTACTCCTTGTAAAAACATTCTAAGCACCCCAAATCCTGAACCTAATTCTTTGCAGGAGTTAATCCTGTTTTCAACATACCTTGTTTTTCTTCAGTCACCTGAATTACATTCTTGGACAGAAAGATCTGGATTCATCCTTATGTTCCCTATCAGATGTTTATTTCAAGTTGTGTTTGCAGATTTGCAATAACTGACAATTTCCATGAGTGCTGCTTAATTGTGTTATGTCTGAAATGATAGAAATAAGTGTTTTAGAGATGAATATAGCAGACATACTGCTAAGCATACATAAACGCAGGGTCTAAAAGCACGAGCAGTGTTCTTCTGTTAACTGAGTTTTGCTTAGCTGTTTACAAGTTGGGTGGCTGTTTCTCCCTGAGGTTGCCAGGGGCCCTCTTTTCATTAAGCAGGGCAGGCTGGGCTAACTCAGCTAGTTCCTGTAATCTACACTTTGTTTTCTACATTATCTTACTTGGAAAGAAGGGAGCCCACCTATTTTTGTCTTTTTTCATAATATAATAAACATGCCTTAAATTCTCTTTTTCTTTATGTGAATCAAGCACACCTCAAGCAACTGCACCACCTGGATGTAAAGGGAATTCAACCAGTGAGAAAACAGAGACACTAAGCTGTGTTCTGCAGCAGCTCTTTGTCTCATGTTTATCTTTCATTTAGCTGCCAGCAGGGTAACTGCATGAGAAGTTGGCCAAGTGAGAGTAGCTTCAGTTACTGACTACACTCAGCTGGAACTGGCCTGTGCAGAGCAGGTTAATGGGGTATGGCAGAGCTCTCCAGGTTCCTACCACAGGTGGGAGGGCTGTATTTGGGAGGCAGTAAAAGGAATTTTGTTTTGTTACAGTGGGCTGTAGGACCATCAGTGGTGTGGCTTTTGTGCAGTCGCTCTGCAGACAAACACATGTAACAGGTGTTGCTAATGACATCTCTACAAAAATGAAGAAAGCAATGTGGTGCTCAGGACTGTGTTCAGATTTTCAACCTCTTCCTCCTATGCTTTAAGAGTTTCACTTCAGAACAGAACTTGGGAAGTTTTAAGCCTGTTTATTCTCATTCAGATTTGCACTGTAAAGCTGACTTGCTATACTAAGCTGGTTTTATATAAGGCCTAAGTGAAACACTGCTTGTATTTTCCCTTGCTATTGTTTACATGAGTATTATGTACACACATGTGCCTGAATGGTACCACAGAACTTCAGTTAGCCTAAGCAAACCATTGATTTGTCTAATGAATATTAACAGGTTTAATTTAGACTCTAGATTATAGGGAAACTGTCTTTGAATTATATTGTAAAGAAAAAGGATAAAATTAAACTGTTTCTTTATCCATACCACTATATTTTGCCAAGTTATTCACTTATTTTTCATGGCGTCCAAGAACGCAGGCAACAGCGTGCTTCCAAGAGAACGTTTGGTGCTCTCCCCTCTCTGCTACAAGGTGTGCTACAGGGAAGTTGCTTTTCTTCTTCCAGAGGTAGAGAAATACAGTACTCATTAGCCACTTAAACTCAGACCTTGAATTTATACATCTCAAATCAGAAAGCTCTGGTTCTGCAATTAAAAACAGAGAACTAGAAGAGAAAATAAGCACATTACAACAGCATGTCACAGGTCCAAGGGCGTGTCGTAAGCAAAGGATAAATTTCAAATGACTTTTTCCTTAGTCACCAAGGTGTTTCCTCATGTTTGGCTTTGCATATCACAAGAAGCCAGCCACAGCCATTTTGCTAATTTCCTTTCAAGATATTAATTGGCTCAGATGATGTCACAGTCTGTCTGCTTGAACAGACCACGTCACCAGACCAGTTCCTCTAAACCAGATGGGCTCTCAAGTCACCCTTACCTGAAGTATGACTTTAAGAAGTGAATGTTCCTGACGAGTTGTCAAGATCTGATGCAAGAATTTAGCTTTAAAAAGTCCAAGTCTGGTCTGAATTAAGCCACCGAGAATTGTCAAGACAGCAGCCTGCACTTTGAACCTCCCAAAGACCAGCTTACCAAGGACAAGGAACGCCTAATCAGGTGTTCATAGATGGCTGTAAGGCTTACCAAGCTTGGCCCTGTGAGCTGTGTGGATGTGCAGAGGAGACTGCAGAAAGGCAGTTGTAGCCAGAGGAAAGGCGTGCGTTCATCTACCCATTTACTGTCAGTGCAGCAAACAGAGGGGTAGCTGATGTGTCAAGTGCTTTTACTGGTGAGAAGCTTCCTATCAAATACACAGAAGAGATCTTAGCTTTACTCAAGGAAACAGTGTTTTACAGAGCAGAAACGCAGGAAGTTAAGCAGCAGTTTATTGCAGCTGACCAGGTATATACATGAACCCTTCTGACAGATAGAAGCACAAAGGTTTTTTTACAGTGGATAGTTTCTCCCTGCTTGTAGACACTAAGGAAGTATTTCTTCTCCAAACAGCTTAATAATCAGCAAGCATAAACAGTCTTCTGCTGAGGTTCACAAGCAGCACTGGTTGCCCTCTCTGTTCAACAGCCGGGGGCAGTTGTGTTGTCACTCAGAGGTAAGGGACTTGTCTGTTACAGTCAGACACAGGCTCCTAACTGAAGCCCTGTTACTGAATCAACCAGCGTACTTACTCTGTCAGAGAACACATCCATGCTTTAGGTCTCAATTTACAATTCTTTCAATAAAGAGATGAGTATGTAAAACACATTCTGGTAAAATGAAAACTGAAGAGTGTGTGTGTATATATAAAAATAGGAGCATACAAAACCAAAATCTTGCTCCAATTACTCTTACTGACAGCTCTTGCAATTTATAAATGTGGTTTAATTAATGGATGGTGCTGATCACAACACTAATAAAGGCATACCTTAACACCCCAGTTGGTGTGAGACCAGGCAGTGAAACAAGCAGCTTAAATTAGAATCCCTTATACCCAAAATGCACCTTTGCCTTTTTACTTCTCCAAGTAAGACACAATTGGCTTTCAGAATTTTTACCCACAAAGAAATGGAAGTTTTCCATCATTTGTGTTGGAAGCATTTTCAGTTATTTGTTTGGGCTTCCACACCCTAGGAAGACGGGTGGTTTATTCTACGTTCTTCAACTGGCACACAAAGTCAGGTAACTCTTGCATGGTCTTCTCACAGGCTAAGCCAGCAACTCCCTCGCCCTGATTTTTGAAAGCAAGCCCAGCAGCAGGCGAGCACGCTCTGCTGCATGCCCATGTGGGATGAAGCATTGGTGCCTACAATGATCTGAAGAACAGGGTAAGCGTGCAGTCAGTCTCCAACAGTTACTGGTTCCATGACTTTCAGAGAGATTCCCTTGAGTTCTTGTATCATAAGAACAACACTGAAGAATTTATTCCTTTGCTACCCTCTCCATGCCACTCACTCTACAGATCTCTATCTTAGCTCCTGTCAGGTTGACTTTTTTTCCCCATGTGAAGAATTACACTATTTTTTCCAGCCTAAACAGAGCCTCATGAGGTGAAAAACTGCAATAGAGAGCTATGAAAACAGTCTAGATGAAGGTTTGTGCAGCAGGGGCAACTTTACATACTGTGAAACAAAAGGCATTAAAATAGACACGGCTGTCCTTTGCTACACAGGGATAGCCAAATGGGCTGGGGCGGCCAAGTCAGCATATTTACACCAACCTGAAAATACCAGAAGGAAGAGGTCTGCAGCACAGTCAACACCTGTGAGATTCAAGAGCAGGGACTGAAGCAAAGGTAAAACTGCAGGCTGCCAAAAAGCAATAGGCTTTATTTTGTTTCAAGAAAAGCCTTTCTTGCGAAAAGCAGGGATATTCCAGAGTGTACCTGTGGACATCCAGAGCATCCTCAATGTCTACCCTTCTTCCAAAACAGCATCTCCCTCATGTATATCCCATGAATTGTAAGAGGAAAAGTTCTTTTAAAAGAAGATACTAACTTATCTGCATGTTCTACATTCTCAACAGCTGATACAAAGGGCTCTCAGAAGTTAAATGATTCCTTTTGTCCAATAAATGTATTGTAGAAAGATTAACTGCATTCAATTTAGTACTTTATACATTGTAACTTGTTACAGAAATAAATAGCTGTAAGTTCAGTTTTGGTTTAGGATTCACTACTATTAACCATCTTAAGCAGGGATACCACTTCATAAAGGATCAGTAGCTTCTTTGATATACTTTAAAAGTCTAACTTGGAATATTCATAATTTCTAGGAGTTTTGACCAATTTTTGCATCTTTATTCAGCTTTTCCATAAAACATAACTTCAAGTCAGCAGCATAAAAACGCTTGCTAACCATGCCTCTCCCCACAGAGCCCTGCCCTCCCTTAACACCAGCAGCTCCTCCCCACAGTCCAAGGGGAAGCACAGCAGCTTCATCCTTTCCTCGGAACATTCTTTCTGGTACTTGATGCAGTGAATACACTCTACGCAGTGTGAGATACGTTGAGCTGAGAATTTTATATATACATCAGCATATTTGTGCATGGTCCAAGATCTAACACTGTCTATTAAATTTAGCCTACTACTTCCTCCTGTGTATTGTCAGCATCGTTGTGCACCTTTGCTGTCAATGCTGCTTAACGAGTTTTTTCAATCAACTTTTTCACAGACTGCAAGTTACCTTTTCAGGGGAGAGTGGTTCTTCATTTCCACTCGCAAGTTATGAATAGATCACTACACAAGCTGTATGTGCTTGGATAGCTTCTGGCTTGGTGGAACCCTGGTAAAGCCTGCAGAGGTGAAATTACACCACAGGAGCAAGTATCTACCAACAGCCTCCGGAGGGTTTCTGTACATCCCAAGTGAACAGAGCTTCAATTCCTAATGCTCTAGTGTAAGGCTTAACATTTTTCCAGGCTTTTCTCTGTAAGCAAGGTATTAAAGTGAAAATTGCATTAAAATGTAACAACAGCCAGTTTGTTTTCCACACCAATATTTACAACACAGTTTAAAAAAAACCAAAGCCACAACACTCCTCCATCTTGTGGAAAACACTAAACATCCTCATTCCTTTCTCTCTTACACAATGCAAACTGTCACTGTTGTGCAGCATTTGCTTCCTTGTTGACAAAAGCATGAACAAGTCAGCAGAGCACCCAGCTGTGTAGTTACTCTATTAAAGAGAGAGAGAAACCCCAATTATTTTGCAGTAGTATTGTTACTACAGTAGGATTAACACAACAAAGAGACAAAAATACAAAATGAGTCTGGGAAAAGTCGTAGGATTATACCAATGCATTTGAAGTAGTATGGGTTTTTAAAAACACATTTGTGTGAATTATGTACATGTCCATCTGATGCAGTTACTTACTTTATCACATACATGTGACCTGAGTGACTCCATCTTCCTGGTCAAACTGTCCATCATCCAGTTCCCTTAGTACTCCATCACTGCTACTGAAGCCTGGAAAGCCTCCATACCGGGGGGATCCCTCCTTGATCCAACATTGTTTAGGAGAAGATAAGTGAAACTCATCAGGAGGTTGTCCAGTTTCTTCAGGGCGAGAAGTAGCTGTGTCCAAGCCAACACTTCTGCTAGAGACTTTGCCTTTTTCCTCTCCAATAACTTGCCTTAAGGATTTCCTCTGAGATACAAGAGGATATATGTTAGCTTGTTTAGGAGAGAAAAGCCAAACTCTTTGCAATAAGTCATGCATGGATTTCATGTGAGCTGCATTTCAATATAAGGCAGCAACACTCCAATTGAAACTATGAACTCCCAAAGAAAAAACATCTGACAGATACAAGTTGTTCTCCATAAATAAATTTTGAGAGACAAACAAGATACAAGATGGAGTTGAAATTCAAGAAAACACAAGTAAATGCTAAGAAAAAGTACTTCAACAATGCTTAGTTCTCATGTAGTGCTTGGCAAACACAGAATGACGTACAAGTCTTAACCCATGCTACAGTCAGCTGTTTGAAGAAAGCTCGATTACTGTGCCTAATGTACCCCGACTGACCCTTTGCCACGCGGCACACATGCGTGCTGCCCTTCTCCTGCTATGGGCTGCAGAGGTCCCTCCTGCCCTGAGGGGTGAAAGGGCAGAAGTGCATCAGGCATGCAGCTGACAGCTCCATCATCTCCAGCTGCCACTGTAGGCACACATCCACCCTCCTTCTCTCACTTATCTACACACCACCACATCCAAAGTCTGGCTAGGAACCTCCTCTGCAAGCTGTTCTGAAAGTGAGCAGACATCAGTCACTTCCCCAAACAGAGTTTTGTCTAGAAGCTTCAACAGGGGTACAATATTTGATAAAGGTCTGAATTAATGAGCTCCAACTCCACTGACACTAAGAGTGGGATATGACCACTTCGGAGGACTGAAGATTTCCCATACGTCTATCTCATGGCAAGACCACTATGCTTTCCCATCTTTCCAGTTCTGCCCATAAAGGCCTTTGGAAACCACCTTAGATAACAGCAAGATCCTTGAGAACTGCATTCAAGCCACAGGGTGGATCTACACAGATCCTGCACAGCCATTTGAGGGGCTTAACACGGACCTTGCACAGGAAGAACTCTGTATGGATACAATCCAACATTGGTACTGGAATCTCCGACATGCTTCCTGCTGTGGCTCCCAACATCAAAAAGAAAAGTAAGCAGACTGTGGTTCATGTGAACAATAGACCTATCAGTCTATGCTAAGGGTCCTCTGCGGCATCACAAATAAATAAAAGGTTTATTTTATTTGAGCACTGAGTGTTACCCAGGGCACCGAGATCTGTGATGACACAGTACCTCCAGAGGCAGCATCAGTGCCTTGATCCACAACAGAGGAGCAGGGTCCAGAAGGCAGAGGTGCCCTGGCTCTCTGCCCGGAGCCTTGCTGTCAGCACAATCACTGCTAAGCCAGTAGATGCTTTGCCAGGGGACACAGCCCTGTCCACAGAAACAGCACACCTAGGCTAAGGAATCCAGCCTTGGCACAGAGCTATTTCAGTGGGTAAGAGCATGAGCACTCTTACAGGGAGATTCGCATGACCCCCCTCAATTGTTTTTGCTATACTCTGTCAAGTTCTGTGGCCTCCCTTCAATACATGGCTAAGTTTTTTCTCAAAGCCTTTTGAAACAGCAAAAACAATGGCCCTTGTGGCTAAAGGAAACATATTTAGGGAAGCTGTTACAAGAGACATTGGGAAATTAGACTAAGGGGAAATAGTGTTGCCTCAGGAGAAACAGAAGGAAATAAGCTTCGCCTCGATGCCACAGTAAGAGGATGGAGAAGCCTGCCTAAGGGAAATACAGAAAAAAGAGAAAAGAACAAAAATAAACCCAGAAAATCCTCAAGAACTGTGTGGTTCAATCTTGCATGTCCTTCTCTGAGCAATTTTCTTTGAACAGCAAATGGTATGTGAGAGTACTGAACCGTTACAAAGCATAAGCCAGATCATAATGCACTATCCCATGAATATACAAGAAGGGAGACAGCTAAGTTGTGAGGAGGTAAAATATACCCTCCTCATAAAAAAGACCCTGTGGGAATAAAAGACTACATAATAAAGGTTTTCCCCTGAATTCTTACTGAAGCAAAACTTACTTTAGCAATGGCTTCGACCCAACAATTAAAAAAAACCCCCGAGTGCACAAAGCAACCCATACCCAGTGTCACCGCTCTCCAGAGCCCAAGTCAGAGGTTCAGCAGCTGGAGCTGCCTGTGGGGTGAAGCTCTGGCCATGGCCAGACCGCACTGTGCTGTGTTGAGCTGGAAAGTGCTGTGATCAGGCCCTCGGGCCTCGACAGGTGTTTAAGAAGGCCCACATGACGCTGCTTTCTTTAGAGTCAGCTACTGAAAGAGCCTTGCTGGTTTTGTATTCTGACTCTCACAGGTAGCATGCTTCGAGGTATCCAAGTTGCAAACATGCTAAGGATATGCTTAGCCCAACAAACTGGGAGGCTATTTACTTATTTTTTTAAGAAGTTAAAGTGTTTCACATCTGTTAGTTATTTCCATGTTTCAAAGACATCCTAAATTGTGGACATTTTTTTTTTTTTTGAAAACCACCTTTAATGTAATGTAAGCTTCAGTGAAAAAGACATGCAGTACAAATCAAAAAGATGTCATGGCCAACAATGTAGAGCCACAGAAATTAAATGTTATTACTGAAACGTCTGCAAGGGTTTTATCAAACTGTACAGCTCTATCCTCACTGTCCAGGAGATTACTTAAAATAAACATATTGATCAAAATTTCTAGAGCAAGTGTTCGTGCTGTCAGAAATCAGCAGCTTGTTTTGCACTTGAAATCTAGCTACCCAGTGCAAAACTAGCATGACTTTCTATGCTCTTTAGTTATCATTAACAAATACATGAATTTCAACTGTAATGCAGCTAATATGCTGTTTGCCAATTCAGACATTTTGGTAAAAAAAAAAAACCGAGGTAGAAAGATGAAAGTTTAGGGAAAAAACCGTAATTGGAAAAACAGAAGGGAAATGTTACTCTGCTGTTTCAGCTCCAGCCTGAACCACCTATTCATCCCATGTTAAAATGACCTCAGCCTACTGAAATTTCCTGGTGGAAAAGTAGAACATTTACTGGTGCTTGAGGAACACATTCAGACCCAAAGTTTGTTCAGATTTTAAACACTAATCCTGATGTAAATGGCTACAAATCTGTTATTTGTTCTTTACTTGCAGAACTTTAAGTCAAAGGTTTCCAATTACTAAATAAAACAATGACTACAAAACACACTACCCATTTTATTTGTATAAACCAAAGAATGTAAAGGTTACTCAGCTGCTGATCACCTCACAGTTGGGTGACAAAATTTAAACTGAGCATAATGCTATGTATTTTTAATTCAAACCACATCTGAAAGGATCATCAGTTCCTCAGACTGAATGCTTTTACAGACCCGGTTTGTATTACATCTCCTGGCATAACCCAGTTTTATCCATTCTACTTGTGTCATTTAGTTACGCTACCTTTTAAGAGATGCTTATAGCTAGGAATAACGTTACACCACAGAAAGAGCATTCATATCAGGAGCCCATGCCCTTATTATACAGAGCATTAAGTAAGTAGGGAAACACCATCAGGAAGTTATGGCTTTATTTGATAATGACAATGTTTCATGTATTTACAACACTGAAATATTGTGTCCCAAAAAATATTTTCAGAAATGTATTGGGAAAACATAAAGACAGTCATGCATGAGAGCAGGGGTTAGAAGCTCTGAAAGCTAGAAGTTGAAGATGCTTGGTACACAGCAAGAAATTAAAGGAAAAAATTGTATGAGGAACTGACACCATTTGGAAGATGTTATGAATGAAAAAGGAGATAAAGACATTGGCGAGGGAGACTGCACAGAACACTGAACAGAAAAAAGGAGCTCAAAATTTTGTAAGTTAGGAAATAGATTATAAATAGTGCACAAGAACTAGCTAGGAATTGAGATGATTGTAGAGACCAAAAAATAAAACAGGACTTTAGTTGTGCATGTTTAATGCAGTTCTTCCAAGCATGGAAGCAGTAATTATCAGGGGACACCATGAGAAGGAAGTTAAGCTGGAGATAAGCAAAGTCTGAAGAAAAACAAGAAAACCCCAAAGGGAGAGTATATTTTAGAAACATTAAGCAGAGAAAAAAAAAACAGATGGATAGTAGCAGTCTGGATAGAAGATCAACAGGATAGAAAAAGATCAAATATGAATGCATGAAGTTTAGAGATTCATGGAACTATTTTTCAGATGGAGAAAGAAGAGACTAGGTGTCACTGCCTTACAGCAGTATGACAGTTTGTGAAGTTACACTCTGGTGCTGGACACAAGTGAAAGCATCGACAGTTTTCCTAGTCTCAAGACTATCACAGAAAGCCATGACAATTAGAAAAAGGTTGAATGGCCACTGAAAAACACAAATAATAAACTAAAAATCTGTGATGGGATGCTGAGAGACTTGGCAAAGAGCCACCAGTTCATCCTCCTCTGGCCATAGCACAGTTTGCTGTAATGCTGTACAGGTGCAGTAACTGTTTGACCTTGACTGGGCAGAATGTGGTGACTGCCAACTACTTAATCCTCAAAACACTTTTATACAGTCACTATTATGGGAGCCTCACTCAGAAGGGACAAGGAGTTGTTGAGGTCCAGCTGCAGGAATTTTAAATCCTCTATTTCTGTGACAGACTGCTGTGCAGCAACAGCTAAGACTCCTTTGCCTTGTTAACCACCAGATTACAGTATCCCTTGCACAGCCCCACACTTGATACAGGTGTGGAAGTAGATGTTTTGGAGGTCAAAACACGATGTTTGCTTTTTCACGTGCACCAGACCCAGAACTTGTACCAGAACATTTAAGACTTGCTGGACACTTCAAGGATACTTCCACAGCACAGCCACTTCATCCACCCGAGACGCAGTAATTTCCTAGCACAAAACTGCTTATGCTTTACTCTGTGGCTTGATTTAAGAGGTATACAGCCGAGAAAAAAAAATAACCTATGAGTTCAGCTGCAAAAACCCTTCACAAACTTGAATTTGTTTTGCAACCCTTGTCTGCCACTTTTTTCACACAGATTTTGAAATCTAGTCTGTTTCTGTCCCTATTATGTGAAGTACCAATCTGTTTATATTAAAACATGTTACTTACCTCTGGTGTCTGGACAGCAGAATTCCACACAGCAGGTCTCTGAAGAAAAACCACTTGCTTTGTGGCCAGATTTCCTTCACTAAAAAATTAGACAAAATTGTTTCAAGATTTTAAAGGCAATAATAGTCATGGGGATTTTTTTGTAAAAGCCAACTTTTACAAATGTTGATGCTGTTGTGGTAGATATAATTTAAAGAAGAACTGTTGATTTTTCTGAAAGTGTTTCCTTTTGAAGAGCAATTAATGTGAAAAGTAAAGTTGTTCCTAAAGACCAGATCAGATGTTACTGATACACTGATTGAAAAGTGTTACACTCTTAGTACGGTGATACTTCATCTTTAAGTTTTTATGTACGTCTTTCTGTCACCTCCTCATCAGAAATACAGGTCAGTACATTGATTGCATAGGTACTACAAAGCCTGACCCTGGCACTAGGAGTACAAGAATTGCAAGAACAGAGCTCTAGGATCGAAGGGTTATAAAGTTTCCTGTGCTCTTCTACATATCAGATACTACCTTTTGATAAACTCTTCTCCCCCTCTACTCCTACTTCTGAGTAGTATTCCACAAGATCTTTATGCATATAAAGGAAAGACAGAAATACTTTGGCAGAAAAGTGACTACAGGTTTAAGAGTGTGCTAAAGAAAAGTATCAACACGAGACACTTGGAATCATACAAATGAACTCCCTATCTACTCTATCAATCATAAACCAGTATTATTATGCACATGATGGAAAGAAAGAACTACTAAAATAACGTAATCTTGTTCTTCAGTGTGGGTACATCACAATCTTAACCACACACAAAGCTGGGATAACCATTCCATGCTTCGTGCCAGAGCTAGGAGCAAGTCCCTAATGTTGTATTAACTCTGTAACTCCATCAGTCCGAGAAAAAACAGGTATTAAAACTGTTCCTATGAGATCAGGAAGAGTGTGTTAACAGCCTGCCCCTGTAGACCTCCTGGAAGTTAAGCTCAGAAAATACACAAAACTGCACTATTCCCAGCATACTCAGCTACATCTGATCAACAGCCACTGATGATGGTTCTGTGATGGTGTTTGGCCCCTCACCATCTTCCTTTCAGTAAACCAGAACGACGCAGGTCATGGCAGATCTTTGCACATCTTGCTTGGATGAGGAATAGAGAATTACCTTAAACTCCAGGTTATGGGGAAAACAAGGAGGCAGGAGAACAGACGCAGTTGCCCTAGGTTAACAAGGTTTCCTGCTCTGAGAGTCCCTACCTCACTATTGGCATTCATAAAAGAAAATGCGTTACAATTTCATGACTTGACAAGGAAATAGGCTATTCTGCAACCTTACTCCACTTGGCTGATATCTCTTCTTGCCTCAGTTATGTCTGTTTTGATTACATCAATTGGGAAATCTCTCTTTTGCGAGAAGGCTGAGCACAGTCCCTGGCATGGGGAAGAGCCTATGGCTTATTTTGTAACAGTGTCTGCATTCCTTCAGAGAAAAAAAACCAAACCCCTAAACATTAAGCTACAGCTTGTACAAATTCTACTAGAACACAGAAAGGACATGATGGTGAGCAGACAATAACTAAATTAACAATTTTCTAAGTCTGACCTTATTAAAATGCTGCACACGACAAAGCGGCTATGAGCTTAATTCACAAAGAACTCAATGACAGTGGGATTTCCACAGAATTTAAATGAGAAAAAGTGCTTAGAGCAAGCCACTCCATCGCTTCCCTCCCGTTTCCACATGCCTTATTTGCCTCATGAGCTGGGGCATTCTGAAAACTCAGATTTAGTTGTTTGTGATAAGTTAATAACCACAAAGTCGGTGTTTTTGCACTGTATTTCTATTCGCCCGCTTGCTTTCTGGCACTCAGTCTGTCTTGCCCATTTTCAGGGACTTCAGTAATCAGTGAGGGGAAATAAAGGTCACTGCAGAGTAAGGCTGCTGAAGCCTTTTTCCTGTCTCTACTTTTAAGAGGGATGAAGAGGAACAGAGACTCTTTTGTTAAAACACCAGCAATTTACTTGTCTGCTTATGCTGTATGGGCAAGAAATTTGTCCTCTTATTACATGTACCTATTTTAAAAGTCACCCAAAGCAACTGGGGGACTAACTAGCTTCTAGTTGCCAATTGCTCTGATTTTTACAAGTCTATTTTTTTAAATGCATGAACTTTTTATATACAAAGCACTTAAAGATAAGGTCAGACAAAGCTTTCTGAAAAACGAGCAAAAGGAGCAAGACATTCTTTTGACCCATTTATTTTTTCCTGCATTTTTCAAAGTTTTTGCACTCCTTTAGAACTGCACAGCATCTAGACTTTCAGTTATGAGACAGTCACCAGCTTGGGATAGAACTCTCCTAGCTTAAAGAATCTGGATAACAACAAATGTAAAAACACTCAGAAATACTTCTAATTTTAGACTAAAGGCGTATGCAATTCTACAAACTCACAATAACATTATTAACTGCAGCAGCACCAAGTTACCAGCAAAGAATCTTCTAACGTATTTCCCCTCCCGCCACTCACTAGGATGTAACTCCTAAAAAGACTAGTAATTTTATCCTTGCTATACAACTTCTGAACTTGGCATACTATCAAATTCTTGTTTTGAAGATAGTTACCTAGTAAGTAAGAGTTGTTTATAATGCAGGAAGCTCTTTAGGTCATTATTATTGTGGATCTGTCTTGCATTCTTGTTTGGTCTGTTTTTTTGGTCAAAAACATTCTTTGGCTGTTGACAAAGTTTAAATACCCAAAATAAGGTTGGATACAGCTAACATTACATCATTCTTTTCATGCTCTGTTTTCTTATATCCCTGGAAAAAGAGGGGAACTTCTGTGGGTTTTACAGTGTGCTGACCAAAAAAACCCAATCAAAACCCCACAGTGCTTATTTTTTTCCAAACAACACTGCATAAAAAAGCAACTCTGCATGTTTCAGGAGTATGACATCTACCACTACTCTATTTGTAACAGCAAAGAAAATTCTTAAGGAAACGCTTTCTGCATCCAACACGATTCAGCCCTGAAGGTAGGAGTTAAAGGACTAAATAAGCCTGCTGCCCCTGCCTGCAATGGGACAGTGACCCAAGACATTCAGCTATCACATGGCATGACACTCCACACTACAGGACATCTTATTTTATGGAGAGGAACATCTGACAAAGAAAATCTTCACACAACACAAAACCATGCAGGAAAAGACAGGACAGCCTGGCATTTAAGCTGTTTCAAATCCTAACTATGTAAAAAAACCAAACCAGGGTTGTCATCACTGCATGACAACCCTGTCACAACCCAGAACCTGTCAGCCTGTTGGTCACACTGTCAGCAGGCAAACAGTGAGGATAATAGCAAGGAACTGAGCACAGGAGATGCAAGATGAGGAAAGGTTTTGCAGGAAGTCCGAATACAACAAAATATTACACAGAATAAAAACAAGGAACATGCTGCCCTGCTAGCGTTTTATTCTTAGATAGAATACTCTTTATATACTTTGTACAAATCTGTTTTTTTCAGAGACATAAATTTACCAGACCATCCCAAAATGTTGCTCATGTTTTTTTCAGTTTTCCTGAGTCCATTAATATTCGGCTGCTTTTTGAGGTCAGAGTTCCAAATCTGGGAAAAGACCAGCTGTTCAGCAGCATGAAGTATGTTCTCTTTGAGACATTTAACTTGCATTCCTAGAATAATCCACCACCACAGTAACGGCATCCTACATATCTGACACATAGTAAACACCCAGGAATTTCTCCTCCTCTTTAAATACAAGCATCAATGCCTAAAAACAGTATTTGTCAATCACAATTTGCCTATCAGGATAGGCACACATTCTTTTTTGGACTCTTAAGAATCCTTAATTCCTAATTAGGAGTTCTTGTTCATGGACTTATTTCTCAACTTACTTTTTTTTTTAAAGGAAAATTGAATAGCTGTATATTAGATACACTACAGGCATGCAAAGCTGATTTCTTATTTCTTCCACAGTATCTCAACAAGCCACGCTACAACAACACATACTAGGCAATTTATGCAGGTACCTTCCCAACTATTTAGGCCTGAAAACAAATGGTTTTCATTGGTCTGAATTATTCTAGTGTTGATACAAAATGAATCCAACTTCATATTTGGCCAGGTTACAACCCCCTTTTGCACAATCACAGCTATTAACAGGCTGGTTGTGTCACATCTGGGGAGTAACCCTACTTCACACATCTAGTCAAGTTTTACATGCAGTTAATATTAGCATTTTTTTCCTTTTACATTTAAGTACACAAGTAATCAAGTGATAGGTCTGATATTTATACATCAAAAATGCTGTAAATTATTGTTTGGGTACCTGTCATGTCGCACTATAGGTGTGGGCAGGACACAGGTCAGGAGCCATCCAAACTCAGCCAGCGTGTGCAATAAAGGTCCATAATCTGTTTTAATTTCACACCCCTACATTAATAATTATAAAAAGTAGTAAAGAGACTCTGTGCATGTTTTATTTGCATTTCTACACCAATTGCAATGGCTCTCATTTATAATGAGGTGACATCGAACTGTGTTGTTTGGTGAAGATTTACTATTTCAAACTGAACACAACTGGAAAAGTTCAAGACTAGAGCTGATGAGGAAAACAGGCAGAACATTTACTTTAGGTACGAGCCCTGATTCAGCGAGATATTCAAAGCACATCTCACTGGTTGAACTTGTCACATTGTAAGTTAATGCCTACAACTTTCTGAACACACAAATAGGTGTCTCAATTGATATATTTAGGGTTTTACTTCATATCTGAAAAACAAGCATCTCATCTAGCTACAGACAAGTTTTAGGGGTTTGGTGGTTGGGGTGTTTTTCCCCCTCTGACATTTGTTTTGGGTTGATTTGTTTGTTTTTGAACACACAAAGTCTTAGTTTTAATGCTGGACTTTTTCACATTAGTAAATGTATTATCACTGAATATTTCTCAAGTAAGCCCTTAGTATCCTCCAACAATTATTACTTTCAAATGTCAGTAATTCATACCAATAATCTTGTAATACTAAAAAGGTTAAATAATTTTACTGCTGTATATGCAACATTTGTATTTATACCGAGATATAAGTATATGAACATTTATTAGGAAAAAAATCTTCCATATTTAGCTCTAAAATTTTACTAAGAAAATATATCTGAAAACCATATACTCAATTCACTATCAATTTTTTCTTGTTCTATTTTCTTCCCCTCTTTATTTCAAAAGACTTCAGCATATTGTCAGTGGAACTGCAGCTGCTGAAAATGTGTCCAAATTGGTCTGAAACACGTACATGAAAAAACCCCACAAAACATTTTCTTTGGTGGTTGTGCTTGTTGGTATGAATACTTGTAAGTGTCAGGCCCAATCCTTGTGGCATATTTCTTTTATGCATGCTGACCAGTGGCCACAGGCCTGACTTTTTTTTTAATGAATCAAGGGTTCAGTGTAGTTTACGCAAGTGGCTTCAAGAAACCATCCTGAACATTTATCAAACATTGGTACGAGCATTCTAGGGAAAACAAAGAAAACTATAAATAGGAAACTGCATTACTAATAATCACCAATTTACCTCAATGACTGTCCATTGTTCAACAACTATTGCATCATTTCCTTTCCTATTGGAGCCTGGAACTCCAGCACCTTCTTCTTCATAGATAAATAATCCTTCTAAAGATTTGGGCAAATAGTCCCCTGTGAACATAAAGACAAACATAAACTGAAATATAAAGTTTTAGGTTGATATCTTACTGAAATGTACACATGGGCTTGTTTTATCTCACTGAACAGTTGAAAAAAATTGAGACAGCAATTAATAAATTTGTGGTTACTTCTACATCTAGTTATAACTTGATCAAATCTGCAAGTCACCTTCTTATTCAACCCCCTTTTTTCTATACAAACTGAACTACAAACCATTTCATTTTCTCAAAAGCATTAGCCATGTCCATGCTGGAATCTGAATTCCAGTGTCCTGTATTCAGCAGATGGGCACAAACCCTTTTTATTCAACGTCAATATTGTATGCCTGGCCATAAGTGTGGCTTTTGGGGTGGTGGGAGAGAGCATAGAGATAAATGAGGCATGAAGTGCAAAGCCTAGCTACTGTTACTTAAATAAATACAAACAGCCACAGGAAGAGCCTGAAACACAAGTAATTGTAGGAAGATTCCTGATGGGAAGGAAGTTTCAGAGCACAACTCCCTGACTCACTTGTCAAAGCCTGATAGTACCCAGTTGGCCCAAACTCAAGCTGTGCATCAAATATTGGTTCATTTTCTGGTTTTGCTTCTCCTTCCACCACGAGCCTTCTGTACAGATGTACCTTGCCAGATAACCATCTTAAACTAAATTTGAACAGTAACATTATGTAATCTTCAGAGTATCTCTAATATTGGCACACAGATGTAAAGAGATGATAGTTTTTGCCACAGGTTCAGGGAAGGAAGGCAGATGAAGAAAAAAACCACCCAGTAAACAAAACTAATGGAATACAACTAGTCTGGTTTTAAAAACTGACCAGATTGGCACAGAAGTTGTACTACATAAACCAGGAATTCCCATTTTTTGAGCATAGTTGTTATTTTATTTTTAGATTACACATAAATATCTTGTGATCATACACGGAACTGAACATATGGCTTCAGGCGCAAAGATACCAATATCTACACAGCTAATAATTCATAAACACTCAATCTTAAGTTCATGGAATTCCACCTTTCCTGTGTTCAGGCAGATACTTAAAAAGGGCTGTCCACCTACAACACATTAGAATATCTTTTATAAATCATTTTTCAAACATGACAGAATAAATTTTAAACAGTTATTGACACAAGTCACTTCCACTCAGTAGTATTTTGAGACAAACTGATAATTGATGAAGTGTGCTATGTCAAAAATCACCTGTATTGAATAAGCTGTGTGTGTGTATAACTGGTTCACCTGCCCACTCTATCAATTAAAATAGTTCATAATTTTGCTTTTGTTAATATTAGTACTCAAAAAAAAAGTGCTGCATGACAGATGACACAAACCAGAAAAAGCAGGAACATTGCCACAATATTTCTACTAATCTTAGGTAGTTCCATGATCATGACAAGGCAGCTCCAAATGGAGGAACACCAGAATGACCTCAATGGCTGCTAAATGAGAACTTACCTGGATTATTTTTATGACTGCATCCTCTCTCGGCAGCAGAACACAGAAGTTATTAATAAGAATAGACAATGATTTAAAAAAAATATATTTTTATGTTAAAACTTTTTCCTGCATTAAACTGGGTATTGCATTTTGATCCTGATAGCAACAGAGTTCTGCTGAATCTGCAGAGTCCAAACCAGAGGAGGATTTCTGCCTGACTTGTATTAAACGAATAGCTAATATTTGCTCATTCCACTGAAGCTCTGTGAACGGACAACTATTGGTAAAGCCACCTCACAGACTGGAAGCAAACAAACAAGAGTGAGGTGAAGATGACAAGTAGCTGTACATGCAGACATACAAGAAAACTATAGTAATGAGTGCAAGTGCTTAAATAGGTGCTCCAAAAAAAAAAAAAAAGGGCATTTTACATGTCCCTCTGTTGAATGCCAAACTTTTATCTGGTTATAGAAGTCTCCCATGTTCAACTCAAGAACAAACATTTTAGCTTAAGAACTCAGTAGCTAAATTAATTTCTTGCTGTGGTTACAGACATTTGATCAGCTGCAGAATTCCATCCACAGATGAGCTGTGCCCCTGAATATACCCGTTTTAATTCAGCAGCACTCCACCCATGAGTAGCTGCAACACGGACCAGCCAAGTGGGGCCAAAGCAGAAGTACCAACTGCTACAGACAGGCAGCATGCAGTCCCTAAATAAGTCATAACCTGGGTATCACAGATGGGATGGCTATTCACACAGAGAAGAGCAGACAGCTACAGGGGAATGGGAAGACTGCAAAACTGTTGCTGGCCAACAGCTGCAAAGATTAATTTCAACAGCTGCCAAAGACACCCCTCCATTAATTGTAACACATCTCCAGAGAGTTATTTTCCAGCTCTAAAATATCTGCACTGAAAACCAGGAGTCTGATTTCTCACCTCTCCTCCCCCAAAGGAAACTTTGTTCTTCCACTGACTTCAATAGATAGGAATTATAATTTAAGAGCAAAAGAGTTGGCCGACATGAACTGTGCCATTAGACCGGTTCTGTGCACAAAATAAAGTCTGAATTTGGCAGCCAGTCCCTCTCCATCTGAGATAAATATAGTGATGTTGATGTGCTTGTGATCCTCAGAGTCACTGCATTTACTGTATTGCAGAGTTAAAGAAATGCAGTGATTCACACTCTAAACTACCGAGAACAACAAAAACAGAAGAGTTCTCATTATTTTCTGGGTTTGATTTTTGAAGAACCCACATGATTTAACTTCCTAAGATTTCAAATGTTTTTAACTTTTTTTAAAAATCTAAACCCTTCACTAATCCAGGCCTTGTGAAGGGGATGCTGAATACATATTATTTTAAATCATAACATCAAGAAAAAAACATTAAATAAAGCATATAGTAAATGGAAAACCACTCAAATCCCCTGTTTTGTGTAATTCATGTAAGAAGATGATGTAAAATGACTTAGTAATGTATTAAAGTGCCTTTCATAAGTAAACTACTGCACTTGACAGTCAGCCTGAGTATTGCAATACTCATTTAAGGTCTCTGAAACCTTTCCAATGAACTTGTTACAAGACTTCTCTCCACCACAGCCCTGTGCTTTGCTTGCTAACACTGAACCGTTATAAGCAATTCTAGAGAAACAACTTAGAATTTATACCTTAATAATGTGAAACTGTCTTTGGCTCTGTTCACTTCTTACTTGTACAAAGTTCTAAGTTTGCTGTCAAACAACATTCACTGTAATCGTTTCAGAATTTATTAATTATTATGTCAGACTTTCTTGGTCTGTCCCCCTAACACTGGAGTACTACCATTTTCTTCCCATTATTTTCGAGTAATCGTACAACAGTAGCCACATACTATTTTTTGCAACACTTCTAATCTCTGGCTTTCAAACAAATTCAGCTTAATTAAAGTGACTACCACATATTTTACCAACAGAGTTGATTGGCTGAAGTATTTTGAACTCTAAAAGAGCTGCTGCAGTTGTCAGCAGTGGTACACAGGCCCATCTTACAGCTCTGCCAAGGCACAGGATTTTGGGCTCAGCCAGGTGGGCAGCGATGGGCCTGCACCAGCAGCAGCACTGCTGACATCAGGCTTGTGTTTGCTCATCAGGAGGATGAGGGCTGGAAACTCAAAGAGCTAGCAGGACCTCTTCAGAACAAACACTGAGATCCAACCTAAACTGGTAGAACCAAGAAAATTGGAAAATTCCTGTGGCCAGAAGCTCCATCATTGTAGCAACCTGAGTGTTAACTGAGCCAGTAGATTCCTGCAGAAGACAGGAGGGCCTGAAGGATCTGCCTACAGGTGAGGTCAAGGACAAAACTAGATTTCTCTACTCTCCAGGTATGTCCATATCTGACCAGCACAAGCTTCACGATCAACAGTCAAATTTTAATGCCATTTGGTGTTTTGGAAAGAATTTAAACCCAGCAAGGAGCTGGAGAAAGCAGGAAGCTTAGACAGCCTGACTTCGGTTTAGAACTACAGTAAGCACAATGAGAACTGAAGGTGCTCAGTCTCCCTAGAAATATTGAGTGCAGCACAGAATCTGCAGTGAGCAGTAGAATGTGAACATCAGGAAAACATACCTAGATTTTTTTCCATTTATATTTTCCTTTAAAAAAAAGAAAGAACAAATGCAAAATACTTATTTCATTATAACACTACACTACTTCCCTGATTTGTAAATTCTCACTTGATAAAACAAAGCAGACATTTCCACTATTCAGAGCTATAACTGCCCAGAAAACAATTTATTCCCTTTTCAGGTATCAGATTCTATAAGTTTGCAATGACTATCTGAACATGTTTACACAATGCCCTTCACAGCAAGAAGCAAGACACACAAGTGATGTAGTTCTACATGAACATGTAAAAGCTGCACGATATTCTGGGACAATACTTACCTTTAGAAGTTTCCCAGTGTACAAATGAATCAATTAAGGACAATCCTTGTTTATAATAAAATGTGGTTAATTCTAGCCAGTCTGCTTCCAGTGTACTAATAACTGGCCCCTTTCTTGTTACTTTCATTGACAAAACACCTTCATGATAGGTCCAGCAGGTAGAATCATCATCAAAAACATTGAAGACTGTATACAGCTTGTCTAAGAAAAAGAAAGAAGAATGAACCTCTGGAAGACAGTCCTCCAAAATAAAGATATGAATCTTATTTCAATGGGGTTTTCTAATGCTAAACAACAGTTAAGAATTGTTTCCTGATGTGACTGTGCTCAGCCTGAGCCCAAAACACACTCAGGACGAGGCAAGAGCTGTGGGATATGGGAAAAATGTGGACATATTACAGTTGGGTAGTCACTGGATGTGTTTGGTAGGTGGGTTTTTGCACAGAGAAAATATACTAGAGCTAAGAAAAACCCAGTGGAAACAGGCTTTATTTCTGCTATTGATGGAACTTTTGATAACAAATATTTGAAATTACTGTAACAGGAGATTATAAAAACAATTTTCTAAATTTTTAAATACTATGAATGCCTTGCACAATATTGATTTTTACCCATTATTTTATGAGGATTACTTAAGTGCCAGTATAATTAGTTGCCTACCAGGGTTTCCCACACAATAACTGACAAGGGCAAGTTACACGTACAAAACCTGCGTATCCTAAAGTGCTTTTTATATGTAGGCATTAATGCAATGCTGTTACAAAACCAGCCATAAACAAGCATTAATCAAAACTCGCAAGTCCATAGCTTTTTAGGAAGTCACTGCTGACAAGTTATGAAGTCCTAGCTACGTAAATGTGTTCTACAAATACACTGACATGTGTCACTACCGTGGAGAAATAAAGCAGTTGCCAAAAAAAGCTCTCAGATTGTCTACTACTTCAGTGTCTGAGCAGCCTAAATCAAGTTTCCCAATACAGCTATTCAGATGTCCATGTGTATCAGAAATTTGCCTCTGCTAGCAGTGTATTTACAAATAGTCAGAATTCACACATTATGAACACCAAATCTAGAACTTGGACACTAGTTCTGCATCTTCTGATAAGACCTAAACAGAAATGGCACACTGAAGTGGCAGTACATACCTACATGCATGTACAACTTCCTTGGAAAATTCACCTCAGTGTTTAAAATGGTTACATACAACGCTTAGGAAAAGTTAACCACCTTTAAGCTTGGCCTTACAAACTTCAGTATATGAATAACAGTAGAGAAGCCTGGCATATTCTTGTCAAAGCTTTTTGAAGAACTTCCCCAAGAAGACTGCATGTAGGGGATGCACTGGTTACACCAGTCCACATGAACAAAGCTCCTTAACACAGCCAAGAGCTTTCAGCTTTTTACTCACAGGATTTCTACTCTGCTACACACTGCAAACCCACTGTCTCAAGCTGTAAGGAAAGAGTTAAGCTTTAGCAGATCATGCTATAAAGGCTCAGCATGTTGTACAAGGACTTGAATTCCAGTGTTTAAAGTAAGAGGGACATTGATTATCTCAGTGCTAACAGTCATTATCCTGACTGTCTAAAAACTGGAAGGGGTGTTTAACTCTTAACAGGAAAGTGAAAAGGGTGCTTTTGAGAGCAATTAAAACATGTCTGGCCCATCAAGGAAAAACCTATTATGTTAAAATGCAGCCTGACATGAAAGTTTCATGCTGTCTGTTTTCTATACAATACTATCCTGAATTAGTTCTCATGCCTTTTTTTAGATGATTTCTTCCTGTTCACCTTTTTTTTCCTCACAAATCAGGAGGCCTTAGTGCTTCAGTATCAGAAGTCACTGTTTCAGGCAGTCTCTCAAAGACTACACTATCTCACAGATTCTTCTACAACTAAGTTCTCTACCACAGCACCAGTATTCTTCAGTGATACTTTTCCTTCCTATACAACTTTTAAGCCTACTTTTCTCTAATGTAAACTCATTTTGTCACAATCATCCTCTTTGATTTCATGGCCAATGCATTCACTTAAGTGATCTCTTTCAGGATGCTTCTTGAAAGCATGTTAACCAGAAAGAATCCATTATAAACGGATTTGTTTCCTCTACATTACACAAGTTGGCTAGAGCGCACAAAACCGCAGCTCTAGCAGGAAGGGGGTATCTTATCAGTTTTGAAACTGGCCGAAAACTGGAATCATAACCTATTGTTGGAAATCCATTACATATTTATGATTTAATATTAAGAGTGAAAACTATATGCATTTAGGAACAAGTTTTAAAGCAACTGCATCTCTGTAAGAGAAAAGATTTTCAGTCACGTTATAGACATGCCAAGCAAAAAATCTGTTTGTACCACACATGAAATCTGAATTACACTGTAGGTATTTTTTGGGGGTTTGTTTGTAGGTTTTCCTCCTTTTCCTTTAATTTATACTGTCAAAATTCAAGTTTGTATTTATAGTATTTTGTATGAAAAATGAAATATCATTTTATTATATTAACACAGTTCATACATACACAGGGCAGAAGGTAAGTATTTCTTCCGTTTCCTCAGCTGGCAGCTTTTTTAGAAACACATGCATTTTAGGAAGATGCATCTTCCAAAACCACTATTTCATACAACAGAACATACTGTTCTGTTCTTGGTCCAACACCTTTTTTAAAAAAACAACACTGCTCAATAAAATAGCTTATATTTGTGCAATAATCAAGCAGCATTTATTACCTTCTCCTTTTCGTTGTTTAACAGGGCTGACTTCTTTTCCAAACTGGAAATCTGCATCCTGTAAGAGACAGCTTTCTCCTTGCATTTCTTCTTCTATCCCACTCTCAGATGAGTGACCACTCAATGTCCCTTCATGCCAGTTTTTATAATTGTCATCAGAATTTTGTCTTCTGTGTTCCCTATTTCTTCTGCTCAGCGTTGATTCCAGCTCTGCACTTCCATCCGTGCTTGTTCCATTACAGGATTTAGGCTGAGGAAAATGCTGTGTTACAAATCCCACAAACTTCTTTCCTCTTTTGGCAGCTTCATTAACCTGTATTTACAACAGAAATTTATCTGAAAAGTGATTTTAGGATTGCATGTAACTTCTAAATAACTTGAGCATACATGTTCTGCTTAACTGAAGCGCTGATTTTCAACGACAAAGACACAACAATACTACAGGAGGGTGACTTGATTTTCTACACTGCCCACATTTCAAAGTAAAGGGAAGTCTCCCAGTATGTCTTTGTACTCAGGCCAAATAAGGTGGCCAACACTGCACTGACTTTAGGCATACAAAATCCTTCATTTAGAACAAAACCAAAGTATTTCACTTGCTGTGTTGTAGCAACAAGCAGTGTAGTGGTACAATAAATAGTATTGTTTCTCTAAACACATGACTTGAGTCATACAAAAATTACTGACCACTAATACTATAGAGATTCATCATGTGTCATGATTCATTATCCCCTGGTTCCTTTGGAGGCTCCTCAGCATCACTATTACTGACAATAGTGAAGCAGCAGAGAAAGGAGAGCTAGAAGCAAATAAAAACTCTCAACCCTGCTTTCAGCTAGTGGTGTGTCTTTTCCTCTGCCTTGAAGACTCAAAACACATCTATAGAGTATGTGCACACCTGTGGGACATAGCTTGGAAGGAGGGGTGGGTTTTTTGCTGGGATAAGGAGTGCTGCCCTCTAGAAAGGTGATCCCACTGCCATCGTGCTATAAGCTCCCCTGTGCAATAAAGTCTTTGCAGAAAAATACAGAAACCCCAGTCCAGAAAGAAGAACTTGTCTGGGAAATACTGCACTAGTGAGGGCAGTGAGAGAAGGATCTCTACCCAGTTAACTCAAACTCTTAATTAAGAAAGTGAATAACACTCAAATAGCTGATGGTATTACAATGCCTTTTTACTAGCATGGCAGACTGAAGTATTACCATCTACCACTATTATGTATGTACAGCAATGGTACACGCCAGTCACTGATTATACACAGCTGCTGCTTCTAAGACAACCAAAACAACTTAAAATAATGTGCCAAGCAACATGCAGAAGAACAGGGAATATGACAATCTTTTTCCTGAAATGCCAAAGTCTTATAGGTTCAGATCTTTAAAAAAAAAAGTAATTTTATAACTAAAACACTGGGAGCATTTTAATAATCAAATTATTTTCACATACTACTACTGCCCTGGATTTGCTTAGGAGACCGCTGCTGCTCATTTCAAGCGTATTTTTCCTTTAAGTGTTTGTGTGCTATGCTATGCAACCAGCCTGGCTGGCTGTATAAGGCATAAACACATAATGGATCCCGTTTTAAATTTGGGACACCTGAATATTTCAAAACAAGCCATTTTAAAATTATAAGCAACTGATAATTTCTAAGACCATTAAAGATATCCAATATGCTTTTTCTTCTATTTCTTTCCTTGGCAACTAATGTAAAAGATATCACTATGTCTGGTAATAACAACAGTTTCCTGTTTCGCCAAGTCTTCAATTTTGCAGAGGAAGTTAAGCACAAGAAGAACCAGAACTACAGCTTGCATTCCAGTAGACATTTAGTTTTCTTTAACTATACAGCATCTTCAAAAACTGTGAATATTTAATACACTTACTGTGTATCTTGTATTTCTATTAAAGAAAGAAAAAGTCTCAGAAATTGAATATATTAACGTTCATTACAAATACCTTATTTAACCCAGAATAACATAAGACTTAAGATGTTTTTAAAAACATTAATTCCAGAAAAAGTTATCACACAAGCATTTTATAAAGACTAAGTGAAGAGTCTGGGCCTGATTCTGCTTTCAGTGGTGTAAAAGGCCAGTCTCCTAAAGCTTCACAGGCCTCAGCACTAAGTCCTAAATTAGAAAAAAAGCAGCTAGTGAAGAAAAATAACTCCTTTTGCATCAAGACTGTAACTTTTATAAAATAAACCAAAGTTGAAACTCAAAACTAAAAAAACAATACCTAAATGTAACTTATACATATGGCAGAAATAAAAATCTGAAGTTTGAACAAGCCTCCATTACCTTATCCAACAGTTCTTTCACCACCTCATTTGTCAGTGTTTCATACATTAAAGGACACTCCTCAATCACCAGCCTGGGGTGCCTTTGTGCTCTGGGTGCTGCATGCTTCTGGCTAGAACACAGAAAGAAAGCAGTCTTTGTCAGTAGTTTGCTGCTAACAGGCAAATGCTTGCATGTAGAATTCTTTCCTTCTCGAGTAGTTATGACTGACATACTGGCAATGCTTCTTCATGCTTCTATTTAGAAGTCAGCGGGTTTTGGTACTTTGTTCTGCTTCTGACACAAAGTGGCAGGTAGTGTGTATTACCATGTCGGGGAAGAATATTCCTGTTTCCACAGGAATTGTGTGAAGACTGTTAATAGACATCTTTTGGAAAATGAACTTTATTGACAAACAGCACTGCTTTTGTAATAGACAAACCCAAAACTCTGATAATGCAAAAAATACAATTTTAAGCTACAAACGTAGCAAGCACAAAACATTGTTTTGTACAAAACACACCATGAATAAAAATGGTACTTTTATACTGTTTACACGCTGCTGTTCCGTTGTTGTAACTAGAGCAGAGTTAGTTGCAGCTATTGTATGAAATAGCGTAAGCAGATACTATAAATACAACACAGTAACAGTTACACTGAGTTAGGTTATGTTTAAATCACTCAGATTTGAGAACCCACCAAGCTTTACTTCCATTTGAAGTTACAGAATAGTATTCTTGTTTAATCTAAAGCTCAAACATCAATATTTGGCATATATCAATAATATGGGATTTTATTTGACATTTCGTTCACTCAATCTTTTGCTTTAGAATGAAACATCAATGAGAGACTCAAATATAAAAGTTAACTTTCCAGATAGCAGATGGAGCAGCTGTATTTGCCTATAGGAAAACCAACATAGGTACGTATAGCACCTGCACAGGAAATGGGGAACCTACACCCAACAGTTTTCCTACGCAGGGTCTCATCCTTCACCCATTCAGGGGCCTAAGGGTTCAAACCACAGTGTTATAAAGATTCCACACCTACAGGGATAAGGCGAATTATGGGAGCTGTGCTGCCTGTGTCAGCTCTTCGGAGCCTCAGCTCCGGGGAGTGAGAGTTCTACTTTTCTTACTCAAGCATTTTCCCCCATGGGCAGCATTCATCTTGTCTGCAGATTAATTTATAAGGTAAATTGTGTGAGCAGAAAACGCCACGGACAATGTTTAAGCAAAGTGTTTGAGAAGCTCCCTCAAATGATCCCTGTTTTATAGAAGCATTATTGGAGTGGCAGAGGCACCTTCCAACTCACACCCTTCTGGTCTTCCAAAAGAAAATGAAAGAACCTTTGTGCATCACACTAGGATGATGCAGCAGAGAAGGGGAAGCATGACAGCTCTTGATGCAGTAAGAAACCTACTTCTCTGGTTATTCAAAATAAGAACAAAATGTTATCTTGGCATTCAAAGGAACTAATGGTAAAACTTCTTCATAATGGTTAGATTGGTAAAAATGATAAAATTGCTTTATGATCACAGAGTCATTGCAGTGCAGTGAAAACGGGAGTAATAAACAAAGAGCCAGAACATTAACACAAACTCTTGAATCTCCCTCAGTGTCAAAACCAAGCTTTTGTATGCCCCCAATCACAGAATTATTATCTCCTCCTTAGTAAGAAGGAAAAATAAACTAATCAGTTCACACTTTATAGGTTGTTTTCCCTGAACAGTGCTCATACAGGAAAAGCAAAAACACAGAAGTTTTGAAAATTAAGACAAAACAGACATGAGGGAATTTAAATCAGCATATTACTGTCTTAGTGTTTTGTTTAGACTTGTATTAGCTGCAGGTTATAAGACAGATGATACTTTATTACAAAAATGTATTAAACTAAAATGGTAAACTAATAATTTATCTTCTCACAAATTACCAAAAACAACTTTGGATTTTTGTTTGGACTTTACTAAGGCAAAGTAAACACACTCCTATTGCGTGCTTAATGTTAATAAAAAAACATTATTAGTTTCCTCACCTTTCTAGACAAGAAACAGTTATTCAATTCTTTGAGGTGCTCATTTCAAGTTTATAATAACAAGTTATGCTTGTTGAACAATCCACTTACAAGTGACTTAAGTACTGGACCAAGGTATGCTAATTATTTCACTGTTACCTTAATTTTAATCGTGAAAGTACCACTCGATACATGTGACTTGCAGGGAAATTCCTTCTACGTCCAATTGGCAGTATAATAGGATGAACAGCTCCTGCAACATATCCTTTGTTGTAATATTCTTCCACCTTGCATGCTATATCCAACACAGAACCAATCTTGATAACTTCTGGATTTGAAGAAGCTAAAAGCATTGAAAGCAGAAAAGAGAAGCACATTATACTGTGCCCACATACTGTTTGGGTGAATTCCTTTTTATATAAACGACACAATCTGTCCCATGGCATTTACTAAAAAGCTATAGTTCTATTTACACAAGAAAAAGATATACAACCAATTCACCTAGCTGAAGTACATACTTTCACACAAGTTTATAATCTATTTTTAATCTATTTGGCAACACTCTGTTAAGTTAGCTTGCCAAAGCTAGATCCAAGAGCTGCATCAAAATCTAAACACACAATTGTCTGGAACATAAAGCAACTACTCTGTCTAGCCAAAGCCTTAGAATACACTGAAGCTGTATCCTTCAACCCTAGTTCTAAGGTTAATTCCCATGCAATGAATTTAAGCCTAGAACAATTGGTTTTTCTTAAATACTTCTTTTGGATCTCTCAGAAAGGATCTGGGGATTGTGGGTTGAAATTTGAACACAGGTGACATGTACTTAGGTCTACTGGAAAAAGGAATTGGGCCTAAGTAAGCTCTATGGTGTCACTAATTTCTAAGGAAGATCCCTGGGAATGTGTGCATGAATTTCCAATCAACAAGCAACAACTATGTAGTCCATAGCAACTAGGGAAAGCTACACAGATAAAGAGAAAACTTTCTGGAGAACCTTTTTTGAATGACCTAATTCACAGCTTTCACACAGAGAAAAGGGAGATTCCACACTGGTAATAGATGACATTCTGCCACAGTAAGTCTGATGGTCAGCAATTCCTGTTCCTCTCAGCACCAACTGGAATTGTAGATGCTCTCAGACCTTCCACAAAGCAGGAAGTCAATATTCATACACACAGACAGCAACAGCACAGTGATTTTGCCAGCATTTATTTCCCATCATCAAAATTTTCATGCTATGCAGACATGAACTCTTATAACAAGACAGCTTGGCTTGGAATTTAAGTCTCTATCAGTGACTGACTTGTTGTGTGCTGATGGGCCCCTCTTTGCAAGGGTTCTCGTGCATTAAGTGTTCAACATTAATAAAGGATGCCTCAACTGGAATGAAGTGACCTCACAACATGAAATTAACTCTTAATGAATACATTTACATACCCTTATCTACCTGCCCTATACTGTAGGTGGGCAACATAATGGAATTTAAGGCCTTTATCAAAGACACAGCAAGTTACAAAGTCTACTTATCCTACTGGTTTAAAGTATCATAAACCAGACACGCTAATCTTCAGTTTGCCCAAATCTTTTATTCTAATAAACTGAATGAGAATTCTGCTGATTCACGAGTGATGTTTTCTGTAAAAAAAATCAACCTCTATACTGCTTTCCCTCCATAAAATGGGGGTAATACTGAGACTTAAGTATTATGGAGGGCCCTTTTTTTTTTTTTATAAAAACCAAACCCAAAACACAAAGCCAGAACCTAATGTTTTACAACACTAAAATGCTTTTAAATACATCTTTTCAAGGGAAAAATGAATGAAGGCCTACTCTGCTTGTCACTGTGTAAAAGCCTTAACAGCTCAGAAGGGCTATCAAGAGAAACCAGAATAATATGTACTGTGGGAAACAGACACCACCAGAACCAGTAACATACACATTGATGGTTTATTGCTGCTAACCAGCCAACTCAGCCTATTAACAAACTCTGCCATTCTCAGCCATAGGGACTGGGCAGTTGCACTCATGTGCTACCTTGTCTTTTTTTTTTTTTTAAAGCAAACAGCACATAGCCCTCCTTTTCATAGATGGATCATTTGGCCTGTAGTAACGCCTCCATCCCAAGATGCCACTTACAGTAAAACCAGAAGATATTTAAAAAGTATTGAAGAAATAACTGTCCTACAGTCCACAAGCCAAAAAAAGCAGGAATGTATGCAATATGAACATCACTGATTTTGCTCACGTCAACCATTTTTCATTAATAAAATTTCCTTCGTGATGTGCTTCCAACAGGTAGCCAAAGTACTCTTACAAATAAGAGAACTATAGCTGACTTGCTAGTTGTATAGTAAACTTTAGGTGCAGGATATTGACATGACCACAGAACAGCTACTTCATACATATTCATACTGTTATTCAGAGCGACAAGAACTTCACAGCATGTCATATTAGTACACTGATGTGAAATACCCTGGCATCAATATTCATTCTTTTCTCTAATAGGAGAGCTGTGGAAAAGGTATAAGTATTCTGCTTGAATAGGAGCATTTAAACTATCCCTACTTTATGGTTAAACTGAACCCAAAAATTAAGAGCTGTTTTTGTAACTGAGGTATGCCTCATGATTGAGACCACAGAATTTACAGCCCTTAACAGGCATTTAAAATTACACTTCAGAGTTGACTGCCTAATTTCTTTGTACTATTCAATCCCACCAAAATGAAAGACTAGCTGTAATTTTCTTACTTGGGATTCTCTTGATGCAGAAAGACCTCCCTGGAACTCACAGCTGATTTTTACAGTAGGGATGAGAGTATGTTGGAGACAGCAAGGGAAAAGCCAAGGTAGAATACACTACTGATAACTAGTTAAGATGCACAGAGGCTTCAGCCCATGAATTTGGACTATAGCATGGCTGACCTCATCTGCATCATGGCTTGGGAGAAGATCAGGGACTCCTGAAAGTCTCCCCAGCAGGCCCATTTTGACTTCACAGAGTTTAAGTCTGATGAAGCAGAGAATAAGGCATAATAAACAGAAGTAATGCATTTATGCTCGCTGTACTTCTACCTTAATGCAGGACATGATATCCTTTATGAGATCCTACAGTAAAGTAAGTACAGATCTTCTGATTTACTTGGTGCCAGATCCAGGGGTAACAAGTCACTTTGATGTTTGCCTATCTCAGGTGTTGGGGAACACCTTGCTCTGGAAATCAGCAGACACAGAATGCCATGAAGGCATAACACAGCTTGGCAGCAGAGCAAAAACTGACTTTGGTCTAAAGTGATGAAAAGCTCTTCAGTTTCATTCAGCCAAAGGATATTCAAGTAGCAACAAGTATGTGAGCAAGCTGATTGTAGTAGAAGGGGAGGAGGAAAGAGAAAGAGCCCAACACATTCCCCACAGTACTTCAGCCAATCCCACATTTCATACGCAAACAGACTTCAGAAATTCTTCCAAGAAAGTGTATACACCTTTTTTTTCCTGTATTCAGGATCTTAGCTCTAACAAGTAGAGCCCCCAAATAAAAAATATTTCAAGGTCAAATACACACAGAGCTAGAACCATTCAGGATAGCTGTGTTTACAAATCCCCTTAGCTTACAGTCAGAAACCAAAAAAATGGTAAGCAACTACCTAAAAGACTAATCTCGCTGTTATTTAATTCCACAGTAAGTCACTAGAGCTAAGCACTTTTGAATCAGACTAAACAAGAAAACCTGAATCTGCTCAGCTGCAGTGATAGGTTGCTAAAAATAGAGATGCACCTTTATTTGAACTTGTTTGATGTACTTTTTCTTAAAAGTCACAAGAACCTTTCCAACAAATCCTTTACACAACACTTGCAGAAACTTGTTACTTTAAAACAGAGCACAACTATTCAGAACATGGACTATTTAAGAACACTAAATGCTCTTCAGTCTCAAAGTTTTAGTAGGCTCTATTATCAGTAGTCAGTCATTCATGTATGCATTAGGCAGCCTAGCTTTATTACCACTGCTACTTACTCAACACAGTTTGGTTTCTTCCATGAAGCCAGTGAGAAACTCTCTATATGTGTAAATAAACAGAACAAATATAGTTGGATGTCAAGTACTATAACTTAAAAGAATGCGCTTCTATTAGTGTCTTGCAGTTTTTCAGCGAACAAATGGATATATTTTGAATAAAGTTACTACTACAGTCCTTTAATTTAGAATTAAAACTAAACAGAGGCCAAGTTTTGTTTATGAAAGAGTTCCTGAAAATATAACAAGACATGCACTTACACTTTCTCCCTTTATCAAACCCTTCTAGCAATTACATTTACTTCAAGTCCTTGTTATTAAGAATTTCCAGTAGATTGGCTTGTTAGAAAATGCAAGTTACTACAAAGTGACTGCAAAACTGAGCTGCCTGTTCTCGGAGGGCAGCCATCTGGGCTTGTTTATGTTTTCAACTTGGTGGAACAGGGAGTTGCTCTGTTAGAGACGGGACACCCTCAGGAAGGAAGTATCCCACAGAGCACTGTCTGCCTCTAGCTATGCATACAAATTTCATTTCAATTTAGTCACAAGTCCAAAACGCTATACAAAAACTGCAAGTAAAGCATTTAAAAAAACAGCAAGATGAAACCAAGACTCCTACTAAAATATCTACCCAGAGACTGAGGTGGGCATAAGACGGGAAGATACTCCTGGTGTGCAACTAAGAAACACTTACTTCTGCATAAAGTAACAAGGACAATGACAGCCTGTTTGCAGGAGTACAGCACATTTTAAAAAAAACTGTTATTCAGTTAATGCTCAGGCACAGGGTATTTTCTGAACCGTCACACTGAGTTCAGATAAGCATTATTCAAAGTGAGTACGGATGGCAGTATCAGATTTTCCTAGTTTCCTGTGAGTCAAACAGTTTTTAAGTCATCTTCCTTAACAAGGACAGTTGTGTAATTTGGAGGGTTTGGTTGTTAAAAATACTTCAGTAGCTTCCATTGTAATTTTATCTAAGTGAGAACCTTCGTCAGGATTTGCATTTCAAAATAAAAGTCTTACATAATGGCTAGCTCTGACTTACAGTAAATCTTAGATACTTTGATCAAACAAGACAATACTAAGTTAAAACCTATTCCTTGCTTTCTCAGAACAGTAAAGATATAACATAATAAGATACCTTCTAAAGTAAAATCCAGCAATACATATTCATAGGCAGAATCAGTCTTTGTTTCAACTTGTGGTCTCTTCAGTGTAGAAAAGATTTTTCCAGGGCTGCTATCATCTGGGTCTTCCAGCTTTCTCAGTCCGCACCCCATGGCAAGATCTGCAAATGATTAAATCACAGGAAGAGGTGGGGGGGAGCAGCAAGATCTGTCGCTCCCACTACAGAGGAAAAAAGAGTAACCAAATAATTCCCCTTGATTTTGTTTTCTATTAGCCGTAAATCCAAATACAGAAAAAGTCCGGTTCCCAAACCAGAAGGCGAAGGTACTTTCCATTCATTTTTTACACAAACAGTAAGCCCGTGGTGATTTCAAGCTACAAACTTCTAAGACTCAGCTTGATTTCGCAGCGATGTTAGAGCTGCCACAAACTAGCAGAGATTTTCCATGCCACGTCAATTTACAGCCAGCCCCCTATCAGTGCTCCCTTGCAGAGGACACCAATAGTGCTTTGTTTGTCCTTCTAGACTGACTGGGTAAGGGGGGGGGGAGGCTGTAGGGGGAAGAACTGAAAAAGAAAGTTAGAGAAACTTGGCTGTAGTTACTTACCTCCAGAAGTTCTACTCAACTGCAGTAGCAAGTCAGACAGAAACAGAAAAAGGCAAGTTAGTCAGAATGAAAGAATGAGAAGAGAGCCTCAACATGGTTGGAGACGAAAATCATTTCCAGAAAGGAAGTCAGCTTCAAGAGGAAATTGCTTCTGGCATCTCAAAGGGTAGAAATGTAAATGAAAAGCAGTTTAGTCCTTGTTTTAGTTTTCAAAGTTTCATTCCTATTTCCTTTTCACAGGATCAAAAAAAAAAAAAACCTAAAACAAACCAACATATTGTAATTATGTAAAAATATGTAGTAATTTCTTGTCAAGAAAAATAACTAAGAAGCTACATTGCTAAAAATCAACTTACATCATTGGTCTGGATAAACACTGAAAAATAATCTGAAATACTCACTTCAGAAACTTTATCAATTTTATATATTCATATAATCACAAGACTTAGTTCCCCATGTTTCATGGATATTGAACAACCAAAATCCTCCTCTGTCAGGCTGACCTCACTACAGCCACAGATTCAACACTGTTTCCCAAGTATGGGTTTTTTTAAGTCCTAAAAATTTAGTATAATTGTAAGGGCTCTCATTACTCTTAAACTACTGCAAGTCACTTTTAACTGTATTACACCTGATGCAGACCATAATAATGCATGGGAAAACAAAGGAACAGCAATTGACTTGTCTAAGGCCCTGTTTTACTGCTGAGGTGGGCCACTGGGAACTGGACCTTTTTATTTTCAGACTGTATCTAGAGAAATTAAGAGTCATCTAGAAAAAAACCCACAGAGATATTCATAATACCATTTTAGATGAAAGGAACCGCACATTTGAATTCAAAAAGGTTTTTACTTTTTTTCCACTGAAAAATATTAATCTTGAATGCCCATATTTTCTATAATAAATCACTGCAAATGAGACATTAACCATTCATGGGTTTCTTCCTGTTCTACTGCAAGCAAAGAGTTTTAACTTTTATTTAAGTAGCTTACTAGGAATGATAAGTCTGCAGACTGTATCCCCCTTGAAGTTCACATGATAGTTTAGTTAATTTTGGAAGAATTTACAAGTCACTGAATGCAGAGCCTATGCAATAATTACAGTTTCAATCCTACAGTCTTTAGAACAAGCTCCCGGGTGCTGAAACCAAGAGGTAAACCCCTCAGTGTTGTCTTCTTGATTAAAACCTAGGAAAACACACCAAATAAGCACAATTCTTCAGCTTCCTGCATGTCTGCTTACACAGATTTTGCTCCCAAGTACTAGGTTTTTTTTCCAATAAAGGTCATCCCTGAATTGTTGTTATACCAGACCTACACATAAACTGTCCACTCAACCTCACAAATTCCCCTGCTTCATTCCACACAGTCCTTAAGATCCACTGTGAACTCTTGTATAAAGCCATGGCATGATTAAGAGCTGCAAATAAAACAACTTACTGCAGCACTAGTACAGTTGTCAGCTGGTTGATTTTTCTCAATTTAACTTAAGATACCTACGCTTTTTTTAGTGAGGCCAAAATGTATTTTGAACTCTTAAAACACCAACATAGAAACACTTATGGATAAAAACCAGCCATCCTTATTTTGGGTATCTCCAGATTAGCTAAGTAGTTACAAGCTTCCAAGTTAACAGTCACTCAACAGTTGCCATCACACACCTGACTCCAGTCACTAGACTGAACTAGTGAAACCAAACATCCCACATGTCAGAATAAAAGCTAAACAAGACAAGAACAACTAGCAGCATCCCTCACAGGAGTTCAAAACTGCATCAAAGCACCTGGATGACTCAGGAGAGGAACAGGATCTTAAGATACCTGGATTCAAGAGGTGCTTAAGGCACACATGAATACTGTACTGTTACACACTTGTTATGAACTGCAAAACAGTACTTCCAGTGACCCAAAATGCAAAGGCTCCGGGAACTGGTATCAGAGAACAGATCCCTAAAACTACACTGTGATTCACTGGACAATTAACAACAATGGACCAATTAATCCAAAGGAACAAAGTTTCTGTGGAAGGCTTCCAGGATCCCCCTATGATTTTTAATCTGATAAAACAGAAAAATGATACAAAGATGGCAAGAGTAGTGCACCAACAGGAGGCATGGATCCAGTGCTAGCAGTACAGGATGAGAAGCAGCAGCAGCTCTGCACAGCAGTTTCACCCAGAAAGGAAGACAAGGAGCTTTGCTGTCTACCCACACCTCATGGTTGTTCCTGTCCCTTGCTCATGTCCTATTTTGTTCCCTGTTGTCAGGGTCATGAGAGGTTTGAAGCCATTTGTGTGGGAGGCGGTTTTGTCTTCCTTGTTATGTGACTGAACTTACTAAGTGTAAGGACATCATCTGATGCCTGAAACTGATGTTTCGAAATCGATGTCCTGCTGTTCCTGACTCTACACTGATCAGCTCACTGTTAACATCACTGACGTCCAAGGCAGGCTCTTTCTTTACAGCCCTGATACCAAATACATGTCAGCACCCCTTTCTGATGAAATTCCTCTTGCTAGAATTAGAAAGACACCACTTCAGTTTTGGAAGATATGTGATAAACCAACTTGAATACAAAGCTTATTTACAAGAATGCCTTCTCCTCTCAAAAACCAAATATGACCTGCATAAACCACTTAAGAATACAGTTTAAACTTTGCCTTCCCCAGTATCTTAAAAGATCAGGATTGAGAGATAGTACTTAACAGTAGTGTGTTCTTTTTTTCAAGTCATCTGAACTTTCTGTTGATTAGAATGGTAGATCATACAGAAAATTATGAGAACAGTGCAGGTACACAGATTTTCCTTTTCTGTGCATGCCCAATGTCAAAATAAATGCTAAAAATACTAAATAGAAATTCAAAGAAATTGACTTAAAAGCATTTCATTCTAATGGAATCAAAACCTCAAAGATCATAAGCTACTAAGTCTGCAGTTCAGAGAGTCAGCTATACCAGGATCCATAGAGGGGTCTAAGGAAACATCTGCTATCTCCCCAATAAGGATACAGGCTAGAATGTTAAAAGCAAGTGCTATGTTGACTTCTGAAAGCTTCAAAAGCAGCAGTATTTAATTTTAAATTTTAAAACATATAACAAAGTCTTCATAAGAAGGACTATAAAATTTTTCAGTAGTATTGCAATCATGAGAAATGACTCTTGCTTAATCACATGATTTAGATCTGACCAAAGCTTCTCAAAAGAGACCAACTCACTTTCCAGCCAGTTAGACCACCACTGGGACAAAAACATCTCAGGCAGTGCATCTGTGAGAACGTTATTCACTCAACCCATTTTAACTGATGAGCTTACCTGGAATAAATTCACTATTACAAGCAGCCTTTAAAGATCCATTCCTATTCCCAAGGGTGAATAGTAGTGAGCATCAAAACCACAAATACCTTCAAACTGTACCAATTACCTAAAGAATAAGTTATTGCTATTTGCAAAGCTTTCACTAGGACCAAAGCTGTCTCAGCTAACTAGGATCAGAAGGGCTAACTTAGTTCCTCTAGCAAAGTCAAACTGGAAAATAGCAAACATCTTTCCCACTTGGGGTCATTAACTACCCACATTTGCAGCCTAAAGACATAAGAGCACCACTTAAAATAAATACAAATAAAATAATCAGCATTATTATCGGCTAGTGATCAGCCATCATTATTAAGATACAAGGGGGGAAATTATCAGCACAAACTGGATTAGATGTCTCCAGAAGCCAAGACTATCTGAACAGCTACAGGAGTCAAACCCAAAGCATTAAAAAACCCCTAATATTAATCATCTCAAATCACAACACTTTTGAACATCACAGTTCCCCTCTGAACTTTCTAGGCTTACTTCCTCTGCTTGATGACTCATGGCAAATGTAGTTATTTTGCTTGAGACAAGAGAGTGACAGAAAAAGCAAAAAAACTCCAGGAGAAAAAATCTGCAATTCAATTGTTAAATATTTTTCACATCCCCATCTCTAAGAACTATTACTTTAACTGAATTAAAACATTGACATTTAGGGTTTTTTCTGCAGAACGATCTGATTAAATCTGATTTGTCCATTATTTAAAGATGTCAAGGAAGTAGCAATGTTCCATTTGAGCAGCTCCTTGGTTTGGCAACTTAAATTCCTCCCACCCCACCCCCCAAATGAATAATTTCGTGAAGTAAGAGAAACACTGTCCCGTTCAACACATTAACTTGAACAGAAAAGCCAGCTGTTCTGCAATGGTATGCAACCTAACATTCTAAACATAACTAATAGAGATGACAACAGTAGTTTAATGACTGCAAAAATTGTATTTTAATGATAAAATTTCATCTAAATACAGGTTTTTAAATACAGGTTTTCTAAATTACTGTATTTAAACTACTCATCAATACTATAACAAGCAAAAGTTACAATACAAGCAGCAAATATGGAGCAATTTGAATAAAACTTTTCGTTACTGGCCTAGAACTTTACTAGAAGTTACAAGCTACAGAAACTTTATTATTGCTGTATTACAGGTAGTTTAAACAGAAAAACCTTCTGATCTATATAATTGTTAAGTCCTCTAAAATGAGATCTACAAGTTTATTAAGCTTTTATCTATGCCCACCCACACTATCTCACTTAGCAAGGCTGCAGTAACTAGATCATCTGTATCTGCAATACAGTATGCAACAACACAGCCATGTGATCAACTTAACATTACACATTCTGGAATGAAACTGGATGTTCTGGTTTATCTGATTAAAATCAACTGGAAATACTATGGACAATAAGTATTCTCTTTACCTTTAATATACACACTTAGACAGACTGCAGCTCTGCTGACAGAGGTACAAAATGACCATACAAGGCCCTAAAAATTCCAGTTTCAATACTACTTTAAAGTGTTTGTGTCTCTGAGTCTAACAAGGCCTTACAAAACCTACACTTTCCTACTACGCCTTAGCTACATCATTTAACACTTAATGAGAGCTACATATTACTGTTCTGCATTCTGTATTTCTATTTGCATCTTCTGCGTAACAGCTTATAGGTATTTATGTACAGCAATGCTCACATATATCAAGACACTGGCATTATACTTCGGATACTTAAAATACTGTTTTAAATTATGTATTTTTACTTAAATAGGAAACAAACTTCTGTAATGGGTGAATTGAATTGTAGTACTTGAACACTACAAAACCATAAACATTTTAATGTAATTTTTACTATAAAAAACCCCCTATTTTACAAATATACAACTTCTACATTTCAAAACTATGTTAAACAGAAAAGCATTTCAAGAGCGCCATGTGTTCTGCTAGTTTCTGCTCAGTTGCTATTGGAATGCAGTTTACTCATTGGCCTAATATTTGTTATTTTGAAATTCAGGGATTATGAATGGACTTCTGATGCTTAAGATTAGAAGTAGCAAGAACCAAGTGTGTGAGTGAACTAGAGAATGCTACTTAACACATGAAAATAGTCATTGATCAGACAAAAATATAGGAGGGGCTAACCTCTCTGTCCACCTCCAGGTTTTTATCCCATGTTACACAACGGAGAAAGTCAGAACTAACATTTTCCCCATATAAATATAACATTAGGTCAACCCTGGTGGCTAGAGATGCTGTAACAGCTAGCTCAGCAGAAAACAAAAGATACCAGCAGGGTCTCTAAATTCTAGGTGGTAGAAGCCAGAAAAATTTAGTTTGCTAATATGCAAGTGTGACAAGCAGTGTACAATGACAAAGATAGTTATTTGCCATTGGCTACTGAATGTCCACAGAGCATAGTCCTAATCTGGTCTGTTCCTTCCTAGCATGTGTGTAAAGCCTTACAACTATCAATGGGAAACTGCAGAAGACTAAAGAGAATGTTAACTTTCTCCAAAACCCCCAAATCAGTGAGGGAACAGGACTAATATCTGCAGTTAACTAAATGACTTCTGTATGAAAGCACTGGAAATTAAGTATAATGGAAATTTTAAGTGTCAGGAGAATAATACTGGATAGTGTAAAGAGATTTTAAAAAGTCCTGAATGCTAGAACATCAAGACAATGCAATTTTCAGCAGTACCTGAGGAAATTAGGTTTCTCAGCTCATAATTTGTGTATCCCTGTAACAAAATTACAGAAGTCTGTTATTGTGCCTACAGAAGGATTTAACTACTGGAAGCTTAAAGCTTCAGCTACTACCGATTGATGTTATGTTGTCATTCTTGGCAAGCATTTTTAAGAAACATGAGCTACAACATGAATGGGGAACCAGTGACCTGTGGTTCCTCAAGTAAAGCAAAGGTTCAGAGCTTTGTCTTGGTCTCCTCTAGGTCTCTCAAATCAAAATGAAGCATTATGAAGACCTATTGAGAAAATCCCAACTAGCAGCACCTCCAGGCTGATGTTACAGGGCCTGCAGTAGGCACAGAAGTATACCTGCATTGTTCTAACACTGAATATCCTTCCAAATGATCAAGTTCACACCCAGGTAAACAACAAAGTAAGTGGTCTTTAAAGAAAAGGCCATGCAATCAACTCATTTAACATCTGTACCAATTAATGGAAAATAAACTACATTTTCTGAGTATCTGGACTAGAGCCACAATCTGCTGACCTGTAAATGACTCCACACTATCTGTAGACTTTCAAGTAATTTGTTCAGACTACCTCCCTGTAAACACTTTTTTTTTTTTGAATACAGAACTTGCTGTGAGATTTACTTCTTGGATCTCTGAAGTATTTTAAGAATAGGTTAAGTCATTTACTTCTTGGATCTCTGAAGTATTTTAAGAATAGGTTAAGTCATGTTTGGTAAACAAACTGAATTCCAAAAATAGGGACTTGGACTAAATATTCTGAATCCTGGGTCAAGTTCACATTTGTTAGATAACACAGGAAATAAGGCTCTAACAGAACACATGGCCTTTCTTTGACACCTTCAGAGTCAGCATTAAGAAAGACTATTTACTACATTAAAATTCTTCCATGAAAATAAGTTGTGGTTATGGTGTGCCAAGACTTCTGTAATATATTTATACTAATGAATTCTAAAATCTAAAACCAGAACAACTGGACAGATGTCTCTAGCACTACAGACTCGCTCAAACATGACAACCTACAGCAGATGAGCATTTCCCCCCTCAAAAATAGACTGAGATCACCAGGTATCCAACAAGGTATATTTTTCTTTGTACTCATTGGTAAAACAAACCCCTACAGCTGCCACAGTAACAAATCTTTAAAACCAGAACTATTAAGCTGTATTTAAAAGTCTAAAGTGTAGACTTTTCTACCTAGAAGGTGGAAAATCACTTGAGGAAACTTGCAACCAAGACATAGTATTTGGCATCTCCTTTCACAACAATCTCAAAACAGCGCGAGAACCAGGCTTCACCTCTCTTACTGTACAATAGGAAAGACTGCTACTGACTGATAGAAACATCTTTAAATACATTTACCTATTATGTACGGATAATTTACTGACTATAATGCCCACTCTCAGATCCTGAAATGATTAAAAGAAAAAAAACCAAAACCAAACACAAAAAGAGAGCACCCAAATGACTACAGAGCAGATAAACGTGGAAGAGCTCAAGGATATGTTACATCCATGAAGACCTCAGTGCTACATAAGCAGTAAGCTGTAGCTTGCACTCCTCTTGACTACAGGGGCTGCATTTTAACCTTCAAGCAATCCGACTTCTGTAAAACAGAAGGAATCCCTAGGGGGGTGAGAGGAGAAGTAAGGAAAAAAAGATTATCTTCCTGCAGTTGAGGAAAAAGTAGTATTCCATCTCAATTTAGGAACTCTTTGGCAGTATCGCAAGTTTGCACAGACAACAGAAAAACTCCTAGAAGCAAGAAGTCTTCAGTGGTCTTGTAATGGTTAAGAAGTCAATTCTTGCCTTTTTCTATAGTTAAAAACATACCATAAACCAAAATTTATTACTTACTATATGCAGGAAACTCAGCAGCCTTATATAAGGGTAAGTAATTATTTAACTAGTGGTCGAAATTTTATTGTAAAATGAGTTATTATTGCCAAGCACTAAAATGACATTTAAGTAAAACACTCTATAGAAGTATACTGATTGCAAAAAAAAAAAAAGTAGAGACTCGCTACAGGAATGGAGACAAAATGCACATTAATTTAAATAACCAGATTTTAACCCACAGCAGAAAAATGCTGCCAGTATGCAGGAAAATGGCATTTCCTTTGTCCCTAATGGATCTTTTAAGTTTATTTAAACCAGAAATCAAATGTTACCTTCTCCCTCCAATTAAAGTATGCCAGTTTTCCATCTATGCTAGTAACCAAAGTTTATACAGCAGGCTGTGTACCAGAAGTCACCATTTTATCCTGTAACAGTATTTTTACTGAGAAAGGAAATGCAGGTTAAAATCAGTTTCCTGTGCAAACTCCAAAATTTCATTTTATTTCTTTATGAAAAGGAGCAGTATTTTAACAGGCATTTTTCAGACAAACACTGGAAGTTAGGAAGAACCCAGCCTCCATGTGATAGGTATATCAGTAAAGTAGACAGCTAAAAATCTATTTTACAGGATCTGTAGAAGGTGGCATAAGAATTTTATCTTCCATTCTGTAATCTTTCCTAGGATGAAAATGCGGACTTCATGTATATCGAGGTTTCAGACTCCCAGGTGAGTGTTGTGAAAAATTTCTTCTCACAGAATGCAACCTTGATTCCTAAAGAGATGGAAAAATGCTATGTTGTTTCCTCTATTTCAAAGTGTGCCCATTTACTACAGTTATTAATGCTTCAATGAAGAGTTAATCCATTTTGATATTGCATCAGCTAGACAGACCTAGTTCAAAAAGCAAAAGGTTTCATTATATACCTAGGTGAAGGCAATAGTGGCAAGAAATATCTTCTTTATAAATATGGAATCTTAAAGAGTTTAATTTAGTTCAGTAACAAAATAAAACAAATTTTGTTCATTGACCACATAACTTGACATTCTTTACTAAGGCTATTAAAGCAATTGTATACTCTAACTGGATAGGGAAAATATATTTTTATAATACATTACAGTGCAGAACTATTTAACCAATTTTTTTTTTTTTTTCACTTTTACATTCTCCATAGACTTCAGCAATGCATTACTACTGGAACTTATAATAAAGCTTACATTATTTTTACAGTAGCTAAAACTCAGATTTATAAAACGTGAGCTAAGTGATAGTTGTCCTATATGTAAACTAACAAGTAGGCAATGGACTGTGACTAAAGTCCATTGCTAGTGGATGCCACTAGCTGCTGGCAAAAGGATGACAAGATCCAGAAAACAAGGCCACCATTCCAGGTGCTGGCAAGAACAGCTTTGTGAATACTTGTACAAGACTGTTTATTCTTCCTAAGATCAAATTCTCTTACAGTCTCCCTTTTGTATCTCAGCTGCTCTGTTCCCAACTCTGGGACTCCCACCTGGTTTATTTTCTTCACTTAACCAATCTGAGTCCTTTTTTCCCCCACTCCTACTATGCCCTATGACAGACTCAAACTATCTTTGTTTTCTAACCTTTTCTTAGCTCAGGCCTTCTCAGCACTCTGGGGTTTTTTGTTCTGCTAAACTTACTCTTCTTTTTTCACTTCCTTCTAGCTCTTTAATCTCACAATTTCATTCCCTGTCCATCATGTTGTGCATTGCTTTCCTAAATCTATGTTCCATTGCCATCTAGTGCCAGTCTCCCTGCTGACTTTTAACTTTCAGTACAGCAGCCTCACAGGATTTCAGTTTCAATCTATTTCTCTTGCTCTTTCTTTAGTTTTGACACCTATTAGATCCCTGAGGACACACATTTTCTCCTCTGTACTGCTTGGACACAACAGAAGAGTGAAGTATGCTCAGTTTCACACTGGCAAACTTGTAATATTAAAAACATCTCTGGTGATAAATCAGACATACAGACAAGAAGTCATGTCACACCTTAACAAATAGCAAGCCCCTGCTATCAATCACTGGGCCATTTAAAGGCTATCAAACAAGAAATGGACACAAATCTTAACATGTGGAAAACATGTATTGTTTATAGCTCTATTTCATTAAAATACTCATCTTTTAAAGAAGTATAAGCAACTAAAAGCAGCACTTTCACAATAAAAAGAATGATTAAGCACCTACCAGAGTATAACTCCATGAATACAAACCACTAAATCACACAAAATAGGGAGAAAAGGAGAACAAGTTGGCAATAAAGGAATTAAAACAGTTGCAGAAACAAAAATCATACTCAAGTGCTAGAAATTTCCCTCTCTGTGAAAGGAAAATAATCCAAACACACAGAATTTATAGATTCCATAATTATTTTCTAACTTCCTATATACATGATTATCCCAGGAGTGAATGACATGCATTATATGAAGCTTGTTTTACCTAAGATAGTTATTAGGAAATTTATAAACATGCAGGAAGCAGGTAAGTAATACTGCAGACTATGCTAAATTCTACCTAAGCATGTTTTTAAAATTTACCAGTTTGTAAATAGCAAGCATTGCAATAAAACAACTGACCCCAAGTTTCACAACAGGCAGCTGCTAGCTGGTATGTTGATGATGAGTCTCAGCCATGTGGGAAGGAGTGGACAAGAAAAATCAGTACCAGTACAGAGCTGCCCAAATGGCTTAATAGTGAATGCTCCATAATGTCTGTCAAATAGAGAAAGAACATACAGATCAGAGAAAGCAAAGGAAAAAACCCACTAAACTCCAATGAAAACTTAGAATAGAAAGAAGATTGTAAAGAGCACAGAAAGAAGCAATGTGAGAAAAATCAAATATGGTTTTGGTGGAGTTTGAAATACCCCTTTAACAGGCAATAGAGTTTGCTACAGCTGGTGACAAGTCTCTTGTTAATCATATATGACACCAACTACAAGGTTAGATTCTTGTTTTGGAGACTAAAGTAACTCTCAACAAAACTTTTGTTCTCTTTCTCCATTTCACTGCATAAGTAAAACAAATACTTACCTACACATAAAATATGCTGTAAGGTTTAGGGTTTTTTTGTTCCTGAGTGTCATACCATAGCACACAGCACTAAAAATTAATGATACTTTTCTCAAAACAATTACACCAGTATTTCCCTTTATAAAGGCCACAGTTCCTGTATATATATGCCTTTGTGTTCACATACATACAATAAAAACATGTATATGTGTATTATACACACAGAACACAAATTTTACCTTACTTATAACTGTGGAGAAAAATGGAGTGCTCTAGGATCAGTTAAATTTACAGAACACTCACTACCAGAAGGCCAAAGTGTTGTTTGAGAGCTCCATTTATCAGCATTTCAGAAAAAGATAACCAAGTTAAAATACTTATTACCTTCACACTCTTTTGTGCTTTTCTAGAACATTTTCTGAAGAAAAGGGTAAGCTTAAAGGAAGTACTACAGCTTTGCACTCCAATCCTGTGTGTAACACACTTAGATTCCAAGAACTGGATTAACGAAGACTGTCAGACTTCCTCAGCTAAAACTAGTTTATTGTGGGAACAGTAGCAAAGAGTTTAGGCAATGGTTTTTTTTCCCCCCTCCCCTCAAGCTATATATCCAGGATCAAAAGAACACCACCCCTCTCCCTCAAGGACCTAAAAAGTCTCACATAGGAAAAGACACTATATAATCCTATACTGCTCATGTTGGCTAAAGCATTCTGTTGGAATAGCAAAAACTGAGACTAGAGCCATGCCTACACCCTCAGAGGGATACTGCCGTTGGCTGACAGAGAAGAATAAAAAAAACCAAAAACAAAAAACAAGCCCCATGAACCTCCGTGCACTAGAACCTTTAACACCTTTGCTCAGTCTACACAGACTGCAACTGTGTTGCTCAGCACCCCAGGCCTAACAGTCTCCCTCACACGCACAGCATACCCAATGAACATTTACCAGGCCAGTGCCTCTGAACTCAAGCTAATCATCCAGCATAGCTCACAGGTCTTTCTCCCATGTCTGAAACCAGAGAACACAAATGTCAATCTACCCTCAAGTTTCTGCTGTTACTGTAGACTACACAGATTTTGCTACCAAACACAGTTTTGTACCTGTCCTCTAGGAGGATTCAAACATTCATCTCAATATTAGAGAATGCCTTAAGATCAGAAACGGTAAGGTGAAAAGTGAAAAGAAGAACGATACCGCACAACTACTAATTACAACTAAAGTAAGATAACCAAGTAAAATTGAAGCTTGTCAAACACTATTTGGCATCATCTTGTAATTAATGAAACCATCAGAATTCAGCAAGTCTTCGTAAGATTTTAACTGTATCTGTCTACTTCAGACCTGAACAGAGCAGAGTTTCAATTAGGAGTAACAGACTCCTGAGAAAACAGGTAAGAATGAGCAAGAAATACAGTGAAAGAATGGACAAGATTAACAGTTTCATGCTCAGTGTCATCAGGTTTAAATTGGTACTGCTAACACAAGTCTTACTTCCTCTATTCTATCCTGAACTACTTCTATAGGTATAGGAATTTGTGTAGATGCTTGACAAACTGCCCTAAGGAACTGATCCAAGTTTAAGTTAGCTCTGTTTTAGGTGGTGGGAATGGGACTTTGTCTTTGACTATATCAATTCCCTGACCTGGTTTACCATATCTGCCTCACAAAAAACTCCACCAACGCAGAAAATGGGTGGCACTGAAAACAGAACAAATTGCTGGATTATGTCAGCTTTGGCTGTGCGTGAAATCACTTCCAAAGCTATGAATAAACATAGAAAATAATATATCAGGAGGTAGGTAAGAGTCTAAACTTGCAGCTCAAACCCCATGCCACAGTAACCAAACAACTTCACCATGGATGCTCAGTTTCTACTGTGAATCAACACATTATCACTTAGCACAGGGTAAACTACTTTGCCTTTGCTGTAAGGTAAAGCACAGTACTGTGGCAATTACTGTAGATAAGGAAGAGCTACTGGGCTCCAGAGCTACCTTGTAACTTACTTTATCTTATTTATATTGCCTTGGTCCTAGGAAAGATCAAGGGTCAAGTTTTAGGTGAAAAAGCATGCTTTTCTCTTCGATACAGTAAGTATGCACTTGTTTTGGATTCCAAGACTACTTTTTTTCAAAGTGTTTTCATAGCCTACTATAATATTCAGTTTATATTTAATTTTCTGATCAGTGTGTGATACCAACTCCCTTTTAAGTACTTCCAAAACCATGAATCACTATCGCAGTAATTGCATTTCATTCCAAGACAACCCCTGATGTTAGAGCCCCCTCTGCTGGAAATATTAGCTACGGTTACACAATCATCTGAGAAAAAGGTTCTCAAAAGACATGCCAGTTAAGTGAACAAATACACACAAAAGAGCCCATAACGTAGCTTTGATTCATTCATATTTAGTCTCTCATTTCAGTCTGAGTAAGCATCTTTCACAGAAAATTAAGTGCTGTTAAATAAAACTACTAATACCTTTAGTCCTTTGTTATCAGGCAAATCTAGACTAAACCTAGCTTAGACATTATTTCACATGTTGTGTTCAGCACTGTTAGTTTAGACAAAAGGACCTTGAACTGTGACCCAAAAAACCCCAACAACTTGCAACAGGTGACATGGAAGAATAACACTTTTGAATGGCCACTCAGAATCAAAACTGCACTGAAAAATAGACAGGTGACCAAGTGGGACAGTTTTTCACGCTACGTTCCAAAATGCCACCTCACCACAACATGAGGTGCTTATCTAAGGCTGCAAGAAGTTAATTCCACTCTCAAGAGACAGAGACAAGGATTTGTAACCATCATATCAAAGAACGGAACAAGGTTCACAGTTTTCGCTCAAAACACTTTTTTCACGGCAGTTTTCTTTGTTACCTCAAGTTTTAAAATAAATAGCCACATTGGGTTTATTTTTACATTTCCCCAAATAGTTCCAAAACAAGTCATACTTATGTCCTCTGTAACAAAGCCTCAAGTGAAGAAAAACTCTGCAACATTTGTTTCCCTTATTAATTCAGTAATAGAAGACTTCCATCCCCACCCTTCTTCTCTTACTGTCCCCCTTCAAGAAAGGGGACAGCGAGACTACAGCGCTCATTAATTCTTAGTTTGATACTCACGGGTGCAGGCATAGCTATGGCACTCTGGGCATAAGGCTGGTGATGTGGCGCTTGCGCTCCGTGTTCAGAATACAGCTGGTATACAAGAGAGCCAAAAAGCTTGTTTCACAATGCTGTTTTTGCAGAACTTTCACATCACTTCAGATTCCTTAGAACTTCGAATTGTGGGCTATATTTATCTAAACTACTGACTTCTTAAAGAAAAAAAATTTCAGTATTTAAATTCATGTTCTCCCCAGTGTACCAGGTTTAGTAAATTAGTTCATCTAGATCAGTATCAAAAAGCATTATCTTGCCAGCAGTAGCATGCTTCTCTACTACAAATCCATCTCACTTAGCTCTAACTGGTACAATGCTTATTTGTGTAGATTAGCATATTGAAGTCTATTTCCCAGAGTTATCCCACTTATAAGGTATTTACAAACAAAAACTACACAGGCTTTTCATTTTACACCATTTTCTGCATTTCCATATATTGCTTCCTGTAAAATCACCAAATTATGTGCCTGGAAAACTGGCAGAGATACTCTAAGACAACTGAAATGATTTAAGAGCAGCAGCATCGCTGTGGGAGTTAAGTACAGTAAACGTTAAGTGCTCTGGAACTGCCTATGCTTAAACTTTATGTAATTTAAAAACTTTAACTCTTCAATTGTAAGTAAATTTTTCATTATAGAAATACCTCAGGAACTGCAGCTTCCACTAGGAGAGGAACAGGGACACATCCACTTTCCTGGGTAATCCCTACTGGCTGATAAATCACTTCAGATGGTTGCAGACACAACAATGAAGGTGAAGCAGGAGACTGAAGTAAAACACATTGTTTTCATAAGTTACAGGATTTATGCACTATAAATAATGCTTATTTTACAGTCAGCTTTGCCAAATATAAATAAAGCTTTAAAAGTGTCAAATTCATCCTCTATAAGCTAAAAAAATGAAGTCAGAGGGAAGTGGGTAGAAACGTCAGGTAGTAAGATAAAAACAAAGGTGACCTTTAATATATTATTCAGATTTTATTTATATTTTGAAGAGAAGACACAAAATATATTTGTATTTGTTGCAGAAATCCTAAACTTCACAAAAATTGACACTTGAGGTCACAGAAGCATGACAGTTTCTCTTTAGCAAATGGTACATTAAAAAACCAAGTGTTTTAAAGCAAAGCCCACAGCATTTCTCGAATTCAGCACCCAGACTTCAAAGCGGCAGACTGACACCTATATTAATAGAGTGGAACTGACTACAACTGGACAAGGCTGACTCCTCCTTTTAGCTTCAAACTCCGAGTTCCTTGAGTGGCAAGATATCCGTATTAAGCTCCTCTGCTACACAGATCACAAAAGCAGTGAAGTCTCCCCCCCCCGAATTACCAGGACACCAATTTCAAGTTGTTCCTCTTACTTCAAGGGTCTGGGTCTAACTCCAATGAAGCATCACAGTATCAGTCAATGAGCTAGTCAATACTTGTTTCTTCTATCAGGCAAAATACGGCCGTTTTTACCTGCCTCTGGGAACTTACTAGATAATTTAATACAAACCTTTTGCCAGAGGGAGAAGGGAGGGAAAGATGCTTTCTTTACATCAGATTTCTAATTAGTGTTTCGATAAATGCTATTTTATGCCTTCTATTGCATCAGTGCTGCAAATGCATTGCTAAATTACAGCAATTAATATTTATTTCAGCAGTGTTTTGAGCCGTGGGAAATGTCACTGTTAGATACATGCACTGTACCTTCAAACGAGATGTAAGCTAATGGTAAAGTGTTGCAACTATGAAGTGTATTTACCTGTGGAACAGACCACTGCCACTGACTCGGAAGACACTGTGTTGGCGCCTAAATGCAAACAAAAAAGATACTACTTATGTGATTAAAAACATGTGTACACTTACTAGAATTCCCACCATACTACGATCAAAGTCATCTCAAATCTATAATCAATTCTTAATTAAAAATAAGAAATATGATTTTCATAAGCTCCCAAATAATTCAGGAACATAGTTTTGTCTACTTCCACTCAGCCTCTGACTTGAGCACTTCATAAACTTCTAAAATACTGAAGCATTTAGGAATCACGCCTAACTAGAACACCAGAAGGTAAAATGCAGTTAACTTCACAATACACATAAGAAACACAAACTGCATAAATCCAGTAGTAGGCCACCAAGATGGTTAGGGGGCTGGAGAATAGCCAAACAAGGATGCTGAGCTAGGGTTTTTCAGCCTTGAGCAGGATAAAGGTGGGAGGGATGCGAGGTATAAACGTGACTGAGCCAGATTCTCGGCGGAGGTGTTCAGGGCACTAGAGTCAATGGACACAGGCTGGAATACTGAAAATTCCAACTAATATAACCAAAGTATTTTATCATGACAGGGGACAAATATTGAAAGAGTCTGTCCAGAAAGGTTGTGCCAACTCCATCACTGGAGATCCTTAAACTTCAACTGGGCAAGTTCTGAGAAACCTGATCTAACTAGCCCTGCTTTAGGCAGGAGTTGGACTTAGATGATAAAAGTATGGTACTAAGCCAGCTGTCTAGCAACACCAATGAAAATTCTAATTTATTACATATCCAGATAGTTACACAGGCAGAATAAATTGTATTCTAATGAAAAGAAAGCCTTCACTGACATTCAATTCTGATTTATATGACTATTTTAAATAGTTATTTCCTAAGAAGAGACATGAGGCAGTGGCATAAGTAAAACTGCATGGCTGGAAGGAACTGTTGATCTGAAACCCATTTTCAAATAGATACCTGATAATGCAGCGTAGGAGACTGATAAACTGGTTGAGCTACCATCACAGGTGAACTGGAAACAGTGCGTGACTTGAAAAGAAAAAAGTTAAAAGTCCTAATGCAGCAATTTCCTAAGTTGTCACTCCTATTAAGAACAGTTCTGAACCACTGTAATGCTGAACCAACTCCCCACCCTTCTGAACTTACATCGTTTTAGTTTACACTTAGATTCTTCAAACCCACTGTTTCTAAGGGCCTACGTTAGAGATGAAACAAAAATCTTCAGCATATTTAGTCTTTTCCAGAAAGCACTAGGCCATCCACTACCCAGACCAAAGGTATGTTTGTTAACAAGGCAATTTAAGTGGTCACTGATGTATTCCTTCCCTTTCCACAGCCCCAGTGCAATCTGCCCTTTTCCACCCTGTCCTCACAACAGCCCCAGCACTCATCTGATTTGACAGCAAGGCAGTTAAGGAAACTAACACAGTTAGAAACCTGCCTCTGCTTTGTGGGAACCTGTTTAGGGACAGAAAGACACCTGTGAAAGAAAGGGGAGGGGGGGAAGAAATATATGGCTACAGTAGAGAACAACATAGCCCTGCATGCAACTCCCATCTCAAATTCTCTCAGTCCTGAAAATATTTAGGAAGGAACAGCTGCAAAACTAATTAATTCGACATGATATAAAAATGAAGAATGCAAAATGGAAAAAACCACAACCTGCATTGTTATACATCAATATGCACAACATACACCAAAAAGTTTTGCTATCTTTTGATTAATGTTTTCTTTAACACCAGATTTTCAGATTTTTTTCCTTAACTTTTTATAGTTACTTTCCTAATGAGGAGAATTAAGAATATGTAAATAACCAAAACCAAAAGAGGCAGTTGTATTTGTAATTGGCAATGTTTGCATGCTATTGGTTTGAAACACAGTGGATGTGAGCCAGGGCACCAGAACTAGAACAAAGTGGTGTTTTTTCCAAGAGGCAGGATTTGAGCAAGTTCTCTAGAACTAGAGAGCACAAACCTCAAAAACACTTTCTAAAATATAAACAGGTGTTTATGCTCCCCCTCTGAAGTTGAGGGCACTATGAGACACTGTATCACACCTCTGTTACAAGGGAATTGCTTAAAACAGAGGTTAAGTACAGAGAAAGATTCTACAGTGCCAAAATAAACAATGTAAGAATCTACTACTGCTCTCATCTGTTTTGGTGATGTTTGGTTTTTTTTATTAGTAATTCTTCTATTGAGTTTTTCCCCCAATATGTGAAGGGATTTTATTCATTTATAGAGATGGTCCATACAGCCTCAGTGAACGCTGGTTTTACTGAAATCAGTAAGGATGCATCCTCTGTGTAGGTCCTGTGCCTTATGCAGACCCCATCAGTTTTGCAATCCTGACCTCTTGTAAAAAGCGATTGACAGCTTCTTGTACTTCCCAAGAAATTCTGTCCAAGTTCCCCAAGCCTTCTAAAAGCCAAAAAATCTACTGAATTATCTTCCTCCTAAAACAAGAATACTGCTTAAAAAAAATTTACCCAATTTAACTTTTGGTTTGTTGATCTATTATGTTCTTTTTTCATCTTCAGCATAATATTTTGCAGCCAAGAACACCTTGCTCTTAGAGGAATAATAAAGGGAGCCCATCAAGGGTCATAAGCACCACTAACTCCTCTGTAAAACAAAACTTCTCCTGGAGTAGAGCTCATGCTGAATCTGAACTACCCTGTCCAATAGATCACATTAAAGCAGATATCCCCTGCAGAAGAACAATAAACTTAATACTAAAAAAACCCCACAAACCAGACTAATAGAAGGAAACTATTTAAACCAACACAAGGCATAGCTAAAGAAACTGGGAACAGAAGGGACTTGAAAACACTGCACTCATCCTGGTCCACAGAAAACCATCTGTACAGAAGTAAGTTACTTACTGGCCATGGCTGCGGAACAGAAGCAGCTTCAGACGTATGAAAATAAGCCACTCCATTATGGTAAATATAAGGATACCCACTTGAAGTAGTTAAGTACATTGTACCAGCATCAGGTATTACAGCAGAACCTGGAATGAATATGTTAAAGTTGACTTACTACTAAGTCTGTCTTTTTTTATGACCTACATAACTAAAAATACCATAAAGATAATTACTGATCTTCAGAGAACCAAAACACTGAAAATAAAGCACATGGGCAGTGTGCCTAGGGTTATCTCAGTTCCCTCTCACACAAGATCATGACAGCAGACGGTCAGGGGATATCTCCAGAGGTAGATGGGAAGGGGTGCAGGTGACAACATGCATATAAATTACTAAACATAGATAACTCCAATTATTAACAAACATATATTTCAAACTTCAAATGTTCAAAGGTAACTTCACACTGTAGAATTTCACTGGTAATATCCACACATACATATTTAGCTGAAACAGGATCCAAGCACTAAAACCAACAGAACAATTTCATTACAAGACACAGGCTGGTTTCTGAACTCAAAGACTGTTTCTGTAATGACACATTGCCTGGCAGAAGTTAAAACTACTATCTGGATGTCAGCAACAGTGACTTCTCAGCAATGCTGATGCTATGGTGGAGGCTGTGAGTATGATCTGATCCCAAAGCAGAGTTTCTCTATCCCCATGCAGAGGTGGTTTATCTTTTTTCAAATACTGCCTTTGAGACCACCTAGGCTCTATTTCTGTCTGCATTTTAGGGGAGATGGGACAGAATTTCATGTCTCTCTAGAGCTTTGTCAAACTTGTCTTCAAGTTTCAGTTCCAAATATAAAAATACTTCTGTAGATAAAAGGAAAACAAATTTTGTAGCTGAAATTGAAATCCCAATAAGTAGTAATATAGCATGAAAAAGAATCAGGAAGAACACAATATAAAGATGATCACTGAACAAGTTTTAACTTTGCAAGAGAGATGAAACCACAAGGAAGTGTCATTTTATGGACAGACACAACACTGAAGGGATTACTAGAATGCTATGTGGAGGACCACGAAGGGTCCCACAATGGTTCAAGAGCTTTTATTGATGTTAAGAGTTTTGTTAACTCCTAGACAAGCCTGAATACAGTTCAATACAATAAAGCTAAAGTATTAACCATAGACAGGTCAGACTAAGATGGTTGTTAGGATAGTGTTAAACAGACCTTAGAAAAATTAAAGGCTATGTTAGCTCCAGTAAGCAAATCTAAAATAGCAGTTATCGGTATCTTAAATGAGGAGACCAACAGGACCCCATGGCCAACAATCCTGTCCACTTCACTAACTACCAAGTACACTGCATAAAACTCTGCTATTTTTGAAGAAGTCTCTTGCAATGGAAAAGGAAATACTGTCAAACCCCACAAATTCACTGTGGCAGGAAAATAAGAGAACTTGAGGGAGATACAGCTATCTGAAATTCTTCCAGCTCACAACAATTCATCATTCTTTCTCCAGTTATTCCCATTTGGTTTCTACTTTTCAGCTTTTAGAATGTCCATTTTCACAAGACTTGGTGTTGGGGAAAAGCAGACTGAGCAGTCCTCCCGGTATGTTGAAAGCTCTTGGCACAAAAGTTTCTATGATGACAGAAGAGCTAAAAATTGTTTCACTTAATAGTAGACAGGTACAGGATTACAGACAGGCTGCAGAGGACAGCAATAAATCGTCTCTTCAGGTCTCCCAAACATAACAGAACCACAGCCCTACAGTGATACTGCGACACTAGATTTTATGGCTTCATGAACTTCAAGATGAGTTGCTGTAGGAGAAAGTAACCAGTGACCAAAGTTGGTAGGCTGTGCATGAGAGCAGATATACTAAAAATCAGATCCTAGTATGTGTGTCCAGATGTCACTATGACTTGCATCACAGTTCTAGGCCTAAGAAATAAGTTGCAAAGCCAAACAGGGTCACAAATGTGTCTCAGAAGGACACAGCAGCTTTCTCCAAAAAATGTTTGAGGTTTTTTCCTCTGTTGCCCCTGTCTCAGAGAGATATGCCCGTCTTCTAACAATACACACATCCAGCACAAGAGTCAGAGGAAGGAAGCACCACAAGTCAGGCAATGCAACTGCGGAAGTCCAAGTCAGAGACAAAGGGGAATAAACCACAAGAAACCCCACATATAATTGTTTGATGACTGAGCAGAGATCATGCTCAGTAATTTCTAAAGCAGAGAAGCTATACAGTTGGAACAATTGTCCATTTCTCCAGACATGTACTACAGAAATAAAAACGGACCCTGACAGAAGGGGAGGACATCTTCTCTAGAAGAAAACAGTATACATGCTCAAGATAAAGTCAACGGAAAAAAATCTTGATTAACACTCCTCTCATACGAGTGTTCAGTGTAAACAGTTCTTTGCCCAAGGAACATACAACATCCACTCCATTATCTTACAGGAAAACACCTCCTAAGAACCTAATGCTGATTGCAACCACCCATTCCTTAGGATTTCTACCAAGGAAAGCAAGATGCAACACTCTTGATGGATTCTGCCAATATAAATAAATCCGTAACAACCCAACCAACCAGCACAGCCTGCTTTATCCTGTAGAACCTGTGAGGACAGTCTTAAGTGTTTAGATTTGAGGTTCTGCCTGGCAACTGGGAGAAGTTTCCATTCAGTTTGTTTCTAGACAATGTTTTCCAAGAAAGAAAGTAAAGAACATACTAGAAGATCCAAAGATCGTAAGTTTATTTGGACACTTCCACTTGCATGGCTTTACTTCCACTGCAAATCATGCAGAGCATGGTCCACAGACAGCATTAATGCAGTGTGCCACCAGGCACATCTTGGTGAAAAGTTTACATTCATCATGACACATAATACACAAATTTAAACAAAAATACATACGAGAAGTCCGCATTTGTTGTTTTCTTACTGCTGGACCAATATTCAGTTTCTTATCCTTGTAATTAAGTTTTTTAGCCTAGAATTAAAGAAATAAAAAAGACATTCAGTATGTGTATTTTCTACATATATCTAGGCATCCAAGAAAAACATCGGAAGTAAACAAGGCACTTAATGGGTTTCACACTCCCCTGCATCTCAAAACAACTAAAAGCTGTATTAATTTCTTTTCTAACCTAACCTTACACTTCACATACATGAGATTATTAGTGATTTCAAGTATTACTTACTCCTCATGGAACCTCTTGACTAAGCTGATACTTAGAATTGTCAGTTTTTCCATTTTATCTCTCTGTGTTTACTGCTTTTATAAAAGTACATATATACACTAATGGACAGTTTCAAATATAGAGACTGGAATTTTGCTTTTTCATTATTACAACATTAAGATGAAAGGAACAAGTCAGTCTATGAAAAAGGCCAGATAAGTACTGAATGTAAGAAATCCCCATATTCACTCAGAACCTGCCTTAAAGGTCCCTTATATCCAGGTTAACAAACCATAAAAAACACACTAAAGCAGATATCCCAGTAAGGCTAAACTACTGCAGAAAAATTTTTAACAAGTGCTAAGTAGAAACAAGTAAAGCTACATTCTCTGTTTTGCTTACAACAGAAACGGAGCATCAGGTCCATCAGCTAACTGAAACCTTGCCTTTGTTTTTAAATTGACACTGAACTCACAGCTTGTTAATATCATGAAAAGGATAAGGTAATTCAACCGTTGTTTTCCAGTTGTTTGCAAAGCAGTAATGGAGATGCTAAACCTAGCAGAGTTCTGAACACCTGCTGCCCTGAACAGTTACATAAGGGAGAACACACACTAAACACTACCATGTTACACCAAAGTTTTCAGAGCTGTAACTTGTCCAGTAAGGAGATAATGTCTTCTTGTAGAGGAACACAAAGAAAGCTAAATCACATCCAACAGAAGGACAGCAGTTAGACAATCTATACTTTCTCTTAATTTCAACCCAATTCAGCAAAATACTTGAGCACCTGTACATAATGCAAAGTCACACCTATCAGATTTCAAGTCAGGAAGAGGCTATTTGTTGAATCTGAGCTCATAACCAAGTATTAGTTATGGCAAACATACCTTCCCAGCCTACTAAACACAAAGCAACTCTAGACAACAGATGCACATTTCAGTCAAACCACATTCCGACACAAACAGGAAGACGATTCTTCCCAATGCAATGAATTTCATTGATGTGATCCATCAGAATTTAAGTTTTTATATCCAACTTTCACCACTAAGAAATATCTGTGTGGACTTCATCCAAGCATTTCATACAGCACTGCATGCAAAATTACACATAATGCTACGTAAAATGAACACTAATAGGAAACTGTGGTGAATAAAAAAATATCTTCAGAAAGAGGGGAAGAGGTAATAGTACTAATAGTGTATAACCAGAAAGCAGATCCTGGGGAAACTCCTCAAGGTATGTTCTCAATACTAACACAATTTAATACTGTCAAAGCCTAAAACATAGAAGAAGAAATTTCTGGAGACATTACTCATGATGGAAAAGTGGGATACAAAAAAACAATCAGTGCAAAGTATGATCAGAATATCATATACATGACAAGAAATGCAAGAGTAGAAAGTAAAAAATAACTCATTTCATACATAAATTACTGAAGCCTAGAAACTCTCAGCTTAAGATGTACAAGACAGACCTTGATGCTAATTGATCTTAAGATGATTAAGAGAGCAGTATGATGTAGAGATTAAAAAGGTGACAGAATTGCAGCACATGGAAATTAAAGCACTTACAAGAGACACAGTATCATTGAAGGAGACACCAGTAAGACCTCACATGGAACAGCCTTTCAGTTAGAGGCAAAAAAATCCACAGCCATTTTCACAATGGTAACTCAGTACCATTGGCATTATACTAGGTTACAGAACAATAAAAACAGGGGAATGAAAGTAGCTGACTCGATAAGTTCCTGTCTGTACATTCTTTCAGCTCCACACATCCGTGCTTTCTGACAACCTCTCTGAAAATTTCTTTCCAAGTGTCTCAGCTGTTGTTTTGAATTTTAACACGAGTTTCCAACAAAGTTTCAGTGTTTCAACATTTTAACCAGCTTTGTATTTGGGAGAAGGCAATTTGCAAGCCTTAAATACTATCGTCTGTTTCCCCTTGTCACTGGATACCTTCACACGTATGAATAGATCCTGACCAACAGACTCTCTGATGCACTCCAACCAGAACCAAGTGCACATCTAAAACCAAAACCACTGGGAGAACTAACCACACCTCAAGGGAGGTTCCACAAGGAGTTTCAAGACAGTAACATAGCTAAGAGGAGAAGCAAAAATTACATGACATAAGGTGAGCTTCATTAAGACTTCAAGTGAATCTAATTATTCCTGAAAAGAATTACATCAGCTAACAACCAAATACGTCAGAGTAAGAGGCAGCAGTTCTCTTTCCCAACTCCCCACAAAAACCTTGACAGCAATGGATTTTCTAGTAAAATGAAAGCCATTGTGAAGGACAGAGTCTTTATAGCTCTATATATACACTATAGATCACATATAGACTAACAAAGTAAAGACTGGTTGTCGAAGTCAAGAGCTATACTATGAGCCGGCAACAACCTTCACAAGTTCCAGAAGATCTCAGTATAAATCTTGCCTTCTATCTCTAGGCCATCTTCTTAACTATGCAAACAAAAATTAACACATCTTCAAATCCAGGTTGACAAACAGAAGAGGACCAGACAGCCAAGGCTACTTTGTGTCTAATATGAAATGAAGTATTTAATTTAATAGATAATCATAATGGGGACTTCCACTTACCTCCTGTAAAATCCTCTGTGCATCTTCCTGGGTTTCAAAAGTAACGAAGCCATACCTAAATAAAAGTTACAGAAGCTAAGCCTCTGAAGTTCATATTTACACAATCTGCACATAATTGAGACATTGTACAAGTTACATTAAGAGGTAAACTAATGAGCAAAAATCAATTTTAGAAATAAAGATTGCAGTAACAACTGTAATCTTACATTAACATCCCTATTATAGCCTCCTTACTAATGTATTTAAATACATGGTCATGTATTACTGTTTCTATGCAGCAAAGGAGTAGCCCACATAGAACGCTACACAAAACCCTGTACTGTCCTTGTTCCTCAACATACATCTTTAGTTCTGTCATTTCTATTAAACAAAGTGATCTTTATCAGAAGCTCTCGCTCGTTATGGCTGCCCAAGATGAGATCCTTGGCACGTGCTTCCACCTACTCCAGCAACAACTGTGAATGCTCCACACTCCCGCCAACACTACCCACTATACTGAGTTATCAGAAAACGCAGCAATGCAGATAGTGGTTGTCTGTGAATAGCTCCTGTCTTTCTTGATATGACTAAGATTAGGCAAGAATTCTGTGGCAATCAAGGATGACGTATTCTCATACTTCATGACACAGCACGTCTTTCACCATACCTCTTCTAACAAATCAAACAGGCTTTCTACACAACTCCTGCTGTATCACAGCCCCTCAAGTGATTCCCAGACAAATCTAGGCCACTGAATGTGGCACTGCCTCTGCAAAAGTAAGCAACTGATCTTATAATTAATGTCTGTACAACAACACATATAAAAAAAAAAACCACAACTTTGGGGGGGAAAAGGGAACCTCAACTTTCTGAATGTCAACATTTTTTTTTTTTGAAATCTTATTTTGTGTGTGTAATTTTAGGTTCATGGTTCATTTCTCAGGCTCAGATTTCAGAAGACACCAAGGCGGCCTCCGTCATTCCAGCCAGCAGCTCAAATTTTGCAATACAAGGTATCATTCCTTCTGAGAATGATTCTTTGAGTACAGAAGTCCAGGAAGTCTCTAACCAGCTATACTTTCAAATCTGTGGGCTTCTCCTGTATTGCCTTCTCTAAAGAAATTTGGAAATATTTCCAAGTTCAAAAAACATAGAAATTATTTTCCAGCTTAAGACCTTACCTACACAGACTTTTCATTCTATGTGCTAGCTGGACAACAAGCTAGTAGACTTTATCATATACACTCCTAAGTTTCTGAAATCACTTGTCAACAAGAAACAGTGAAGCCTGTGCTTGGATGTCAATGGAAATCCCAACACCACTGAAAGTATTTTCCAACATGTTTACTGTGAGGCATAGGTTAGCAATCACAACTGCATATTAACTGGATGTTCTTGGGCTACTGTATTATATGGACACATATAGTGCAAGTCTTGACTATTTCTTGGAATTCAGAAAAAGGGTAAGAGGCTTGGCAACGGATCTGGGACCAGGATCAGGTCCAACACACCATCTAGGTGCATCATCTCTGCTAAGACCTGCAGCTCAGTGTGTTATTTGCTGGTATACATAAAAGCACCACAGCATTAAAATGATGAGATTCAGACACCACGGGCTTACTGTTCAGAAGAGAACATTACAGGTACAAATTATCATGCACATTCCTTCTGGCTTCAGCCTTCTTTCCGCCCTTCTGTGGCAGCATAGATATTTCTTGTTTCCTTCCCCACCCTCTGGGTTCTAGCAATAACTTCACTACCCAGGCTTAATCTTTCTCCAGACTTCTCTTTGGCCTTTCTCTTGTTGTTTACTCCAGTCTTAGTTCCCTTTCACACAATCATGCTTCATTGTCATATTTGTCTCCTATGCTCTTGTTCCAGAAATCTGCATGCAGAATCTCAGTTACTGCCATGCACTCCAGCACAATCCGGTGTATCTCACCTCTTCCTCCACTCTTACACTCCTTTCTACACTGTCTTGCAGTAGTACAAGTAAATGTTTAATAACTAAATTACCTTTTGAGGATTATCTACTTAAATTATTATCCTAAAGCACCTGGAAGGACTATTGATTTCATCCTAGTTGCACACAGCTTCATCTTATAACAACATGACTACTACAGAGTTTTACAGTCATGCAAATTACAATGACATTTATATGTAGATGTTAAAAAGGCAAGAACAGATTTCAGCATACATGGAGTAACTGGGAACATCAATGACAAAATTAGTAATATTGCAACCTATAAATATCAGAATTAAGTTTACTATGGTCAGTCAGCTTTCTGTTATATTTCAATTCCCACAACATGTTTATTCTACTATACCAACCCCTTTGACACTCCAGCTCTGTCATTTACTATCTTCACTTCTTTCACACTGCCATACTGAGCAAAAAACTTCCTCAGATCACTTTCATTAGTCTAATAGAGTAAATCAAGAGGGGGAAAAAAAAGTTAGTTTGCATAGTTATTCTCTGTAAGACTTTTAATGGATATACTTCGCATCAAGTTTATGACTAAGCAGTTATAACCCTGGATGGAAAGAGAGAAGAATGAGCATGTATGACCCTCACAGCTCCTGGTTAACTACTGCATTTACATAGTCAGCAATAATACTAGAAAGCCACTAAAATATTGAAATTCCTCTTAAGCAGATTTACGTTATAACAGTCCTTTTACAGTCAAGACCACTGAAGTAGGTTTACTAGATTGGAATTTTAGTTTCTATAAATTACATATTAGAGCACAGTTTACAATATGAAACATCACTGACATGTTTCCAGCTTCAAAACAGCAGAGTATGTAGGCTTCCATAAAGCATATACACAGGTCACCTATGAAACAAATCCCCACTAACCATAGCAACTTAATGGTTAAAGCCATCTAATAGGCCACAATCGCCCTTTCTAAAGCATAATTAATATGACTCTGCAAATATATATGGGCACACCATAGGAAATCCCATTATAAATTAAGTAATAAAAGGTCCTTTTAATGGAGAATGGTCTAATTCCACTTGAAGGAAACTCCTCCCTCCTAAGCATGCATGGAGTAAGACAGGTTCCTAATGTAAAGGCACACATAAGCTACACAAACATTCATCAACCTTCTGTGAATCAGTTTTCTCTTACAATGTAAAAATATCAAATATGGTGGCCTAAACACCACATTTCAGATAATTTAAAGTTTTGTTCTACATGGTCCTTAGTTAATACTACAACTAATACTGGAAAAAGTATGCTTATATGCATAAATTTCTATATGGTTCCAACAATTTCCATATTCATCTATACTTCATTTTAAGCAAGTATATCAGAAGTAATATTTTACCTCTAAGTGAATGACTTCTATTGTTTTCAACTGCATGTATACAGTTTAGTAAATTCTCTCCTGCATGACATCCAAGCTTGAGAAACAAGAAGAACTTAAGAAACAAAAACTAAACAACTTTTGTAACTAGAAAGAATATGAAATCCTGCAACAGTTCTTGAGAAACTACCCACCACAAAGAGGTTAAAAAAAATCTGAATCTAGAACCACTCTCATAAATAGATCACCACACTCTGCACCTCAACAGAAGTGTTAACGTCTGTACATGGGAAAACAGATTCAGCCAAACAACTGATAGCTTATATAAAACATTTCTACAGCATATGCTAACGTGCTCACACATTCTCGAGTAACAAAAAGCACATACAAAGTATGAGAGACTTTTAGATGAGATTTTCCTTTCCCTTAAAGTTTTCTCCAGTGAATGTGCAAGTGTATCTGCATAGAAGTGAAAGGCCTAGAGATGTTTCCCACTCTGGGAGACTGTTTCTTTCAAGCCCCATATGTTACATGCAGCTCTGCTACTTCACAAAGCTGAAAAAAAAAAAAAAAAAGAGCCCATGACAAAACAGTTGAAGGCTAAAATACGCCAAGCAACCAAAGAGCCCTTAAGATTGATCAGTGCCGAAACAGTCATTCAATACCTCAAGGATATGAGGGATGGCAACACAAGACAATAAACTTGGAAAGCCAAAGGTTTATCTTCTGAGCAGTGTATTAAAGACAAAAATACTGTTCCTAGATTCAGGGTAGAGTCTGCAAGTATCTAGAAAAATAAGGTATCTATGAGCTTGCTAGAAACACAATCAGGACTTGCCTTTTCCTGCTCATGACAAGACAAAGACACTTGTCAGTCTTAAGAAAGGCTAACGTTAAGCCTTCACCTATGCCAGATACATGGCTTACACCACTGAAGAAAGAGCTCTTTGGACCAAGATGAAATTGCACCCAACTTTAACTTTTCTTACTGAATTGCTTCTCCAAATTTAAGAGGGCAAATGTCTCCTCCTACAAATAGGAATCACTGCTATGGTGACAGACCAAATGGAAGCATCTGGCAAAATGATAAATAAGCTAGCTAGAAAGCAAATAATTTGTTCTTGACTAAGTGTCTCCCTTTTTCATAAAAATAAATTAATAGCTTTTTTACTATCCCCCAACTGCTTTGAATAAGGCCTTTGTGGTTAAAAAACAACCAACCACACCAAACGCCAATTCTTTTTGCCATAAGATTCACAATAAAAAACAATCTAAGACTGACACATATATCCTATGATTTAGAACAGCAATTTAGGACTCTGCTTGATTTCAAGAGTCATAGTAAATGGAAGAATAGCTAAAATGCCTACAGAAGTTTCACTTCTATTTCCTCTCTCCAAAAAATCCATCTTCTTTATGCCTACAAACACACTTAAAATCACACTGTTGTTGAAATTAAGATTAGTAATGGATTTTGACTTCTCAGCAACTGAACCAAGAAGTTGAGAGACCCTTCAGAATGAACAATAAATGACAATTGCCAGGCATATGGATAAATTATGCAGAAAGTGTTTTAACCTTTGAAGTTGCAGTGGAGAAACAGAGATATTGGTCTTTAAAGCTTTAGTAACTTGCTTACTGTTAATGAAAAAAAGCCACTGTGCCTCTTTGCTAAAGCCCAAATAAAAATATCTCTTGAATTACGAACACCTCTATTTGAATTATCTCAGCCAAATGAGCCAGAAGATCCTGGAATTTCTTGTGTTTATTACGCATAATAGTCTGAGTGAATTATCACTCTTCTTCCTCTTCATCTGAGTCACTGCTCAAAAGGTCCTCAGACTAGGAGGATTAAGGCAGAGAGGATACTGTTGGTGGGGACAAAACCAGATAAGCAGACCAAGAACGCTTTGCAGACATCAATGACTTAACTCCTTATCTAAAGGAGTAAGAAAGAAAAAAAAAAAAAAAAGAGAGCAGCTGATATAAAGGTCTGGTGCATATCTTGTTACAAATGTTGAAAGCAACTGAAAAATGTAAGAATGGCTCAATGTTCACTGCTATTTGAGATTTTCAGGGCATATGCAAAGCACAAACATTCTAATAATTAAGATCAAAACTGCAAACTGCCCAGAGAAGCTTCAGTATTTAACACACTTGCCTTTAAGTACTATGGAAAGTACAGAATACGTGCACTGTAGCTCCCTTCGTATGAACAAGAAGAAAAGCACTAGAGGAACTGAAGCTACCGACATTTGCAACCTATAACACAGTGTAATTTAATAAACTGCAAACAGGAAGCGTCATACATCAAAACCCCTACATACTTCTCTGCCATACGCTCTGCTGACGACAAAAGCCATCTTTAATAAGAGAAAATTCTGAAGAACTAGTAAGTCAAAAGCTTCCAGCAGCTAGGTGTACAAAGTCAACTTCGTAGTACAGTTACTTAAGTCAAGGCTTAAAGCTTTCATCTCTGCTGTTGATTTGAACATTATAGCAAGGGCACTTACCACCTAAACAAACACACATATGATGAAGTCTCACAATTTTTACTATTGATTTTTATAGTTATAAGTTATCATTTAGTAGTAAGAAAAGGAAAAGATACCTTAAAATCAATTCCTCCCACAAAGATTCGATTCGGAGTAACTGTTCCAAACCTTGGAGAACTGCTCAGACTATTTAATGGCACTGGTGACACAGTGTTGGGAGATGAAGATAAAGACTCCATTTGCATCTGATTTGTGGCCTGCTGATTGAAAGAAAATATTTTCAATAGCTTACATGTTATAAGCCATTAAATAAAAAAAATCTCAACAGAAAGTACATACAGAATTTTTGGGGAGGCACAGCAAATTCTGAACAACTGAACATTAACCACGCATTTTTATTCAGAATGCAGCTCAAAGTATTTAAACATAAGCTTAATTTTAAGCAATTCAGTAACTTAGTGTGTTCACTATGGTCCAGAGTTTGACTTACATTAACACCTTTCTGAATTAGACATTTCCCAATCCCCCAATCTCAGTTTTTCTCTTTGCCAAGCACCCTGCTATATTAATCCCAAATTATGAACACTATATTGGAGACTAATTTTTACCCATTAGAAGCCTCTTAGTTCAAGGCAGAAAGGACCTTTTCAACTCCACCAGCACTGTCACACACACATATCTACAAAACTCTGCTCTCTGCAACAGCTTCTACAGGATTTTCCAAGTGCCAAGCACCCATCATTCTAACACATTAAGCTGGTAGGGTTTATTGTTTTGGATTCTTTAAAGACAATATATCTAGCTTAGTCTGCACCTTTTTAGTTTTATGAAAGACAAAACTTTTTCAAGTTTACTAGAACACAGGCATTTAGGGCAGAGGGGAAAAACCCTAGCCTTGAACCTGAAAGGTTAGAAGGGAGAAAGTATGCATTCCTCCTACTGGGAATATTACCCTTGAGTAATGCCTAACCTGGAAAAAAACACCAAACCCACAAACCAAAACAAAAAACCAGCAACAAAACACACTTGGCAGGTAGGAACTATCATAACTGCTACTGTCACAAAGGTTTTCGGAAAAGGAACATTTTCTGCTGAGAATAACTATTGAAGAAAGTAACCTGTTTCATCATCCTTCACCTCTCACCTTAAATAAAATATTGTACTTGTATCGTCATCTGGTAATGGTGTCCAGCACCAAAATATCAGACATTAACTATAAAATAGCAATTAACAGCTGACACCACAGCCACAAAATGTTTTCCTTACCTCAAAGGTCTCAAATTGCATTTTCTCCATACGAGTTTTAAGAGTCATAAGTCTGATCAAAAGCCCCCCAACCCCCCCCCCCCAACCCCCAAATGGGAGAAACGAGCAACTAAACACATCACTGGTGAACTCCCAATGCAGTCACACCCCAGGGACTCCGTTCTGACAGCCATCTCAAACACCGTTTCCTCTCTGTTGTGTAGCAGTAAGAAAACGGTATTTAAACCCCCCAAACATCTACGTGCCAACAATGTGTCACTTGTCTAATCATTTGTTTCCACAGGTTTTTCAACTCACTTTTTCTCTCTCCCCCCACACAGTATGAATATGTATATTCATCAGTATTTCAAGGGTGGGTTAGGGTGTTTGACAGCTGCTGTTTACCAGAAATGGGAAGTTTTGATGTTCAGGTTGAACACACCCACCGTGAGGCACCCAAACGCTACAAGGGCCTGGAGATGTATTTCCCCTCACTCCCTAAGGAACCCCCTTTCTACCGGCCGTACCCGACGGTGTCACAAACCAGACACACCATCCGTCCCAGTACCACCCCAGGGCGCCACCCCAAGGAAATGGCGGCACCCCGGGATGGGGGGGTGGGGGTACACCCAGCGCCACAACAGCCACCGCCGGCGACAGGCGCTTTGGCGGGAGAGCTGCGCTTCCCCACCGTAGCGGCCCCCGGGAGACGGCCTCGTCACCTCGCCGCGCCCCTCACCGCGCCGTCGGGCTCCATCTGTCCGCCGCCGCCTCAGCCCCGGCACGCTGCCGGCACGCGTCGCGCTCCTCAGCTCCGCCTCGGGCCCGGCCTAGACGGGCGGCTCTGAGGGGGAAAGCGGGCACGGGTCGGTGCGGGGAAAGGCCGGGCCGGGTCAGAGCCCCCGCCCAGTCCCGCTCCCCACCGCGGCGGTGAGCATCGAGGAACAGCCGCGCTGGCCGGCACCCCTCAGCCCTCCTCCCCCGGGTAATGGCCTCCTTCGCGCCCTCTCCCCGGCACCGGCTGGCGCCGCCATTCACCGCCCGCCCCGCCTCAGGGCTGCCACCGCCCCCCACCCCAGCCACCGAGGGCGGGGGAAGCTGCCCATCGCCGCTGGCCTCGGGGCGCGCGCGGCCTCCCGAACCCCGAACGGTGTCCCGAGCCCCGGCCTCTTACTGTCGGTCCACCGAGCTGCCCCCGCCGGTGTGCCGGCAAAGCTCGGGCGGCCCGTCTGCCCTGCCTTCCCTTCCCTTCGGGCTGTGGTGCCACCAGCGAGCCCCTGCACACAAACAGCCCCGGCAGGGGGGAAGACGGGAAAGATACCGGCACTGCAAAGCCCTGGGGAAGATTCCAAGTCTGTCGCTACCACCTAAGGAAGCAGGTAATAACCTCCAGCCGTGTTTTTATTCCCTCAACCTGGGAGTGAAACGGGGAGGAAGATGGCGTCATGCATTTCACCTGCCCTCTGGCCTCAGCGGAAGAGTAAGAATGGCCCTGAGGCTGTTCCGTGGGTCTGACTTGCCAGGTTGTATTTGATGGAGGTGAAAACACACTTTAGCCTTTACGACTGTCAGCGCGAAGAACTCAAAGCCTTTCAATCAACTCAGAGACTGCCTGGTGTTCCCAGAGACTCTCAAGTAGGCAGGCTGTCCTGAAAACAAGGCTGGGATGACCTTAGAGGTGTAATTTGGGGTCTGCTAGCAGAGGGAACTAGCAAATAACATGACCACTCCTCAAAATATTCCAACTCTTCCAACCCTTAACGAATGGGAGTGGCAGCACCAACAGTACCACTAGAGTCAGGTGTACTGTGGTCATTTAATGAGCAGTGCTGCAACCTCTTCCCCTCCTCCGTATCTTCATCCACTTTGCAAACGCAGACTGCCATGAAAATAGCTCTGCTGACAAACAGGTCTGGAGAAAACAGTGATTCAAATGTCAAGCTCCTAATCAATATAGTTACAAGGTACCGCCTGACAAAAATGCTTGATTTGATGATGGCAAGAGCTGGAATGTAGACAAATGCGCGTCAGGAGAACCACCCCCGTGGGAAAGCTGCTTTGCAAAATGATCAAACATTCACAGGCGAAGTCACAGCAACTCAACCCCGAGATACCACACCAGGATCACTGTAGGGTTAATTTCTCATTGGCTGCTGTCTTGGTTTACTTTTTGGATGCTTAAAATAAAAACTTCAAAGATTATCTTGATAATGGCTACAATAAAATATATTTTAGTCAAATTCAAATCTTTCTGTCTTGCTCAAGTTTGCATTATGCAAATTGTCTGCTCCAACCTAAACCCTACAGCACTTTCCATATAAACTACATCGCTTAACTCTCACTGAGCTTAGGCAGGGCACAGACTTGCAGTCCTTACAGGACCCTGCACTGCTCCTTATCCTTCTGGTGTTGCTTCAACATCTACCAGCTTCTGCAACATTATTGTTACCACAGGCAATAAAAAAAACCTAAAAGAGATTTTCTAATAATTCTGTGCCTGTAATATATAACAATATCATGCTTAACTCTTACTAGTGATTTTTTTTAGCTGAGAAAACTGTATGAAAGTAAAGGCAATTTTAGCTGAACTGATTAGGTTTTTTAGAAATAGTTATTTTTCAAGATTACAGAACTCTGCTGAATTGCATTCATTGACTTTTATGAATATTTATGAGACAGCAACAAAGCTTATCCTAAGAACAGCACTACATTTTAATGATGTGAAAGGCAGAATAGGCCAAACCTTTCATGTGCTTCATATCTTGATTTGGGGAATTTAAAGTCAGAACTGCTGAAAGAACACAGAAACAGAGACATGAAAGTGTATTTTACATAGTTCTAATTGTTGGATCTTCTGCATTACACCTCCTCTTCAAGTTAAAAAAGCCCTGAGTCTGGGACACATTTAAAATAAGGCAATTGTGACAAAAGTAGGACTTTTGCTAATAAACGAGAAAGATTGAGCTGTTTTTTATTCTGATAATTTAAAAAGTGAAAACCTGAAAATCCAACACATCTGTAAATTTACCAAGAATACTAGGAGAGCTGGCAAAAAATGTTGCCCTGCATACAGGATTTAAGGATTATAACGGATGTTGCTGGGCTGCCCTAGCACTGTGTGATGGCTTCATTAAGGGCACAGTATCCTGGCTTAGGAGGTCACTCTCAAAGGAAGTCAGGAGTGTGTCTGTTTTTCCGGACTCCACATGTCAGCAATATACACAGCATGAAATGATCTCTCCTACTGCTCTCTCCCACAAATTAAAAGGCAGTGTTGGACGAAGACACGAGTCTGACTGTGCTGGTTCCTGTAGGCTTTTGTACTGGTCCTTTTTTATAGCATCAGAGAAAGTCAGAGGTTAAGTGAGGAAAGATAAACTGAAAAAGGCATGAGAGAAAAATAGGGAGAAAAAATTATTTGGGAGGAGAAAGGAGGAAAAAAATTCTCCAAGCCCAAAAAGGCAAGGGTCATTTTATGAGTAATATGTGGGTCTGGAAACAGACTGCTATTTCACGGATTGATTCCCTGACCTTGGAAAAGACATGCTACCTTTTTTGCTTCTATTACTTATCTGTAGATAATAATGCTAGCTTTCTTACCAGCGTCTTAAGATCCCTTCATGGAAATACGAGCATTAATATATTGCAGTCAGACAGAGAGAGCCAGACTGGACCTGATGAAAGATTACTTACATCCTGCTCTCAGTTTAATAAAAATATCTCTCAGGATGTTACTAAAAGATTGACTTCTGTCTCTGCTGCATAGGCTACAACTGTATTAACAAAAAAATTTGTAATTTATGAATATGTACACAGTGATTTCTTTTATGAGCTTGTGAATGGCTTCTCTACACCTGTTGTACTTTAGCCCCTGTAAGCAACCAAGTACCTCACAGCCGCTCACTAACCTCCTCCTCTGCAGCAGGATAGGGGAGAGAATTGGAGGAAAAAATGAGAGAACTTGTGGGTTGAGATAAGAACAGTTTAATAAGTGAAAGCAAGTGAAATAAAATAACTATACTAATAATACTATGTAATGAAAATATACTACTACTAATGATAATAATATGTAATTAAAGAAAAAAAAAAAGGAAAAAGGGAAGAAAACCAAAATGATACAACTGCTCACCACCAGCTGGCCAATGCTCAGCCAGTCCCCGAGCAGAGATTTCCCTCCCAGCCAACTCCCCCAGCTTACATTCTGAGCATGACGTTTGATGGCATGAACTGTCCCTTTGGTCAGTTTGGGTCAGCTGCCCGGGCTGTATATACACATTCCTTAGCAACAACTGGAAACAGTACTGTGTTACCAATATTCTTCTCTGCACAAATCCAAAGCATAGCCTCATACCAGCTACTGTGGGGAAAATTAACACTATCCCAAGTAAAACCAGCACACCACATTAAGCCCTATCTGGAACAATCAAAAAGCCAAGAGCTTTTCAGTATTCAAGGATTTTGAGGAGGCCTTCTGGGAGAGTTAACAGTACTTAGAAGCAAATGGTAGTGGTCACCTAGGGAGTGCCACTGAATAAAAAAAATTATAGTGAGTGCCATGTGAAAAATGCAGAAGGAAATGATGCATTTCTGGGAAGTTTTCCATTTATTCAAATGGGTGTGTATATTTCTCTGATACGACATTCCATCTTACAGCCCCTTTTCGGACACCATTGCCCTTCTTTGGTAGTTAGGCATATCTCCCTTCTAGATGAGCTGTGACTCCTCACCCTATCCCTATTTCCACCATTCTCTCTGCCCTTTGTCTCTACCTCCTACTTTGTTTCTGGTTGCCCTAACTATATGCTTGCTTCCTCTTTTCTCTGTCACTCTCCTTTCCTCATCATAATGGCTGCACTGGTATCCTCTACCTCTTTAACCCCTGCAGTCAGCACAGGGTGGGTACAGGGGGGCTCTGGCAGGGTACTGGGTACTTGGGGCTCTGAAGGACTCTAGAATAGTATTGGAAGGGCTCTGAGAGGTACTGAGGGCACTGGGAGAGGTGCTGAGGGGCTCTCAGGGGGCTATTAGGAGCACTGCAGGGGCTGTTAGGAGCACTGCAGTGTGCTTGGGTGCTCTGTTGAACTCTGGGGGGTTCTAAGGGCTGCGTACTGGGGTGGGTGAGTGGGGTTCCCACACTGCTTCCTATGGCTCCATCAGGGTGAGCTGCTCTACTGCTGAGTTGCTCATTTACTTCTTGTTTCACATTTTCCCCACCCTCAGCAATGGATGATCCAGAGGAACATGAGACTTGGATGGTCAGTACACTGGTCTACTCTCCCGATACAGTTTTCCTAGGGTGGTAGATTTTTATGACATAACAAAAGCATCCTCATTCAGTCCGTCATTGCAGAATACTAACATTACTATGGATGATTTCTAGCTCAAAATGTATCATGGCAATAAGTGATTTCTTTCACTTTTAAGAAATACTTAGATGTTATAGCTCAGTTTAAAAATATCTTGTTTTCCAAAAGTAATGGTCAGCATGACATAGGTTATTGGAACTAAGTCAGTGCATAAGACTGGCTTGTTTTCCGTCTCACTCCAGAGTTCAGACTATATGTCCTTATTTATAAAGGTGTTTGTGTGTGGGTTTTTTTATATCCTCTAGGGTGGGAAACTTTCTAGAAACTGCTGCATAAAAGTTCCATTGCTGGTGTAACTTGTAGCAATTAAAATACGGGACATACTGTTAAAAGTGCCAGATCTAGAAAAGTACTTAAAAATGTAGTAGCATCGGTATTTTCACCTGAGTAGAACTGTAAAGCTTATCAGTACTTTAATAAATGTCCCTAGCAAAGGGAAGCATTATATTACAATCCTCTGTTAAATCTGATAATGTGGTTATTAATAGGAAACACTAAATAGGTCTACAGAGAAATCTGATTCCTTTATGTATTATAAAAGCACAGTCCTCCAACAGAACACCATAGGTATGTGTCACATGGAAATATTAATAGATCCCCAGTTAGGTGGGTGAGGAGAAAATTACCAGGCTCCTCATTTATTTTACCTTAGTACAACAGCCTTGATTGGTTTTTCCTGTCATTTTTTCTCTACTGTGTTTCTTTTAGTGAAACAAAAATTTAATGCTTATCCTGGCTTTGCTAAATTTTAGTTTTTAATATTCTTTTGCAGTTATCATAATACTATATTTTACATGTTGCATTGAACTGAATATAAAATTCTGCAGACAGAAGACTATATACAATTGACATGGTATGAAGCACACATGGGGGAAAAATAATTACAAGAAAGATAAAGTATGAGGCTTTGCTTGTTCTGGAAGTATAAAGCTACATGGATGTAAGTGCAATTTAATAACACCTATATGCTGCCATGATGTTAAAGGGGTCTGCTTACAAGGTAAAGAGATTCTTCCTTTCCCAAGTCATTTGACTGCCATCAGATGACTTGGCTCTGGGTTCTAATCCCATCTTTTACAGCTTGATTAGTCAAGTCTGATATAGACTAAATATATAGATATATGTCTAGATATAGATTGCAAATAAAAAAAATAAGCAAAGAAGAATCTCACTGTAGATAGGATGTTGTTAATCTATTCCACATACTCGTGGAAATTTTTGAGAGTTGTGTTGTAATTTTCTATTCTAATGTTCTATTCTATTCTATTCTATTCTATTCTATTCTATTCTATTTTTCTGTATTGTGTTTCAGATCCAATAATCCAAAAGGCCAGGAGCTTTTCTCCCTATTGACTTTAGTGATTTGAAGTAGAATGCCACACAAATACAGTGAAAGAGCCAAACCATGTTACTGTTGGCCATTACATTTTTTTCTTTCTTTCTTTTCTGTGCATGTGGTAATTTACTCCTTACATGCAGGTTTTTTCAGATTCAGATAAGACGGCTGCTTCTGGTTTAGTAGGTACCTCATTTATGGGTGAATACTTACATATATCCCTACATATTTCTGTTGCTTTTTTACTACTGATACTCAAAACTTCCACATGTAAGAGTGAAGGAAAAGTATAACATAACATAATGGCTATTGCTTAGAAATATTAGCTGAATATAGCAGCAAAATATTTAACCTTTACTTAATTTTCTCATCTTTCCTGCACTGAACTGTATAATATGGTATGGAATGAAATATAAACCAACCTACCATTGACCATTCTCCTGTGTAAGAAAAGCTTCTGTAGTTGCAACCCCAAGTGGCATCAGTTCAGGATGGTTATGAAGATATCAAATATACCAAGAAGTGTTGTGTTTTCCAGTGGTTTCCTTCCTCCTTTACAGAAGTTATGTACCTGATAGGAGTCAAACGAGAAATGGGATGAAGGCAGCTCAGTACAGGAAGACAAGTTTATGCTTGGTCTCATTCTCTGCATTATGGTTTGATTTTCTTTCTGTGACAGTTGATTAAAATGAATATGGCATTTAATGGTGAAAAGGAGAATTGCAACTATAAAATGCCAGTTGCAGAGGTGAAGGTAGTACATTATACAACCTCTGACTTTGATATCCTTTCTAAATACTTGGTTTCTGATATTCATAATCAATTATAGAGAAATAAGCCTGGCAAACTTTAATGGGCAACACTTCATCATAATCTACTTGCATGATGAAATAGAGTATTTTATCTGGAGGTCTCAAATAACTATACAAAGAAGGCCCCTTCCTATGAAAATTTCTATTATTTAAAAAATGTTATTAGGTACATAGGAAGAATAAGAACTCAAAGAACCGATTTTTAAAAAGGATTGCTAATCTTTCCCTACTTATGGGGACACTAAATTTGAGTTGGTTTTATGCAACACGAAGAGATGTTTCCATATTAATTCTGTTAGAATCAAGCTTTATAACATCTATTATCTTGCCTATGTAATTAGGGCATTTTTTCTTTGTTTCTTTTTTTTTTTTTTTATTTTGCTAAAATTGCAATTAACTTTTTTTTCCTGTATTTTGTAGAATACAATCTCTTCCTCTGGCATTCATGAGCTCTGTAATAGTTTTGCCTTTCATTCAAATCAAGGCTTTCAAAGTATTTGGGCTGATACGTAATTTGAATTCAATTTGATTTACTTGCAGTGGCTCTTAGGAAATAATTCAGTGTAAATTTTGGCCCACACTATGGACCCAGGGATTTACAAAACAAGAAACATCATTATTCCTTTCCTTTTTGCTATCCTCCCTAAAATCACAAACCTTTGAGTAGTATACTCTGTTCAAGTATGGTTCACTGAGCCTTATTGTGTACAATATCTGCTCATAAAAACACTTGTTGGCATCTTTGGACATCACACTTGAAGAGTATATGTGGGAAAAGTCCTGCTGTCTTTTGACATCAACATAGCCCGAAGAGTTAATATCCTTTAGTTTTTAATCTCCCCCAATCATGCTCTTGAGTCTGACTGTACATCTGAGATTAGATGAAGAAAGGGTAACTGGTTGGAATTACAGGATTCATCCAAACCACAGTGTAAATAGGTGTCTTTTAAGTTTGCCCAACACAGGTATATTTTTCCACATTTATTGTGGATTTGTATGTAGATCTCTGCATTTAGGAGTAAAACTGCTGGCTTTTTACTTGCAGAATGCTTCACTTTTGCTAATCCTGCTGTAAGATGTAGTGGGAGTTAGTATAAGCTACGGATTTTAAGTGCCATTTTATTTAACCCCACTCAGAAAAGGTATAGATAAACCGTGGTTGATGATACTTTCAATTTATGCACGTTAGTATTCCCACAGTGGCAAATTTCAGGAAAATAAGCATACACAGATTAGTCATTAGCTTTTTCATATCCTTAGAATATCTTCTAACCTGACATTAAGAAACATGAGAATTTGCAATAAAAGATTAAATATACTTCATTCCTGATGGAAAGTATTTTGAATCTTCTTTTAATCCTGTTCAATTAATACCAGAGGAATTTAAGTTATTTTGAGGATCACATTTTTATCATAATTAAATAACTTTTTGTTTGTTTGTTTTGTTCTTTGAGATGGCTTTTTCTAATGAATTGAGATGGGAAAAATTTGCGTGTATGAGGAACAATCAGACAAGTGTTTATAGCAATTTTTCAAATCCATCTATCTAGCCACATATAAGCTTGTATTTGGAAATGGTATGAAGGACTAGACCAAAGTCTGCCTATAACGGTAGTTCCAGTATAAAAAGGATAGACTTTACAGGGTACCTGTTCTCTGCTCGAATCTACTACCACTTCAAGCCAGTGTAGAATCTGTAAAAAATATTGCTGGGAAACACTGCCTTGAGTTTTTCATAGGAAACCAGCTTTCTTTGAAATGAAGCAGATGTGGGTGTAGCTCTTTACCCTCTTTCCCTGAGTCCCTAGTCAGGCACGGGAGATGTAAAGGTTGCAATGTACTTCTAACACTGGGTGCATCTGGTTTAGCATTTTTGTTTGGACCAAGGGTGCAATTTTAAAGCAAATCTCCTGATCATCGTAACTTACCTACTTGGTTCACATCACAAAGGAATCTCTGAGTGTGCAAACTAACTTGCAAGTTGAAAATGAAAGAGACGTTGTGCCCCAGGAGTGCCACTCCTGGACTCCAATGTGCAGCTATTCTATCCATGGGACTGGACTAGGGCTTTTCCCAAATAACCGCCACCCAAAATGGCTGTGGATGTCAGGCTGCCAGTACCAGTGCTCTCCCTGTACAGATCCCCTCCTATTACACTCTCTGATACTTTTCCTCTCATCTCAGGAGCCCCAGAAAGAATTCAAAATGAGTAGTCTTTTCTCCTGATGATCGGGCTAGTGCGTATCCCCTCAGTGGTCCAAGGCTGCACATGATTAACTTGCTTACACCTAAACCTAGATAAGCAATGCAAAAATTTTTCAGAAGGCGCATGTTAAGAGGAAGATGTTGTGTCTGATTAACAGGCAGAAGAATAGCCTACATTCCATGCTTGGTATACTGCCCAAATTTCCTTCAAATTCTTTAACTGCACAGTAAATATGAATGTGGCTACTGCTGACATTGCTAGCAATTTTCTTCTGAGATGGCAAGATTAGAGACCACAACAGTAGCTTTTTAATTGGGATATTACCAGAATGCTTTCTATCCTCAGTAAGAAGAATTCCTGGTTAACAGGTATCATTTAACATTCATGCTGCTTCCCTAGCAGCTGCACAGTTCATAATAATCCAGATATTCCCAGAAAGTTGTATGTAAGTGCATGGGAACCATGGTGCCACATATATTTCTAGCACTGAATATATCCATTGAGCTAGCAAGGATGTGAAAGGCCGTGACATAGTACACTGGCACACAATTGTACCTGTTGATAGCTAATTAGCAGGGAGGGGAAAACGGCATACAACTATTGCATCATACTGTTCGTAGCAGTTAACAAGTAGACTTACACAGCCTGAAAGGTAGCAACAACTACAACTAGATTTCTCTGTATGGGTCACAGTCAAAGAAATAGTAAAAGCAATGATCAGAAGAGTTTAGAAGAGCTTTGTGAAAAAGACAGCCATTGGTAAAAATTCTCATTAAGTGAAATTACCACCTACCTTAAACAAGAGCCATTATTATTAAGTATCATTAGACTTGAATAAGAATTGATCTTTAAGACGACTCTAAATCCTCAAGACAATCTCTGTTATAATGTATACAACATGCCTTCCCTTCCCTCCTCTAAACTTAAGCAACTAGCAACTAAACACGGGGAACTTGAGAAAGCATCACTACTTGCACAAATGCATAAACTCTGTTTTGCGTAGGTTGTAGCACCACTTCTGGGATCATCTGATGCTCTTTGTTAAAAACCTTATTTTCATTTACTTGTTAACTTCCTGAACTGCAATCACTTTGGCCAAAATTTGAAGATGGCTATATGACTCCTGTTGTGATTCTTTATTTATGTGAGGGAAATGGATTCCTGTTGAACATCTACCCTTGAAAATCAGAATAGGAAAAAATTGTTTCTGATTATTTACACAAACAAACCAACATGTGGCATTTTACCAACCTCCCTAGAAAAGTTCTAATGTCAGCTTCTTTACAGCTGATGTAAAATTTGGTAGAAGAATCACTTCCTTATCAGGGATGTGCTCTTTCCTGTCTACAAAATCATGTTCAAATGTTGCTACCTGCTATGCCTCTGAGAAAATTGTTTACAGAATCTCTGTATCACATTTTACTCCCCTGGCATTACCTAGTCCAAGCTCCATTCAGTCGTCTCTGCAGCTGGGGAGCAGTTGTGCTGTACCACAGTGGAAGTTAACCAGCAGAGCCAGGAGCAATGATGTTGTCCTTCCTGTTTGCAGTCACCCATCACTGTGCCCAGGCTGGGGCTGAAGAAAGCTGTATCAGTCGAACACACAGTGGTAAGAGCTGAGTCTGCAGGGGAGGGAGCAAACGGGTAAAGCAAGTCCAGACCAGAAGCAATGAAAGAAGTACCCCCAGCGGTGGCACAAAATGCCACAACCATTCTGGCAACGGTGTCCAGTGGTCCTCTCAGGTCCTGTGCTGAGTGGTCTACCGTAGCTGGTGAGCGACAAAAGATGGTAGCAGTAACTAGGAGGATCCAGGGATGGGAAGGAGTAAGAATGAGACGGTGAGTGCCAGAACACCTTGCTATAGTTTGAAGGACAAGAAGGTGGGTGACAGTAAATTGTCATGTCTGGAGGAAGGTGAGAAGACCTGGGACAGGGCTCAAGGTGAGGAAAGCAGTGTCATTCACAGAGATTACCGTGTGCAGTGAGAGGAGCTGCAGTCCTATACCATTTTACATGATAGCAGTGTTTGCACCCAAGGACTGCACTGGGACCACTAACCTTAATTCTGGTTTTTGCTAACTTTTGGGTGGCTCTTTGCAGTCCTAATGATCTTTTCACGTGCACTGATCTCCATACAGAAATCAATGTATTCCACTCCAAGGACTTGGGCCTGTGTCAACATAGTAAGCAGTGGCTGTATAATAGGATTAAACATGAGCTAATTGAGGTCCTGATTTTACCCTTTCTCATACTTAATGGGCGTATTTGTTTGGGAAAATAATACTGCTAAAATAAAGGATTATTCCTTGGAGCTAAGAATTGGCAGGAAACTTCCATTACTGCAGTATTCTAATTATTAAAAACACTGTACTATCTGTCGGTCAAAAGAATTCATCAGTCACTTCAGCTGGAACAAGAAAATCATTAAGATAGAGGCATATCATAAAAGTACTTCTTGCTGTTACAGAAGACACAACATTTATACTATCTAGAACATAAAATGTGTTAGCGTGGCTTTTTCAACTAAGTAGGAAGCAAGACAAAACAAGAATTAACAAAAAAAAAAAAAGGAGATATTGAATCAAGTAGTGCAAATATTCTTTTAAATTTAACAAAAAATGGAATCATACACGGTTTATTTTAAATTAATACTATGACATTGTGACTGTATTTGCTTTACACTGACTTGAATTTGCCTTTTTTTTCCCCGCAGCCTGAAAACTTCATAATAGTTTTACAGGCAAAATATGATTCAGGGTTGTATTACCAAAACCTGAATGAAGCTTAGCAACAAATACACATTGTTTATAATATCATATTCAGGATGTAACAGCACAGACACAATAACCATCAAGGTTTAAAAAACCCAGTACTTTAAGAGTTACGTAGCAGTACATTTTCTCATCAGTAGCTTTGCATAAGTCTCACCAATTCTAAAATGAATTATGATTTGCTATCATTGCAAATGCATACTTGAAGAAATTACAACTTGTTCCCTATTGCTCCTTCCTGGTCTTGCAAATTAAATGTTCCTGACACAGGAAAAGATGTCAGTTTTCACACTTCATCAGCCATGGTCAATTGGTACAGGAGCACCACTTTGAGCTCCCAGCAGAACACTTAATTTTAAGAGCTTCCCAAAATGCACTATCTAGGTGGAAACTACTGGCTGATGTAAGCTATACTCCAGCACAGCTCCAAGACGACTGTATTTTCAGCTGGTTTATGATACAAAATACACCTACTAGGGAACAGTTGTGTGCTTCGAGGATGGAGTAAGTTGAGTGTACATAAAAATACATTAAAACAGACACTGCAGACACTTGCTGACTCGTGTTCATCAGACAGTTTTTTAATCTGTTGTCTTGCCTTGTCTTGAGTGAATTCCTTGACTGTTCTTGACAATCTGTCCCTATCTCTTCTCAAGTAATTGACAATACTGCAGTGTCTTTTTACAGTGGACTGCATCAGATCATCTTAAAACTGAAGAGAATCCCTTTAAATACACTTATCAGAAAGCCGTCTTGATTTTTTTACTTTCTATGCAAGCACTTTTAGTGTAAGGCTTCCTTTTGTTAACCCTTTTTGTAAACAGTAGATATTAGAAAGTATCAAAACCAATTGCTTGTTTCTTTCATAACTCAAGGTTCTTCACATTTACAAACATAAGCAGATAGATATGGATGCCTCAGAAGCATCCAGAGATGTGAGGTCTGAAATACAGTACTGAAAAATAGCTGAGCTTTGATTCTGTTCTGGAGAGAATTTTAACTAAACTCTCTTGTAGCTGTAGCACACATAGTTCTAAAACCTCTGCATCTTGTGGACAAAACAAATATGATTTGGTTTGTGTTCCCTGTAGGCTTGATGTTTATGAAACTTAAAATCTGTAGACCCTTTTTAGTTAAAGACTTCAGATGTCAAAGATTATAATTTAAGGTGAAAATGAAACAATTTTAAACTTCTGATCTCAGAAGACAAATGCATTCGACTACAAATATCCCTCTTAATTTGAAATGTGGAAGACATCTTAGAAAGGATAAAGTTCTTTAATATGTTATATACATCTGTCTGTGCAACATGCTACAGTTTAATTTCTGGTAAATGCAGCAGATTCCAGCTATGAGAGTTTCTTGCTGGTCCCAAATAATTAAACCAGTGATAGGATTTCACAAAATACATGAAAAAGTTGCAACATATTTCTGCATGAAGTAGTAATACCCTCTGATACAGTGAGATAATTACCTTTTCTGGTGTCTTTAAAACTGTATTCTTAGGTCAGGCTGTGTGACAGTATGTGGATGTGTGCACCATAAACTTTTATTTGTTGGGTTTTTTCCTCTTTGGTGCAGTCACTTGGTATCATGTTCTCTCTCTTGTACAGTACAGGCTGGCTCCACTCCCTTACCAGTCTTTTCTCTCCAGTATTTTTTAAGAGAAATGTTTCTTCAATGTGAAAATTTTGTGTTTTCTTTCAGAGTAACTGATTTTGTGGCCTTTCTCACTGAAAAAAAACTCCAGACAAACCAACTCTTGTATACATGTATTAGGACATATTTTTTTACATCAAATTTGGATAGAAGCTGATGCAAATAAAGTTCAGTGTTATTTAGATCTGTCCTCAATTCGCATTTCTTTGTGTGAACATGTTGAATGCCTTGTTCATGTTATGTTCAGTTACGGGGTTTTTACATGGAATTGTAACTAAATTCCACCCGAAGAATTGCGAAGGACGGCACCGCCCCCGCACTAACTCTTCACGGCGGACCACGGCTCTTCGCCAGGCTGCCAGGAGATCCCCTTGCCCTGACGATGGCTCCTCTTCCCCGCCTCCCGTTGAGGCGCAGCACCCGGGACCGCGCGGTACCTGGGGCCGGGGCCGCTGCGGGCGCGGGAACTGGCAGCGGCTGTTGCGCGGGCTCCGCGCCGCAAGGGGGCGGTGTTGGCTCTGCAGCGACGGGCGCCGCGCGCCGGGGACGCTGAGGGGCGCGAAGCTGAGGGGCGCGAAGCTGAGGGGCGCGAAGCTGAGGGGCGCGAAGCTGAGGGGCGCGAAGCTGAGGGGCGCGAAGCTGAGGGGCGCGAAGCTGAGGGGCGCGAAGCTGAGGGGCGCGAAGCTGAGGGGCGCGGCGAGCGCGGGACGCTGCCCGGGCGGGCGGCCGTGAGGCGAACGAGCTGAGGGGAGAAGGCGGAGAAGTCGCAGTCCCGCGTGACTTGGAGGGTTTCGGGCTCATTTTCAAGCGATGGAGAGCCTCATCGTGAGTCGTATTCTTGCCGCCTTTTGCGGGCCCCCCCCTCACGCCTCACACCCGCTCTGCTGGCCGGCCCTCAGCGACCAGGGCCCGAGCGCGGCGGCCCCCTCCGCACCACCGACCTGCCTCTGCCCGGCCGCGCTCCTAACGCGGGTGCCTCTGCACGAACGCCACAGCCACGCGGGCTGCGGGGCTGACCGGGAGCTACCCTGAACTCCCTTTCCTCACACGCTGTTTTTACCCTGACGTGGGCGCAGCTCAAGCCTTCCTAAAACACGCGCGGGGAAGCATTCACGCAGCCATCCCGGCATACGGGCACGCTCCCCACAGACAAAAGGGACGGAAGGGTCCGTCCCGTCCCCTTTCGCTTGGGGCTGCGGTGGGTGCGATCAGGCTTTGTGGCTCCCCACGCACAGCCCTACCTGCCGCTCGCCGCCGCGCACCGCCCAGAACGCCCGTCCAGGCGTCCCGCGGGCACGCCCCTCGCCTAGTCTATTGGCCGCCGCGGCGCCCCCGGGGGCCGGCGCAGCACTGAGTGGTCCGGCACCCCGTCCGTCAACGCCGCCTGTCAAAACACGCCCGGCCCTTGTCACAACCGAGAGAAGCCGTGGTGGCGCTTCCTGCGCGCGCGCGCCGCCCGCCCGGCGTTCCCCGCCCGCCCTGCCACCCCGCGCCGTGCACCGGCGCCGCCCTCTCTGCTCCTCCGGCACCGCGGGGGCCGCGGAGTCCGGCGCGGGCACGGTCAGCTGCCGGGACCGGGATGGCCCTGCCGGGGAAAGTTGGCGCTGCCCCCGCCGTGCCGTGAGGGGAACTACGCGGGACGCCGACCGCCTGTGTGTCCTCCCGCCGCCCCGGAGAAGTTGTCAGCGCTCGGCGGGGCGATGGCAGAGGCTGCCGGCAGCAGGGAGCAACCGGCGGCGAGCCGTGCTCCTCCCGACGCCGCTCACCGTGCTGAGGAGGAGCCCGAGCCGGCTTCGCTGGACGCCCCGGCGGCGACCGCGGGCAGGAGGCGGGAGCGCCGCAGCGGCGTCTCGGCTGTCGGTGCCGCCGAGCGCTTCCCTGGCGGCAGCCTGGGACCAGCGGCGGCGGCCGACCCCGATGCCTGCCTGCTGGAAGCGGCCAAGGCTACCCCGAGGAGGAGCAGCATCATTAAGGTAAGGCCGGGAAGTTTCCCGGGGGTCCCGCCGCCGCTGGGTTGTCCGGGCTGAAGCCGCCCCTCGGAGCGCCCCTGCCCGCGGGGCGGCTGGGACTGGCAGGGAGGGTCCGAGATGGGCGGGGGGCAGAGGTGTGGGGGCAGCCTACGGTGGAGGGGCTGCGCGCATCCTTCGCGCAGGTGAAGCTGCCGCTCCGCGGGCAGCACGATGCGCAGCTGCCCTGTCCGCACGGAACAAGGTCGGCGGGGCTGCGGCGTTGCCTCCCCGGAGCCCTCTGGAAGACGCGTCCCCGGACCGAGCGTCTGGTGGAGGGGGTGTTCTCGGGGAGCTCGGCTGGCTGGTCCAGGGGGAGAGTGCTCCGGAGGTGGTCCGTGGTAGGGTGCTGCTCCTGCCTGCCGCTGAGAGGTGTCGGGGACCCGCCCAGACTCGTGCATGCCCCGGCAATTTAGCAGCGGGGCAGCTTCCCAAGGAGTCGCAAAGTTTTTGTGTAGCAGCTCGTATCTGTTCTTTCTTAATATTTATGAAGCACCTGCAGGCGGAATAAAATAATAGCTTCTACAGCGATGGTTTTCTTTGCTCTTGAGTAGCAAAATATTCAGTGTCACAAATTAACAGAAGGCGTGTTTAGAGAGTGAAGGTAGTACAGATTGCTGTGGAGCAGCACCGTGTGTTTAACACCCTTTACGTGAAATTAACAGGTCGAGTGTGATCTTAAAAGCCTCTGTCTTTGTTATAATCTGGCAAGGAAAATGGCTTTATGATTACATTTCTCTGTGTGTTTGGGTTTTTTTCCCAGTTTAATTTTTAAGAATCAACTATGTGGTTTTCAGTTAAATAGTATCTCCTTGCCAGTACATAGGCTAATTACTAGTTTCTGGGGAGACAATGAATGAAGTCTCATGGTAAACGTAATTTAGCATATGGTCACACGTGATCCTCCTGTAGTGATTTGCACTTGGAAGGCATCGGGAGAACAGTGGAAAATTACATGCTTCTGTAAATGTGTGAAGGCACTGGACAGAGCTCTAGCTCAAGGCAAGAAGGAAATAAATACATGCTTAGCTCTTAAAGCTTGGTACATCCATTCAAAGGAGGACTGGATAAACAAAATATTTGCTTTTTGCGTGTAACAGCTTCAGCAGAGCCTTGAGGATCCTTTGAAAGTTCTACCTTGAAATATTAACCCATATAGTCCAACAAAACACTGAAGTGTGGGTTTAGTCTTCTAAAGACATCCACTGAATGTTATGGGAATGCTTCCAATCTGAAGTTATTTAAATGCTTTACTAAATAAGGACTAATCTGTAGTTGTTCTGGTATGGAAATGGTATGTTCTCTTGGTATTTTGTGAAGGTTTCAACAATTGAAAATATACAATCTTGGATTTAAATTAAAGAACTTATCATTGTTTTACAGAGTACCAGTTCTGTGTGGTAGATATCTCCTAATGTCATAAATAGTAGATAAGTTTCAATGACTGGGTAGTATTTTCACTACAGCTTGATATTTAACATTATTACTGAGAGTGATAATGGTCTGTCTTCCAACTGGAGGAAATTTCTTGAGATACATCCTGGCTTGATGTTTGTCAGCAGAGAGATTCTTGATAGAGATGAGAAAGTATTTATGTTATTTAGGGAACTGGTACAGCCTCATCTGAAATACTGTGCTTAGGAATGGTGCATTCAGACTGGAGCAGGAGCAAAGGAGGATAACTAGGATGGGCTGATAAGGTCAATGGATTGAGTACTGTATGAGGGACAATTTGATTTCTAGGACAGCATTGCCTTTAGAACAAAGGATGCCTATGCATATATCCAGTCTAGAAACTAGAAAGTTATTCCAATCATTGTGAGAGTCTGGAATGGTCATGCGATAGAAATTGAATGAAAAATACCATCATTCATGTCAAATTTAGTTGTTAAGCTAATGAATGAAATTAGATAACATGGTTGTGTGTGAACTTGAAAATTTGCAGGCTATGCATCTCTAAGGCATACTGTTGGGACCCTATATAGAGCATTACATCTATTTTCCCACCAGGTTGTCTCAGTGGTGTATGAAAGTGTTCTGGATCACAGTTTACCTTTGGCATTATACTAGTGAACGGGGAAATACTTTTAAGTTGGGATAGAAATTAAATAATGTATTTGTCTGCATCTTTCAGGAATTTCTGATGCCCTAGGAAAGGTTCATCAGGTGTAGAATGCAAATTCTAGATGCAATTAAGATAAAAAACCAAACTTACTTTACCCTTTCTGGTTTTTTGGGGGACTTTAGCGTGCGGGAGTTCTGTGTAAGCATTGTATGTTTTGCAGGGGAGTGAATTTTACCATGTCGCATTATGTTTATTTTACTATAAAAAGTATGTATGTTCATGTAAATCTGTAGTCGGAATAGTGTTTCATCACTTTCTCTAAACTGATTTTACCAGCTGAAAAAGGTGGTTTAAGAAAGCAAAGGAAGTTGTACAGTCTTTCTCTGCAGGAGCTGAACACTCTTGCCCTGTTTTCTCATATCTCTCCCAATTATTTAAAGGTGTACTTTAAGCAAGGTCTTGCTGAATTAAGCAAAAACTTAGATTCTGTAGATTTAGGTGATCAAAGTATAATTTTAATAGCACTTTTTTCCCAGCTATTTTTTAGAAGTTTTAGAAGAAACCTTGCAAGTTTCAAGGTTAGCATCTGAGAGCCCAGTTCCAGTGGAGGAGAGACTTGCTTACATTGGGGTGTTTTGGCATCCACCCATGTAACTGAAGTATAAAGAACTGAACAGGGACTTGCTTTAAAAACCTTTCCTGGAGCAAATTGCATTTGGCATATACTGCGAGTAAAATATGAACCCTTCTAGATAATTTTCAGTGAACTCGTGCTCTATATTTGGCTTCAGAAAAGAGAACTCATTTATATAAAAGAACAAAATGTAGCTTGAATATTCTTATTCCCATTTTGCTTTGCTAACATTCACAGCTTTGTAGATTGAGGAAAATTTGAAATAGCATTAATGAGAAAGAGTTGTAGTGGCTCTTGTGCTTTAGAAAATTTCCCTAATACATGTGCATTAGTTGTTGGTTTTCTTGAGTTTGTTTTTTAATGCAAGGAAGAGGTAAATGGTCTTACTACAGAACTGGAGCAAGGAAGGGCTTTTGCCATGAGAAGCCTGAAGTTAGTGGAGTATAATGGCTAGGAGACAAAATTAGGGAACGGGCAAGAGAGCATAGAACTTAATCCATCTTCAAAGAAGCCTAGAGACGGCCCATGCATTGGCTAGGTTGTTTGCCAAGTGTTTCAATTTTTTTTTCTTGTGAGTAATCCAGGGCAGATTGATGGAAATAGAATGTTAATTGCCACTGCTTTTGGGCCAGGAGAACAGATGAGAGTGCTCGAAGAACTGGGTTTCTTCTTCCTTTACTTTTAATGCTTTGCAAGCCTTCTTGTGTGGGGCTATAAACAGAGTTGACCGATGTTTTCCTTCTGGCATGTTCCTTCTGACATTGCATTTTAATAAATGGGTAGGAAGGCTGTGTAATTTGTTATGTAATGTCTACTGAAATATTTTGTAACTTTTTACCAAAATATTTCCCTGTCAGGTCTTATCAGGCTTCTTTCTGCTTTGTTTGCATGCAATACAAACTTCTGGGACCATGTGGGTTTCTTTTCTTCCTGGATCTGTGTGTGAAGATACTGTAGCAGAAAAGGCAGCTCTGTGCCATGTTAGTACCAGCAGGCTATGCCCATGAAGTGAACTTGACGTAGGAACTGCAGTAGTCTTTTAACTTCAGTCACAGCGGAGCTATGAGACCTTTCACTGCAGTTCTTCCAAAGACTGTTTGCTTGCTTCATGCACAGATTTTTTTTTTTTTCTTAGAAAGCCAGCTGAGTTCTTCTTGCCTGTCATGTACTACTGGTCTAAAACTGCAAGGATTAGAGTTTAGCATTGAATGCATCAGTGGAAGTGTATTAAGATAGCCAGCTGTCTTTCAAGAAGTTGTATTTGTCTTAGTGACATTTTTAGCTTTAAAAAAACCCAAGCCTACAAAAAAAAAGAATGAGGCTTAATTTTCTTTCAGCTTGCGTACTCAAGTGTGGTGACAGAATTTAAGTGTGTTAAATACATGATATATCTATCTATGAAACATGACTATGTAAGACGTTTTTTCAGAAGACTGTACAGTTTTTCAGAAATCATAATGATTCTCCAGTAACTCTTACTTAGCTTTTTGCTGCGTAAGTTTACATTTAGATACTTACTACTTAATAATCTAAAACTTTGACTATGTAAGATTCATTAAAGCTGATTAATTAGTTGATAGCCCAATAGTGATTTTACCACCACTGCATTCTTTGGCATATTCAGAAGTACCCTAGAAAAAGAGGAAAATATTTAGGTAGAGAATACATTAAAGAATCCAGTAGAGCCTAAAAATGTATAGAGAAGGACAAGAGTGACATGCCTAACTGTGGAAAGACTGCCACATAATGAGAAATTCATAAGATTGGCTTGGAAAAGGTAACTGTTGGGTGATTTTTTTAATGTATATGTAAGTGCCCAAACATTGCCTTGAAACAGGGAACTGATACTCACTTTCTTTCACAGAACGTGAGGTATGGGAAACCCAGTGTTACAGCAGCAGGTTTAAAATAAATGAAAGTATTTTCTGATGCAGCATGTGATTAAATCATGCACTTAACAGCCACAGAAAGCTGTGACAGTAAGAAATATAACCATGGGTTCAAGCAGGTTCAAAATGACGGATTGATGGAGAGCTTCACAATGCACCAAAAGCATCTGGCTTAGAAGCTTCCTAAATGACAAGTGATTGAACACTGGGAAACTAAGGTGGAGGATTGATCACTTTGTACTTTTCTTCTTCTTATGTGTCTCCCCATGCATGTACTGGGATACCAGCAGTTGACCTTTATCTAACCCTGTATCTGTTTGTTAAGAAAAACTTGAATACACTGAAGAGGCACAGAATGCCATTTTCCATTATTGCAAGTGTAAAAATTTCTTAGAAATGAAAAGTATCTTCTCTGTTAATTAGTTATTTAGAATTATCTTTTTTCCAACTTTGCAGAAGAGAAGCATTTTGGAGGTATTTTTTGGATTGCTGTGGTATAGCTGTTTGTAGTCTACAATGTTTTCATAACACTGCACCTGTATTCCATACACCACTGTTTTTTCGTAAGCATCTATTCAAGACAGGGTTGAACAGAATCTGTACTGGTTGTAGACCTGCTTTTGCCAAAGAAATTATATCCAGTAGTTAGCATCACTGAAGATGGACAGCTTTTCTGTGAAACTGTTGCATTTCTTACTAAGATAGTTTCTTATGGCGGGCGGTAGGCGGTTCAGTCTGGGGTTTAGCCCCCACCTCTTCCCTGAAAGGAAGGAACATTGGTAGGTCCAGTATGTGCCTAAGAGAACATTGTAGTGTCAAGGATTTAGGTCTTGTGGATTTTTGTGTGTGTCAAGCTATCATTAATAACTATCTGTAACAATGCAGACCACAATCCACTGAAGACTCAGGTGTATAAAAAGGGATTCAGGTGCAGGATTTAGGCATATAGGTTCTATGAAACTGTCCTGAAGGCTCACCTACCTTCTTACGCCTTTCAGGGACTAAGTTTTGCCAGAGAAGTTTCTTAAACAGATTTTTCTCTTGTTCAGACCCAGGGTCACACCTGCTGCTGAGCATTTTATTTGACTTGTGCCCAAGTCAGTCTATGAATAATATGTAAAGGTTTCTTTCCATTCAATTTCTTGGAATTTTTCATGTTTAATTTAGACTTTCTGTTTCTGATGGTTGGATTTGTCACAAAATACAATGAATATTATTTCCAGCCATTTCTGCACTTAAGCAAGAAGTTATTTAAGTTAACTTCTCCTGAAGGAGAACTTGGGGCCTGTCTAAAAGTCTCTTAAAAATCAACAGGAGCCTTTACTCTAAATTAGTGTAAACTTTAATTAGTACTTTCAAAAGAAAAAAAAAAAACCCTGACCAAAACGAATCCCAGCCACCTACATCCAGGGCAAACTGTGTCTATTAACGTTTATAGCAAATTTGTCTGTTATGCTGACTGCTAATTCTGGAGTAGTTTTCTTGTCAATCAGTTCCATTTAGCACATAATGTAACACGACTGGTGATCTCGTTAAACTTAGGGGTAGAGACGGACAATAGCATTGTGTTTGTGGTGTCTTTCCATGCAGGATCGTAACAGTCAAGGTTATTCTAGTGTCTTCCACTGAAATTATCTAAAGGTGACCTTTTTCAAACTGGTGGGACAATAACCTTTCTGTAGGATACCAAGTCCGTTGGTCTGCAAACACAAGTTCTGGCAGGTCTTTTCAGGAAGTTGTTTGGTAGGAGCTGTAATGGTCAGGAATAAGAGATGAAGTTGGTGATACTGGTTGATTTGTTTTTAAAGTATGTCATGTGCACAAAGACTGTTGTGCAGAATACATAAATAACAATTAAAAATAATGTTCTGTTGGGGTAATGGTGCTGGTGGATAGAACAGCGGCGGAGGAATGCTTTCTGCTCTTTTCCAAATATGTTAAGCAGCTGTTAATAAAACTAAATTTTCATATGGGTGCAGAGATGCAAATACTGTTTCTTATGATAATATTTTATTCATTTTGTAGTTCCACTGAGATCAACTCCATCTGTAACAAAAATGTTTTATTTGAGTTAATGGTATATATTTTTAGTTTTCTGTTCTTCCCCACAGTAGATATGAAAATGCAGGCACCTACTGTAGAATCAATAATGCATCCTCTGTGGCGGAACATTTAGCTGATCATGCTCATAAACCTAATCAGCATGGTTTGGTTTTTTTTCTTTCCGGGATGCACCTCGTAGGTGTAATTTTTGGTAATACCTTGGCGATTTTTCTATGAAATGGGGAATGATGATTAATGTAACTTTTTATTGCACCTATTCTGGCTTATTTTTTTTCTTAGCCAATATGACTTGGAGGTTTTGACATGCATGACAGTTCAGGAGCTGCTCAGACTTGGTTAAATTGTTAAGTTCTGCAAAAGGCTAAGTGCCTTTACCAAATACTAAAAGTTCCAAAGAGTGATATCTCTGTATTGGTGTAGAAGTGTATTTACAGTTAAAGCTTTGTTCTTAAATCTTTCTCGATCATAAACATTTTTGGTTTTGAAGCCTACTTATGCAGAACACTGTCTTCTGGGGGAATCTTTTTATGTCAGAAATATACAGTTTCAGTGATTATTGGGCCCCTTCCTGAAACATGTTTAAATTACTGAGATTATTGTAAATGTCTTTATTCAGTTCTCGTTCATTGTTAACACGTGTATTTATTGAAAGTCTCGGACCATTAAGACTGTGTACAGGCCCTAATTTAAATAATTAATGGGAATCAAACTGAGATAAAATATTCCTGTTCCAGAGCCACTTATATCAACAAAATTAGTCTTGGGATTATTTTTGGGCATCATGCGTCAGATAATGTTATTGTGACATGCCTATTTAAAGATGCATCAAAGGGTAAAAGGTGACTGACACCAAAGTATTACTACTTTGCTACTGTACTGAGAGGATTTTTAAAAATATTCTAGCTGTAAATGTGAGGTTTGGTTCTCCTACTGAGTTGCATGATCATCAGAGTACTAAAACACTGTATCTTGGATAATTCTAGCAAAAACAGGTACAGAAAAAGTTCATTATATTCATACTAATTATCCCCCAGAGTTTCTCCATCCTGCTGGATCTCATCCCTCTTGATTGACCTGTGTCATGCTGCTTTGGTACTTCTTGGGACAAAAGTGGGTAGTCTGTGCTGCCCAGTACATTGTTCAGAGATTCATACAAAGTGGAAATTAGTTTATTACTGCAAAATTGCCATGTATTGATTTGCATGGATGTAAGTCACTACTGAAGAAGTAGGTTGCTGCATAATTAAGACTCCAAAACCATCATTCTTCACTGCAAGTTTGTTTTGGTGACTTGGATACAACTTCTGAATGTGCACTAAGAATCTCCATCTATTCAGTATGAAGCTGACTACTTAATTACATACCTTTCAAGTAAGTCTCGAATAGTGCACATGGTTTATTATTTTATGGACCCAAAGTCTGTCAAGCTATGTTGAGCAGTGATCCTCCCAGCATAATTGGGATCTAATTACCTGTACTGTATTAGAGGTAGGCATAGCATGCTTTTAATTCATTAGATAGTTTTGATGGATTGCTGGTTTGTTTTGATTGTAAGCTGCAAAAAGTTTTTATCTTATTTAGCTCTTTCAGATAGTTTTGGGGGAAACACAACAAAAAAGGAGTTGCCTCAAGGAAATGCAGGGTGCATTTGTGGTTTGAGAGGCCTGTTGCTTATGCAAACATGGCTATGTCAACTTTGCTTTTGCGTATGTCTGTGTACCTTTCTCTGTGTTTTGTGTTGATGTGTCTCTTGGAAAGTGTATCTGCCTAAAAAACCAAACAAACCCAAAGAACAACCAAACTTCTGACAGGAGTATTGGTGAAAAAAGACCACATTCTGTAACATTGTATCCTACTGCAAAGTCAATACGTTTTGAGAAGCACATGTGCTGTAGTGACCGCATCTGAAGGTTAGCTGCACCACGTTTGCAAGAATAAGGTAGGAAGTAAATAGCGGTAGGAAGTAAAACTCTGAGCAGGAAGGAGTCAGATGTGGGATGCAGGTGGGAAAGCCATGGGGCAAAGCAGGGTGAGAGCATGTCTAGAAGCTCAAGTGAAAGTCAGAAAATTGGATTATATGTAATCCAAATGCTGCTGGGAGAGGAGGCTGTCACAGGGAGCCAGCAAGGCTGAAATAAAACTGGGGAGCATGGCTGGGAGCTTGGGCAGTGACGTCAGGAGTCTGCCAAGAGGGGACAAGTGGGGTAGGGACAAGGTGAAGGGCAGTGACCAGGGCCTCAAACAAGAGCTTGGAGCACAGCCATGGGGATCCTGTTTGCGGACCCGGAGCTGAGCTCCCCAGCAGGAAAAGTCCTGCAAGAAAAAGAGCAGTTATGTTGCCTGAGCTGAATTGCGGTGGTTGTAGTAGTCTCTGGGGCATGTACAGAGCTAGAGGTGTGTCGGTGTTTAAGGGGAGTAGTGGCTGAATGATGTCAAGTTTTGGAGTAGAGGTGGAGGGGGACCTGCAAGGGGGTGTAAGGTAGCTTCTAGGAGGCCAGAGGGTCTTTTTCTTGCCACAAGCACTATTGCAGCTCTGGTGGAGGGAACAAGAGGAGGATGAGTGAGGGCTGCCTTGGTCCTGCTCTTGCCAGCTGGGTGGTTGAATCTAATGCCTCGCGTCCCTCTCTCCCTGAGTGAATTTGGGCATCTCCTATTAAGCTTTTCACACCAACCCCCCCCCCCCCAGCATTTAGGCAAGTTTTACCATTTTAAGTTAACATCACAGTGCTGTTTTAATTTTGTTTTTGTTGTCAGGATGATTTTTTTGAGAGAAGAGATATTCTTGGGGATTCTGTCAGCTTTAGCCTACTGTTGCTATTTGCACAGAAGAATAAATAGCATCTTGTTTTACTTAACATTAGATTTTCTCTTAACACTTGCAAAATACAGTATAGGCAACTCATTGTAAATATTGATGAGTTCTGGATTCTTCCATTAATTTTTATTTATAAGCTGTACTTTTGTTTGGAAGAGCCATGCAATTTTTTTCATTTAATAAGAATTTTCCAAAATATCTGATTAGAAGTTGCATTTTGCTCAGCTAAAGTGACTGCTGATCTCTTCAAGCCAGAGCTATCAGGAGAGAGCACTGTGAATGAATTACTCTAAAATCTCTCTTCTTTTTCCAAATAAGATTATGTAGGAGCTTATGCAATTAATTTAACAAATGTAATAATTTAATAAAAGAATTATATTTCATCGAAGTATGACACACCTCCAGGCTACCTCATACAAATACTGTAATAAAAAAATTCTGTGAGCACTGGCTAAAAAATAGACATTGGAATTCATTAAACATATAAAAAAAGACTTTCTGTGAACATTTTGTGTTCTGTGGTAGATGGAGCCCACTCCCAGAGACTGCTTGGAAGCTGCACAGCCTTCAGGGAATGCTGTGTGCAAGGTCTTGCCGGACCTGGCCTTGCTCTGTGGGTAACACTGAGTTTTGGTGCTGGGGTAAACAGATTTGTTCTGGGAAGTATGTTTGGATGTATCCTGAAGGAAGTGTCATCCAATAGCATTATGTAAAATTGGTTGTACTTGTGTATGATTTGGAAATGCAAGTCATAGTATATATAGCTTGTGAATTTCTTTTTCAGAGTGTTATGATTCACAGTGGCAGTTGCTCCCTGAAGCAGTGCAGATTTTGAGTATAAACATGGTTTCTGCAGTCTCTGAAATCAGTGACAATTTTCCCATTGCCATCAATGGAGGAAGGATTGGGTTGAACACAAATACCCAATCACTAAACCCTGTTATTTTAGTTTGCAGTTTGCTTTTTCAGGCTCTTGAAGACTTTAAATAGTTAATTTTGTTATGCTGAACCAACTTTGAGCTAGATGAGGTTTGTTTGGAAAAACTGTATTACTTTAAACCTGAACAACATTACTGCTGAAAGTGAATGTTAGGGGATTGTTTCCAGATAACAGTTGCTCTTATTAGAAACACAAAAAAGAGTAAGTTGCTGTTAGAGCTGAAGTAAAAATAGAGGTGACTTAACTCACAGCAAGTGCATTTGTTTATTATTTGCCTGGCAGTGCTGCTGCGGGCTCTGTGTGCATGTTAATTCTGTTCATATTCAATACTTTGTTACATCTTTATGGAAGAGAGGGAGGTGCCTTCATACACAGTGGTGAGTCTGATGGACAGGAATAGAGCTTAGAAATAATTGAATTTGATGGACTGATCCAAATCTCATTGAGATCAAATCAGAGCCTGTTCATAACCTTCAGAACATTCTCCAGGTACCCTTGTCACCATGGAGGAGTGCTCCCTGCAGCAAAACCTCCTGACTTTGAAGATTTGCTTTTTTTAACTATTATAATGAATTCATTTACGTTACACTCTTGTCCTGAGCATAGATTACACAGATTGCATGGACTGTGGTGTCTTTCTGTAGTAGAAGCTGGGTTGCAGCAGTAGAGAGGGAGGATAAATACATTTTTTGGCTTGGGAGAGTGAAATGTGACTGTGTTAGGCAGCATGCTTTGCCTAGGCTCAGTAGTCTTGCTGGGAAGGCATGAGTGTGGGAGCAGGTAAACCTTAAGTGATAGGAAGAAAGGTTAATTTAATGAAATGGGGTTAATATCCTCACTTGCTTTGATCAGTGTAAAGACTGTAAGTGTCATTCACTGTTACAGTGTCCCATGTGACATGAAATGCTGACATACAAGTACGTGTCATGACATCTTGTGGCTGGCTGAGAGTCATTAAGAGGACTGTCCCTTTGCCTGGAGAGCTCACCTATGAGGCTAATGCCCAGACTCCTATTTAGATGTGCCCTGATGCTGGATGGATGGTCTCATTTACCAGGAAGATGGGAAAGAGGAACAGAGAGCACGTTAAACAGGGGGATTTCAGAGCAGTGAGGTGCTGGGAATCTGCACCTTGTTGGTCACCACTTCTGGCAGTGCTTATGGTGTCTGGGGAATAGGGCAATTTTGTTGCTTTTCAAAGAACTAGGAACATTCTGTGAAGTAAAAACTTTAAGCTTAAGAGTATACTTGGATCTTGTAGCAGTATCTTGCCTTCCAAATAGGAGAGGACCACACATTTTTCTTAGCTTTCTGAAGAAAATTGGCATATAGCTGGTGTCTGGCTTCCACATATCCCTTCTCTGCAGAGAGGCAACAGTGTATTTCCTTCAGACCAGCTTTAACTTCTCCAAAGTTACTCAGCTCTCAGCTTGAATAAACTGAGCTATATCCTACTGCAAGTGCATTTGGCATAGTTTTTAGAAATTTGAGGATATTAAAGAACAGTGTGGGCACAGTTTTCCATTCACTGGGGGAGGAGAGGAAAGATCGATTTTCCAACGTAAAAATGCTGCAGCATTTTCTGACTTGTTTGAGCAGCAATGAGGCAGAAGACATGACCCTGATGAAATGCACCATTTTTGTGGTGTAGATGTGGTATAATACTGAACTTTTTATTTAATTTGAAATGCCATTTACTTTGTTTACCTAACTGTACACCTACTTGGGGATTGCAGAATGTCTCTAACGTGTGTTCTGGCATATAGCAGCCAGGAGCACATACTGCACAGTTCTCCTAATATCGTTCAGGGAAAACACCAAAGTGTTTACATGTCCGGATATTTGTATGTTCTAAAGAACATGGTTCTACTTGTTTAGCTTATTATCTTCCCATCCATCTACATATGTATGCATTGCATATACTTTGCATGCAAATAGAAATTCACTAAATGTTAAATTGACTTTTTAGGCTAAATTTTGCATTATTACACAGTTTTAGCAGTGGGAAATGGTAATGTTGTTTCCATAGTGAACCCAAGAGCTAAGCTTGGTAATTATTGCAAAATACAACTTCTTTTCAAAAGGACAAAAAACCCCTGTTTTAATTCAGTGTTGCAGCAGAGATGTGTGTCTAAGAAGGCGGAGTATAGTTTACACTGCCAAGTAACTTGCCTATATTGCAAGTACTTTTTTTAGTTATCTGCTACTTTTTTTGGCTTACTGTAAATACAAGTCACAATGATTTATTCAAAAGGAATTTTTAAAAAGAAATTGTGTATAGACAAGTCTCGATTTTAAACTAACAATCATCATGAGTTAGCTGAAACTAAGTTGTCTATATAGTGATTTGCATTAGTTCTTAATTAAAATATGTTTCTGTGTGGACAATTGCCAAGGTCTTTTTTTTTTTTTTGGAAGATGGCAAAAAGTGTCAGAACAACCAGAGAATGCGAAAGAGCAAACGTCGTATCCATAGAATGGTGGGTGTGCTGGAAAACTGGTGTGCTTACCTTCAGCCTGAGCTGGTGATTTCTGCAAAAAGCTGCTGTTTGTGGTACACAGATGTGTTGCAGGCCTGAGACTTCATTTATTCTTATTTAAGCCTGTTGCATCAAAGTAAGATTTGATCCATACTGTATTTAGGTAGGAAAGACTTTTCCAAGAGCCTTTGGCAAAACTCTTAGTATCAGAAGTGAACATTATCTTCGTGAGTGCTGAATATTGGCAGTTGTAAATGCGTGGTGTCTTTCAGGACAGCACCAATGAATGCCCCCTATGGAAAAATACCAGTAACTTGCAGTTTAGACAGTGGAAATTGTTCTTTAATCTTCCTGACTGTGTATATAAAATGTCAACTCTACTGTTGAACTAATAAAACAGTGCATGAGTCTGTATAGTGTTTTTTGGGGTTTTCTTAGTGGTTGGTTGTCATGCCTACGCACCTGTACACCAGGTTTTGCTCTGTTGCCAAATTTGAAGTTTTCCTTCCTCTTCCGTGTTTTTGAAAATACTGTGGGTTTTGCTTGTTTCTTTTGTGTTGTGGTGGTTTTTCGTTGTTTTGTGTGGGTGTTTTTTTTATGTGTATGTTTTGCCACTGCATGTATAGTGCATGTTTTGGTTGCTTTATAAAAGATTTTACTGTGTCAAGCAAGTACCTGTCACTCAGCTATATTGGTAGCTGCAGTTCCACTGCAATTAGAATTTGAAATCCGTTCTAGAAGAGGCTGGAGAAGCTAACCTCAGGAGCATTTAAGACTCTGGACTAGATGGCTGGACATGTTACAGAGCTGTTAGTGAGCTTCTAATGATGTCAAGATGAGCCACTAACAACCAAAGAATGCCAAGCTTTTCTCTCTTTCTGTGATGACTTGGTGATCAATAGCAGTGAAATAATCCAGGCAATGCACTAGGGAGAATTGCTGCCCTTCTCAAGTGGTTGTTTAACTTCTCAGATAAGCTTCATGGTGTTTCCAGTGATATTTATGATTAATGCTTCCTTTTCTGTTGCCTGCTCTAGGTTTTTCTTTTTCTTCGTAGTTTGTATACTATATGAGAAGATTACACTGTCTCTCCCAGCAGGTCACTTCCAGCCATGCCTAGCTGCTTAATTAATTGACTGCTTACGACAATGGGTTCGTATTTGGTTTTACAGATCTGTCTGAGTGCCGCCTTCCCTGAGGATACCACTCTACTTTGTTCTGGGAGGTGTGAAAAGCAAGCAGAAAAGTGTACCTAATAAGCGCTCCTAGAAGCGTTCAGAGAGTTGGAGGAAAACAGCATAGGAAATAATTCCCTTCTCCTGCTCACTTTTAAGCAAGTTATGCATTGTGCAATAGTGTGCTAGTTGGGGAAGGACTATTTGGCCAGAAGAAAAAGCAGAGGTTGTAGGGAGTTAACTGTAGAGGCCTTTCCCATGTAATCCTATATAAATATTTGGCTGGAGAAGATACTGCTTGCATTAATTACTGTAATGTACGCTTGGAGCCAAAACACAGAGATTGAGGATTGTATTGGAGTATCTATTATTGCCAAAACACAGAGAGATACAGGATGCTATTGAAGGTATCTATTAACATAGACTTTGAAGGTGGTCATGGACCTACAAAATCCTTCCCTTGGACTGGGGCACAATTATTTTTCTTTTTTACCCTGCTCACTGTGCATCATAACCTTGTTACTGTCAGCTCAGAATCTGCCTCTTTATTTTGATATGTGGCCTTGTCTACACTGGGAAATTCTGGGGAAATGGAAGACTAATTGACTACAGATGTGAGAACAACACATAAATCCAGGTGAAATCACATTTGATGACTGTCAGAAGAAATGGTGCTTTTAATTTACTGTCATTGCGATTCCCTGCTAGGGCAGGTTCAACTCCTAAGTAACATATGGTTTGACTTCATGCATTTAGCTGGTCAGTCTTATTTCTGTTCTGTCCCTGAGTAGTTCACAGCTAGCTATTGAACCAGTTCTTTCAGTGCCGTTGGGGTTCTGGCTGAGATCACCTTGCAGCACTGTTACAATATCAGAGTTTGCCAAAACCTGTGGTAGTGATTCACTGTGACACTGTCGTGGTTTAGCCTCCGGAAGCAATCAAGTACCCCACAGCTGCTTGCTCACCTCCCTTCTCCCCCAGCAGGACAGCAATTTCCCTCCCAGCCAGCCAGCAGCCCCAACTTACATACTGAGCATGATGTTTGTCATGAAAAGTCCCTTTGGTCAGTTTGGGTCAAATGTCCAGGCTGTGTCCCCTCCCGGCTTCTTGTAGCGAAGAAGTTGGGGACACAGGGGCAGTATCAGAAACTGAAAAAGTCCTTGACTTGATATAAACATTGCTTGGCAACAACTAAACCCAGTAGGATGTTACCAGTATTCTTTCAGCACAAATCCAAAGCATAGCCTCATACCAGCTACTGTGGGGAAAACTAACTCTATCCCAACTAATACCAGCACCCCTCTGGTGCTGTTTAAAGCTGTATTATTTTTGTTGCCATTATAGTATAGTGGTGTGTCTTAAGTTCAAGCATGTAACATGAATTTCAGAGATGAAAACCCCATGCTTTGCCTTTTTGGGAAGGTATACAAGGTGTTGGACAAAGAAGATAAAATGCTTTGTCTGTGTTTTAAGATTGTTGGTAAAGACAAAACCAAACACTCTGTAATTTTAACCTTTACAAGGACAGTATGCAGCACAAAAAAAGTTGAGGGTATTTTTTATAAGCTTCTTCACAAAAAGCAGTATGATTAAACCACTGATTAAAACTAGAAGTTGGAGAAAGAAATAAGAATACATAGAAACAAGAGCCAAGAGAATTGAATTATTGAATGAGAAAGGAGTCTTTGCAATGAAGGAGCATCGCTCTCCAGAAGGATGAGACTTCTTATAACAGAAATGAAATTTTTTTTCTTCTCCATCCAGCTTTGAGGATGTCAGATGTGTGTGTCAGCAGTGAAGTTAAAGAGGATGCAGTTTCTCTTGTGCTTGGCTGCAGCTGCAGCCTGCATAGCCAGTCTCTCTGCTGGCCACAGCTGCCCCATCTGCATGACTGGGGGGGAATGCATTGCTCTCTTCAGAAAGGCTTTTACTGAAATTGATGTTAACACCTTTGTTATCAATATGACAAACATTGCTTGTGTGACAAATTGTTAGTTACTATCATAGTAACAGCTGTTTTTAAATCTTAGTATGTTTATGTTTTGTTACCTTTCTGCAAACAATTCTTTGGTTTTGCATATAAGGATGGAGATTATATATTATAGATTATACATTACTCTCCCAACTAACACAAAAAGCTGAAGAGTCTTGGATGCTGATTGTAGTTAGTATTCACTATTCACATTTTTCTGGACTGTGTCCTGAAGCTATTTAACTCTCAGATTTTTCCAGCTTGATGAAATCCCATTTAGCCCCAGAATTTTCTTTTTCCAGTGTAATAATGACACTTTGTCAGCTTCATTGCTCTCTACCATTTTACTGAAGTCAGTTACTGGAAATACCTTTTTTTTTCCCTTTTTCGCAAGGCTGAAGCACTTTCACCTTGGGATTTGGTCAGCTCTGCTGGAATCTGTATGTTCTCAATGGGTTGGATACCTTCCCTTTGGACTTCCCCTCCCCTCCTGGAACTGCTATATACAGTGTGGCAGTGTGACAATCCAAGCAGGTCGTAAATAACAAAGGCATTGCTAGGAACTTAATTCCTTGGCTTTTCGAGAATTCTTCACTCAAAAAACCAATCCTCTTCCCATCTCATGGTTTTAATTCTATTTCTCATCTACTCAGTTTGTTGCTTTTAAAGGATACACCACACACCCACCCACACCCCCACACCCCTTTTTTTTCTTAAGGATTATGATGCTAATGTAAAATCCCTGTCTCTGTGGGGAAGAGGGCTTCTGTGGATGTTCTGAAAACCACCCAAGGAAAGAATGGAACTGAGTGGAAAAGACGTTTCACAGGCACACTCTGGATTGCCAGTTTCTGAAATTGAGACCTCCTGCTGCAGTGTAGGGAATCGGAACTATACATGGTTTCATTCTTTCCTGCTCTGTCCTGTACAGTTCTATCAAAGATAAGTTTAGTTGTCTTCCTCCATTCACTTTGGAATTTGCCAGCACTGTTAATACTCCATTATTTTGGAAAGAAGTCTCCAAATTGTGTACAGTCCTATAAATTATAATTTCTGATGATAAAGAAAAATACTAGGCTGAAAATATTTTCAGATTTAAATTACCCATACTTAAATGGATGAGGTAGGATACGAGTAGTAGTATGCTAATCAGTTTTATAGAAAACAATGGCAAAAGCTGCAGTGATTGAACAATGTGTAATGAGTTACTTGAATAATGCGTTTGACAAGTGATAAAAAAAAACCAACTTCAACCTGCAGTTTTTAGCAGGTGAAATAAACTTTCCGGAGAGGCTTTCTTTGGATACAAATTAAAAGGGATTTCAGAATGACCACTTCTGCCATTAAGCAAAAATATCATTCCTTAGAGGCTACTGTTACCAAAAGTCAGCAAGTTATTATTGTACTTAAAATCTGTGTAGTTCTGTTTTATTTTTCAAATATATCTTGTTTTATAAGGCTACAACCATGGGAACGGAAATCTGCTGTCTAGGAAATAGCTATTCCTGCTGCTTTTTCAAAATACTTTGACATATGTGTTCCTATAGAAAAGGTGGATTACTTTCTCAAAATTCTTGAGACTTTCAGGGTGGTGAAACCTCCTTTTCCTGCGGGAGAGACCACCAAGAGAAGTATGCTTGGTGTTGGGCACCAAACAGCCGTTATTCTGGCGATTGCATATCATGTATTGGATATAAATTTATGCATTGTTTGTCAGAATATACAGATTCTGAATTGGTTACCTGTTTTATTCTTCAAAGATTTTTATCTGTAAGAGGGTCTGGTCTACTGAAAAACCTCTATTTTAGTGGGTTGTCACACCTGCATAAGATCTCACTGAAAAACAATCTCATTTAAAGTTGTAATTACAAGGTATATGGAAAGCACTGGAAAGACTGAATTAGTGTAGTCCAGGTTTCAGTGGGGTTTGAGCATTGAAGTGACACTTTCATAGTAGCATGGACTGCTTGATGAAAGAAATAACTATAGTGTTCTTGGTTGCGAGTTCTCTTCAGACCCATGAATGTTGTGATCCTACCAGTCCGTTGTTTTCCTGTTGTGTATCAGCAAGGCCCTTAACAGCAAGTTAACCATACATGTAACTAGTTGCAGGATTGTGGTTGAACATTGCTGTGAGCCAGATTGTGCCTGGGCCTCCTGGAGAGAGGGAGGATTCATTACTGTGTTTTCCTTTGTATCACCACTTCCCACAGCACATACGGGAGAAGTACACAGTTTGGGTCATCTGCTTGAAGCCACTGAGGCATACAAAAGGGGGAGTGTAGTGTCACACACAATGTATTACTCTTATTTTCTCATCTCTAGACTTGTTTGGAGCAGAGCTCACCAGAAATGTTGACTAGGGCCTGCAGAACCAAGCACTGAAATGTTTTTACTGTAAAAGCCTAATCCTTTGTATTCATCACCTTGCTTTGTAGGTTTATTTTAGGTATAGACGGCCTTCAGTAGCAAGTCATCCTCTATGTATGCACTAGGCCAGCATGCAGATATGCCGTTTAAGCCTTGCATTTGCAACACGTGTTCTTTTTTGTACATAAATGCAAACCCAGGTCTGGGGGTTAGTTTAGCGTGAGTAGTGGTGAGAATTGAAAATTCTGCAATTGAGCCTGGTTTAATTTCTTCCTGACTCCTATTCTCCTGAGAGTTTTTGCATGTGAAATCTCTCATTTCTTATTTTAAAAGGTGAATAAATATCAGCTAAAACAACTCTCTCCCTAAACCACCCCTCCAAGTTTATTCCAATAATGACATATAACTAGTAAAAGTAGATTTCAGTTCTTTTTCCTTTGAAGAAGCAAATGGTGTCGGTATGAGCTTGAAGCATAGAAAAACGTTTTAACTGCTACTTTGAGAGCTGTAACTGTGGCACTTCTTATGAAGATTAGTTACTCATAACTAACTACCTATTACTAATTTTTACCACCAGCATTTTATTTAAGGTCAAGAAATTGTCAAGTCTTATCTGCAGTTTCTAGTTGTAAGGAAAAGCTGTGCAAGATGCATATTGCATAACATTCTAAGCAGGATTTTCTTGCCGAGGTCCAGTTCCTAATGCTGTTTGTGACTGTCCTTTTGAACTCGCTGCCCATGCTGACAGAGGCGGATGCTGTGGAGTTTGTAACTTCTGGCTGAGTCCCTGCAGCTCTGTGCTTGGGTGGGGAGGCTTGTGTGTCAGCACTCCCCTCCTGCAGTAGGATGTCAGCCCTGCTGAATGTGTGGGGACGTGGTGGGGAGGTGAGGGTATCTGAGGAGCAACTTCAGGCTTTTGGGGGTAGGGACTTGCAGTTGTAAGCAAAGAAGGATGCAGAGGCTGAGGATGTTGCTGTGGGGATATAGGACAAGGCACACAGGACACTCAGTTGCGTTCCTTCCTCAAAGATTTTTCTTCTGCACAATGACTTGACTTCCACCTCTAGTTTTCAGAGGATATTTATTCAAAAGTGTTACTTCTTATCTTTCCCAAGCTAATTTTAATTTTTCAGTGGCTATAATGACCATCCCAACTGCCTTGATTTTCTTCTCACTATGGGGTTGCTACTTCTGGCCTCGCCAGTTTATGTAGTGGTATCCTTTTGCTCACTGTCCCTCCAGATGCTTTGGTTTATGATGGCTATTTTTGGATGATCCAAGCTTTGTAATAGTTGAATCTGTAAATATTTTTATTGCATCTTTGTTAAGCAACATATGACTGCAAAACATTTTACATCAGTCTTCCAATTCCAAATGAAGAAAGCTAATGTGCTTTCCCTTTTTCCCTGGGAGCTACAAAATTTTGGATGTCAAAAGTACTTCCTACTGTAAAGCAACACTTTCCTGACTAGCGTGACACATGTAACAGTGTGATTGTTTAGAACAAACACACTCCCTTGGGTTAGTTGACTGGTAATTCCTTCCTGTCCAATAGAAGCCATTGTGTCAAATTAAGTTTAGATGCAGTTAATAGTTCTCTTATGCAGTTACAATTTGGGTAAGATTTATTTTACCTTATTATTTCATATTAAGATATTTTAAAAATCCAGTTAACTGAAAACACAAGTAAAATGTTTTATTCCTTGGTTTATCTTGTAAATATCAATGGAAACTGACTGCTTCCTTTTTTTTAGCTCTGGTTTTAGAGGGGTTGAAGAGGCCAGCTTTTCTTGTGCTGGGTGAGACCTTTGTCTAAATACTGTCTCAGTGATTCTTCCAAGGTCTAGAGAGGTCTTGGAGCTGATGGATGAGTTGTTATCTCCTCTTCCTGTGTTAATTGTGACAATCTTGTGAAAGTAGGAAGTAGAGATAATTGCAGGCCTGGTTACAAATGAAATCCTTCAGGCTTTTCATGGACATTGTTTGTATTAAAATACCCTTTTTTTTTTTTTTAATCAAAACCTTGCTTTTGGGCTGTTAATCCAAGAAAATGTTTAAATGATTAATTGGTGTATGATAGTGCTTTAACAAAATGCTTATGTATTTCAATCAGGGTCAATTAGAGATTTGATTTAAAGGATGAATTTCTCTGTCATCAGTGAAGGATAACTGCTACTGTGCGGAAGCAACCTCAGGATAACTAGCTGATGACAAAACTGCTTGATCCATTCTATAATATGCTCCTGATTGACTTGTGGTCTCCTCATCACACTCTCAGTAATAATAATGCTAATGATTTTAAAGATGTGTGAAACTAAATTGTATAAGGGAGCAAAGAGCTCACTGCATTGGCATTGTAGGCTGTACTCAAGTAGCAGAGTCTAGCCTTGGACAGCAAGCTAAGCCTGTGGTATTAGATCCAGAATTTGTCACAGCTGTGCATCAGGAATGTGTGAAAGAGAAAACATTGTCATTGAGACACAGAGGTGTTAGTCTGTAAATACAAAAATAGCTCCTAAATATTTTTATTCCTACCTGAGCAATTCATTTAATGTAAACAGAAGCTTAGTATACAATATTGACTAGAGTACTTTGAGAAATGAGAGGCTTATCTCCTGGATTATTCATTCTAATCATGGCAATGGACTTTTAAAGCACCGCTTCTGTACACATGGGTCTGTTCTTTGCCCTCAGTGTCATCCAGATATCCTCCCACTAAATTTGTGATGTAAATCACTACAAAAGTAGACTGAGCAGGATACTGCCTTCCTTTAAACGCTGCAAATTTGTGGATGGGGCTTCACAGATATTAATGGAGACAGTTTTTAAAGTAAGTGTAAGGCAGGGCATTGAAACCGTTTGCCCACATGGACACTTGTCATCTTTAGTTTGCTTACATCTCAGCTGTTGTTGGGCAGTTATGATCAATTCTAATGTTGGATTAGAAACGTTTGGTAAGTGCTCTAGTGTCATGATGCTTCATGTTAAAAGGAGAGTCTTCTCTGTGCCTCAGTGAATGTTTGAAAAAGAATGTATATCTTTGCAGAGTCTGCACACTCAACGTTGTTTGATTACAGGTCTTTTCGATGTGTGCTGCATCTTCTGTGAGCATGTGCAGAGATCCTGTTTTAGATAATGTCACCTGTAAAATATTGTGTCACTATTGCTAGAAGCTAGTAAAGTCATCTCTAATGTATACCATCAGCAACACTTGATGGGTTCAGTAAAGGTGGTTTGTGACCCATAGGAGTGTTTCCTGTGATCTAAAGCCCTTGTATATATGAAGAAGAAGTGAAAAGACACACACACACACACACACCCTGTTGTGTGCAATTCCTTTCAGAAAGGGAAAGTAGCAGAGATGGGATAACTTTTTTTTATTACTTGTAGTGGGAATGATAATTTTATAAACAAGCATAAACATTTTTATTGTAATCCCAATATATTATTACAGTTGCACTCGATAACCTTAAACATCTTTTCCAACCTAAATGATTCTGTGATTCTGTTTAGGCCTGTCTTTGTGAAACTCATTTTCTGAGGTGGCAATTTTCTTGCTTGATCAAAAAAGTGACTGTATGTGGACAAATATATACAGAAAATGCCATGTAAATTATAAAAACATACATGCTTTTTTGTAATATTGATCTTGCACATATTTGGCAAGAAGCCTGCTTTTCTGGAGTAAAAAGTACATTATATGCTCCAGTCAAAACTGATGTGATTTGAGTGAGTTAATACTCTCAGGATAAAAACCACAACACTGTGAATTAGCTACATATAGCACGAGTTCAGCAGTGAAGCTGTTCTGTCTGCGTGATGACTGTTTGAGATGTGCAATAAGAAAGGGTGTGAGATTGATGTGACTTACACAAACATTCATTTAAATCCCAGTGTATTTAGTTCTAAACACATGCAGCTGCATTTGTTTAGCCCCTTTCTGCTATCAACACAAACAAGTGATTTAACAGAAAATACAAATGTGAAATGTTGCATGATCTAAAAGTGTCTTTGACATCACTTGGGTCAGGACTTTGCTTGGAGTCTCTGCATTGTGAGCCCATGTGTAGCAGATCATCTGTGTGTGATTCTTCACACATCCAAAGTCAAATGGCTCAATATGAAACTAAATGAGTGTGAATGGTACCAACTTAATCAACACTACAGAAATTATTGGCACTCTGGATACATGAGCTGATACATGAGACTGTGTGTAAGTACCTTTGGTCCAGCTTCCAAGGTGTCCTTGGGCCTCTTATGCTTCCACTGAAAGAAAAGATAAGCCAAGGACATTCAATGTCACTTGGGGTGGGACCCCCGTAGGAGGGTGTGTTATGCTCAAACTTGTAATGAGGCTTTGCAACAGGAGAGGGACACAAGAGAAGTAACATTTTCTTTACAAATACAAATAAATAGAGTGATTTCTTCAGTCTTAGGTGTTTTCCACTTTGTGTTAGTGATCTTAAGTGTGGAATAGGCAAGGAAATTAAGTCTTATGGAAAGTTACTTTGCTTTAAAAAAAAAAAATCTTAATCTGTTTCACTGCGCAGTCTGGAGCCTGCAGACAGCTTTCAAGATCACAAATTAGTATTGCATTTGAAAAATTCTGGGTCAGTTGTGGTAAAGGAGTGTAACTTTTGTGGTTCTGTGGGCAATAACTTGGTTTTGTGAAGAAGTGACACAGTTTTTAGTTTAGTCCTCAAATAGATTTTGCTTTAATTCAAATTCTACCCTGCTGCTTATTCCTATTTGGCTCATCTCCATACCGTTACATGTCTGTTCAATTTTCATACAAACAGGATAAAAAAGGTGAAGTACTGCAAGAGAGGCAGTTCTGCAGCTCATCAGAAAATGGAGTACTAGGCAGACAGCAGTGATTTCACAAAACAGAATTTCTTTTTAGTCTCATGTCTGCTGGTTCATCACAGACAGAAATTGTACCTGGGCGTGTGCTTCAGCTGATAAATGAGCTGCAGCATTGCTGAGGTCTCAGACTAGCACAGATGTCGAATCCTGTATGGTAAACCACAATAGCAGAGGCACTGCTGATAAGTACATTGCAAATACTTAGAATAATTTTCATCAACATTAATGATTAAAATATAGTAATGAGATAATTGTTGTCTAGAGTTTAGCAGCAGCTGCTGGCAAACAGGATTTGTAGATTTCTGTTGTTTGTAGACAGTGTAAAATAAGCTGCTCTGTGTGCAAGACTCATGGTTCAGTAGAAAACTTGCTGTAGTGCAAGCAGGGAAGAGCTGCTAGAAACTGCCAGTAGCTCTTAGGAGGCCTCAACATTTTATGTATGTTGCAAAGCTAAGGAGAGGTGCCCATAAAACTCTTAATTATGGAACACTCAGTTAATCCTAATAGTTCTGTTCCTCAGGCCGTGCTCCAGCCTTATCAGCAGAGAAGCACATCATCCTTGTCTCTTGATGGGCAGGGAGAATATGCTGTGTTGTACTCTAGTGAGAAAAATGGTGGCTTTACTTTCTGTTACCCTCCAGCTTGGCCTGTAATGATCCAAAAGAGAAACATCAGTGGAGCTGAAGTCTGTTCAAAAAGAACTATGTCTGAACTGTAACAAAATGTCAGGCTTTGCTCTTGCAGTTTCTGATCACACCCCTGCTCTTTTGACTGGACTTCCAGCTCAGGAGGTGAGCTGGCAGCTCTCCTAGTGCAGGAGGGTGTTCTGCATGCAGTTTCTGCCGCATCCTTAATCTGGAATAAGACCTGAAGGGAGTGACCGTAATATTGGTAATAAGTAAAAATTCCAGGTTTTGCCTGTGTGCTCCATGCACATTTTCAAATAATCCACTTCTGTGGCAGTATTTGGATGGGCGCAAAAAGAGACTATATGTTTTTAACAGCATAAACACTAGGAGCTTAACAGGTTTTGCAATTATAAAAGCTTTGTCTGCAATCCATTGTTCAATATTTGTTTGCCATTTTTATCACATTTCCAGAGCAAAGTGACAATTAAAATTAGAGCTGACACAGTAAATCCTGTTCTATGACAAGCTTGCAAAAATCCCACTCACCTCCCTCAGCTAGAGTGGGTAATGGGTTTTTATGGGTGTGTAATAAATCACTGGGGACCTTTTCCCTCTTTCCTGTTGCTGTAGGAGTGCGTTCTGAGCTTGGCTCAGTAAGTTTTCCTACCTTTCACTAAATGTTGCTTTACTCTTACTTATGATTCTTACTTAAAAAAACCTGCTTTTTTACAGCATTAATTACATGAGTCCTGGCCTCTTGTTTAGTGTTGTTAATTTCCTATTGGAAAAGCTTTATTTCCCTTGTCTGATTTCAGAGATAAGTTTCACCGTCATGGGCATAGCTACCAGTTCCAAGTTAGCCTCTGCAGGTGCTTTGCTCTGCCTCTGGGTCAGTTGGTACAGGGAGTGCACAGCCACAGACAGTCTGCTCAGTGCTTCATCCCGAAGCATTAGGAAACCGTATCTTTGTCTGCTGTCAGATGAAAGGATGAGTCCGGTAATTACTATGCCAGCCTGAACCTCTTGAAGCTTTGTTTGGGGAAAATGCCTACCATATGGGATTTTTACAGAGTTGCTACTGCAGTGGCTGTGCATCTGTTCCTGTAGGCAGATATTTATGGTTTGCATCTGTAGGACCAGCTTGCAGCATGCACCCTTGACTGCAAAGGGGACTGTGGTGCTGTCTGCCCTTGTGGGAAGCTTGCTGAGGTAGGCACAAGGTGTGCAGGGGCACCATTTGACAAAGTCTCCTGCTCTGTTCTTTTACTGGATGTGTTATGCCATGCTCTGCCCTCCTCTTGGCTTTTCTGCTCGCCTGAGTGCAGACACTTTCCCACACCTAACCCCTTTTTCCTTGGTTAATTGATGCATATTACCAATGTAGCTGGCCATGGGACTTGTGAGATCCTACCATGGCAGGGTGCACAGATGAGAGAGCTTTTACAGATGGTGTGGTTACTTTTTGGGACTATGGGATGTGATTTTCATCTGGCTTTTATGGCAAGAAGCACTTCTTTGAGTCCTGCGTGTTACAATGAAGGCTATCTCCAGAAAAGCATTTTCATTAATTCTATTGCGTTTACAGAAGATAGCGAAGATTAACTAAAAGGAGTAGTGGAATGTGGTTATTCCAACATGGTGATGGGCTTTAACAAGGAGTCAGAAGGATATTATTATAATAGGGGCAGCAACAGTGATTAAGAGCCCGTAGAAACCTCTCTGATAACACTGTCAGCAGTCTGCTGCTGTTGCTAGATGAGAGCTTGGTGCCAACTGTGTAGAGAAGCAAAAAATAGTAGGGGGATTGCTTCTCATTTGTCATTAGATCCATCCAGCCAAAAAAAATTTTACCATTTTATTTCAGATCTGGAAGCAAATGTAGTTGCAACAGGATTCATACAAAGGCCCTTGCTGTCATTAGGGTTTTGTGCAATATTTCATTTTACATGTGTATGTTGCAGACTGTTTTGTTGAACAGCGTGGCAAGAGTTTTGGAATCAAAATTTATAGTACAAATTAAATACATTTTGGGAAGCTGACACTTGAAATGGAAATAGTGGAGGAAAATGAACATATTGAACCACCCACTTATTGCTTACTCATTCTGTTTCTTGACATACTCAGCTTCTGCTGCATTTGCTAGAGCATAAAGACTGGGAGAGCTGATTCTTCACTTCCTTGTCCCTTGCATTGCTGTTCATGCTTGGCAAAACTGTTGCTTCATGTTGATGATTTTGGAAGACTATAGGGAAGAGTGGACATCAGAGATGGTCTTTCTGTTTTCTAGTCATGGGTAGGTGTCAGTTGTGTAACATAATAACTAGGGAGTCCTTTAGCGCTTGGCTGTAGGTGCAGTAGATTTTTTCAATAGAAACAGATTCCAGAAAGAAGAAACAAATGCTCCAGGGCCTGGTTGTTACAAGGTTTCTACAAGTGATGGCCCTGCTGTCCACTTCTGTGGGAAAAGACAACTTGCAAGAACAGCAGCATATACTGTTCACATTCAAACTATCAGCTGAGGTGAGGTGAGCTTAACTGAAACATGAGTGCCCATGTAGTGGTATGTTACACGTGAAGCTCTTTCAAATGCACTTTGGGTAAGATTGGTAACTCAGGCACTCAAAGTGGAGGGCCTTGTGTACAACTGTGGTTTTCAAACGTTCTCCTGACACGTCCTCAAATGTTGGCAGGGCGACTTACTTTTTTTCCCTGGCTTTGCTCTTGGAACCACCAAATTATTTTGATACTTGAAAATTTTTTTCTTCTTTAAAGGCAGGCACCTGATACGGAAAACTTGAGCCCCAAGAGTTGGAAGCTGGCAAGTGTATTTGCAACTGAAAATAGGCAAGCTCTTGCTAATGAGTAAAATTAGCAGTAGATGGTTTCATCAGCTTGGCCTTCAACGTGCATGACTTCTGAACATAGAGTTCAAAGAGACGTAAAAGCACTACCTCAGCACTCTATATTTAGCCAGCATTTACCTAACAGCAGTCTAATCTGCTGAAAAAATCTTGATGACAGTCTCAAGAAAGTCAGTATCCATTTGTTTTCTCTTTGAGTTTGCTCACAGCCTGTGTAAGGTCAGTCTGATACCCTGAGATTCTCACTTTCATGATAATCTATTTGCATTAACATTTTAAAACTTTTACATGATGAAAAGAATATGAAATAAAAAGCATCTAAACACAACTGGAAAAAGCCCTCCTATCATCTCAGCATTAGGAGATCGTGGCTCTGTTTGATCCTCCTGTCTCTGGAAAAACTCCGTATTAAGTTTTAGGGGTGAGCAGGGTAGTAACTTTACTTACATGCACCATGTGACTTTGCTGTTTGATTCCTATTCTACAGGCAGCAAAGTGGAGAAAACTTCTCTGTGTGAACAATGCAAAGCAAACATGCTGTTGAGCTTGTAAAGTTGTCTTGGTCTTCCAGATCTTTCTGGGAATGATGGCTCTGTCACCAACAAGTTTTGGTTTACTGTGTTGCAGGAATGTAGGCCCTCAAAGGTAGCATCTCTGAGATAAGCTGGGTGGCTCTGGTTGGCAGCATATTGAGGACAGAGATGACATGTGGGCACAGCTCAGTTCTTTGTTTGCAACAGAGAATGTCACCCTGTAAATGGAGCTGGCTTTCCCTTAAGGAAAGATTGGTTTCTTTTTAAAGGCTTGGGAGCAAAAATAAGATTTTTATGCAGTACCTCACCACTACCTCCTCAGCGTACACCAATAGTAGTGTATTTGCACAAGCATATATTGTTTAGGTGAAATAGAGGCATTGTAAAGTTCTTACAGATTTCTCAGAATCTATAGCTAAAGATAACTAAACACAGAGACAATACATCTTGTTACCAGTAACACTTTTTTACAAATTTAAGCAATCAGATTAAAAAATAAGGGAGAAGGCGTTAACTTTTTCCCCATCTCAAAGCCCTAATGGTTTGGTTACAAAAACCCAAACAAACAAACCACAACTGGTCAATATTTCTTCACAGGTGAATGTTGTGCTTAGTTTGTCGCACTTTGGTGCGTCGGTCCTAGCATTTCAGCTCAGAGCAAGAGTGAGTGTGTGCTTGTGTTGAGCCCCCTTATTGTTCCCTGTTACTGAGCCTTGGGTCTTGCTGCAGAGTGGTTTGGGACAACATGGCAGCCTTCAGGGGAGGGCAGAGGGGTGCAAGGATACTCGGCTCTGTATTGTGTGTCCATCCTGGGGCCAGGTTAGAGCTAGTCCCAGCAAAGCCCTTCGTGTTCTTATATGGTGTGGGGGGTGATGCCTCAACACCAACTGCTTTGCTCTGCAGACCTATTCCAGTTGGCCCACGCTGCTTAGCTGATGCACAGACACCTTGTGTTTGCATGTCCGAAGGGTTTTAGAGATATGCGGAACTGAGAGGCTAGTGTAGTGTATAGTACGCAAAATCTTCAAATGATGTTTGTGGTAGTGTTTTGATCTCGTGCACAATTATTTGCAGGAAGCTATTTTTATTCTTCAGCATAGACACTTTGTAATAATTGCTGGTATTTTACAAAATTAAACTGCACTTCTCACCAATAATAAAAATTGAAGGTAATTTTGCCAGAGTGTTGCTGAGCAGTTCATTTTTCAAACTTAGTCATTTGGCTGTAATGTAGCTATTTCTTCTTCATTTATGTAGAAGTTTTATTAAGTAGACTGAGTTATGCAAAGTTCTGATTTAAAATGGTGTTTATTAATAGATTTGCTTGTTCTCTTTGACTTAATGCAACTAATTAGACTGTTATTAGGCTGCTAACATAGAAGACAAAACTATCCTGGAGTGCAGTATTGCTTGAGGAGATCTTAGACAAGCCATGCATACAAAGTTAAGGTTACCTTGGGGCTTCGTTGCTTTGCAGGAGGATATGGCTCTTGTTCAGTAATGTCTTGAAAAAGAATCAACATCAGCAAAGCCAACATACTGAGGGATTTACTTCATACTTAAGGTCAGTAGGGAAAGGATAATCAGGTGTAGGCATTTTGTGGTTTGGGACTTGGTCTTTGGGTCCCAGGCAGTTGAGAAGGTCTGAATTTGAGCAATTGGGTGAGCTTAGTTTGACTATGAGCACTTGCACATCAAAAACATAATCTTGTTTAGTGTCCTCATGGCAGGAGCTCTGAGGAGTGTAATCTCTGCTGAGACATAGTAGGATTTTGCATGGTCAGTTGTGCCAACATCAGGTTGTCCTGCTGAAACGGCCTGGGCAGCTGGGTTTGTCAAAGTGGCTGCTGGGACAGTGGTTCAGCATAAATCCTGCCCTTTGCTGTGCCTTGCAAGGCAGCTGGGAGTGCTGAGAGCCTCCCGTTACACAGGCTGTAGCTCTGCCCACCCCAATGAGCCTTGGAGACAGAAAGACTAGTAGGGTATGACAGCGCTGCCTTCCCTGGATATGTCCCTTATCCCCTGGCCTTTTCTTTCCTCATAAGGGGGGGGGGGGGGGGGGGAGGAGAGAAAAAAATCCTCTCTTCTGCTGCTTTTTCTCTTAAAACCTAGTTGTACTCTCCCCTCCACACCTGCCATGTCTTCATACTGTTTCTTGGGTAGACTAGCTAACCAATGAGGAGATTCATGTAGTGGCTGCAATAATTAATTTTGTAATGTATGAAGAATAAATTTTCAATATCAGGGAACTGTTAACTCCTGCATGTACCTTGAGTCCTACCAGAAGAGGAGAAAAGAGGTGGATGGTGAAGTAACCAAAACTATCCCAGAAATCTGAATGAACTTGTTTTTCTTGTGTGTTAGGGGGGAGGTAGCTAACTGCTTTGGTGCAGAAATCAGATGGTCTATTACATAATCTTATTCGTTCTGAAATGCTTCAGAATCACAGCAGAATTTTTAAATAAAAATTTGTTATAGTGGGTTAAGCACTAAAATGGTTTAAAGCCCGTTTTTTGGTAACATTCACTCTGCTGAGTTACTTGTATTGTACAGATGGGCAAGAAAGCTACTTAGTCAAGTCCTTTCTGAATGTCCTTGAAGGGGGAAAAAAAAAGCCTTTAAAAAACCTATTTACTTTTATTATTCTTGGGCTGTCTTACTAATTTCTTATCCTTTAGAAGTGCTGGCATAGAAAAGCAAATTGATCTATAGCAACGTGTTGTCAGGGGTTTCTTTCCTCATATGAGGCACAAAAGAAAAAAGAACATCTAAGTTATTCCCTCCGATTTTTGTGGGTTTTCTCGCAATTATTTTTTCTCATTTGAAAATATTTTTTTTTTTTTGCCTGCAAGATGTGTGAAAAATCCATATACAGCGAAGGAAATTGATTAATATTCCTCAGGGGAATCATTCTGACTATGAACAAACTGTTGTCAAATGTAGAATGTAAACAAACTGAAAATTTAAGATCTACACCTGCCTAATTGTTTTTTGATAGTAATACTGGAAGAAAACCTTTGATAATAGCCATGAGAGCTTTCCCCAAAAGAGGCAGGAGTTTAAAGCCGATACAGCATTGTCTCCTATTCATACTGCATTAGCAACCTGCCTTTTTTCTTCCTCCAGCCCCCACCTTGGATATTATAAGGTCAGTGTGGCCTAGGAGAATTTACTTGAGAAGTTGGGGTTGCTTTCCCCTGTGAACAGTGGAATTCAGGTCTTCCTACCTGACGTACCCAGCAATGGGGAGTTGTGTATGGGCCAGCAGTGCAAATGTGTTCCTCTGCCTGGTGCAGATTTCTGGACCTGGTGGGAGCCTCCTGGCACAGCAGTACACCTGCTGTTGTTTGATTTTTGAATTCTGCTCAGCCGCAGAGGATGGAGTATTAGTATTTTGTTTGTTTGCTGCCTGGCAGAGGGACCATGTATATTAAAGCATGGTGGCTTAGGTGTGACTCCAAACCCGAGTGCAATGACTATCCTTAATATTTTTTGTGTCTCTATTCAGGGCCTCTGAGGTAAGACTGTGGTTAAACCCAGTCAAAGATCCATAGAAAGCATTTCCAGCTGTTTGTTAAACCAGTTCTGCTCCCTTTCAGTTCTAGACTTGCTTCCTTCCTTGAAGGCAGCAAACATAGCAGAGGTGAGAGATGAACAGTCCTTCCCTGAGACTGCTGTCATCTTCCTCGGGTCATTTGGCAGTGAAGATACATTGACCAAATGGCTGGTATTTGTGGAAGTACCTTGGAGCCACCAGGGCTTGGGAAGCTAGGCAGTGGTGAGATCTTGGATGCTTCTGTGCTTCAGCCTTCCTGACTCAGTACCCCAGGCTCCTTATTGGCTCTAGCACAAAGATTAACCTTTGGGTGGAAATTGTCTCTCTGGGCGGATGGCAGAAGCACAGTGGCATTTGGATATGGAGAAACACAGCCAAATGAACATCCACAGCATGGGGCTGGTGTGTCCACTGTGTGAACCTCTATGGTCATAGTTACATTGTTTACTGAAAATAGCTCTTAAGGAAACTCTTGAGACAAAATCTCTTCTAAAGAAGCATGGGCAGCTGACCTAAGGAACAAAGTAATCACCATGTACCTTATCAGTTGCTGTTTCTTTCTCCAGTTTAACCTGAACGCTGAAGGACAAAGAAAACTTTTTTACCTGGCGTTTTTGTGGTTTGGTTAGTGTTTTGTTTTTTTTTTTTATTTCCATCTTTGGCAAAGGAACTAGGGTTTGTAAACATTTTTTTGTTTTGTTAAAAGCTATGGATAAGTAAGAAATAGCATGGCACTTTCGCCTTTGCAGTGCTTTGCAGTAGCTGACCTGGACCCTTCTTGGTAATGAGGGAGATGAATGGGAAACTGAGAATCCCTTCGTGGTTGCTTTCTTCGCTTCTTGAAGTTGGAGGGATGACTATTTGAATACTGCATATACTGCATGCTTCCTAGTGACTCCTTCCCCCCTCCCTGCCCCAGTCAGGATTTAAAATATTTAACTTGATGAAAGACTTTGGCTTGAAATCCTTTCAGTGGGAAAGCACTAATTGGTGGCAAGTTCTAGTGTAAAAATTGGTTTTAAGTACTCCTGGGTCAACAGTGCAATGGAGCTGAACAGTACATTGAAAATGAGTACTCTAAATCAAACCATGTTTGTTATTTGATGTTCACCGGTGGTTTCTAAGAGCACAGCCAGTAACTCCTGGATCAAAAGCCTAGTTAAGTCAATCAGAAGAGTATTATTGTAATTAATTTGGGCTGGGTTTTGAATGCATCCTTCTTCCGTGGTACTTTACCTTAAATATCTATTATAAAGTGTGGATTGCTTTTGCTTGGTTGTTTCATGAACATGATTGTGTAGTTGTTTTATATGGTTGAGGAGAATCAGACTCAGATATGTATCCTAACCACTAATTAATATAAGCTATGGGAATCTATAATTAAGTAACTTTGATTCTCAGGAAGAAACAGGTAAACATGGCTTCTTTTCATTACACATATTTAGAATAACTTTATTTGAAGCTTTTTAGAAGTGTTTTGGGAAAGCTCTAAGTAAAGTTAATATTGGTGCTTAGGGCTTGGTTTTGCCTGGTGAGGATTACCAGATGCTCAAATTAATTTCATGTATTGCCTAAGCTTTGTTTGGCCCCTCTTTAGAGGTGAGGGTTAATCCACTGAAAAGGACTTTTCTGTATTGTATGCTGTTAAATCTTGCAGAATGGGTTTGGGTTGTTGATTATATTCCATCATTCTTGTTACACTAGTTAAAGAAAAGCAGTATTATAGGTATGTAGTGGAGCAGTTTGATGCTGTTCCCCCACATACCATATAGTATCGAGGCATTTTTCTTATTACCTTGAACTGTGCTAGGAGCGCTGGTTCCAGCGCTGGAAAATTGTGCCAGAACTGTTTTGCATCTTTACAGCTCTGCACACAGTGCACCCTCTCTGGCTCTTCTCCTTCCCTTGTGAGCTGGAAGAACATGCTGGCTGTTCCTCCCCTTACTGTTTCCATTTAATTTCTGTCTGCTTCTTGAGAGCTGGGAAAGAAGTGCTGCTGCTTCATCCACCCCATGAGCAGGTCCACTCCTTGGCCTGGCTGGGGGATGCAGTGCCAGGCAGGCTGGTGTGCAGCTAAAGAGCAAGCTTGATTGTTGTTCCTCTTTGCTCAGGGTGGCAGTTCTCAACCTCCTGGAGGACCTGGACATGGGGAGTTCTGCCATGTGTGGTTGTTTTTTTTTGTTTGTTTTTTTTTCTTTAAAATTCTCCTAAAGAATTGAGGATGGATATATTTTTCTTTATCTCTCATAAACACACAGCTTCCCTGTATTAAGGGACCATCATTGGGGTGATGAAGTCAGATCTCAGAAGGGAGAAAATAGCAGATTTGAGGTTTCCCGGGTAGCCACACTATGGGTTACCATGTGCATACATTTTAATGCTCTCCTTTATGGTCTCGATGGCCACATTAGTGTTTTCTCTGAGACTCCTAATTATCCAGCACACAGGAGGGACTCTACCTAATGATCAGCTCTTCAGTATTTTGTTTTTGTCCTTGTTGTGTGTGTATCCCAGGCCACATTTACTACATGCTGTTGAAGTGATGCTTTTGAGTTAGGATTATTAACTAACTCATGATCTTTCCTTTAGTTCTCCTTAGTATAATAGCTTAGCATTGCTCGGGCAATAATTACTTTGCCTTCCTCACCTGCAAACTGAGGGCATATCTTTAATTTTATAGATAAAGTAACTGAGATATGGAGACAAAATGTTACTTGGAATGCCTGATTTTAAAAGGTTTTCATTTTAAAGAGCCCTTACTATTACGTATCGTCAGGAATAGATCAAGGAAAAGGTCATCACATTTTTCTGACATATGAAGACAAGGAAGAAAGGCTGGGTTTTTTCCCTCTAATGTCATTCTTCTGAATTGCAGACCTGTCTGGTTGGAAATTCAGCTGGTGAAGGATGACATTTAATTTAACAAGGTCACATAGTGGAGAGAAATAAGTAACCTTAATAGTAGTCAGTCTCACCAACAATTAAGTCTTTATTTTATCAGGAACATGACTGCTCTTTCTGTGCTGTTTGTCTGCTCTGAGCTAGTGATGCTCTGCATGCTCACTTGTGGCTGCAGAAGGAGGTGGTTGCCACCTCCTCCATACTGATTTGAGCCAGAGTTAGAATCCTTGCAGCAGGGAAGTGTAAGAGAAGGCATCAGGGTGCTTCCCACCTTTCCCTCCTCTGAGCATTGTTTGGCTGCAGCTCCTATGGCTTTTTGAACATGTGGCACTGAGCAAGGCTGGCTAGCCCAGGGATGGGAGTGGGTGCCCAGGGCACCTCTTGGGCAGCCTGGGAGTGCTGAAATGTGATGCAGGATGGAACTGTGGTCTGGTATTCCTCTGAACTGCGTCGGGGAGAAATGGTGGTGTTGTCTTGTTCCATGTGCTCTCTTAGTAACTTCAGTTCAGTCAACCAACCTTAGCGTTTTTGCATTGTTCTCCTGGGACCTGAAGTAAAATGGTGGTAATTACATTACACGGTGGGTTTTTTCCTTCCAAAGGTTTGTGCCCTTTAAAGGGCATAAGGACTCACTGAGAGGTAGAGTGTCTCAGTCCAGCCTTTTGACTGACAGTGTGAAAATGGGTGTTTGCATATGGATATAAAGCAGTTAAATGGGGACAAGTTATGTTTACAGTTGCTTTAATTTTTTTTGCTGCCAGAAGAATGTGAAGGGCTTTAGTGTAAGGACAGCCATGTCCAGAGTCATCTAGCTCACCTAGTTGTGAACTCTGACTACAATATAATACTCATCCAGGGCAGAAGCATAAATCAGTTCTCCTCATTGAACCATGTAGTGAAGGTCAGTGGTATGCCTGTACTAACATCTGTCCTTGTGAGTAAATGGTGAGATGTGTACTGCTGTGATCTAAAGAACAATTTTTGTACGTATTAATCTCTCATTTATATTGGGCAGGTAAGGAAGGCTCTTTGCAGGGCAAAACATGCTAGAATAGAATAGTTGGGGTTAGAAGGGACCTTTAAAGGTTATCTAGTAAAATCAGAATGTGTTTTGTTCCATCAATGTCCTTGCTTATATCTTTGCTTTGTATCTTGTCAGGATTTCACAGCACCTGTACCTATGCAACTGCGTTGGATGTTTACTTAGAAAAACCAGCCCCAAATAAGCAGATGCTAACTCTTACATTTGTTCTTTCTATTCCTTTTCAAGCAATGAATACAGAAAAAAAATTGAAAAGACCACAAATGTCAAGAGAAATTACAAAATTAAATGAGAAGATAATCTGCAGTAAAAATACCCATCAGTGGGAAACAGTGGTGTGTTTTCACCATACTACACCATACTCTGCTGTGGTCCAACCACTGCTTGAGAAGAAATAGATTAAACCAAGTGTGAACTCGATATTTCTTGTTTTGTTGTCAGTGGCCATGCTGGACCTGATGGACATGTGAAGAAGTCCAAACCTTTTTCACTATGAGTCCCAGGACAAAAAACCAGCACTGTATGGGCAGTGGCAGAGATGCAGTTCCTGGTGAAGGGCTGTGTTTCTGTGGTGGAAGTTTTATCTGAGACAACAGCCTAGGAAGTGTGTATGACGTCAGGCACTGCTTTTGGTGAGAACTGGCTTTACCCTCTGGTAGCTGGGTAGACTGATGGCTTTGACTGCATTGGATATCTTTAGGAAGATAGGGTGGGAGCTTTGAAATTTTTTTGCCCCCAAATTATCTACACAGTCCTCCAGCAGATGAATTAAAGTAGTTTTTCTGACAGGTTAAATAGTAAATTAAGCATAGTATTTATTTATTAGGTAGTCTTTTAACACCATGAGGTTATATTTGTTGTTTTGTTATTCTGCCCCTTCCTGCATAGGTAACTCTGAGACAGCTTAGGGTAGAGGATACAGAAATTGGTGTAGAGAGGAAAACGGTTATTGGGATGCAGTCATGAGCTATTTCACGTGGCAGAAAGCAGGAAAGACATGAATTGCCTATCTACAGATTTTTAATTCAGCAAAACATTGTATTTGCTGCAAATACATGGTTCTTTAGGCTCCCTGGCCTGACAAGGATATTGAATAACAGAATCCAGAGGTTTTAAGAGATCTTGAATGGGTCAACTGCATAGTGCTAGTGGGGCTTAAAGGAAGGAAAAATCTGTCCTGGTCTTTAGCATGAGTTGTGTATGTAAGATTCAGGTGTAGCTCTGTGTGTAGTATTGATGAAACCTCGCCAGAAAGCTGTATTCAAGTTTTGTGCAATGTGGTTTAAGAAAGAAGCAGATTGATTTAAAATGACTGAAGAAGAGGTTCTTGAGAGGACTGGAAGACTTAATTGCGTGGAAAATGGGGAAATCACTGTGTTTGATTTGCCTCTGTCCTGCATCAGTTTGCTTTTGGCATGCCGTGAGCTGGAAGGCTGCTGCTGTGTTGCCAGTGGTTGCATTTCCCTGGCCTTTCTAAGGATGCTCGTGGGAGATCAAACCACCTTTTCTGCCTGAGGAGCTGTCTGGGAAGCTGAGGCACTCCTTTGCCTTTACACTTTAGAGACCTCTTGCTGAATCACTGCATTTTTAAGGTAGTGAACCTTTGTTAATAGCAGTGTTTCTGAAGTCACAGGCACCTTGCTGTGAAGCATTTGGGAGGCTGTTTAGTGCCTTTCTTCATGGTGCTGCTCACTGTCACTCACTGCATGGTGTATCTTCTCTTAGCAGGCGAGATTAAAACTCTTCACTGAGTCACGTCACTCATTTGCATGAATAAATCTCCTCTTGGTGATCACAAAAGACACCTAAATGGCAAATATAAGTACCGAAATGGAACAAAATGCACTAATACACTACTGCAGTCACTGATCGTAAGAAAAAGCAGTTTTAAAGTACTATTAGGTCCCCACTCCACCTGCCCAGTCCTCAGGGATACAGTTCCCTCATGGCCCCAGTTCAAGAAAGCAGTTAAATATTGATCTTAAGGATATTGTTATTCAAGGCAAGCCTTTTAGTACTTTCCTAAAGTTAAAGCCATGAGAAGGGGACTTAATCCTCTGTTGGAACTTCAGCATGTCCTTTTCTATTCTGAATATGGATGCTTTTTAAATTGAAGCCTGATTGGGTAACTGTGGGGAAAAATACTACTTTAGATCTCACCTGATACTCTGTTGTATAAAGAGGAAAAAGTAATCTTCAACAAGAAGTCTGTTTTTCCCATTTCCCAGTTTCACCTTTTTATTACTTATGATCTTGTTGATCATAGTACCCAGAGCTCTTTGCAGTACAGGCACAGGTTACAATGCTAAAACAAAACAGACAGACGCTTTGCGCTTCTTCCAATAAATTCCTTCTAAATGCCCCAGCCAGGGCATGGGAGGGAGGCAGCAGGGCTGGCTGCTGGGTGTGAGAGGGAGCTGGGTGGCAGGAATTGCTGCCCCATGCCTGCCATGCACCCCAGTCCTTGTTCCCCCTGCCAAGCTCCCCAAGGCTCCCATTCCTTTGGGAGGGGACTGCTGTAGGCCAAGATCATAGTGTCTCCAGCTTTGCTTCCTTTGCACCCCCTCTGCCCTATTACTGTGCAAGTAGCTGTTCTGACTGGTTTTCTGACTTAAATAAGAACCCTCTGTGAATTAAGTGAAGACCTTTGGTTTCCATTGTGACTTAGGCTAGATTTTTTTTTTAATGTCCTCTATTGGTAATTGGGAAGGATCATCTGTTGTACCAACTGACTCCCAAATAACTATGTGTTAATTAGGTGGGTTAACAGTTGGTCCTGCTCTCTGGTCCTTCTAGCTGTTCTCTTTTTTTCAAACAAGGAGAGAAGTATTTGCAATCATTTTTCTCTTCCAGAGTTCCTGTTTATGCCGTAGAGCTGCAGACTGTTCTGTTCATTATTTTTTTTTTTTTTGTAAGAAATAACATGCCTCAGAGTTTCTTAATGTGTTGTGCACCCAATCAAGTGAACCAAAAGAATGTAGCTACACCATTTGTTACCATTCATTGCTTGTTAGTGTTTGAAGATGTTGCATACAGGTAAGTGACTGCTGTGCAGTTGCTGATGTTTTGATTAATGTACGTATCTGACTGGAATGATTTTGCTGCCTTGTTTTTGCACTGCTTCCTTTTTATTTTGGACTCAAATATCTGAATCACAAAAGGTACATCCACACTGTGGTGCAGAAGCCTGGAGTTCCTGAGGCTTGTGTGTCGTATTTTCAGTGTGGGAGAGCAATGAGGATAGACAGTGTGTTTTGCTCTACTGCTGTCACCCACCCAGGCATGCTGTGTGGGCAGAAAGAAACTGTCCTCACAGATTTTAAGTGCCCTTATGTTTCATTTTTATTTCTCATTGTTTTTTTCTCATAAACAAGGTCGAGAAAAAGGGAAAAAATGAGAAGGTGTTGGAAAAGCAGGGGTATGGGGCAAACTGACCAAGTGTTTGTTTCATTTATGCACTGAAGCTCTGTCAGAGTGGCACATGCAGGTCTTGGTGAGGATGGAGAGCTCAGTGTCTTACTATAGGGATCCTGTCACCTAAAATAAGGAGGTGCTCAGCTAGGTGCTGGAAGGGGAAAACTGCTTGTGATATGGATTCAGTGTGACAGAGGAACTTTGGAGAGAGATCTGAGTGCAAAGGGAAAAGACAAATATCCTGGAAGATAACTTCACCTGCTGCTCTCCAAAGGAGACACTAGCAAGGAAGGGCTATGCAGAAAGATATGTGGCAAGATGGATAGTCTGGAGGGATGGGACTAACAGGGGAGACAGTGCTACAGGAGTGAAGGCTCTTGGAGATTTGATATGTAGGGGGAGAAAGAAGGCACTACAAAACAATTAAATTGGATTTACTGATTCACAAATTTTTACCTTGTGTCCCTTTTAAGTTCTACAAGTCTTACAGAATGGAAATCCAGAGGCAAATTGACTTCTTGTAAGGAAGAACATGAATGAGTGCACATCACACTCTCTAAACAGTTTTCAGAGGAAAAATGCAACATGCATTTGGTTTATAATCTTCAGAGAAGACAGTTGTCAGTGAAGACCTTGATAGTGCTCTCACTAGTGTAGTAGGAAAACTGTGTATTCATCATCCAGGGAATCAATGCCTAGAGCCTACAATAAATGTGGCTTTTGCTCACTTAAGGGGCTACTACATCTGGGACAAACTGGCAATTAATGTCATTAACTATTAATGTTTGATTGTGTTAGAATCTGTATTTAATGATTAATAGCAACATCAGTGTATACTTATAAGAAGTTGTTAATGGCTGTAGAACAATTTTCTGGCTGAGGAGAAAATTGGTTGCTTCCTGTTAAGTGTCAACTCAGTGCTGCTTTAGTCAGAGATGTATTTCTAAGTAGGCAGCGTTGTTTACTTGTAAAGTCAACTGAACTTAGAGAAATTGCCATAAACACATTTCAGAAAATTAAAGCTAGATAAATAGAGCTGAAAGAGAACTTGACATTTTTGTATTGTCTCTTGCCATAGCTGTAAATGAACTTAGTTTTGTATTAATATTTTCCTCATCCTTATCATAGGTTGATGAAAACGAGCACTGAAAAGTTCAGTAAGAAGGAAAATTCCTTTTAAGTCAAACACTCCCAAGTGTTTTGCTCATCTGTAGTGAAGAAGGACAAACACTCTGATCTGTGCTTTCTCTCCCCATGCAATTGCACGTTAGTTTCTTTCATGTAATTTCATCTAAGAGTAGTAAATCTGTGGTTGATTTTATTCACATAAAGATTATTCATGTAAGGATTATTCTTTGATTGTGCAACACAGTGAATGAAATCATACATGTTTTGAGTTGATTTTCCAAAGCTGTCATTTCAATAATCCAAATTGGATTGCTGTCCAGGGGACCCTGAGTTTTGTTTAAATGAAAATACCTGAAAAGCACAACTGGACAAAAGAGAAGGAGGTGCCATGTTGAAGACAATATTGTGTTTGCATATTTGTTTAGCTTTTCAATACCCACTCTTATCCCAGACAAAAATAGTGTCTCCAGACATGTCTGCCTTGTTTAGCTTGGAAGGACAGGGTTTATATTACAGACACTCTGAAAGCTGGAGAGAGAGATCACCTTTTTGTTATTTAGGTTTAAGATTTAACAACCTCAAAGACTTGGATGTTATGATGGGCTTGAGAGTGTGTAGGAAGCTGCTGTAGGTACAGAGACTGCCCTTGGTTGTAATTATTATTCTGAGCTTTGTAAGGCAGCCAGGCCGTTCTGTGCATTGTTCCCCTTCGTCGGAAGCAAGATGTTGCACTGTAGCAATTCACTTCTTTTTCTCTGCATTTTTTTTGAATGTAGTCTTTGTATCTGGCACACTTCTTCAGGAGCTGCTTCCTAGGGAAGACTTTTAGGCTTAGCATGGGCTAGTGTATGGGAAGTGCAACATATAAGCTTTATCTTGGGCTCTTCCAGTAAGTTCAGGTGACCTTGGGTAAGTTGTTTAATACCTTCATGCTTTTGTTTTCTCTCCTGCTCTCTGGCATTGTTTGTTTAGTTGGGATGGAATCTTTTACTGAGCACAAGGGAAAGCTCATCTTAGGTGGCCATCAGAGTATTAATGCAAATGAAAAAGAAGATTTTTTCCTCTTTAGTTGTAGAACATTGACCATGAAACATGCTAGCGTTCTTTTGTTTTCCTTGTTTCTTCTTTAATTACTAGTTTTCCTCTTGTTGGGCTTTTCTCTTTATTTTGGATCAGAAAGCATCTGCTTTATGCATATGCCTGATATTTCCAGTTGGTGATCAAACTGGGGGAGATGAGGCAAGAAGAATGTTAGGTTGGGCTAATCTGATTGAAATTCGAAGATGTTTTCTTACTGCAATGAAGGGAAACTGAATTTTTCATTTTAGGACAAATGCACTGCTTCTGATGTGTCAAAATAGTTTATTCTGATCTATCCAAAGCTAATTGTCTTGACATTTGCAACATGTGCCGGTTTCCCTCTCTAAGGGAAAGTGAAGTTCTCAAAACAAGGCCTGGAGCTATGTTTCCCATTGCACAAGGACTGAGTTCACCACACAGGACTTCTTCCTGGTGGAAGGGTGCTCACATGGCAAGCCATGGAGCAGCCACCATCCTTTGTCTGAGGTTCAGAGCAGGAATTTGAATCAGGGTTTCTAAGATATCTCATGTGGGGGACAAGACCAGTGCCAACAGAACAGTGTGGAACTTCCATAGCTGGGGAGGGGCCAGGGTTGTTGGGGTAGAAGAAGGGAACAGTGGTTTGCAAATCTAACATTAATTTGGGGGTGGGGAGGTGTTTATTTATAAGAGCTTGAAAATTTAGTATTGTGGAAGTGCCAGTATAGTTTATTCTGGAACTGCTGAAATAAACTGTTAAGAGATACATACATTTTTTTGGTAATATTTTGCTGAACCTGAATCAAATAAGCCCAACAGTTAAAAAACAATTTTTCTTTTGGTGTAGCCTAAGTGTTTGGCAAAATTCACCTGCATATACCTGTTGTTTTGGTTACCCTGACAAAATGAGTTGTCTAAAACAAAAGTTGAAAAATATTAAGTCTGCTTCTCACCTTATAGACAAATGCCAACTCTCTTTTCTGCCAGCTATGGGTTTTATAGATGAATGCAGTGGTTACATGAGTTAAAAATAAGACTGTGTGTTGGCCTAAGGATTTGATAATATAAAAACCCATTTTGTCTCCATTGCATTTACTTGATTCTAGTACACACAGCAGACTAGTCATGGAACTCTAACAGTAGTGAACCGATTATTATTCACAAAGTAGTTGAGACAGAAGAGTTAGAAATATGGAGTGGGAGTGACATTTATAGTGTTGGCTGTGAAATACTCATGGAAATCCAATTCTTTCATAAATATTAATTTGACATTGGTTTATCATTTAATATGTAGAATTGCTCAAGATGATGAAGACGCTTTATTACAGGTGCGTAGCCTTAGGAAATATTTCTGTCTGCCATTAAAAAAATGTCTGGAAAAAGATATGAATAGGTTTTAAGTTATGAAAAGTAAAGAGGACTGAACATGAAGTTAATTGGGGTTTAGAGCACATAAATAGGGCCAAATTCTTCTCTGTATCTACATAAATGGAGTCAAAGCCCATTCTGAATGAAAAGGGCATACAACTTCATTTCTCTCTAAATTGTCAAATACCTTCAAGGCATCATAGCCCTGAGTTTGAAAATGCTCATGTGCAAAGTACAGGCTTTGTTTTACTGTGGCTCATGTAAAAATATCTTAACTGAGCAACCAAAATTACTCAGAGGTGACCACCTGATTCCTTGACTACGTTAAAGGCAAGTTATTTTCTAGCCTGTTGCTTTTGGGCTATTTTGGAGGCTGCAGTGTGCAGTCAAAACTGGTGGTTATTTGTGTTGGTGTTAACAGGTCTCATAAGGTAGGCTACATAGTAAGTGATACTGTTTTGTGGGATGCTTAGGAACGAATTAGATAGTCAATACCACTAATGGGCTGCTGAAAGAGGACCTTAGAGTATTTAAGAAATGTGAAGCTGAGTTACCTGTGTGTCTTTAATCATTCTTGTGTGCAAAATAATCCCAGTACAGGAGTTTTGCAAGCATAAATGTCTTAGGCCATGAGAAAAGATAAAACCAAGAAGGAACATTAAGGGCAGAATAATAGCATTTAACATTCTAGTATTATATTTTCAATACCCACAGCATTCCAGAAATGTTGATCTTTCTAAGCTCTGGGGAGATAGTTAGGAGTAACGCTTTCCCCATTTTAGGTTAAGGGGACATTTTGACTACCATTCTGTCCTACTTCATGGGTCCTTTGTTCTGAGCAGCAAAACAAAGCAGCTTCAGTGTGAGCTTCCTTTGGTGGCTGATCTGTGTATGTGACTTCCTGTCCTGTTCCAGCAGAATCTGAAGGGCCCTTTCAGAAGCATGGTTTCCACTGTTGGGAAGTGGAGGCCTGTTCTGGGTTGCAATCTTGGTCTGCACTTGCCGTCTCTCTGTAAACAAGGAAACATAGATGAAGTGACTTCATTTAAGTTAAGTGGACCTACAGACTTCCTGAACTGAGTTTCCTGAAAAAGGAATATTTCCAGAGAGGGATGCTTCCAAAATTGTTCTTCATGCTTTCTTTCCTTTTGTTGCTTTTTCTTGCCACATTATTTTTATGGTATTCTCCAGGTCATAGGTTTGTTGTCATAGTGATGATACTAATCTCTGTAAAATAGTGAAATAATTTAGTTTTTTGACAGCAGGAAGGGAAAAGTAGATCGAACTGTTGATATGCAGTATCATAAGCATTCTTCTTGGCAGGAAACTTGTACAGATGAGAGATCTCCTAACAAAAACCAGACTTTTATCTTCATGGGGAGATTTTAATCAAGTTTTGGATTAGTAAAGGTTAAGACTGTTTAAAACTGTAGCTTACTTGCCTATTCTAGATCCAAGCCTCTTTTTTTTTAAGGCACATGGTACTATATTTCCTTTAAAAAAACCCCAACCAAACCAAAAAAAACCCCTAAAAATTGGAAGTTAAAAAAAATGTTCCTGTAGCGTCCTTTGGTAACTATTTTGGTTTGACATGTTAATTATAGCCTAAAGGCTTCAACATCACTTTAAACCTGGTACCTATATATAGTAGAAAGTTGTCTTTGGTCCCAAGAGCTTGCAGTTAAAGAGAACAGACGGTGCCGGTGTTTGAAGCAAGCACGTGGACTGGGGTCACTTCAGCTGAACCTGTACTCTCAGAGCTGCCAGTACTAGCTTGTATCATAACTTCCTACAAGGTGCAGTTGGTCCTGTTGTAATAGAGTGGTTTAAACTTGCTTATGTATGAGTGGTCTGTTCGCTGTACAAGGCAGGCAAAGCTGGCTCAACCTGGAGATAAGTTTGTCTGAAAATTCCCTTTTCTTGTTGTGTTTTAACTGTATAGATTGATTCCCACCCCTCCCATCCCCCCTAGACTTTAACCACTTGGGTTCATTTTCTTCTTGCTGGGCTCATACTTCAGGCCAAAGGTATTTAAGAAAAGATTTTACTGAAAGTCCCAACTAAAATAGCTCAATCTTGTGAGAATGCAGGAGAGGTAACAGCTGCAGATTGCTCCATGAGAAAGATCCTTCCAGCAATCCCAGGACACTTCTAATATGATGGGAATGCCTGGAGGAGTATTCCTCAAAGAGGGTCCTTTTTAGCTTGTGAATTTATAACCCCTTTTGGCTTTGGATGTGTAGCAGCTGTGAAAAGTTGATTTTCTTTAAAACCTTGGAGGAAGTTCCTCTTAACAAGGTAAGAAATGTGATGATAGGAACCTCACTGTGAAATTGCAATTGAAGGCAAACCATTTAAATCACCATTGAAGGCAGCTATGAAGTTAGTCCTGAACACTCTCCTTACTTAGTTTATCTTGAAATAAAACTACTGTGACCTGTCTCCACGAAGGGCATCTTGCAGGAAAACATCCCTTTGCTGTCAGAGAAGAGCAGTGGTCAGTTCACCTTCCACCAGAGTCCAGGGTGTGCTGTACTGCAACACTCAGGTTACTGCAGTGAATTGTCCCTGAAAGCATTTAACCAGTGAGTTCCAGTTGCTGTGTTGCCCCTTTACTCTTGAGGATAACATTTATTGTTACTAATGTGGGAGAAGGGATTAGATGGTTTCTGTTTTACTATGAATTTCAATATTTTTTTCCCTTTTTTGGGGGAGAGGGGCAGTTTTAGAATTAGCTGAGTTGTATTTTGAGGAAAAATTGAGCTCTTGCACATTGCTCTCAGCTGTGAAACATTGTTGGCTGGTACCCTGTGCATATCCTGGCTGTTGGTGCTAATGTTCTCTGAAAACACTGAAGAGAAACAGTTACTCAGAAATTCCAGTGACACATAGTTTGGTCCTTGACTGATTGTTATAACAAGCATCTTTGTAGGAATGTGAGCAGGCTATACTCCAGAGTGCCCATTTGTATTTCTTTATCACATACTTTGAATGCTGAACAAATTAGATAAATTTTGATAAATTTTCAATTAGCATACTGGGGTTTTTTTTGTTTGTTTTTACTCCTCCTTCTACCTCCACTCAAATCTGGATTCAGACACATTTGAATTTAGCTATTTAGGTAACTTATTTCTCTCATAACATCCTCTCAGTATGAAAATGAAATCCTCCAGCAGTGGGCTCTTGGTTATCAGTCCAGTCAGAGCCCAGCAGCTGGAGGAGAGAGAGGGACTCTAACTGTGATCACATTCGCCCAATCTTTGTTTTGCTAAAGTAGCAAAATGATATTTTAACTGTAACTGAAGGTGGGTTTTGCCTTCAAAGTTGCACTGTTCTACTTTCCAGCCTGCAGATTAAGTTTTAAAATATTTTCTTAATTGAAGTCTGAATATGAAAGCTCCTTTTAAGGGTCTCCTTCTTCAGGTAAATTGGCTGAGTACTGTGTCCATGCATGATGCTTTTACTTTTTTCCCTGATAAAACTTTTTTTTGTATGTGGGGTAGTCACACTTTTTTGACTAGTTTTATATACTGTTTGCGGAGACAAATTGTATATTGAGAGGTGGCAGAAAGTGACTGCTTAGTACTACTCTTCTGGTTAATAATTAAAATAACAGAGAGAGCTAGTTGAAATAAACACTTATTTTTCTTCCAATTATACCAAGATAAAACTTGCAGCAGTATCAAGCAGCAGGCAAGACTACAGTATTCAGAACTTAACAAGGCCTTTTCTTCATGAGTGGTTGCTACTCAGACTGATTTGCCATCTGCTAGATTTTAATCTATAGGTGTTCATGTAAGAGGGCCATAAAAAAATTTTGGCAATACACTTGTGATTACAGTCTTAGGTCTCTTTTGTTTTCTCTTTTTGATGCAAATTACCTCCTTCAAAATAAAATCTAGTTAAAATAGTGCTGGGGTGCTAGTCCAATAACATCTTGTGCCACTTCACTACCAGTTTGAGATGTAGTAATGGATTAATTAAATTCTTTGGATTTTATAGTCAATACAACACATACTGGTTTCCATTCATGTGTGCTTTATGAATGTGATGCTGTGTGTGTTAATGGATTCACATCATTGTACACCTTGTTAAAATCAGGTGTGCTAGGATTGGCTGTGTTAGAAGGACAGTTGTCTTAAAAATAAGACCCCAAATTCAATAATTTAATATATAAAAAAACAAATGCTTTACATTGTATTTAAAATAAACTTAAAAAAATTGTCAAGTGCCAGATTATGATAAAGGTGTTTTTGTCATTCTTCCTGTTCTGCTTTTACAGGAAGTAGGCAAGTTGGCTAAAATATCCACTCAGCTTTTAAAACAAATGAAGCCCAACCACCCCCCTCCCGCACCTCCCCAGCCCAATTAACAAAAATCCCAAAACTTTCTGAGGACTTTCTGGAGACTACTGCTCTTTGAGTGGAGACCAGAGAAGAGTAAAGCAGTTGGTAGCCCATCTAAGATGACCATATCTTGAACATGGAATGAAAGTGTTAGTCTTGACATGTTGTACATTTTGAAAATCATATTAGTGGAAACCAGAAGTGTCTTGAGCCATGCATGGTGTTTGTAGGCTTATCTGGTTTAAAATTGCATGTACCTGTTAAAACAACCAAGAACCAAGATGGCAGGGATTTACACAGATCAAAAGGCCTGCTCAGTAGAAAAGCTCTATGACTTTCCTTATTGCAGAGCCTAAAAATGGCAGTGTTGAGATAAAAGGAGCTTACCTACTGCTGATTTTGTAATGGAAAGTTTATTGATTTTTCAGACATCAAATAAGTGTTCACTTGCTTATTAATTTATTGGCACGCTGATGGGATGAAGGAGCCTCTATCTCTCTGTGCAGAGCCCACTCAAGCTGTCCCTAGCAGTGCTAGGCTGTCAGCAGCCCCACCCAGCCTGATTCAAAGCCTGATTATTCAAAATACACCAATGGGCCTGGGCTGCAGCAAGGTCTGGACTGCACCAGGAAGGGCAGTTAGCTCTGGGACAGGGCTCAGGCTGTCACTGAAACTCCAGACTTGGGAAACAAGTTGGCGTCTGTCATTGCCATGTCTATGAATTATGAGAGTGAGCTTGGGATGGCAGATTTGCTGAGCTGCATGCGTGTTCTAGAGAAAACAGACTGAATTGGCCTTGGTAGAGATTTGAGCACTGATGGTAGAAGCAAAATTTGCTATGGAGAAAGAAAAATTTTTCGAAGATCGGTAAGCTCTTGGATGCTTTTGCTGTTTAAATATTTTTGCATTTCTCAATACCAGTGGATTAGTAACACTTTTATTCGTTTAGGAACATAATTCCCCAGCATCTGTCTTAGCGAAAAATCATACTAAGAAGGTATTGCTTCTAAGAATTTCTTTACCCATTTGAAAGCAAGTAAGTGGAGACCAAGGCAGTTAAGGTTACTGTGCGGGATGATAGCCTTGCTGTTGCGGCTACAGCAATCTGGTCCCATGAGCTACCTCTTTAGGTGAAAGAACAGGCCATACTGCCACTGGCCCAGCACTTTGAAACTAGTACAAACCACATCTAGAAGAGGGCTTTAGACAGGACAGTAATGTTGCAAGTAATCATACTGCTGCTGTTTATCTGCAAACCTCTTTTGTGTGGGGCTGGCCCTGCTGGCTCTGGGGGAAGATAAAACTGAGAAATTCCTCAGTAATGTATGTGCACTCACTTGTGTATACAAAGACCTGCATCACATGGGTTTTCCATGTTTGGTGATGGAGTTTCTGCCAGACCATTTGGCACACATTTTATCAGGGATTAGAAGAGAAAGGAAATGTCCTTGAAAAAAAATTAAGCAGTTAAACACTTTGAAGTTACATTGCTGGTGCTTTCTTCTTTGATCTCCAGATGTACCAGTCACTTTTATTCCCATGCATGCAATTATTAATTGCTTTTATATTTAATGTTTTAAGAGGGAACACTGTTTTACCTTTAATCAGCAATAAAAGTGCTGTGATCCCATTGATTCAACCTGCAGCTCTAGAACTTAGGTAATAAGATCATGAGCTTTAGGTTTTTCCTGGAGAATTGTGGCCCTGTAGCTGTGACTTGTAACAGTGAATCCTCAGCTTACATCTCGTTCCTTCTCCAAGGTTTTAAGAATGTTGCAATTTGTATTTGTTTCAGCTATGGCATGGACTTTCCCACAGTAAGAGAGAACTACGGAAATTTCCAGGTTCCCCATGTAGGGTTAAAAAAAAGTGTGGGATGGAAGTTGTTACTCATGCCCTCTGCTACAGTGATTTGTTTCCTGGATCCGCCATAAGCCAAAGGCCCGATTTTATAAACAGTTCTAGAAATCAGACTACCAAAGTGAGACCTAGTTATTGTTTCAATTAGAATACTGTGTTCTGTAGAAATCAGCCCACGTGGAGAGGGAAAAGGAGCTACTATCCAACCCAGTAAAGTTCTTGAGGTGCTGATGTGTTGTGGGACTCCCCTGCTGTAACCCACAATACTGACTCGAAGAAATGCTGCCAGATGCAAATATACAGTGCCTTTCACTCTACTTTGAACCACTTTGGACTGGCTGTGGACTCGGGCAAATACTGCTGTAGGGATTGCACATAGGTCATACTGAAAAAAAAAAAAATCTGGTTTTAGTTATAAAAATGTTGTAGCCCTCAAACTGGTAAATTTTAGAAGTCATCACATCCCTTAATGAGCTGTGCTTACATTTGGTCATCCTACTCTCAATTTATAGTTCTTTGAAGTGATATCTCTCCTATTTGGAATAAAAGTTAAATGGTTTAAGAATATTGTTGCAGTTTGCTTTGTATGTGGTGCTTAAAAGACAGTACTATTGACTGGCTTTTCTTTGCGACAGCAGAATGCAGCAGTCGGGGCTGTTTGCCCTGAATTACAACACAGACTGTGGGACTTGATAAGAAGGCACTGTGTGGGAGTAAGATAAAATTATATCCTTGGGATTATACTAAAAATACATCTGTGAAAACAGTGTTTTCATGGAACGGTTTGATTTAACCTGTCCTTGAAGACAGCACACTTCTTTTTGCCTGGTACTGTTTTATCTTGCCTCACAGATGGCACATGGGGAAAATAAAGCACAGTGATAATGGTCAGCGCCCTGTGTATCTGAAGCTTTGCAAGCAGCAGTTGCACACTGTGTTTATAACCTCAGGCACTGCATGATTTTTATACTTATCCCTGCTTGTCAGACCAGGATTCCCACTGGGTAAAAGGGCTTGTTTGGGCTTCTGTCTTAGGACCAGTAGAGGAAATTATGTGTGTTTTTCAGAGCACCTTGCTGGAGTGTTGCCTCTACACTCGCATGCTGGAAATGACAGCTCAAAGTTAGGATAATGTTATGGAAACAAATAGGCACAAGAGCACTCCAAAATAAACATAGCTTTTGTTTTGCATAAAAAGAAAGTTAATTAGAATATTTGCTGCTTGGAGCTTCATGTATAAAAATCAGTATAAAGTAAGAAAGATTTAACTCCTGTTATTGTAAATCAAGGTGCAAAGATTGTTCACTCTATTGTAATCATCCTTGTGCTTAGGCTGTGGAGTTCTGTGTGTCTTAAGTCTCTCCCAGGGTCTTGGGGAATGTGTGAATTTGCTTACAAATGTTGAGCCATAGCCTACCTTCTATCTAGTCTGGGAGAGGGAGGAGAAATCTACAGTCTCTCCCTTGCTTTACATCCCTGGAACATCTTGTATATCCAGATTACATTATTTTTCTTGGTAAGAAATGAATCATCTCATTTGAAAAAAAGTGCATGCCCAACTTAGCTCAATGCCTGGGACTGAACTTCTCTTAGTAGAAAGAAGGATTCAGTCCCCTCAGCGTGGTTGGTTTGTTGCAGTTAGAACCTGGACTACCTGAAAGCAGGAAGAAACCACCAAATGTTTGTGTTTCCAAGGGTGTTCTGGCGTGATATTGTGGTAAAGATGATGCTTCTGGCTGTGTGATGTTGTTGCATTTTTATCTCTTGAGGGCTTCATGTAACCAACAGTGTGAGCTGAAGAATTAGAGAGAATGTTTTACTGCAAGACTCTTTTCTTAGGATAAAATCAGGTAGATAGGGTTATGTGATGCTGCATGGGTCATGTAATTTTAAATAGTAACACTGAACACATCATGGCCTGTGCTTGTATTATGTGATCTTCTAAATGGAGCTAAGAAGTATTTTATGAACAGCAAAATTATCTTATAATTATTCAAAAAATTATACTTAATCTGCAACATAAAGTAGGTGTTAATACAATGCCACATCTTGTACCGAGACATCTGCAATAGAAATGGACCCGGGGACTAGCAAGCATACAGAGGAGGTGCTGCATGGTGGCTGTGATAGTGACCGGTCAGTTTGACTTCTAAGCAACACTGCTGGTGGTAAAACAGATTGCCAAGGAGCCCTATGCGCACTTCTGTAGGGCTCCTCAGTTACCCACTCTGTGCATCATAAAGGCTAGGTCTAGCACTAAATGAGTGTATGGTCTGAGCATCTCTCCATCTGCAAGAAGGGAACAGTGCTTGGTCTGATCTGCATTCAAGGAAGGCTTCCCATGGTTTCATCTGTCTTTAGGTCAAAGCAACAAGGTCAGATGGAAACACAACTGTTCCCTTCCTTAAAGGGTTTCTTAATTTAACAATCTGATTATATTCTTTCACCTTATTTTCTTGTCAGCTAATAATATTGCTTCCCCTTTCTGTAAGGGAAGGTTTGCTGTTGTTTAAATACTTCTGCAATGCTAATAGGAAAGAGTAGGATTTGGTGGTGCATCCCTTTTCCAGTTTGATTTTGAGTTACTCCCTGTTCCTATTCATCTCCCTTCCACCTCTACCAGTAACCATGAAACAGTCAGTCTTGTATGAAATGAAAAATAAAGATTAGAGAGATCAGTAGGCAACATTTATCCAAAGCCTTTCTATGAGAGCCATAATAAAATTGAAAGTCATTTATGTAATGCTCTGCATCCACTGAAGCTCTTCCTTTAAATAAAGAAATCGGGTGTTACTGTCAGCATTTGTCGTGCACGGTGGGATGCTGTGAATTTGAAGGAGTCCAAATGGGTCAAGCCTGTGATGCAGTACTCCCAGGCCTGTCTAAGTCATGAGAACTACATAGAATGGGCTTCTAAATGTTGTCCCAGAGAGTACATATTCATTGGGTGGAGATAGAAACAGACCTTTCAAACTTCTTTTTCTCTCTGAGCTGTGTTATTGCACTTCACCTTAAGCAATGGTTGTCTTGCCTGCTGTGGCAAGAAGGGCTAGAGCAGACACTAGTGGAAATCAGGAGTGAATAGCCCAAAACTGCTGTGGGGAGTGAGTGAGTGTGTACTTGTTGGGCTCACTGTTTAAAAACATTGTAAACCTCTTTCAGTGGAGAAACAAAGTGCCATTCATCTAGGATAAACTATTTCAGGAGCAAGTCTTCCTGGCTTTACCACCTCTGGAGTAGTCTGGGCTGCAAGCTGAGATGGCAGTAGCCCTGTGTTGCAAAAGGGACTGAGGGGTGCTGGCGATGATTATAGCTGAGTAGGGCCAGGAGCTAGGGAGAGAGTGGCAGGCCAGGAGCTACCGTCAGCTTTCCCAGGAGATCAGACCAAATTTGGGATGATGGATGGATCACCTTCTTGTTGCCTCCTTCTCCCTGCTTTTTCTCTTTGCTGCCTTAGGTGAATGACTTGTTTAGACTGAGGGCCTGATTTCAGCCAGGGTAGCATGTGGACCACAGGTACCTAGTCCATGGACTACTTCTAAAGAGTCTATTGAAAGGAAAAGCAATTTCCTAGTCAGACTTAAATACGCTTCAGAACACTTCACACCACCACTAGAAAAAGTATAGTCCAGACATTAAAAAAAAGTTTGAAAAACACTGTGTATACACAGCTGGTTCACCTGGTGCTTTCCTGTCAGCATCCAAATGTTCCCTTTTCATAGAATCACAGAGTGCTTTGGGTTGGAAGGGACCTTAAAGACCATCTAGTTTCAATCCCTGTGCCATGGGTAGGGACACCTTCCACTAGACCAGGTTGCTCAAAGCCTCATCCAGCCTGGACTTGAACATTTCCAGGGACAGGGCATCCACAGCATCTCTGGGCAACCTGTTCCAGTGCCTCACCACCTTTTCCGTGAAGAACTTCTTCCTGATATCCAATCTCAATCTGTTCTTTTCCACTTCTGAGATATGTATCTGTGGGAGAGGAGTGGATATGCCATTTCTGTGTGCTCCCTGCTACTTGTCATCTGAATAAATGTGTTTCTCTTGCTGAGTGGCTGAGTGGGGCACATGCCAAGGTGCAATCAGGTTTTGCTTCACTGGCATGAAAGATCAATCTGACTCAGCATTTTTGCTTCCAGTGCTTGCTCTCTCCAACTGCCCCCAGGCATCTGGCTTAGGCTCTGAGCATTGTTATAGCTTGTATTTAGAGTTAATTTCTGTGCTACTTACTTTAGCATTTAAGATGTTTTTGGACACCTGTGTCAAACATTACCTTGTTCCACAGGCTACAAATGACTGAATTTTGGATGTGGTTGGAGCTGCTGGCACTACCTTTGCTTCCCTACACAACTGAGAGGTCATTGAAATGCTGCAGTAAATGTTGAGAAGCGGCCTGAATTTTAATTCCCGATAGATTTCCTCTTCCACATTCCATGCCTTTTGAGATTCCAGTTTTGCTAGAAGTCATAATTACTTACAAACTACCTTCAGTTCACCTGCTGCTTCCTGGTGTGAATAAAGTCAGAACACGGGGCTTTGCCCTAATCCTCCTGAGACAGACCTGGAACAGCTCCTCACGTCAGAGATAGTGCCTGGCTCCTTCCTCATGCTGGCAGGCGGAAATCACCCAGGAGCACTTCAGTGTGCCGTGTTCCTGAAAAACAGGTAGTTTGTCCTCCTGAAGGATATCCTAAATATCCTCTTTCAATCCTAAATAATGTTACTGAATTCCTGGGATGAAGTTGAATTTCCCTCAGCACCTTCTCCACACTATAACAGAAGAACCAAAGGCATCTGTAGGTCAGCAGCAGCTTTTTCTTTCTTGGTTTTTTTTTTTTTGGGGGGGTGGGGTGGGGGGTGAGGAGAGAAGCAGAGCCTTTCTGGAAAAGGATTAAGATTAATTTAGGTGGTTAGTCTGTGGTACAGCTTGCAGCTTTTACTTTCTACTTGTTTGACTGACTTCTTCACCATCCTGCCTGTTCAGTTGTCTTGATTTTGCAATTTCAAAACACAGTAAACTGGAATGGTTGCATTCAATATTTACTTGCTTATAACAAGATTGTCTTTCCTTCTAAAATCCCCATTGCACCATAGTATGTAACAGAGTATCTGCAGGCCTTAATCAATCTATGGAGTGGGGGTGGTTTTGGTACTATTTTTTTCCTCTTTCCTTTATTATCTTCTCCTTGTTGTTTGACAGAAGAGGCTAGTATGGGGAGGATCCAGTTTTGACAGAGGTCTATTTAATAGTTTCCTCTGAGTAGTTGTGAAGGAAATTGTAAATACAGTGTGGCCAGCACTTGTGGTATATTTTACACAAACTCAGTATCAACCATCTCTTTGTAAATATACTAGCCCTTGGTTTTTGGAGGTCTGTCTTGTTTCCTGGCACTGCCATTTTCATTTCACAGGCTGTATTAAAACCCTTTGTTGTTTAGAAATATCTTAAGGGCTTAAAATACTCCTGTATTGTAATTCTGCTATACATCTTCTGAATAATGCATCTTTGACACAGGTTTGTTTATGGAAGCAATCAAAAAACCACATTTCTTCTTAAGAGCTGTTATAGTCTAGTTTAAACACAGGATGTAGCAATCTGGCATTTCACAGAGTTATATGCAATCATGTAGGTGAAGCTGTTTCTCTTGTATGTATTTTCCACAGCCCTCTGGATTTTTTTTTTTTTCATAGCAGATCTGCCTCATTGTTCATTTGCAATTGCAAATAGCTCCACTGCAAAAGCACTCAGAGGTGCTTTAATAAAACCAATAGCTACTTATTAAAAGATGACCATAAATCAGTAGGTCTCCAGAGTAGATTTAGTGGTTTGGATATATTCCAAATGAAATTAAAATCACAGTATAGCCATTAAGTTTATTAAGAAAGTATGTTGTGGGATGAGAAGCAAAACACCTCAAAAAACCCCGAATTCTACCTCCCCTCCCTAAAATGTAGTCAGGATATGAGAAACTGCTATCATTAAAACATAAATGCCTTGTGTCCTACATTAGTAAGTAATTATTCCCCAAAAAAAGAAGTGCCAGAGGCTTCCACTATTGCATGAGGGACTTGGCTAGAATTTATTTTTACAAGAAGATCCTTGGCTACTGCAGTAAGGACTGACTGTAGAAAAGAGGGAGAACAGGTAATGAAGGTTGTATTATGTGAGACACAGATTGCTAAGCATTTATGGATATAATACAAGAGGCACAGCTGCTGCACTCCGCTTCAACTGAAGTCTCAGGTGCATATGCTGCTGAACTGGACTAATAGATTTCCTTACCACACTATTACCATTTTGAGGGGCAGCTACTCAGTTGCTCAGCATCACTGGAGTTGTAATTATTCAGAGTGTGCAAGACTCTGCCTGGGTTTTCTGTCCATGCTAACAGAAGTGAGGAATGCGGATGGTGGCAGGCACAAGATAATGCTCCGCAGGAGGTGCTGAGGACAGGCTCCGGAGAACTGAGTCCTGCAATGGCAGGGACGACATGAGGGTGCTCTCCTGGAAGGTGTGAGCAACCACAGCTCTGTGTGCTGAGCAGCAGTGGGAACCCAGGCATTGCCACACAGACTGAGGGGTGCTGCTGATGTGGGCAGCTTCACAGTGTAGGTAAATGGGGAGGTCTGGAATAGCACAGCAAAATGACTAGGCGGGGGGTGTTAATGTTTTTTGGGTAACAGTGTTCTGAAGAATTAATCTGCTTGCACTCAGACAGAGCTCACTGTAGTAATACATATGCCTCATTGGGAGGTCAGGGGAATCCAGATTGTTTGAATACTACCGTTCCTTGGGTTACATCATACAGATACCAATGAGGAGGTGTTATTGCTGCACAGGACATCTGCAAAAGTCACTCAGTCTGAAGTGGAGGTGATGTGTGTGTGTGCGGACAGCAAGAGAAAAGTTTTGAGTTGGAAATGATTGCCAGCCTCTGCATATGATGCCTGATCTCCACTGTAAGGGAATACAGACATCTAGAAGGGGAGGAAGCAGTTGTGTACCTTCTCCAGGTCCTCAATCTGGCTGAGGTTTCCCACAAAAGTCTCAAGCAGAGACCTGTCTTGCAGGCTGGTGCATCAGAAACGAGGCGACTTGCAGACTATAGCATATTGACAAGAATTGCAAATGCATTTAAAGATGGAGAAAATAGCAAAATATGGCAGACTGAAGTATGAGGAACATGAATAACCAACAGTGAAATGCAGACACATATGTAAACAAGTATATTGCTTACATAAATTACATATAAATTGCATTACATATAAACTAAAGCAGGTGTTTAACTGGGGCAAGATACTTGGCAAGCAATAATGGCAAAGGAGACTTAGGTGAAAGTTAAACATGAGTCTGCCTCCTGTAGGTTGCAGACCTGCTTTGTAAAGCAGTGGTGCCTGCATTTAAAATGCTGTTTTATTTCTGTGCTTTTTCAGAGTACAAATGACATAGACTAACTAGAAGGAGTTTAGATAAGAGAGCAATAAATAATTAAAACGCTGGAGGGGAGTCTGAAGAAAGAAGCAAGTACAGATTAAATTTGGCAAAGTGCAGTCTATGGAAAGCTGTAAATCTACACCCCTTTGAGAGTAGCAGCAAGGAAGGGAGTACAGCATTGATGTTGGGTGTGTGTGAGCAGATTCTTCTAGCCATTTGGTATGCTGAAGCTCTGTAGACTGGTGTCTTTGGGGGTCTGGAGGGCTCTGCCTAAACAGGTCAAACTGCAGGAGCAGGGCCTTTGTGAAGCAAGAGCATGGACAATCATCAAGATGCAAAATTCAGGGGATACCAGCTGCTAGAGAGCAAAATGAGAGTAATTCCACTGTTTTAAAATGGTTTAGCTTAGCATTAGGTTAGAGGAAGCATGATAAAATACCAGTAGTGAGAATAATCATGTGGTGGGGATGAGGATTAAAAAACAAACAAACAAAACACCGACCAAAAAAACCGAAACTGGGAAATGTAGGAGAAGGACGGTAGCCTTTCTTTCTACTCTTCTGCACTGAGGCATTCACAGATATGTCCCATGGTACTGTAGGAAATATTACTTTGGGGTGTTTTCAGTTTTGGGACTTTTTCTGTTTGTGTTTTTTTTGGTTTCTTTGTTTTTTTTACAAGCTGGAAAATGGACAGAGCTAGATTGAATGTACAGTGCTGCAATTGCATTACGGAAATGAGCTGTGCTCCCACAGATTGAATGGGCTTTTCCTTAGGAAAGTAATTAAGGAAAGAAGCAGACTTGATAAAATAGCACAGTGACTTAAATCTGCTTTTTAAAACTATTAGCTTGCAGTAAATCTTGATAGAAATTAGCAATGTAAGTAATCTTGATGTTAAAACTCTTTCTGCTGTGCAGACTGCAAGTGTTGAGGCAGTCCAAGAGGCTTTCTTTGTTTTGCATAGTTTGCCACTAGTAAGGTTTGTACTTGTTTCCTAGCAAAACAAAGAAATTAAAAGTACACCTCCAGAGCAAACAAGCTTTTCTGCTACCTCAAGAGACGTGTGTGATGGCTGCACTGATGCCTGTGTATGGTAGCAGGAAGGGCTCCCTGTGCTGTGCCTGGGGGATCCCGCAGCATGCACCCAGCCAGCAGCCAGCTGTCTCCAGGGACTGTCTGCGGATGCCTGCCTTTCCTTGAGCTGGGTTACAGGCACATTGTACCTTCTTCCTGCAAGGCGCAGGGCTGGCATAGTCCCTAACCTTGTACCCAGATGGCAACGGTACCCACAACTTCAGCAGGAGAAAGAGGAAACATCTCCTCCATGATCATCAGATAACGTGGTGTTTTATTGAATGCACAGTTGGTGCCACCCTGCTCTTGCTATTTATCTGACTGTAAAGAGAAAAGAAACGAGTACAATAATCTTTGGTCTGGTAATACTGTAAAGGGCTTGAATTATGCTGCCTCACCTCTAGACTGCTATAATCCCTGCTGTGTTCCCCAGGAGGATAGTGAACCTCAGAACTCACTTCTTGCCTGCAGCCAAGGTCAAGACAGTGAGCTGCTTGCCTGGTGGAAAAATGTCTTTTAGGACAGCTGCGGTCCTAGGCTGGAATGGAGCTCACGAAAGCAGGGCTTGAAGTGTGTTTTCCTACTAAGGGCACTGACCCTGAGCTGAGCTACCATGCAAGATAAGATGGAGTCAAAGCCTGTCCATTTTTGGAGTAAACTGCAACTGACTTGTCTGTCTGTCTGCCACAGCCCCTGCATTGTTGCCATCAGTAAAGAATAAAGGGAAACAGAGGAAAAAGAAGCATTTTGGAAAAACAGAGAGAAGCACTGTATGAGTTTGAACACCCTTGTTGAGTACTTAGCTGCACAGCCTGAGGTTCTGTTCATACCTGCTATCAGATATACGTAGAAAGGAGACTTAGTGCTTGTATATTTACCAGTTCAACTGAAAGTAATGCAATCCACCACCACCTGGCCTTCCCTGAGTACTTGATTGGGTGGAAGAAGGAGCTGAGTTACTCACTTTGATAATTATCTGTCTCTTTGCTGAGTCTGTGAAGGAGATGCTGGCTATTCTAGTCTTGTGGGAACCTGACCTATACAAACTGAAGTTGTATTACCGCTGAAAATATGTCCTAGGGTAACAGCACTTTTGGGATCAATCTGGGGACAGTGTGAATGAGGATCTTTAAAACTGGTGGTGCCTCAACACCTACTATCCTTGAAAGGCTTCCCAGTGAATGTCAAAACCTAAAATGCCCCTCTTCAGATCATAAAAATGGGGCTGCCCTGCGAATGCTGTCTTGTTTTAAATGCTGTTAGTCACTGGGGACAGTAGTGTGTGTTTTGGGTCTGGAAGGTATTTGGTGGGAAACCGCCTCTACATGACCCATGGATGTCTTCTGTGTCTCTGATGAGATTCATGAGAGAGCTGGCACTTCTGACTGAGGTTGGATCAGGTCCTCATGGATTAGAACCAACACGACTTTTGGCTGTAACACAACATGTGGATCCAGGAGTCCACAAAGTTCACCGGGGTGTTGTGTCCTTTGTGCCTAGAAGAGAACTCATTTGGCTTATTCTGAAAGTTGTTGGCACTTCAGTTTTCTTTGCTTATTTTGAAATAACCGTTGCAGTAACAATTATGTGGGTCGAGATTTGACAACAGGGAGCTCGCAGAACTGTGTATCATTTATGCTGATAAATGGTACGTCATTAATGGCTTGGGTTAAAACTGTTTATGTTGCTAGTTACCATTGGTTTGGATTGGTTTTATTTTTTCCCCTCCACTTTTTTAAGGGAAGTAGCATTTGTGTGCTGTACAGGAGGTAATCCTGCTGTTTGTTCATACATTTTCTTCACATTCCTCAAAAATGGAGCAGTTACATGACCTCAGGATGTTGTTTCACCCTGAAAGACTCTGCCGAGACTTCCAAATGTGTGTTGCTACTTGGCAAGCTCTAACTTGTTTAGTGGGTGTAAAAAGTTCAAACTGATGAAACTACCGAGAATAAACTCAAGATCTTCAACATTTTTGTTTACTATAACTTCCCATGTTAAGATCAGCTTTGTTGAATTTGGTTTGCTGCATATTGCCAAGGAGAAATCTAGGGATGTTGGAGTGTGTGGAATGTGTATTTGGAGGGTGCATGTTCCAGAAAGGTTAGGTATTTATAACAGATGTGTATTTCGGCACATAAGATGATTAGTGTGCTTTTCATTTAAATACTTTCTTCTGTGGAAGTAAAATAGCAGGGGAAGATAATATTGGCAGAGACCAGAAGCGAACAGGATTCTACCACATCGAAATTATACCAAATCTGGATTGGCTGCCTAAATAAATAGTTGCAATGAAAAAAATATCCCAACCTGTGCCTGTTGGAACACAGTGGGTTCAAGACTTTTTTGGATTTGCAAGGTGATTGAGGGTAAGGAGGAAGACATGGTTTATGTACTCTATTTTACAGTTGCTTTTACTGTTATTGGACAGTGCAGGAAAAAAGCTTCACTGCAAAAGTCTAGGAATTTTGCCCAAAGCAAGTTCCACAGAAAACATTCCATCTGTGTAGAGGCATAGGCATAGATACTCATGCCTTGATCCAATAACTAAGCATGTGCATAGTTTAAAAACAGTTGTAGAGTGTTTTAAAATTGTGTGTATACTGAAGGAATCTGCTGTACTGGGGATTTCTGCAAACACGGAGTATTACAGGACACCAAATGGAGTACAGTCCATCCATTACTGTGCATTCATGTAGGGGGAACCACAGTCAAACCATTTCATATGAAGGTACAGACACCGCACCCCCCTCCCCCCCCCCAGCTAAGTCTGACGAAAACACTCTAATAAGAACAAGCTTGCCATGGCACTTGAAAGATCCAAGTACATTGCACACTGTCATGGCTCTTCACCGTGGCTAAATGCCACTCAGTGGTCCGGAGCTGTTGGAGGCAGCCATAAAAACTCCAAGGCTTGCTCAAGGATTAGCCCTTCCCATCCTTCGGCTAAGGCTGTTAGCATTAAAAATCACAGCAAATCTCTTGCAGTGCCAGGTTGGAAAGAAAAATTTATTTGCATTTACTATTATTCTTTAATAAAGGGAATTTCTTAGTTCACATTTTGAATTTGAATAATTCAAATCATGCTTGTTGTTTCTTATGGTGTAGGTTTGTTTCCATTAGTGGTATCAGTTCAGAGCTCTGTAGTCAGTGGCTTGAAAGCAGGAGCAGTTACCTCATTTATTTGTTGTTTTGAAAGTGTCAAGCAGAAATGATGACTGTTTAACTTCATGAATGTGGGGGTTTTTTTTTCTCTTCCTGAAGCAATGAAATCTTCTAGTTGTTGTAGGAATTCATAGGGCTTCATGTGATTTCCTCTGAGTCCCTTTAAAAGAGAGGTCACCAGAAACTTTTGTACAGATGATTCTTCCCTTACGAAGTATCTAACTTTTTTAACAATAACTTGAATATTGCACTTTATCAGGCTACTGCGAAATGAGTAGTGATACATTATTAAAAGAAATGTGTTACTTTCTAGGTGAACATCTAATTAATTAACTGCAAGTCATTGCTTGAGTTAGTTACTGCTGGAACATGTAATAAAGATGCTCATTACCATCAATGAGCCTTTAAAAAAGATTCAAGTGACTGAAATTTACGTCTCTGGGATGGTTTACAGAAATGCTCTTCGTCTGAGCCTTGAGAAAGGCTTTCCAAACATTACAGCTTGGAATGTCTTCCACAAGATGGCTGTGAAATATAAAATTATTGTTTCAAATGGACACATGAGTGACTGCAATCACATAAAGCATTGGTACGAAGTAAGTAGCTACCCTGGTTGAAAGCTGCACAGTCTTAATTCCCTTGGCTCTGCAAACAAAAGTCCCTTTTCAGTCAAGGCAATGCTGTGGATAGATGTTACTTTGTTAATGCCATCATTAAAACTGAAGCCTCTGTCATGGAGAAATCTCAGCTTTTTAGCAAGAGGCTTAATAAATTTACTAGCCTGGCTCCTACTCCAGGCTAGCCAGGTCATGGCTGTGTCATAGCAATGGAGTAGGTGCTTCCAGGTGGAAAAAGGTGCAGCTGAACCCATGTGAGAGCTGCGGCTCTGTTGCTGAAGTTCTGCTGGGGAGCTGCGGTGCTGCACCCTGGGATGACCGGATGGTTGGCACTGCTGATTGGCCTCCCAAGGCCAAGGCAAGCAGGGTGCTCCCTGCTCTCTTAGGCACAGAAAATCCATTTGAGGCAAAGCTGACAGAGTGGGATCTGAATTAGTGTCACCCTAGAAGATGTGTTAGCCATTTTTTCCACCCCCAAAATTAGCATGAAAGAGAGTAATGCATGGCAAGGAAACTTTTTTTTTCCTAACAGCATAGGTTTGAGAAAGCATTTGACAGTTTCTATTGCAATTTGCTCTGGCATCTTTCAAAGTGTTTGTGTATACCAATAAAAAAAAAAAACCCTAAACACCACTGAGGCTTAAATTAGGTTGCAATTTACACATTTAAAGAAGTCACTCAAATCTGTGTTTAAAATAAACACGGCGTCAAAATAACAGAAGCCTCCTTTCACCCGCCTATTTAATACAGCTTATGACTCTATTGTAGAAAATCCTAGACAGACAGAGCACATTCGTCACAGAGCTTAAAAATGGTGCTGGATCATCTCTGGTTTGCTGATGGCACAACCCTCTTATGTGGGAACTCAACTAGTGTGGAAACAAAGATGCCCATTACCCAGAATATAGTGGGAATGGAGAAGAGCAACAACTCCTATAGGTTAAAAAAGTCTAAGATAAGACATGTTTCTGTCTTCTTGCAGCTTTGTGATTCTCCAAGCTAAACATTGTGTCTTTCCTGTCATGTTTTGATACCTTTTGATAGACACTTCTTCCATGAACTTGTCTGATCACTTTTGAACCTGTTTATGTTTAAGGATCTAAAGCACTCGGAGTATTACTGAAAAGCAGTGAGAGAGGTAGTTGTAAGAAATAATGCCACTGACTGGCAACAATCAATCTGTGATGCTGTTTTCATTCAAAGATGAATGAGTGAAAAAGTCTACCAAAAGGAAGGAGGTAATGCTTGGATCCATCAGAGATGAGACCTCAGAAATACAGGGCAATCGGGGGGTTGGTTTATATTTTCCCTTTGGAAAGAAGAAAGTTTCTAGGATGCTTGGGCAAAAGGTGGAAGGTTACCTTCTTAATAACAGTCCTTCCCATCTCCAAGGGTATTTATGCTCTTCAAAACAGAGTGTACTGGATCAGATTTTAGGAAAAATGCCTTCTTTCATTCTTCCCCTCCTCTCCTGGGCAGCCCAGTAGAAGTGGGGTATAATATATCTGCTAGAAAGTGATGGTGCTCACTTCTAGCTTTCTTGAACTTCTTTTAAAAAGATGATAATTTATAAATGGGGTTTTCAGAAAGTTAAAGAATATTTAAAACCAATGTACACTGAATGAATTTCATGCTGAAGTGTGGAGGTACTGTGATGCTGCCTGTCATGCTAACAGCTCATTCAGTTTAAGAAGCTTTAGGTATGTTTATAACTGTCTTGTTCATGAGATTTTCCCCATAAACTCCCAGCTATGCAGTCCTAATTATTGAAAAATCTTTTTCTCCACATTTTCAGATAATTTTAAACAGCTAAGCAACTAGGTCCAGGTAGTTCAGTTTGTGTAAGTTTATCAAGCTAAGCTGTTGCTGTTGCTATATGGTGAATCCTGTACAAGGCTTAAATTACAGATGGGTTCAAGTCTGCCTGTGATCACTGTCCCTGCACCCCCCAGTATCGCCTCACTGTGACCATGGAGGAGTTGCAGAGTGCTGAGTGGCCGCTTCCCTGTGCCAGGCCTGAGACGTGTGTGCATGTGCTGAACACCTGAGCCCGCTGCTAGCCTGGCCTGGAGATCAAGCTGCGTGTCCCATTGGCTGGATTTGGCAGGGGTAGCAAGCCTTCCTCTCTCTAATACCCTGTTATTTTCAGTGGCCCCTCTGGGGGATGGGGGGTAAAAAGAACAATTACACTTCATTAATGACTAAGACGCTTGCTGGCAGTGCTATTGCTTGCTGGATTAAAAAGCAAGTTAATAAATACAATAGCAAGGCTGATGTGATCACCAAATGTATTCTGCCCAGTCCATCTGACAAATATAGTTTGGAGCGTTTGTCTAGTTATTCTTCCTGAGCAGTTATTTATGGCATGTGCCATAATAAAGGCAAGCTCACTCTTTGTTTCTCTGCTTTATTGAAGCTACCAGACCCTGCAAGCTTGTCAAAGCTGTGAGTGCAGAGAAGTGTTGGCTGGCTCCATTCAGATGACCCCTAGTACAGAAAGGCCTGGGGAACAAGGCCTCTGAAAAGTATTTTTGGGTCTTTTCCTTCCCTTATTTCTGCTTTATGCTGTATCATGCCCCTGCTCCCATTTCTGACAGTTTACTCCTCTTCCTGCAAGGAGAGGGCTCTGCCAGCATCCCAGCTGTTTGTGGCCTTTCTGGGAGGCCCATCACAGAGACCTGGATAGCATGATAACCAGCTCAGAGAGGTAGTGTGAATTTAGCACCACACCATGTGGACTGCCTGGCTTGAGCCTCTTTTGGTTTTGGCCTCCCCTGTAGACTTTCTCTGTGAGTGCCTCTAAATCAGTGAAGCAGTAGTTAATGCAATAGTGATCACTGAAATTCTTCTGTCAGCATGAAGTCATGGTTCTTGCTGAGGTTCTCCAAGCACATAAAAGTACCTGTCTCTTCCTGCTCAAGAGCTTACGTTGCTGTCCTTTGAGCATTTATTATATAAAACACAGGGAAAAGATGCTTACCTGAGGTAGTGGTTTTCTGAACAGTGTTTAAATTGAAATGCCCTGAAGGCAAAATGATCAAGTTCGAAGAAGAAAATCCAGGTCAGCGTATGTGCGCTGAATGCATTGCTGTAGCAGAGTTGGCAGTGACTTGTGTTCTGCAATAGACACTGCAAGCTTAGACTATTCATCCAGTGCTGTTTCTGGATTTAAAAAAAGGAAAAAAGAATGCTGTTGTAGTGCCATAAATAACTCCTACATCTTTTCTTGGCTTTTCATACAGTCGCTTTTAAAACCTTGTATTCATATTGACAGTATTTGAAGGTGCATTTGAAACAGAGCCTAGCTATGTACGCTGTTATTACTTTCTGATTTGTGGTCCTTGCAGTTAGTTGTTGATTTTTTTTCTCTGTGCTTCCAGTGATTTTGATTTATGCATGAAACTGCAATTAAATACTTAGCTAGTGCTCACAGTTTAGCTTAGAGGGAAAGTACAAATATTAGCTCGATTTCATTTTTAAAGGCTTTCAGGATCACTTCAAGTCTAACAAGTGTTAAAAATGGAATACAGTCATTGAAAAAAGAACAGCATTTTCTTCTGACTACAAAAACAAGACATTGGTTTTTGGTTGCTTTGCATTTACCCTACAAATTTTACTTGTGGACTGCCTGAATAAATATTTATCCACTTGATGTATGGTATTTCATTTTGGTGACATTGTTTAAAAAATGTGAATTCTGGTTCCTGGCATACTTCATTCTGACAAGAGTTTACAGTCTTCTGTAGAGGTTTGTCAGAAAATATTGACATGTATAGGTGAAATAGCTTCTGTCAGCAATTCTTTGCTCCCCTGGGTATTATACATTGTTCTGTTTCTAATTGCTTCTTGCTTATAAAATTGCATGCTCTGCTGTATTAGAAAGCAGCATGCATTTCTGGGGTCTGTTGGTTTGTGGCTACTCCCCTGACAATAGGATTTCTCCTCATTCTCTCGTTGCCACAGTCTGGCAGGCTGTGTTGAAAAGGCTGAATGGAGGGTGAGAGGTTCTCCCCCCTCCACGTGGTCCTTCCTTTTTGTCCTTGCCTCCTGTGAAGATTACCCTATCTCCTCTGGTGCGCTAACAGCTGATGACAAGCCCTGATGCTGACAGAAGCAATGTGATCCCCAGACTGCAATGCCAGCTGCTTTGGAGTTGGGAAAAGATCCAGTTGCTCTGAGCAGCCTGTTTTGCAACAACAGTAGTGTTGGATTGTTTTGGGGTCTGTCTGCAATGTAAGCTTTACTCTGTTACTGGTTTCATCTTAGATGTCTAGAGATAAGAGGGCCAACACATCAATTCTCATTGGTCTTGCTGGTCAGCAGTTGCTTGAATGTGGCAGGTGGTTGTACGATAACTGGACATGGATAAAATTAAGCTTTCCATGTTTCAGTTCATAATTTGGAGCACCCCAGAACTGCAGGTTGCTTATTCAAAACTCAGCCTTCTAAAGTCACATTGGTTTTCCAGTTCCATACAGATATACATGGAACTGGCATCCAGAGACATATAAAGTGGGAGAACTTTATATCTTCTGGCTGGCATGCTGTGATCATATGTCAATGACAGCTGTGGTGAGGGGTTAATAAGTTAATTGAAAGCTACCCAAGAATTAGCTGAGAACCAAAGGACGGTGTTCACTGAGATTGTTTGCATGATCTGAATTTTTCCACAGGGACACACAGGTTGGATTCCTAGACTGTGTACTATCTACCACAGGGTAACATGCAAGTGACCCTTTTTAGTGGAGATGTGGGGAAAGAGAAGGGTACACACAGTCATCTTCCACTGTCATCGCTTATTGGTAGAATTTGGTTTGATTTTCATATTGTGTATGCTGACTGGTTAGTTATCACTTGGCTGTGTGGTCCAATCTATATCCTACTGCCATTATTAAGAAAATACTATCTTTGTGATTTTCTTTAAAGCATTTACGGTTATAGGCATCGCTGTGTTTTGCAGAGGGGAAGTTGAGCAGAATGAAGATAACTGACTTTCTTTGAGGTCATACTGAACTAGAGGCAGAATGAAGTTTCCTCACAAGCTGCAGCTTAATGCACTGGCTGTTTTGCCTGTGTGACCTCTCAGAAAGGAGGCCTGGCAAGGTGAGGGCTGCAGTCTGGGAAATCGGAACTTCAAGTGTCAAAATGAAAAAGGTTTGCCACATCTCCCCAACCCCTGAAGAAAGCATCCCACCTGGCACACGGTGTGGTGGGAGGTGAGGGAGAATGAGACCTCCTGCTCAAGGAACAGCTCTTCCTGTAAGCAAATCTTCCACGCTAGTTTTTGTTTGCTCTGGAAACATTTGGCTTTCCAGAAGTCACTGGGTGACTTAAGGCAAGAACCAAATGTGCGTCCTCTGTGAAAGACTACCTGTATTCAGGCATCTGGAAGATCTAATTAAGTCTTCCTTTCTGGATTAAAAACCACTCAGTAGGGTTGTCAGGTGGCAAGGTGATGACAAATGATGCTTATTACCTTGTGGTGACTCATGTCACGCATAGCACATTGTACTGCAATAGCGAAGAGCATGGAGAGCATGCTCTGTGTCATTGCTTTGCCTTGTGTGCTGAACTGGATGTGAGTTCACCTTTGGTAGTCCAAAGGGTTCTTTAAAAATGGGTCCAAAATGTTCCTTTTCTTGTGGGGTGGGGGGAGCAGCTCTGTAGCTCTGTACATGTTTGCTAACTGTGATATGATGATGTGGTTATTAGTGAAAAACAGAGGTAGCAGGTATACAAATGGGGATTTTTGAATTCCACGTGGCTATGATTTTAGGGTTTGTATATCCTGAAACGGTCATCTCCCCTGACTTCCGTATTTTTCCAAGAGCTGATGTCATTTTATAATGCATCTTACTGCCAAGTGAAACAGTGGAGACTAATGAAATGATTGCATAAGGCCATGGAGAATGTGCTGCAAAATACTCGGAAGACATGCCAAAAAATGAGCAGTCCATTGTGACTAAGTCTTGGAACAAGAGCACTGGCATGTTTTGGTTTTGTTTTGTTTTTTGTTTTTTTTTTTTTTTTAATAACCACAAAACAAAAAACCAACCCCGTAGAACTTTCCTTTGAATTAAAAAAACCCAGCAAAACCCACAAAAGAATATGGAATCCAAACAACCAGAAGACTAAGGGAGCTTTTGATAGCTGTAAAAACTCAAGCACCTGCAGAGTATAGAGTAATTGGAAATGTGGTGGTTTTAGCTCTGTTGAGAAGAGTATATACAAGATTAGGCTTAAATCTATTATTTTGTAAAAACAGACGATTTGCCCTGGGACTGGTTTTGAGGTTGAGAGGAGATTGCATCTTCCTCATCTTCAACCAGCTCAACTGCAAACAATGCACTTGTTTTCAAGAGCTGCTGTTTCCTACCAGAACCCATGTGCTTCTGCGGAGATGCGTTTAGATCGTATGTCAGCTTGTATTTGGAAGCATAGCGGCACCGAGTGCTTCTGGAGCAAGACAGAAGGGCAGAACCTGTAAGAATCGTGGGTTTTGCTCAGCTGCCTTGCAGTGCTGTGTGTGTCAGCTTGCTTTGTGAACAGACAAATACTGCCTCAGGCTTGCATTTGTCAAAGTGGGTTGTATCCTCTAGCAGAGCTGTGGGAAACTTTAAAGGAGTTCACAAAGTGTTTAAATGCATCAGGAAAGAGCAGATTGTTGTTAATTGGCTTTGTGCGCTCTGATAGGAACTGGGGTATAGCTGCACTGCATTTGTAGCTTATAATTGCTGGTGGTTTCTGGTTCCCTGCTCTGGAGGAACTGAGCTGCTGCCAGCTCTTCCAAGTCAAGGAAAAGGAAAAAAGAGGTTGCACAGGGCAAGGAGTGGCTCAGAGGCAGATGAGTGGGGAAAGTCAAGTTTGAAAAACAAGATCTCAAAAAACCTGACTGACTTAAGCTACTTTGCGTGTGGCTGTTGCATGTGGCCGCACACTTATTTGGAGCGATGTTTGATGTTGGTACAGGGATTGGATTCAAATTTTTGGGGGCTCTCCTCAATAGTTGCATTTATACCTTGGGGCAAAGGCTGATGTGCTTGTTTTGGTTCCTTCCTTTTAAAAGCTGTTCTTGCTCCCTGTCAGTAAGCTTGCCTGACAAGATAAACAGATAGTAGGTGGAATGAATTTATCGATGGTTTACTGAGCATCTGAAGAGAGTAACTAGTCATAAGATCATTAGTAATTATACTGGCTTTGCTGAAATAATTCCTTTCCAAGTAATTGCTATCAGCAGGCATAAATTGTTAGATTGTATCTTGTGATTCAGATAAGTGTGGATTAGAAGAAGTTAATATTCCAGGGAAAAGATGGATCAACTGTATTTATATAGCAATCTCAACATTTTGTGTGATCCACTTCACTGTATAGCGTAAGTCAAGAAATGTAGTTTTCATACGTTTTTAGAAGAAAATTACTATGCTGTAACTCACAGCTGACAGATGCTGTGAGTTAACTCTGAGAAAGCTGTATGATCAGTAAAGCTATGCGAGAGGACTGAGATGTTTAGGACCTGCTTCTTTACAACAGTGATAATGCATTTCTTACTCCTGTTTTGGTGTGATGAATCCAAAGCAATACACACTAACCAATCAAATGTATAGCACAGCTAATGTGGGCTAAAGTTTGTGGAATAAAGTTATATAGCTCCTTTAGTTTTTACAGGGGATGCGCCAACTTTGTGCACTCGTGTATGTGGCCAATAATCTCAAACAAAATAGAGCTCCCTAAAGATGACTATTTTGTGAAGAAAAGACATATTCTGTACTAACTTTGGTCTCAAAAAGTGCTACAAGATAACCTTGGAAAATTGTCCTGCTATTTGTTGAAATATTCCAGCTACTAGTTCAAAAAGCTTTTGTTTGAAATTACATTATTGTTTACTTAAACTGATAAATGAGCCTTGGCAAGAGGAGAGATTCAGTGCTGAGCTCAGACACATGCAAATGGTTCTTGTTTTCAGCAGAGCCAGGACTGGCAAGGAAAGAACGGAGTGGTGCTCCCTGCGCTTCACACAAAGCGCTGCCGGCCTTGAACAGTCTTTCACGACCTTGTTATTCAGGAAAAATAAAAATGTGACATAGGTATCATACTAAGCTGACACTCAGAGTGAGACACACTTAGTACCAAAGCTGTGTGAGTATTTTGTAATGTTACTTCTGGAATTGTCCTTCTAGTGCTTGTAATTTCTCTGTTGGTCTAGTGTACTTTTTTTCTGAGTACTTTTAACCATCTAAACAAGGTCACTTTTCCTTTAATCATCTGAACAATAACACTCGTTGTCATCAGGATGATTTATGTGCACAGTGAGAACAAACTTTGTAGAGTATAAAAGTTTACATTTTAGAGTCTTTCCCACACATAAAGTAAGTTTTAACAAACTTAAGAAGAAAAAAAAATTAAAACATCCCCATCGCAGTAGAAAGCAGTAAAAGTTATAGCTGCCTCCAAATGTTGTTACACCATGAACTGATCTCAGCAAAAAACCCTAGGAAAAACTGTCAGCACCACAAAATCCCTGTTGCCATCAGTGTATGAGCCAGTTTTTAAACCATGTGTGCTATTTGGGAAGAAGGCTCTGGGCTATTTCACCAGTGGCGCGAAGAGAAATTGGCCTACCTGTAGAAAAATTCCTAGATCCCCAGGAGCCAGCAGCAGCATGCAGCCGTGTTCTGCCTGGGGGAGGGACAAGGGATGTGGTGGGGAAGCAAGGGTCCTGGGCATCAGCCCCTGTTTCTGATGATGGGCTGGGGCTGAAGGGCAGTCCTGGGAGTGGGACATGGCCCGGCAGTGGTAGCAGAGGTAGCCTAACCAAGCTGGGGTATGTCCTCTCTGCTTCACACAGGCTAAGGGGCAGTTCTGTCCCTTAAACTGAGGAGCTTCAAAGCAGCAGTTAACAGGCCTTTGAATGATCTATAACCCAATAAAATGAATGGACCAGAAAACCCCTCTCTTCAAAAAAAGTGGAAGAAAAATTGTCTTACGCAGCCACATCTCGGAAATGAGTGTTAAGCCACACTTCATATACAGAGCCAGATGAGAATCGGGTGAAAAGAAGGAAGAGGTGCTTAGAAAGGAGGATCTCTGAGGAAGAAATAAAATCAGCAGGCCTCAGTCATGAAATATGTATAGCACTGTAGCCATGAGACAGTTTCTTGGCTCTGAGCTGGGAGGAGAAGTCTGGAGAAGATCAAGGAGCAATAAACAGCATCAGTTTATAAAGGACAAATTCTGCCAGGCAGATTTGATCAAAACTTTAGATCAAATTACACAAGTAGGCAATGAAGCGCTTGCTCTATCTAGGAAAGGATGAAACTGCATTGTAATGAAGGGATAGTCTTGCAGAAGCTTCTTGCCATAGCCTTCAGGTTGGCTCGTACGTGGGTGTGTATTACACCAAGCTGTGGGATGCATGGGACTGAGTGGCAGCTCAGGGGAAGGAGTAAGGGAGAGCAATATGCAGCACTGGGAGGAGTATCTAGGGATCAAGTTTTGCATAAGAGCTTAGCTGAGGAAAATTAAAGCTGATTCTTTACAGAGGCTGTCAGACATGCAGACTTGGGATGCTCCTTCCCACACTGAGTGGCCTGTGTTGTGTGCAAAGTCCTGACCTCGATCGATGGCAACTTCATAAAATGCAATGTGCTGTTTAATGCTGTTAGTCCAGGAAGGCAGAGGTGAGCTGCAGAGGTGGTTAAACTCAGCCATGGAATTAATTTGCTCTCACTGCTTCGCAAGCCAGAGAAGTAATGTAAATGGGAGGAAGTTTCTGGAGAGCTTAAAAACACACTTGAGAAATAAAATGAGATTCAAGGTGGAAAAATACAAGCTGGCACATTTTTGTGTAAAAAATTCAAAATGCAGATATTCTGTAAAAGGAGAAGTCCCTTGGAAAGCAGTAGTGCTGGAAAGGACCTGGAATTGATCATGGAGGCAGCTCAATGGGACTTTGGTGTGTGACAGAAAAGACAAGCCAGCATCCCTGACAGATTGCCTACAGGACTCTGGATGACCCTGCTGTAAGCCAGACACTCTTCCCAAGTTTAGCAAGGAAGTATGATTGTAAAATTAGGATTTTGCATATTTTAAATTATTTTTTAATGAGTGGGCTGTTGGTAGCAGAATTTCTACCAGCTCTGTTAAAAACCCTTTTTTCTAATTAAAGTGTGGACTGCTGAAGTTGGTATGTGTGAGGAGCTCTGTGGGTAAGGTCTTTAAAGTTCAGATACTGATTCACTTGCAAACTAAGTAAAGAACACTTTCTAAGTTTTTATTTCTATAATAGGTCTTACTTCTTTCAGAGAAATGTTTGGCCTACAATGTGTGACTGTTTTTGAGAAAAGGGCCTCAGCCATGTTAAATATAGCAAAAAAAAAAAGTGGATACTAGTGTTTTTGCATCCAAATTGCAGACAATGTGGTTAGTATGAAACAGGCACTAAAATAAAAGCATGAAGTAGTTAAAAACATCAGAAGCTTATGCTTGAAAGAATTCTGTTCTTTCAGAGCTGTAGCAATTCTAATTAGCAGACTTGTCCTTCATGGAGAAGGATATATCCAAAGGGCATGGCTGCAATCCAGCTGTAATTGCGAATGTTTCTTATGTTCAGCAATCACAACTGTTGCCATTGAGAAGCAGAGAATGCATTCACCGTTCAAAGGATTATTTTTGTGAACCCAGCCCTCTAATGAACACTCACTATGTAAGTAATTTTACTACCCATGTTAAGCAACCTGTGCACATGCATTTCCAAGGATCAGGCACTTAATAGCAGGAGGGAATGGTGCTAACTTTCTCCCAGCATCTCTGCGCAGGAAACGGTGCTCTGCCACAGTGGTCCCCCAAATTCTAGTTAAGGTTATGAAGCACGTCACATCACTGGGTGGCAACATGCAACGTTATCTGTGCTTTGTTCATAATTTTGACAGGATTTGGGAGGATTCCCGGTATAGTGGATTTCCTTCTCAACATACTCGTGTTTCAAGTTTGAAGCTGGTAGTGATGAGGGCTTCTGTTCAGCAGCCCAAAGGCGAATATTTGCACCTTGTAGCTGGCAGCTGTTCTTTCTGCTGGGAGAGTGGAGGGTCTTCCACATGCAAATTAGGAAATGCCACTGCTGGATATAACCTCCCCGAGACAGCAGTTGCTGAGCACGTTCGTTTGGGAATAGAGAGATAATCTGTGCTTTTTGTTTTACCTGTTGCTTTCTCACAGGAAAGAATCTGTCTCCTGCCCATGATCTGCTTTTGGAAATAAAGTGGCTCAGCACAAGCAGGGTAATCTCACAGCATTTTTTCAGATTGTCACTTAGAACAGTTTCATCATGTTCCGATAGCTTTTATGAGTGTGCATGAAGTTTGAGAGCATTCTTAGAGGAACATTATGCAAACATTCAAGTCAAGATATAAACCAACTTCAAGCTAGATTTTTAGACGTGGCAGTAAACAAAAGTCTTTTTTTCTTTTTTTGGGCGAGTAAACGTGATTTGAGGAGACAGGACAGGAAAACTCATTATCAATACGAGCTGTAAACAAAGTTTGAAAACCCAAACCGACAGCTCTGCAATACAGCAGGATGGGGATTGCTGTGTTCTGAGGGAAGCAGTTCAACTGCTTTTACTTTGTACTTGTTGCTAAGTTGATTTAAACTACTGATGAAGGATAGTTTTGCCAGCCAATGTGCTGATAGTGGAAATACGTTGCAACTTTACTCATGGTAGTGAAGTTGCTGACACAGATAGCTGTGTGTGGAGCTGGACCATAGCCACAGTGCAGGTGCTGCTGCAGTGTGTTTGCTAACTATCTTGAACTGTATTAGAGAAAGGCGTTTGTGAAGGTCACAGTGTGGGGCATCCAGAGCTCTCCTCTGGTATTTGTGCATTTGGCATGCACAGGTTTTGTAGCCACAGTCCTGTTGTTACAGCCCTGAGACTCCTCCTGTTTTATACCCCTAGAGTTTAGATCTCTGGTGTCTGCCTGGGTGCTGAAATGGCTTCATGTTGGCACAGTCGGTGGACCCCAGAGCCACTATGTTAGGTGATTAGAAGAAAGGGGTAAAGACAGGAGAAGCATTTCAGATTGGTACTTGTGGTCTAGCATAGTTCTGCAAGGCACAAAGAAACTAATGATGATGGACTTATTAAGTACTACATGGAAAATGTTTATAATGTTGAGAGACTGACAATTCCCATAAGCATGGGAATGATCATAGAATAGTTTAGGTTGGAAAAGACCTTTAAGACCATCAAGTCCAATCATTAACCTAGCACTGTTAATACCACCACTAAACCGTGTCCCTGAGCGCTTCATCCACACATCTTTTAAATACCTCCAGGGATGGTGACTCCACCACTTCCCTGGGCCACCTGTTCCAGCGCTTGGTAACCCTTTTAGTGAAGACATTTTCCCTAATGTCCAGTCTAAACCTCCCCTGATGCAACTTGAGGTCATTTCCTCTTGTCCTTTTTCTTGTTGCTTGGGAGAAGAGACCAACCCCCACCTCTCTGCAACCTCATTTCAGGTAGTTGCGGAGAACAATGAGGTCTCCCTTGAGCCTCCTCTTCTCCAGGGTCCTACCCAAGGCAACTGAATGACTCGAACTCCTGCTAAGGCGAGGCCTGTAGGAGCTTCTCAAAATATGGAGGAAAAACCTCAGGTTATTCAGGTTTATACTTCTAATAAAATAAAAGAGAAAATCTCATACTGCTCTTTTATCCTAAAACCTCAGTCTGTGTTTTCCTACTAGCATGTATTACAAGTGATTGTCTTTTGAGGCAAATGTTTTACATCTGTTATCTAGGGCCGATGGTCTAAATGACATGAAATGGAAAAAGAATAATTCCATCTATTGTGCAGCATTTTATCAGACTCATTGGAACTGAATTCGCCATCTGTGCCTTTTTGTCAGGGTCAGTAATAGCTATTCCTAAGCATATATTTGTTAGAGGGCTCTGTTTTCGCTGCAAGTTAAGTAATCTTAATGCATGTGCTAATGTATATATTTTTTTTTAAAGGTAGTTTCACAATTTTTTCTAGTTCTGCCTTTGCAAAGAAGTTAAACTCATTTTTTGAATGATTGATTCTAACCATCTTTTCTTTGCATCTATGCTGACACAGATTATTCCCAGAGCACCTTGTGCATTGTGAGCCTTTCTTAAATAGACTTTGTTAAAGCTGGTAAACCAGAAATGTCACTTACAAGTTATATTACAGGCTGGAGACACCTCTAATTGGAGCACCATGTCCCATGTTTACATCAGAAATAGGATACAGCTCCCTTGTGGTGTACTAGAAAAGCCAACTTCAGATTGTGTTGTGTGTGTATTTATCCCTGCTTGAATTCAGCAGCCTTATAAAAGGCAGCTGTTGCTTTTGGCCCCTACCAAAACAGCTCCGTCCAGCTGAGCAGTTGGGTTAGTGGTTAGCCCTGGATTATCTGTCGATGTTGCACTTATTCCTTCCCTGCCTCCTTTTAAAACTCCTCTTTAATCTCTTTGATGCACTTACCCCTCCTCCTTTTCTCAGTTTTGGGACAGTTCTGGATCTCCTTAAGGAGCAGGTGCTTCTGCTGAACTTCAGGAAAAATAATCTCTGCGGTCATGTCCCTCCTCCTCAGCTCCAGCCAGATCTGGCTGCTGCTTTTGCTCATTAGAGCAAGGATGCAAACAGCGGCAGATGCCTGTTGGTGGTAATTAGATAAAAGGAATGAATACTGTGAATGCTGCAGTGAGAGGGGAGGTGCTTCCCAGACAGGTTGGAGAGGGACCATTCCCACTTTGAAGGGCTGCTGATAGACTTCCCATAGGCCTGGTCTTCTGACTGTTTTGCTAATTAAGCAAATTACCTCCTATCCTCTGTTCCTCTAGCTTCTTTCTGTCTCTTTTTGACATTTACACATTCCTCATTTCTCTCTCTTCCTATTTTCATTTCACATGTCTCTGTTAGATGTTAGCTGGTTAGTGTTGATCTGCTCCCCTGTGTAGTGACAGTCACTCGGAAAAAACGATTTCTTCCTGGCTTTCATTTCCCAGAGTGTGACTTCAGCTGCCTGGGGACACAGAGGAGTAAGTGACCTTTATAGCAGCTTGGGCTGCGATAGCTCTGTTTCAGGGTGGTTCAGCTGCAAGCTCATGTGCTGGCTTGGGCTTTTGAAATGGGTTGTCTTCTCCTGTGACTGGAAGAGGTGGGAGATGGCTGCACAGAGCAGCATGGCAGAGAGAAGGGGTGGAAAAGCTGTTGGTTAAGAAGCAGCCAAGGATGAGCAGCCTTACACTAGTTGCTCTGTTGGGCTCAGGGAGAGTAATGATCCTGGATGTCTTTTCCTCACATCCTCATCCGCAGAAAGTCACCCGTGGACGTGGAGGGGCCATGAACAAGAGAGCCTGGGGATGGGAGGGACATGGTGACATCTTGCTTTTTAGGCCAGTGCTTTGTCTGACAGATACTGGGGAGCCTCAAAAGCACCCTCTTATGCTTTATCCAAATTGACACCTAAACTGTTGGCAGGCTTCAAGCCTACTGTATCCCTATCTTAGGATGACATGAATATTTTGCATTTAAGATGCTTTTTCTTTTTTTTATAACAAGCTACAGGGAAGTGCTCCATTGTGTATTAACACAGCTCTTTGAGAACAGTGAATGAGGTGCAAACTCCTGTTATGCTTAGCAAGAGTGCACAAATTCCAATCAAAGCAAGCTGGCTTTGTGTTTTGCTATTACTTTGCAAGGTTCTTAGCTGTCAAGTAGACTTCAGCAGCAGTTATGTGTGATTGCAGTGTTGCATTCCTGTTGTGGCAAGCTCTCCTAAAAAGCATTTTTGTGTGGTGTTCCATTTAGACTTTTCTTCTTGTGCTCTTGCTGTACAGGTTGGAAATTCCTCATCTGGATGATCAGTTTCCTGTTCCAGTTTGTCATGAACTGCCTGGCTGCTCAGGGTGCAAGCACTCCCCTTCTTTTGTGATGTTACCCAGCAGTGTGCCCAGCCAGCACAGCTCACCTGAGACCTTTTTGGTGTAGAGCAGGAGCTGGTATGTCCTATGCTGGACAGTGTAACTTAGTTGAGGGTGTGTGCAGCTCTTTAGAGGACAGCATGGGAGCCCTGGGCACTGAGAGCGTATTTCAGCCCAGGTTTTAATGCCAGCCTTGCCCAGAAGGCTTTGGTGGTAAGCAGAAGTCAACTGTACTCAGAGTAGCTAGAGGGAATTATACTTACTTATGAAGTTTAAAGGAGACAACACTTTTAGTAAGGCAGGGATAAACAGAAATTAACAGGCAGTACAATAATCTTGCTATCTTACCTTTCTGTCTATTTGGGTTATGTCCACAAGCTCCTCTCACCTCACAGCATGTTCAGGGCTTCCTGGTGGAGGCTTTTAAGTTCTTTATTTTCATCCAGGTATTGTGCTTGCAGAAGATGATCTGGATCTGGGGAGTGTTGGCTCCCTTCTAGGCTTCCAACTTAGCTGTGGAGGGTTTTTTCCAGATGCAAAACCTTCCATTGGGAATTTCTTAGACCTTATTTTGGTTGGGAAGATATTTTGGTGTCCCTCACAGTAGTTAATTGGCTGCACTTTTTTGCTTTGGGAAATTATGAAGGCCCTTGGACATGGCTGGATGAGATAAGAAACTACCCAGACAGTTAAATTGAGTCTGCTCATGGTTTAGCCAAGCAGAAGAACCCTTCTTAGCAAATGAAGCAGAATGACAATAATGCTTTCTTTCCAGGCTTTACAGTGACCAACTCTCAGACCAGATTGTTTTAGCGTTATGAATCCTATGGCACTTAAACACTTACCTTGCTAATGACATTTTAGGAAGTTATGTAATTGGGCTGAGCACTGCTAACTTGCTTTGGGCTCTTACCTGAGTGGGGAAAAAAACGTATCTGTTGGTATGGTGTGAGCCACAGTGCTCAGAAAATCAGTAAGGTCTTTCAGGGAGACTAATTTAGAAACCCTGTTAAGTAATTGATTGGTCTGATGTATTTGAAGTAAAGTTGAGTAAATAAAGAAGCTAAGTTGGATGCCGTATTATGCATGTTACAGTGATGGTAATAAACTGGTCCAGTGAATTTTTTTCTGTGTTTCTAATGCCATACTTAGTTTGCAATCCCCTGCCCTCACATTATTTTCTTACCTTTCACAGTAAGCCAGAAAGTGCTAGTTATCACTGAGGAGTTAGATCTTCCCACTAGTTAGTCTAGGGGAATATTTTAAGGCATCTGTGGCTGTATCCTTGACTGTTTCTCCCAGTGCTGTAATTCAAAAGCAGATGAGAGCTGCAGATTAAATGTATGACATAGCATGTGAATCACGTGGGAATGGAGGAGGAGCCTTGGAGAGATACACTCCTCCTTCAGAGAGAAACATCAACATGTGCAGTTGAGTCTGTCACTTATTGAGCTTCCTGCCTCTGCAGGTCAGACCTGACATTAAGCGACGTGACTTGGAATAATTTTTATCGGATAGCTTAAAAGGTCATACGTAAATGGAGTTTTGTGGTTGCAGATGACTTTCTAATGGATTACAAGCGTTATCATGAAAGCATTGGGTACAGTCTGTTTATACTTAAAAAGGGCTCTGACTAAGACTGATTAGGTGAAATTAAAAAAACCAGAAAGCCAGGTTGAGTTTCTCTTAGAGTTCATGCGCTTAATTTCTTCTTAGATGCTGAGACCCCTTTAATTTGGGGATTATCTCCTAAGCAAAATAATCACGTTCCATCTAGGGGCATCTGAAACTAAACTGGATGAAGTGCTGGGAGAAAACCTGTCAAGAGCAATTCAGCACTAGTAGAAAAATGGACTGAATAACCTCGGACTGTTTGAAAAGGCCATGTTTACTATGTCAGCAGAGGGTATGCCGCAAAGTCTGGCGTATCATAATTGTTTTGCTCCAGTGTACAAAACCACTGCAATGCCACAGATATCTTCTGATAAAAGCTGATATGGCTGTGCTATATTTCTGTCCACTGGACCTTGTATTAATGTAGAGGGAGACCATTTTCACCTTGTGCTTTTGTCTTCTAGCTACCTCAGGTGTGAGATGTTCTAGCCAATTGTGCTGCTGCTGAGGGCACGGTGCCTTGTTTTCTTGATAGGGAGACAACACATTTCGTGTTTGAAATCCATCTTACTGGGATATGCATGAACCCCTTCCTTCTCACCACAATTAAAATTAAGGGAAAAGAAGTAAGTATTCAGACAGACTAACGCAGTGTTAGTGTACTAAAGAACACACAATAAAATGGTGTTAATGGTCATAAACATGTTACGTGTGTTAACCCCACAGACACTGCTGGCTGGTTAGCTTCTCGCATCTTTGGAATTTGCTGTTTGTGGAGGGAGTGACTGTGATGGATTTGTGGGCAGTTGTTTTATGAAAGCTCATTCATGGGAATGTGGCTGCTTTTGAGGATCCAGCTGATGTATTTCCACAGATCAGGGAGTGAATATAGCACCAACTGGAGTGGAGAACTGAGTTCTTGAAAATCAAACCTGAGTCCAGTTCCCTTTGAAGCTGTTACAAATTAATATTTTCAGATTCCAAGGTTGATGGGCTTTGTTCTGTAGCCTTATTTGAGCCTTTAGATCCTCCTGGGTTGGCAGTCTGTATAAAAGCACAGATGTTTGCTCAGCGTTTAGTCCGCAGTTGCTGAAATAATTGCACAGCCTATGTATTTCATGTATTTATGAATATATATAGGTTTATTTACTATTTACTGTTCCTGCAGCATTTAGGTCAGAATTAAAATTACTTCATAATTGGTTTGTATTACTAGGTAATGACAAGGTGTGGGAATAGTTATATTTAAACCTAGAGGATATTTGGGTAATGTTGAATGTTGTTTTAAGAACAAACAATTTCTCTCACTTTTTTTGGAACAAAAGGCCTAATTCATGTTCATTTGAAAGTGATTTTTATTTGTTATGGTAGGTCATGCTGAGTAGTATGTGACAGTATGACTCAAGTTTTTATAAATTATGTCCATATGGTTGGCTTGTTTAGAAAAGCAGTTTCGAAACTAATATGGACCAAAGCATATGTCTCTACTACTCCTTTTTCCTTCATATTACATGGAGGAGAGGGCTTGTTTTTGGAATACCTTAAATTAATTGTTATTTGGAATTAAAAGTACAGAAGGTTCCATGTAAATCGTTTGTTTCTTATGAGTGGTACTGGGAAGTGTGAACCAGACACTGAAAGCAGGCTGCCCCTGTGGATGCTGATCATGGCTGGTGAGCCTGCATTAAGGAACCCATTTGACTTCAGAGAGTAATTACAGGGTAGTCAGTAAATGTTCCAGTCTTCCCCTGTGGAATGCTTGTAGGTCTGCCTGGTGGATATTTACTGAAAGAGTTTGGGATAATAGACCATAGTAAATGAGAAGATTAATTAGGCAGATGATCCAATGAAACAGTAAAAAAAAAAAAATGAAAAAAGCAAACAAATCTTTCTAATAAGCTTTTCAAATTCAGTAGACATCTAGTTTTGACTCAGTAAACCACTGTTGTCATAAAACTGAGGAGATGCAAAACTTCCTGGGGCATGGGGTGGCAGAGATGGTTGGCAGTTTTTGGGTGAACATCTTAGAAAAAGAATAACTTTTGTCTGAGTATATGTTCTTGGGAGAAAATTCTTGTCTGTGACAAAATAAGAGGATTTTTTAAAATTCCCTCCTGTTTATTTAAAAGAGATGAAAACTTGAATACTTTATATCTTCAGTAGCCCAAGAATCAGACCGTTTAGCATTTGGTCATTAAGGTCTGAAAAACTTTATCCGTGAAAATCAGCGATTTGACCAAATAAATGTTCAGCAAAAGGTCTTCAGTTTCAGATCCCTTGAAATTCGCCACTTGGGAGTGGGTGCATACAGTGGATTTCCAGCCATATGTAGGCATAGCATGGAATAGCATGTAGATCCCTGAGGAGTGCTTGAGCTGCTGGAGGGAGCTGCTGGCAGAGGACACGTTAGTGTGGGCTGTCAGCAGCAGGCTGGGAAGAAGCACTGTCAGCCTCCAGGCCTGGGGAGCACCAGCCTTGCCTGTCTGGGATCCAAGGTCTGGGCCCTTGACATGCTGGTACGTGTAGTATGGTCTTAACAAACCAACTGCTCTGTGCTTTCATTTCAGGTGGAGATGGGAAACCACCTAGCACATTGCTGTTGCAGTATGACATATAATCCCGAAAAGCAGGGTTTTACATTTGTTTCCACTTTTCTTTTAAAAATAGTGTGTGGCAGATAGCAAGAATGCAGCGGCAGCAGAGCTTCCTATAGGCAAAACATTCACCACTGACCTCCGTTTGCAGGATTAATTTGTCACATTAGTGGGAGGGCTGGATTCAGGTCACCTTGTTGGGATCCTTCAGACATTCATCTTACTGTAGGTAGTGGAAGCCATATCAAAGGCTTCTGGATTACAGGTCCCATAGTATTAGCTCATAATCTGCATATGGTGAGAAACTCAAGATGCCTTTCTGAGCTGACAAGCAGCGAGGGAGAAAACAAAGCATAGTAGCAAACAAAGGTTGAGGAGTGGCAGTGAGCACAGCCTGCACATCTGTGCAGGTGACTCCTGTTGGTTCACACATCCATTGGACCTGTTTTAGTCTGGATCACAGCAGAGCACGTGGAGGACAAGTGGCTGTTTTTCAGCTGTGGTGCTCCCCATCTACTGTGGAAAAAACAGACAACATGGAAATTGCAGAAATTAGCAGTTATCATAAGGAAACAGTCACGAAGATTGACAAGCAGATTTTCTGTCACCTTATGTCCTCTCTTACATGTGCTAGCTTGTCCATCCGTTACACGTATTAGTAGGGCAATATCCAAGTTCTGTTAGACTGGGCTGTGGGGAAATTGAAATCTATCTTTATTATGCTCAAAATAGCTGAAATAGGCCAATAAGGTAGATGCTAACGCCAGTAAAGCCTATAACTTAATATGGTGACAGCAGTGGAAAACAATTCCGCTCTAATTACAGACTAAAGAAACATCCTTATTTCTGTTTTTGAATAATGTAAATAAATTTCTAAATTTTCTCTGGCTTTAAATACTGAAATGAAGATCTGTTCAGTGGAGGCTTTCACAAATGTGGCACGATGTGGAAACTTGGAGTATTTTATGCTTTATAATAAGGTTGGTTAGTTTTATATGGAAAAAATATTCACTGCTTCTGCAGTGGCAATTTATATTCCTGCAAGACTGCTCTCTGGAAGAAGAATCAGTTGTGCTTGCAAGTGGAAGCGAAGGCTTAAACTGCCGGACCGTTGCATTACCCTTACATTTAATATATTTGTCAGACCACATGTAGTGATTTAGACACAATGTAGATCTAACAAGCACTTCATTAAGAATTTGGAGTCTCATCCATTAGGAGTTTCATGTAAGGCCTCCACCGTATTTGTGGTGTTTCCTTATGTAACAGGCAGAGAGAAATGAGCAAGTCCTGATCTGGTCATTTGGCAGGTTGGTGGTATCCTTTCTGTGATGGGGCATCACGTCTTTGGGGAGCACTTTTGTCCGCTGTGTCTGGAAGCATTGGGGTAAATGGGTCTGGCTCTTCTTCTGCCCTATCCCTCCCTGGAGAACAGGCAGCTCTTTTGGGAGTTTGGGCTCCTTGCATGCCTCTCCCTCTCTCACAGCCAGGACAGGGAGCTGCAAAGAGAAGGTGCTGGAGGGCTGGCAAACTAATAAGGGTGAGGGACAGATTAATGCCAGTTTTAATCCTTGAAAGGAAGGGCGTGGATCTAGGAGCAACAGTCTACCTTGTGCTGGTCCTGAGGTGGTGCAACCAGACTATTTCTTGTATTGCATTTGCTAAGATTTTAAAGGATGTTATTTTCCTTCTTAAATAGAATTATCCAGAAAAACCTATTTGAGGAAGAGAGACCCAAGCTGCCTTTGTAGAAATGACTCACTAACCATTTTAAAGCCTAATGCTCTGTGCTGTCTCTTGACAACTGGATTGTTGTGGAGAGAGAAAAGATGGTATCTAATTTACTGTGTTTTCAGCTGAGACTCAGGAGTAATGGGGAGCTGATTTACAGTGCAGAGCTGTGTGGAGAACTTTTGTGCTCTGTAGAAGGTGCAGAGAAGGTGCTGTGTGTCTAGTGGTGTTTTGAGGGAGCAGCTGTAAATGGGGATGGCTTGCTGGGGTCATCCCTACTGTGATGCAGTCCTCACGACAATTTATAAAAATATATTAAAAATAAACTGCTGTTTCAGGTGAAACTGCAGGGAGGAGAAGTAACCTCTCTGTACAAGGTAACAGTCTAAACATCTGCTAGTGTGGTTAAGAGCTGAGTGTGGTGAAATGTGTTGGAGCTGTGATTGTGTGCTGGATGTTTCCATCAGGATGTGGATAAAGGCAAACCTCCCTGGAAGTATGTGTTACTTTCTCCTTCAATTCAACAGAGTTGTCTGCTGAAGATGCGACCACCAGCAAATGGTCTTCTCGCAGATAACAGTTTTCCTTTAATGCTAGGGCATCTCCTTTCTGTTTTATTCTCTAGCTGTGCAGTGCATTGCACAGATGGCCTAGCATAAGGAAGAAGGAAAATAAGGATGATGCTTTCTGATGGATTTATTTGTATACAAGTCCCAATGGACCTAAGTATTAAAAGGCTTCATTTTTTTTAAGTTGTCATGAGTATACGGAAGACTGGGCGCACATCACTAAAGCTGGATTATTTTTTTAGTAGATAGATAAAGTGGATTTTAGTCTTAAAGTGGATTTTTAGTAGAAGCTTGTAAATGACTGAGCTTAACATATCAGGGGAGAAAAGCAGATGTTGGTCAAGTAGAAAATAATAGTTAAAAAGGAATCTTGAATGTGCTGTTGAGACTAGCAGATACAAATTGCCTCTACCTATTACATTTTACATGCAGAAGTGTTTGAACAGATGATGTGAAGTACTGTTGGCTATAAATTCTGCCTGTCTTGTGAGCAGGTGATGAAAGTTGATGTAGCAGAAGCCTGGTGGTCAATACTCAGTGAAAAGCAGCTCTCCACTAATCCTTCATTATAAGTGTTGGCTGTCCGCTAAATGTCAGGAGGAACAGACTGGTCAGAAAGAAGTTAAAGAGCTCACCTCACATCAGCATAGGTTATTACACTTTGATTTTTCACTTCTTTTTTTGTTTCCATTGTTGGAAACTGCTCAGCTGTTGCAGGGAGAGAGGGAGACACCTTGATCTCCAGTTGCTTACAGCTCCATTTAAAATGCAGTGACTGTTTATATGTGTTCTAATACAAAGATGTGTTGGATGAAAACTTAAAGTGGTGTGTTTGCATGCAAAAGACTGGAGATGGGCTCTGAACCTCTAAATATAAAGAGCTAGCCAATATTTCTGGCATTCCTACAGGCAGTGACTTATGTCTGTCAGTGAGAGAGGTTAGGATGCTGTGAAGTTGCAGCTACAGAGAGGAGTGGTGTGTGTTAGGAAAGTGTGGCTGCCCTGGGGATGAAATTTGGGCATTTTAACTTTCTCCTTCAGCTATGAAGAGGAGGAGGAAATGATCCCTCTTTTCTCTGCTTTTACCCGTTGATCTTGGAGACTTCATCCATAGTAATTTATTGTGTGCTTGGGTTATTTCTAGCTCATTGTAGTGTTATGTAAGTGCTTGTGCTGGAAGAGTGCAGGGGATGAGAATATATGTTGCTAGAGGGTTGAGGGCAAGGCAGAGGTCCTTTCCTTCTCCCCCTCCTGACAGTAGTGCCAGCTTCACTGGGCGTTAGTTTTGAGTCCTAGAGTTTGGGAAAAAGTGCTACTCATCCTGCTCTTCCTACTTTTTCTTCTGCAGTGTTTCCTCTCTCTGCCCTCACCTGCCACTTGGTGTTCTCACAAGCCATGGGTTGAAGTTGATAAGGAGTTTATTTCCATGTGTTGTGTGTCCCCCAGTGTTACTGGATCCTGCTGGATCTGAATTGTAAATGTCCCAACTTTATTCTGTTGACAAAGTAACAGGCAGCACTGGAGGTACGAGAGATACCAACAGTCTCTGGAAGAATCCCAGCATTCATTAACATTTGGAAATTGCCTGTCTCTTATCCACCAAGATTATTAACACGTGGTTTGTAGAGAGAGTTTAAATTCTGCAGAAATAAACAAAACAAAAAAAGTGGGCTTGCTAAAGGAAGCTTCCCAGGCATAGGTAACTGAGGAAGTGGTGGGTTTTTCATGCTTAAGGAATACTTATATTCAAGGGGAACTTTCTGAACTTGTGCCCTTTCTTTGTAGTCCATTTTGTGTACTTTTTGTATTTTTCAGTGTGAGATCTATTTACAGTTTAATCGTAAACTGATGCTTGACAGTGAAAGTTACTGTAATTGAAATCACCTGCCAGTAACTTAAAAAGACATTGCAGTCTTGTCTTTCTGGACATCTTCCTGAGCTGAAGCACGAGAGCATGATCTAGCATGTCAAAACATAGAAAATAATTTCTTTAGAACTGCAAATACTCATATCCTCTGGAAATGTGTTTGTTTATTGTCAAGTTGCTTTACACGTGTATGAGCGTGTAGGCAACTTGGTTTCTGTACAGTGTCAACTGTATTCTCTCATATTCTCCTAGTTCAAGACTGCAGTATACACAGAGGAAATGGGAAACAATGGTAGAGGAATTTTGGTCTTCCAATTGCAGAAAAGCAGTCTGTTTTGGAGCAGGGAGAACAAAAAGACTTCCTGAAAAACAACAGAGCAAGTAGAGTAGTATGCTATGTGTGGGAAGGTGCTCTGAACACAGAAGGGGAAGTTTCAAATGCCTGGTGACTCCCAGACAGAATAGAATTGGTCCCACAGGTTTGCAAGTGGATCAACATCTTTGGGTATCAAGTCAAAGAAGGTGGTCAGCCCTTTAAGAAATGAGGAATGAGCAGTGTGTTTGGTGGGACTGAAGGTGGAACCTGCGAGATGAGGGAACAGCTCCAGCTCTGGAAACAAATTGTGCGTGTTCAGTGCCTGTGAGAATAAAGGTGGCTTTTGTGGATGCCTTAATAATGAACTACAAAATAAACTTTGCAGCTCACTGAAAGTTTGAAAACAGTTGTAAAGGATGTGCTAGCCTTTACTTACAAATATATACAAGAAAGTACATTCTATTCAAGCTTTAATTTTAAGAGATGCTATTAAAAATGGATTATATATGGAAAGTATTCATAACAATCTTCTTTTTATTATGTATGTTTCCCCATGTGTATCTCACATACTGATAAGTATTGTCTGCTTGCATGTACACTTTATGCTGTGTAAAATCACAGCAACATGATTTAAAAAAAAAAAAAGCGGTTCGCTACATAAATAACACTTTTGTCCGAGTGAGCTCTTTTTTTCAAGTTTAAGTGTTGTTTGTTTTAATAGAGCATCTTGATTCAGTCTGATCGTTTTGCACAGCTGAGGTGTAAGTATGCTCAAACTTTGGCTAGTAATTAGCTTTTCTTATCAGAGGAAACTTGCCTGGGGACCTGAGACACTAAATTTACATAATTGCCTTGTGATATGGAGGTGGATATTTATTTTTCCACAGACTTACCTTTCATGTTGTTGAAAAGATATTATTTATCCATTTCCAAAGCGAAAACAGTAGAAAGCAGAGGAATCAGACAGTGTGGGGCTTTACAACCATATAATAAAAGCCTTCGGTCAAAGAGCTTGAACTCCAAATGCTGTTAGTCTTCACTGAGTGACTACCAGGGTTGTGGTGCAGGACGGTGGCAGGGAAAGAGGAGGAAGAAATAGGATGCTATGTAGAATTGCAGTGATGTATGTTGTATTTTATGTAAGCACTTCAGTGAACAGGGCTGTAAAGCTGCAATGTATGTGGCCCTTATGTTTTACTGAAAGATGCCAAGCAGAGCTCTGGTGCAGAAGACTGAAATGATTAAAATTCTCACATGGTGGTTAATACGCTCATCATCGGTATCCTTATTTGAGCTTCATGACTGTTAATCACAGGAGGCTGCATTGTGATTAAGCCCACTGCATTGATTGCGAATAGCTCTCCTCCTTGAAACAGGAGGAGACAAAAAGGTATGAAGGGATAGCCGGCTGGGAAACATAGCTGGCAGAGGGATGGGGTGACAGTTGAAGAGTCAAACTCTTGGTTAATCTGAGCAGGCGCAGAACTAGATTGTAGTCCTGGAAAAAGTCAAGTAGATATTGTTAGCGTGGCTGAGTGCCAGGCTGTTTCTTTTCTCCTTGCTTCGAAAACCATGGCGAAGTTGGAAACATGAGTGAAATGTTAAGACGCGTGAATGAAATCTCATTCTGTCAGCCTCTATATAGCTGGTATTTCCCATCTGGAATCAGAATGAATGGTGAATGGTTATTAATATGTAATGAGATCTTACAGAAACAATAGCATTGCAAGCAAATGAAAAGAGGGATTTAGCGAAGGGAATCATTCATGCGAAAGGCTTGCCATGCTAGCACCTTAGTGATAATAGGGCAGGCATGGTCCTGAAGGCTTGTGCCAGTGTTTTAAAAGATGGAAATAGCAGGGTGCTTGGACCATGAAAGCAGGCGCCCTCCTGACATTATGCTATATCAATTCTCTTGTTCCGCTTCCCTGCCTTTCACCTTGTTTTCTCATTCCACTGTAAACTGCTTGGGGCAGGGGTCATGCCTTTTATTTGTCTATAAAGTGCTGCTACTTGTGAGGAACATATTTTGTTGATTGCTGGAGGAACAGCAGCATCAATAACAGGGTCCTGCATGCAAAATTCTTTGTCTTTGCAAAGATGCATTTTTCCTGATCTGTGTCGGAGCCTGTAACCCCTGGATTTCTGAAAACCAAAGGGGTACGCTAGAGAAAGGTTCAGTCTGTACTCAGAGCAAGCTGTGAACTGCTGGTCATCCAGTGTCTGGGCTGGATGGGTGTTGACTCTGACCCATTCATTGCCTCTGTGCAGTGTCACATCATCAGAGCAACCCCATTAGAGCTCCTGTCCTTCCTTCCTCTGTGGGGCATCACTCTTTCAGTGATGACACATCGTTCAGTGCATGTTTTGTGTTGTACTGTACTGTTTATTGAACAGCTCCATAACTTTGGCTTGATCACCAAGAAATTTAGAGGCTGATGGTTTCTGACAGAGCTCACCCTTACTGTAGCAACATGCACCTTGCGCTCTGGTGTACAAATAACGATACATTGTGGCTTTGCTTATTGGAAGGTGTAGAATATATATTTTTTAAATACAATTTAACACATTTTACAAGTTTTATCACCCAGGAACTGTATTGGGATGGAACTTGAACCTGCTGTGACTGGTCTTAAACTGATTCCTATTAGTGGCTGAAGCATATCAAAACAGTCAGGCATCTATCAAAACAAATAATAAATCAAACAAGAAAGTTTAAAATGCACATCATGCAAACCCTCAAATAGTAGGGTTATCAGTGCAGGTAGGTGCAGGTCAGTATTTACACGTAGCTGCAGAAAATGTGTCTGCTCAGTCTGGGTTCTCAAGTGAAAAATAGGAATGCAGCAGCTGCAGGAGAGAGGTCACAAAGAGACATGAAGCTCTGTTCTGGGACTGCCCTTACTGTGGGTCTGGAGAGGTCCAAAAATGTTTTGTCACAGCACTGCAAAGTTTGAGGCCTTCTGACCACGCCCAGTGGAGGCACCCATAATGAGTCATGAGGAGTGCTTCGAGGAAAACACCCGAGAGCTTTGCAATGTCTCTGCATGTGTGTTTCTTGGTTAGCAGGCAAACGTGGTGTGCTGTGGCACGCAGACATGTCCCAGTAAAAGTCCATTGTAAGAAGAAGATGCAAAGAGTAAGCAAATGAAGAAAAGGCAAATTAAATTGTTAGGTATTAAGCTTTATGCATAAAAGGGATGAGGTTACTTCTTAGTTTGCTGGTCTTGCTCAGATGATTTTGCTACACAAGCTTTTCTGGTCCTGTTTCATCAGCAGCACTGCACAGCATCTGAGCTATTTGCAGGTTGTGTTAAACTTGTTTCCCAAACAACTTTTGATCCATTATGGACACAAATAGCTAACTAATATATACCACAGGTGATTATCTTAATGGTACTCTGCCTCTTGCAGTATGTTACTGCATTGCTTGCGTGATGGTACCTTTAATTCTTCCAGCACTTTTGCAGTCATTTGCCCTGTTTTCCATCTGCAAGCTGGTATTTCCCTTGCATGCCTGAACCATGTGTGTGAGAGAGGGCACTGGAGGCTGAGCAGAGCTGCAGGTAGAGGAGCTCTAAATCCATGCCTAAATAGAAAGGGTAGAAAACAGGTACAAATGCTCATATAAAACCAATCATTCTTTTGATACAGCTGTCAGATTTCAGCTCCCTGCCCTCCATCCCTTTCAAGTTTACATGAGCTTCCAGGGTCATTTCTACTTCTAAGATCAAAAGGCTTTTCACAGTTGCACAGGTGAGGCTATGCTGGATTTCAGGTATTTCAGAAACGTTTTATGGAAAGGAATTTCAAGAGCTGGATCATAAATATAACTGAGCCAAACAGAGATGAAGGTGGCAGGCTGGCTCTTCAGAGTGTTGATGTGTGTCTCGCACCCAAAGCAGCAAGTGAAACAGATTCAGGAATTAAAATGCACAGGGTATACTCAGAAGTGGAGGAAATATAGTTGCATAACTGTGTAATGAAGCAGGCTTCATGTAAACAGGGTGGCATGAGGGTAGAGATGCTAATTAGGCATGCAAATTGAATTTCCAAGGATTTCAGAGCAGGGAAGATATCTGAAAGCAAGCTTGATTTTCTAGAGGATAGCATGAATGACCTGCCTTAATTAGTTATCAGGATGCTTCTAGGAATTTAGGTTTTGTAGAGTTCAGAGCTTTTGAGGATCATGAAGGGATATGCTAGGGAGAAAGTGAGAGACTCTCAGGCCTTACTGAAAGGGCAGATCTGTCCTGCACACTCAGAGTTTAAAAAACAAAATAAAATTATTTGATTTTTTTTAATGAAATGTTTATGAGTATATTGGTGATTGACATTCTTCTAGCTCTCTCTCCTGATCAGTGCTTTGCCAGATTGTTGAAGGAACTTTGTGCCGTTGAGGGTTACTTGTGTGAAGCTGCAACTGTGGGTTCTGTCTAGAGGCAGGGATGCTGAGGCACCTTACCTGCGCATTAAAGAAAGCGCAGCACTTATGACTTACCAAAGGCCAGTGGCATCTAGGAGAATCTCAGCCACAGTCATCTGTCAGTGTTGTTATCTTCCCATTCGTACAGAGCTGTGAGAGAGGGCTATTAATCATCCTGCCTAAGGCCTGGAAGCATGTGGAAATGCATGGAGAATTACTGTATCTTCTAAACAGTGCACATGGCAGGCTCTGACAGTTGCTCCGTTTTAGGTCTGAAGTAAAGACAAATTCATCAAAGTCTCTGTTTTCTTCCTTTGGCCCCCTTTCTCCTTCTAAGCTGGTGTCAGAGCTGCCACCTTTTCTCCCCTTGAGGAGACGGCAATTGATTTCTTGCTGAATCCTCTCCAGGAGAGTTAGTGTGGTTTGAGAGGTAGTTTTGGTAGGAGGGACTACGGTGTGTTTAGGTTTGTTGTAGGTGTGGGCATCGAGGCACATATTGAAGAAAGGGTGAGGAAAGAGCAGAGGCCCCTTTCTTCCTTTATTTTTAAGGAATCACCAGAGTGAGGTGAGAGCTGGGGTTGAGTCACCAACATAACTGCTGGTGATCTGAGTACCTTAAGGCTGGAGTTAGGGTTTAGTAAGGTTAAATTCTGAAAACACAAGAGAGAGACTTTGTGTTTCTTCCTAAATCCTCTGTGTTCCTCAGCTTTAGGATATGGCTTGAATTGGGAAGAAGAGTTGTGTTAAATTTTGTTAGTGAAGTCAGCGACGATTTGGGCACTTACTACATTTACATTAGTGTTAGGGCTTGTTAAAGGAGGATGAGCAATCATAAAAGTAACGGGTCCCAGAGCTGTGGTGTGGGCTGGCTTTGGCACGTTCGAATGAGCCTTTTTTCAGTTTGTTTTTTTTTTCAGGTAATAATCACTTGATTGTGTATAATGTTAGAAATTTTTTGGTACAATTTTGTGTGAGAGAATTCTCTCTGCTGTTAAATAGAAGAAGCAAATTAGTCACCAACAAGGCTGAAAAGGCAGAGGATCTCAGAAGTTTCTTCACCTCTGTCTTTACCAGCACTGTTGGGCCCCAGGCCTTGGGAACAAAAATCCAGGTTGAGGCTAACACAGACACACTGTCAGTGAAGGAAGAGTTGGTGTGTGAACTATTACAGGAGCTTGACTGCTGCAAGTTGATGGGCCCTGACAATATCCACCTGAGGGTGTTGAGAGCTGTCTGACATCATTGCAAGGCCTCTCTCCATAACCTTTGAGAAGTTGTGGAGATCAGGGGATGTCCCAGAAGACTGGAAGAAGACTAATGTCACCCCCATCTGCCAGAAGGGCTTAAAGGAGCATCCAGGAAATTACAGGCCCATCAGTCTTACTTCAGTCCCTGGGAAAGTTATGGAACGAATCCTCCTGGGGGCTATCACAGGTCAAATGAAGCATGTGCTTGGGAAAAGCCATCATGGATTCACTATGGGCAAATCATGCTTGGCAAATCTGATCGCCTTTTATGGCTAAGTAACCTGCTCTACTGATGTGGGGTGAGTGGTGGACATTGTCTACCTGGATTTCTCCAAGTCTTTCAACATGGTTTCCCACAGCCTCCTACTAGAGAAACTGATGTGTTATGGCATAGACAAGTGGCCCATGCAGTGGGTGGGGAAGTGACTGACAGGCTGCACCCATGGGGTGGTGGTCAGTAGCTCCTTTTCAAATGGGCAACCTCTCACAAGTGGGGTCCCCCAGGGATCAGTATTGGGCCGAATGCTGTTTAATATCTTAATAAGCGACCTGGATGATGGCATCAAGTGTACTCTGTTGAAGTTTGCTGATGATACCAAACCTGAGGGAAGTGGACACTTTGGGAGGGACACCCACGCGGCAGGAAGAACTGGATAAGCTGGAAGAGTGGGCTAACACGAACCTTATGAAATTCAACAAAGACAAATGTAAGGTCTTGCACCTGGGAGAACATAATCCAGGAGTGCAGCACAGGCTGGGATCTACCTGTGTAGAGAGCAGCTCTGTGAAAAGGGACCCGGGACTCCCGGGTCCCAAGCAGCTCAGTATGAGTGAGGAGTGGGCTGCTGCTGCTGCAGCAAGGAAAGCCAGCAGGATGCTGAACTGCATCAACATTCTATGAAATTCTATGAACCATTCTATGAAAGGCCGAGAGAACTGAGGTTGCTCAGCCTTGAGAAAAGAAGGTTTAAGGGAGACCTTATCACCATGTTCCAGTATCTAAAGGGTGGCTACAGAGAAGATGGAGACTCCCTTTTTACAAGGAGACGCATGGTGAAGATGAGGAGTAATGGGTACAAGTTACTCTTGGGGAGGTTCCAATTGGACACAAAAGGAAAATTTTTCACAATGTGAACCGTCATCCTTGGGAGTAATCTCCCCAGGGAAGTGGTGGATTCCGCAACATTGGATACGCTGAAGATTCAGCTGGAGAGGGTGCTGGGCCACCTTGTCTAGGCCGTGCTTTTGCCAAGAAAGGTTGGGCCAGGTGATCCTTGAGGTCCCTTTCAACTTGACATTCTATGATTCTGTGATTGATTGTTCACTTTATGTCCTAGTCTTACGTTGTATGCTAGGGTGGATGAGGAGATAGCTGGCAGCCATGAATGTCACATTTATGCATGAATGACATTTGTTTTCTTATTCCAGACAAAATTCAGAGTAGGGCTTGGGAAGATGAGGGCTTGTGGGGTATAAAAGGGATAAACAGTTCAATGTAATTTTGAATCCTGAATGGAACACGTTGGTAATGTGAATGCCGGTGGCATCAAACACAAATGCCTTATGTATCATTTTGCCAAGGTATTGGTGATTTAGGTATAGTTAGCAGTAGGATTCATGTGCAAGTAAGAGAAAAGGTGTGGTAAAAGAAGCGAGATGAAGCCTGTGTTTTTGGAGAAACTTGCATGGTGTGCAGGGCCAGGTTTGGGGGTGCTCCAAGATGATGGGAAAGCTTATGTTCTTGGTGAATTCTGTTGTTCTGCAGGACAAAGAAAAGTACTTTTTGTTGTCAAAGGCATGTAGAGTATGATGAATTTTGCAGGTTTTGTTTCACCTTTTTAATGGAAAGGCAACAGATTCCATAACAAAGTCTCAGTTTTTAAAACAATTTTTAAAGTAACAACTGCATAGTGTTCATAGCACATTATGAACAGAATTTCACCAATCCTGGAAAAATTGAAAAGATATAAAGTACGATGAAACAGTAGAAACTGTAGTAAAAAATATAAACTTTGCAAACTGTAGATTAAAGGTCACAGAAATATGATGAATTAATATTAAACTTTAGCATATTTGTGTTTCTATCTGTTCTGAATTATTGTTCATATGGCTTGGTATCTATGAAGCTCTATACTTCATAAAAAAACTTTCGCTATAAATTACTTTTTCATAAACAGTTTGCATTCCTGGCAACCAAGGATACATCAGAAGTTCTCTCATAAACCCAAATTTATTACTTACCATACTGCTGTATTGGTTTAAAGAGATTAAAAAGTGAGTACATGACGTGATTAACAATTTAATTGTGTATAATAGGAAGCCTGATGCTTTCTAGTTCCCAGCCTCGTTGCTGTTGCTCACTTGCTTTACAAGGCTTTAGTTACTATTGTAAAGATCAAATCATACTATTGTTTCAGCAATATCCATTAATCTTGATTTTGTGAAAGCTTAAAATCTTGGAGCCTTAATGAATCTGTTCAAGTGAAACACTGTAGGCTGCTTTTAGGCCAGTACTGAAAGTAGTACTCATTCGGGTTTTTTTAATATGGAGATTTTTGCAGCACTATTGCACAATTATTTGTGCTCTGTCTATGTAGTTATGATATTTGTATGTGGTATCTTATTTCCAGCAGATAGCATATGTCAAATACCTGCTTTGAAGGCCCTGACTTGAACATTTACAAACAGAAGACCAATATCCCTCTTGTGTTGAAGGGTTTCAGAAGATGGAAAAGCAGGCTTTCCCCTATTCTTTTATGTCCTTTGGAAAGTCTCCTTTTCCATTTTTTCTGAAAAGATCATGTTGATTTGCTGCTAAGTAAAAATTTCAAGTATTCTTTACTAACCTGATGAGCTGGGAGCTCCAGTCTTCTTCCCCCATTTTGAGGAAGTCTCTGCTCCAGCGTTATACTCAGCTGCAATAGCCATGCTTCCTCAGTGTACTCAATAAGCTGTTCCTAAAACCACAGATGATGAGAAATGGTGTTTGAGCTAAGCTGCAGTGAAACCTGCCCATGCACATGCCTGTGCATTTTGTGTCATTTTTCTGCAGGGAGGGCCAATGTATGTCTTGCCTTAAGGTTGCTAGAATGAAAGTTTTCTTTCTCTCACACAACATAATTTTGTAAGATTCAAGACCTTGGTTTCCTCAGTAATGTAAACATGGCCTTTTGGCATTCCTGCCTTGCAGCAGGATATACAGCACGGTGCAGAACAAAAGGGGCTTTGTCTCTGTAGAGCCTGTGGCCCTTTTCTTTATAATGTAACAAAATCTGTGGGCTGAATCTGAAAAGTGCTAAGGCTGGTGGCAGTTTTTCCTCTGGCTAAGAGCCATGCCTTTTGGCACCTTCATTGTTAAGGGATATGCAAGCGCTGGCTGAAAATGCAGAGAAATCATCACAACTTATCTTCACAAAATGTGTGAAGCCTTAGACTTTCTGGGTGATTCCAGCTGCAGATTTGAAAGTTCATGTATCGATGCAGAATGCATGGGTTAGTGCTGAAGATTTATGTTCAGGTGTATGGGCTCTTTCGTATGATCAGGTTGGCCTGTAGAGCAACAGCAGAGGAGGGAAGGTGGGTGAGTACATGCATTAGTACAGCAAATTGGATCATGACCGCAGAGAGGTAGTTGGATTACTTTGCATCTTCCATTGAAGAAGCAATTGGATTTATTCTCTTGATTGAAAATCTTCTTTCATGATATTTTTGGTCGACATGTCTCAATTTTTGTCTTATGGGAGATGAAGGAACCAAAAGAGTGTGTGCTCTTGTCACAGACAAGGCAGAAAGCCTTCTGTTTCTCACAGGATGCTGGATTACACAGCTGGAGACTGCTGGACAGAGGAAGCTCTGGAGGGCCCTTCCTGCTCCCCTGCCACCCACCGAAGCCCCGATGGCAAACGAAGTTCTGTTCACTAGGCAGCTCTTGCAGGCTAGTGTGAGGTAATGGGAGCAGATGGTGGTGAGCTGGAGCTTTCTCAGAGGCTTCAGCCTTCTCTGGTGGAAGGCGGCAGGTACTAATCTCTGCGCACGCTGTACCCAGGGCTTCTGCAGCACCTTCTGCAAAGCCTACCTGTTAATTTCAGAGCAGGACTAGCTAATTTTTGCTCATAATTAGTCTCCAAAACAGTAATTGGCAGGCAGAGCTTTTAGAAAGGAGGCTTTGGAAGGTCCTTGTGTTCTATAAAGTGTGCGTAGCATTTCTTCTCTTATTAAACTAGCCTAGGACTTTGGGATCATGTTGAAATGCAGTGAGGTGTGAGTTGACACTTCTTTCTATTTAGTAACTCTCTGTTGCAAGTCTTCCTCCACAAAATGGCTTAAGTATTATATTTGTGAGCTTGTTTTGTAAAGCAGTAGCTTATAACATCTTACTGGAGAATTTCCGCTCCCCTACTATGGGTGCATATTTTGGATTTGTTTTTAATGAGGGTTGTGGATTTTGAAATTTATGGTGCCAGAGTAATTTCTGCTTAACAGAGGTAAGGCAGATATTGGTGTATCTGACTGGCATATCTAGCTGCTTAAAAGAAAAGCCCATTGGCAACCATAGAAAGAGAGCTGCATGTGTTTAAAAATGGAGACGGCTATAAAATGCCAGAGGTATCAGAATGACGTATGTCCTGCTCACCTTGGAAAAGTCTTTGTTGTAGTAATTGAAGTTTCCATCCTTCTCTACAACGATAAGTTTGATGAGCTGGCTTACCGGAGCTGATGTAGAAGATCTGACTTTAATTGTCTGTTTGAATTTGACAACCAACAGTGATTAACATTTTCCATGTAAATTTAGCAGGCAAACTGTGAGCAAGTTGAAGGACTGAAGTTCCTTTACAGCGTTGCAAATACTAGGCTGTGGTTGCTTTGTAAAATTTCTTCAGCCAGTGTAAGAACTGATGGAGATGCTTATTGTAGACGTTCCTGAATTATATTTTGCCTGAATTATATTTTGCCTAAGTTATGGTCCCTTTAAACTAAACCAAAAGATGGCTTAAATGAGGAAAGCAGCTGTGTGTGTGACTACAAATTGAAAGGAGCCTGAGAAATTTGGAAGGTGAAAATATTTGAGTTTTGGACTCTGTTTTGTTGCAGGCAACTCATGTAATTTCACTGGCACTTCCTAGCTTATAACAGACAAAATGAAGTAGAGGACATAATCAATATTTCACTGACAACCCAGGTGTAAGAATATTTATTGAGTGAATGTGTGTGAAGTCACTGAGATGGAAACACTATGGAAGTGACTGTGTTAAGGTTGTCATTATGAAGATGACTGTGGACTAGAACTGCCCTTTTTGATGATCTGTTCCTTTATCCAAAGAGAGGGTTTTAACTGGGGAGTGTGAGCAGAACTGGAATTTATATCCACAGAAGCATAATACCAGCAACTTTGAAGAAATATTGTCAGATTCTGGGCAGGCAACACTGCCTGTATACACAGCCTGTTTGGGGAACGTAAGGCCATTAAATTCTGCAGTTGCTCCAGAGATTATTTTGCAGAAGTAATGTTCAGCTTGCACAGAGCATCTGTCATGGCTAGAGTTAACAGGAAAAAAACAAAAGTCCTGCTGTCTACGAGTTATTATGGAAATTAGGCAAGAAGAGGAGTTGTGCTGCTGACAAGAGAGCGCTGCTTCTTCCTGGACCAAGTCCTGCAGCACTCACTCCACCAAAGATCCCTCCAAAACCAGGATGAAATAATGATCCCATTGGAGTCAATGGCAGAATTCCCACTGACATTGGTAGAGGCACGTTTTCACCCTGTGGCTGTTGAAGTACTTGAAAATTTATTTAGGGAAATATAGAAGGGAAGAAAGGCAGGAGCAATGCTTGTAAATAGGGACTTGTACTGCATGGAAGATACAACACCTCCTACTTCTCTGTGAAGACAGTCTGTATTACCAATAGAGGTGACTGTAATAGAGGGGCAAGTTATGTTAGCGCTGCACCTTTTGAGACAGAATTATAAATTACTTCTATGCGATTCCTAAATTCAGATTTTCTTTTATTCATGCAAGCAGGAAATTATTTAAATAATCCCCTAATCTGGATTTGTATGGTACTCAGTGTATATATGATTTAGCAGTGTTAGCATGCCGTCAAGCACCTGAAGTGTAAAAGAAACTGAAGTGTAAAAGAATGATTTATTTTTTTTTAATTTTTTTTTTAATGTCACTGAGTATTTGCAATTTGAACAGGAAAACATTACTGTCAAAGATGAGTAATAGCCTGATGTAGCCTGGCTGTAAAAGAGGAAATAGGCTGGTGACAAAGTTACGTTCATAGCGCATGAACGTACTAAGTGTACCTGTCTTCCTAGTGTGTCTTTTTATTTAAAAGCAACAATTAACACAAAAACCCCAAAGAAATGTACATTTTAAATTATTCCTCTTTGCTATGGAGGCCATGATTTAGTTCTGTTTTTAAATGACAGGTTTTATTTGTCAGCATCAGTGTCTGGTAGAAGATGACTAGGCTTAGATTTTGATTGTGGATACTATCATAGAAATATTGGTAGTAGCCCCGTGCCTTGCATGTTGCCACGTGAACGTGGCATACTCAAGCAGGAGTAATGTGAGTGTAGCTTTGATGAACTGCAGAAATCCAGGGTGCTTATTCAAGGACCTTTGGTGTCTCATGCTTGAATGTACAGCCTCTTGTTCTGAACACAGTCAGCCACCATCCACAGGCCTTGTGATGGAGAACTGCACTCAGAAACTGAGTAGTTTCAGAATAGTTTCCTTGGGCAGCTGCAGCTTTTCTGGCATGACACCTCATCATGGCCTTGAATTTATCCCATTATAATTGTTAGATCTGTTTTATCCAGTGGAAATTCCAAAGGAAAAGTAAGAACTGCAGTTGTTCCATCCCACAAACATCTGTTGTGAAGCCTGAGCTGATGGATTCAGTTGCGTTTTCTTTACACTTGCTGGGCAAATCCTCAGCTGTTGTTTAAATTTTGAAGGAGGTGGATCTAAAACCAGAACCTTTCCTTCTGTATAGGTGCTGCCAGAATTAATTCACTCCAAATGTGCTTTAATATGCTCCAAGGTTCATTGGTATTAAACGCAGCACATTTATTACCCTGCGAGAGCTATTATAAAGCTGCTGCATTGTGCAGGCCAACAGATGAGATAGCCCTGGTATGCCTCTGTGTCTTTTCCACAGTTTCCAGAGAGGAGCTGCCCTTGAAATAAACCAAACCAAAGGAAAAGCAAGAGTGCTGGGAAGCTATGTCCTTGCTGCCAGCTGCATTCAAATACGCTGTACAGATGAGTCACCTGCACCCTCTGCAGAAGTCTCTCAGACCAGTTTCATGTTGTCACTGCCCCCTCCGTGATTTTTTCCTATTTTTTTTCAGCTGACTTGGCTATTTTTAGCAGTAACAGGGACGTGGTCAGCCCTTGCTGACCTGCCCTCAGCACAGCAGGAGGTGGAGGTTGGCTCTGGTGAACGGTTGCCCGTGTTGCAGCCGGCCCTGTCAGCCATGGCTCCGAGTGTGGCACTCGGCTTGTGCCGACAGGGCCAAAGCAGCCGTGAGCAGCCGTGGAGCTGATCTCATGGAGAAAGCAGAAATGCGCGTGAAGTTTTCCTTGCTATATTCAGCATAATTTTTGCTGTTGGCTTGCTTTCTTTGCTGCAAGTAGTTGTTCGTACAGTTTCTTTCTGGTGCATGGAGGGGTAAAACACGTGTGAAGACCTATATGAGTATCCTTCCAGCAACAGCCACTTGTGTTGCTGTGCTCCCCTTTTAGGACTGACAACATAGGGAGGTAATTCACAGGAGTACTCGTAACCTTGCACTGTTAGCTGCTTTGGCTTGTGTCCCATAACTGAAAGGAGGTGGAGAAGCATCAGGGGCTGGATAGGGCCTATCTTTACCTTTTACGCAGCACAAGCTGTGTATTTTGACTGTTTACCTGTGGAGATGAAGTTACCACTTGTGTGGATCCCTCTAGGTGATCAAACAGCTTGCCTGTACAGCTGGGACCACAGAAGCCAATGGATTGCATTAAAAAGGATGACAGAGGGAAAATAGATATTCCTAAAGGCCAAGGTCTGGTTTTCTTTGCTGAAAGAAAGGGGCAATTTTCTGTGTTGTGCACTATGTTATTACTTGAAGTTGTGCTCCTAATGCTTATTCTTGCTGGCCCTGTAGGGCTCAGCAAGGACCACATACCTTCCATTGTAGTGCGTTCTCACCTAGGAGTTGATAAAGGCATGGGTCAGTCCCTCTTTCCATAGGTGTCTAGTCCCCCTGGCAGTGTCGTGCATGTCAAAAAGCTCCTGGTAAAATTGACAAAACTTGTTGATTTTCATCATAATATGATTAGGCCCAGATGGCTGCAGTCTTCTTCAAGACTCGTACAGCAGAACTCTACAAGTCTAGACCACTCTCCTCATGCTGAATATGATTTCTGAAAGGAGGAAGGCTATTGTCATGCATATGTTTTTGTAAATTGAAAAATACCCCAGTGCACCCAAGTGAATGGGAATTAGTGGGTAGCGCTGAAGGAGACTGGGGCATCACCCTGAGAAGGTGGTAGGTGGTCAGTTCACAGGAACAGGCTGCAGCGGGGCTGTGAGTAGAGCCCACTGCTTGTGCCAGTAGGAGTTTCTGTTTTAAATCTGGTGGAAGAGTCTTGCTTATGGGAATAAAAAAGCAGTTCTAGAAACTGCTTTAAAAGCTTCCAGTATTTGATGGAGAACATTGCTCTTTTAGCCATTGAATAGAGTGCTGTAGAGCTTTGCTGACTGGCTTAGATCTTTAAACTTTTTTTAGAAGAGTTATCATGCACTGTTAAATTCTACAGGATTTATCTGTTGCAGGAGGACTGCAGATCTTGATTCAGCCTTCGTTAGAAGGAAGTGTGTTAGTTCAGGACTTGGAACTGGTCTTGCATTCCTGTAGCAGTAAAAGGATCCAAATAACATGCAACTGAAATTAAAAGCCATGGAAGGACAAATTCAACCAACTTATTTTCCTGAACATATTTGGAAAACAGAGGGAAGGGATCTGTGAATTTTTAAGTTTGAAGCAATATAAAAAGAACCTTGAACTTTCAATCAAACAAGCATGTAATTAAATTTCTCCCTGCTCCATGATTTTCTATTGTACACTTGTTACCTTTTTTGTAATATCTATTTGCATCTTCACAAATCCAAAATATCTTAATTTGAGTAAAACAAAAGCCTATTCATGCTTGTACTATTCATGTGGTTTAATTGGTTTACAAAATACAAATGTTCTTTGAAAGAAACTGATTTGATTTCAAGAGGCTTGTAGCTGTCCCTCATACGTGGTCCTTCAGCTCACAAAAGACGAAGAAACAGAATTAGACATAAATGGGCTTCAGCTTGCTTTGTTTCTGCTCCTGTTTTGACTGAGCTTTTGCTGTTGCTCAGTGAATACAGTAGGAAAATATTCTTAGGGTTGTAGCTAACTGCACAAGCGAAACTAGTTTTCCACATGTTAAGTTTAAATGGAGAACTGAAAATACTTTTGAAACGCTCCACTTTCCCATTTTAAGTAACAACAGCATGATCTTAAAGACTGCAAAATTCATTATGCCCCTGGAACACCTTGATGGACTGTATTGTAATAGCAGAGGTAATAGTCATGTACAGCAATGGCAGTCAGGGTTAGAATGAGATTCCAGATTATTTTGATATTTATGTGATATGTAAGAGTGAGTAGCTGGGCAAAGATAGTGTGGTCTTGCATTCCGTATTAATTACACCTGATTAAATTTGAATTGAACTATAAGTGAGAATTAGTGGAAGTTAACTTCTGATATTTAGTATGGAATAATCTGTTAAGTAATGATTTGTTAACATGGGCCCAGGTTCTTCCCCCCACCCCCTCCCCACCCCGGTCTCAATAAAGGCCAGGTGGAGCAGGTGACATAGGCGAGTGTTGGGCAGGCACCCCATCACCGTGTCGTGATCAGGGAGGTACTGCAGTGTTGGAGCACAGAGGTAGGGTCTGTGCTGGGTGACCGCTGGGGTAACAAAGACTTTGCAGGGTTTGCTTCAAGTCAGTAGGGCTAATGGAAACTGAGTTTGAAAATCTGTCCAGATAAATACCTACTTGCCTATGTGTGGGTTTCTGTTTTGGAAAAATCACGGTCTTGCGGTGCATCTGAATATCATCGCTGCAGACATCTTCATTGATCCCACTGCTGATGTGTTCCTGGTGGAGGGGAACTCCTGCTCCTCAGAACACACATCTTGGCTGTCCCCAGGACGTCCTGCCGTGAGGTGGCCCTGCAAGCACAGGCTTTGCATCGGTCCTCAGGCATCGTGTCTGGGGACCTGGCCTCCTCTGGAAGCTGGGAAGATATTCCCTTCACTACGTCAGTCATGGTTATCTGGCACTGATATCCGCACTGTCTTTTCTGCAGCTTCAAGTGTGGAGGAACAGCCCTGGAACAGCCCTTGGGTTTCTCCATAACAGCTCCTCCTCAGCCAGAAGGAGGAGAGTGTTCTTTCTCTCAGTCTCTGCTCCCAGCTGAACAGTCACTCCTTGGGGCACCTGAGAAAAGGAGGAAAGGGATGCAGCCCTGCAGGCTTTTCCATCGAGGGAAGGGCCTTCTAGCAGTAGCTGTATAATGACAATAGAGCAGTACAGCACAGGCTGAACACCTTGGTGTGTAGCATGTCTGGTACAATTCAAATGCAAAACAAGGAGTTAGTGTAGAAAAATAGTCAACCCATTAAATGCATTGGGGGCTTACCTGGAGCACTACATATGCTTTTGCAGGGAAAAGCAGAATTTTATGGTATGGCTAATTACTAGTCTACTTAACTTTGTTAGGTGTTCTCCAGTGCAACAATGCAGGGACCAGTAACTGAACAGTCTGGACTTATTCCAGTGTGATCTACTCTAGGTGATCCTGCTCTGGTAGGGGGTTGGACTAGATGATCTCTAGAGGTCCCTTCCAACCCCAACCACTCTGTGAATATGTGAATATTTGTGTTGCCTTTGGGGCACATCTGAGAGTGTGGGAATGTATGCAGAGTAATTCAAGGGGGCTGCCTGCCACTGAGGCATCTTTAGTGATGCCAGCTCCTCATCGATGTGCCTTCATGAGACTGTACCCAACATTTACATGCTAAACTCAGAAAGAGAGACACGGGGAGCTTGTCAGTCAAGTCTCCCTAGCTGTCATTATAGTTGCATGTTAAAGCACAGACTGTAGGGCACAGGAAGGGGCATTACTGACTGGCAAAGCCAATCAAATTGTGGTTGGCAACAGGTGACAAATGCTGCAGAGAACTGAGAATGGATGGGCAATGGAATTATAAAGCAGAGGGAAGCCTCTGAAGGATACAGAGATCATAAAAAGAGAAAATATTGGTTATTGGCAGGAATAATCTGAACTCATACAGTGTTACCTCAATGGTAAAGAACTTAAATGTCAAAAGAAAGTTTTATACACAGCCTAATGTGGTGGTTATAGGGAAAAAGAAAAATGTATTTTCACTGTCAGTTTTTGCTCTGTATCTGCATGGGTTCTGAGGCTACTTCGATGAAAATATTACTTCTACTGAACTGTAGATTAATTAGTCAAGATAATGAATAATTGAAGTCTTTAATTTATCTAAAGCATCCTCTCTCAGTTTATATACTTTGCTAATAGGAAAAGAGAAGACCAGCTTCTTGTTGCAATTTAAAGTTTTTTTGAAGTAAATGTCTCAGTTGATGCTTTGCTAAGGTGAACTAGATCAGGAATTCATGGAAATGAATTTAGTAACCTGCTGAATAGGCAACCATTTACCATCTCTTGCATTTGTTGTATGAAAGATTAATTAGCTGAACTTCAGTTAAGGTGTTTACCTCTTGACTTTCACAGAAGAAAAAAGATGTAACAAAAATTATTTTCATTTTTTCCTTTGTTTTTATTTGCCACGTAAAGCATCTTACTTCCCCTGTTCTCTTTTTATACAAAACAGAAATCAGCCTGGAATAGTTGATCAGTGTAGATTATAGGAATATTCAACAATGATGGAAGTAGAGTTGCTTACTTCATATTGCTGATGGTAGTTAGAGCTGATCACATCTGGTCATCTGCATGGGTGTAATAAATTTTGCACATGCCTGTGGGAAAACTGGAAGGAAGCAGGTCTGTACCCAACACAGCGATGCTAAGAAGTGTCTGCGTTACACAGCTGCTGTCAGCTGCTGCTCATCTCTGAGCACCTTCGTGTCCATTTGCCCTTTATATGCTGGTAACTCACACAAGCATAAGAGACAGTGAGTCGGAGACGAGTGCTTCAGCAGGGGGTGTGTGTGTGGGGGTGTGTGTGTGTGTGTGTGTGAGCCTGCCCTGAGGGCTGACCGTGGGTCATGGCCTTCTCCTTGTTAGGTGGTGGAGAAAGTTTTCCTTGTGGTGCTGAGGGAGGCTGCTGTGCCTTCCAGGGAGAAAAAGAATGGGCCAGCTAGGTGGAAAAAAAGATCGGATTTGGCTCAAATACTGTGTCTGCTGAAGAGGAGCCAATACTGCATCTAGGACTCTGAGTCATTGAGGCTTTGATGAGCTGAACCCCTGGTACTTTGGGTAAAAATTGCTTTCAGAGAGAGGTAACAAGTGTAATTAATAATTCGTTCCATCAAATAATTCTGTCCCTGCATTGCTTCTGTGCCATCTCTTCTGCAGAATGAGAAACTTCAGAGCCCACCGGGTGGTTGGAACCAACTGCTGCACAAGTTCGTCCTGCAAAGGATGGAGATGGCTGGCACTGATGGAATGACTTGGGTTTTAAGTATTGATCTGGAAGGGTAAATTTTGCTTCTGAAAAGCTGGCAGCCACCCTGTGTTCATTGCTAACTTGGTCAGCGCTGCGTTTTTGGGGACGAGGGAGGAACTTTGGTGGTTGGAGCAGGCTGGTGAAAAGATGTCTTTCTGCCGCTTCTCTGAATGCGGGACATAGAGTAGTGCTCTGCAGAGCAGAGGGGAGTAGGCTTTGCACATCTGAGTTTCATTTGACCACTGCCAATGAAAACTGGTTAATAATACTGTCACTGCTCGTCTTTTATAAGACCTTTCAGAGCCAGCTTTCAGACGTCTTCTCAAAGCCCTTTGCTGGTGCAGGCAGATTTGCAGAACATAGGATATTCTTGGTCCCTAAAGGTTTTCCTCCACCTGCTTAGGTATAGTTCTCTGATGTTATACAGTTGCTATGGAAATAAATGACATCACAGTCTGGGGAACATGGCTTCATATGAGAAATCAATAAACGAGCAAATGAATTGTCAGACAGCTATGTTTCCTCCCTGTCTGACATTGAAAAAAGGATGTAGATGGATAACAAGAAAGTGATACATATCTTTATTTTTTTTCCAAGGAAGCATGTGTTTTCTAAGCCAAATGCCTGTCTGTTCTTTTAGACTTCAGAACTATCAATAATCCCCTTAAAGATGTACAAGGAATTCAACTCAGGTAGTTCGTAATCTCCCCCTAGTTGCATCATATCTTGCGTTTCATTTATTTCCATTTCATTTTCTCTTTTTGGTACCAGCTGGACAGTAGAATACCTTAAAAGGAGCTGGGAGAGATGTAGTCAACTCACTCTGTGAGATAATTGGGACTCCTGCAAATACACCATCGCCTCCATCTCTCAGCCTGCCTCCCATTCCCTTCATCATTATCCTCCCCTCATTAGGTGCCTCTGTCACTGCCTCTGCCATTAGGCTGCAGGCAGGGCATGCACAGAGGCCACCTGCTTGCAGAAAGCCAGGTTCCAGCACAGCCCCCATCCCTGTCTGGGGAATTCAGTACAGCCCTCCTGAGCCCCAGGCCCAGGAGATATGTGATGTGTGGCAGCCCCACTAAAGTCCATCCCAGTTATTGTGATGATATATTACATTATGGTATACACATAAGGTATCTCTTCTGAGGAAAGAGCCTCCCCTGTTCCCAGGGTAATTACAGGTGGATTGCTGGAAAAATATGGGAGTGGGTAAAATCTGTGCTGCGGTGTCATCTAGGTAGTGTCAGCATAATAGTCCTCAGGAAGAACACAGCCACATGAAGGTCCTAAGGTAAAGCATGTGTCCTAAATAGCTGTTTCTGACACAGTTCATTAATTAAGGAAATTAAATTGCAAGTGCTTTAACTACCACAAAAAAGCCTCTAGAGTAAACGTTAAATTCTAGAGTTCTAATAAAACTCCACACTGTTTAAAAGCTCAGATAAATTAAGGTCTATTTTGTGTGCCATGTGCATGAAACCAGCTATTAGCATCAGAAGTAAAGCAAGTAATATTTTGCAGATGACAGCATCTGTCGTTGTAATGCCGCAGGTCCTTACTAGTCAGCGTGTGGTGGACAGTCTTAAAAGGATTAGCAGCAAAAACACTCCTTCACAGGGAGGTTGAGCAGGGAGACCATGCTGCTTGGTGGTTTTGCTGCTAGTTTCTGAGGAATTAGCCAGCTCTTGTTGTGCCTGGAGCACATGTGAACACTTGGACAATTTCTGAATGAATCAGCTGTGCAAGCACAGCGCTTTAAGGGGTGGAGTATACCCATGTTGTATGTACCCATCTGTGCAGCAGTGGGCTGTTCTCCAATATTTGCTTATACAAGAAAGCAGGCCTGGACTAAAATATACATCCAGCTCTGATAGGACATGGCATTACAGTTGAGTTGTCAGTATGGGACTGCTGTGGTTTATGGCTGAATGGAGGAGTTCAGCACTGCCTGCTGCGTGGTTAATCTCTTTGTTCGTAAGCATTCGATTTGTCGCTTACCAGTGGTGCAGATGGGAAGGGAGCAGTAAGAATATTACTCAAGCGTGTCCACTGCTGCGCTGTGAACTGGCAGGAGAAAGGAGATGTTGAGTATATGTAGTTTTGAAGTAAGACATTTGAAAACCTGTGGGGTGTTACTTTTGCATATGAAGTCCTGCGTCGCTACAAGACAATGGCACAAGGGTTTGGTGTCAAACCTGGCTTTTGTAACACCCCTGAAGAGACTGCGGGTTTGCCATCTGGTGTGGTTTGGCTCACCTTACAGTTTCCGTTCTGCGGTAAGTTCCCACCCCATGGGCCAGAGCAGCACAGCGATGATTGCTGTTCACTAGCCCAAACTGGAATTAGAAACCCCACACAAGAGGATTGAGTTTGGAACATTCTCCTGTTTTAAGCATTGACAAGAACAACAGTATGGGATAAATTTATCTGTGCAAAACAGGCACTGAAATGTGCTAGAATCATTTTGGTAAGAAAAAGGTCTTACACTTAATCGTCTGCTGTTCTCTCCTGGCTTTCTGCTTTAAAGTTGCATACGACAGCAGAAACTTGTTTTCTTTAGTGTCTTTTGGTTTAAACTACTAGTACTTTAAAACTTTGAGTTGTGAGATCACCTAAGTATCAAGAGCAGCCAGCAGGGACATGGCACTTAGTTACTGGCAGAGGTCAAGTCCTGTCTGCTTCACACAAATAGTTCTATTGAAGTCGATAAAACTATTTCTGTGTCCAAGGCAAGCAAGATGTGGCTCATTTGGGATATAGCTTTTAATAGCAGGTGTTCACTTCAGAAGCAATGATCCTGTTGTCTACAAACGTCCTTAGTAATAAAGAAGAGGAGAACAGAAACAGAGGAAAGGTGTCAAGGAGCAGAACAGCTCCCAGCGTGTATGTTTTTCATGAAATATCAATTATTTATGAGGTCGTTTTCTGTAGCATTCAGCTGGTCCAGATGAGGAGCACTAATGCAAATATGATCGGTGAGTTCAGAGAAACTGCATAAACAAATAAAATGGGCACAGTGTTGGGTATTAAATACAGGCAGTTTTTCAGCTTTTCTCCAGTGTGCCAGGGAGTTGAGTGTGCTCCTCCAAGAGAGAGGAAGGAAAATAATAGCTAAGGCGGGAAAGTGAGAAGTATCAGAAGGCACAGATTTAGCTAATGAGAGGTGCAGGCTGCTTGTCTTGGAAACGACAGGTACAAATATCCCTAAGTTTGTAGGTGAGGGCAAAGATTTAGAAAGCTGATGCTGCAACTCTTCAAATTTAATTGTGTACCCCATGCTATTTTGGAGCATGGAAGAGAGACTGGAAGCTTTCTGGAACAAGAAAGAAGTCTTGCTTACATAATGCAAAGGATGGGTCTGAAAGATGATATGTTATTTACTATAGTTATTCCTCTGTCTCTGTAAAACTAACAGAAGGGCATCTGCTGCCGCCTCTAGCTGCCTTTAAATTTTTTTTTAGCCCACAAATGACCATTAAAGGCACCAGGCAACAACATCTGCGTGCATATATAGCAGTAGCTAGTGCAGGCATACCCAGGAAGCACAACCAACTCTTAAAACAGTTGAGCAGGCAGCTCCTGCTTATCTGGGCAAGGTCCCCTGTCCCTGCATGGGGGAGATCAGTCCCCAGCCCCGTGCTGGGTCAGCTCTGCCAGGTGATACCCCAGCCAAGGGCCTGGCGAGGCAGTACAAATAGACCTGGCAAAGGCGCAGCTATTGCCGTGGCTTGATGTCCTTCATCAAGTTACCTGTTAATGCATGTACATTCCTCCATAGGATGTGTATGTGTACAAGGGCACGCACGCTTAGAGGTTAAAGCTATCTTGTGCTGAGAAGAGCTTTCTGATGTGATGGCAAGAGGAAACGATGTTAATTAAATGTCACATTTTGGAAAAATAGATGCCAGGTCATTGAGTTGAAATACTGGTGCTGTGTAAAACAGAAAACATGACTCTCACGATTATTCCTAGAAACATTATCATTATAATTTGTTTATATTCTGGTAGTTTCTGGAAGCCCCTGTCAGGATACAAAATGCATTATGCTGAGTATGTTTATGAAGTACTTCAAAGCAGTCCCTTATTTAAGGACCCCCGGGTTGATCTCTCTTCCATATCCATATGTGAGAAGCCACAATTGCCTGTCCATATATGCACAGGACTACATATGCATTCACAGATTTACATGCCTATACAAGAAGATAATGTGCCTGTATACAAGTAGCTGTATCTGTGAGGTATTATTTATAAAAATTACGTATTGAAAACTGTTTTGTCTGCTGTATATTTAAGTAAACACAAGATGGAGATGGGAATTTGTTATAGGTGACTCAGGCTCAGGAGAAAACAGGCTAAATGGCACTTTCCAGAGAGCTGATTAACATGTAAGAGGAGATGCTTGGTGTAATTACAATGATACAGAAGCAGGAGAGATGCTCAGGGGTTATTTATCTGGGACACTGGAGCTGAAGGGCAGGATGTTTCCCCTGGTGTGGAGGTGTGCGTGGAAAGGGAAGGTCGCTGCCTGGGAGCAGAGGTGGTGAGGCAGTGTCCCCTCAAGTGTTTTGATATCCTCTGATGCTGAGAAGTAATGCCCAGGAGAGCTTGGGAAGCTGGCTGCAGCACTCTGAAACAACAGTGTTGATTTTTAGCAAGTCTTGGAAAACTGAGGGAATTCCAAAGACCTGTGGGACTCTCAGGCCCTTCCAGTGTTTAAAAAGGGCCCAAAAGCATCACCCTAGTTAGTAGGTCAGGTTGATTTTGATGTTAGCTACAGGCTGACAGGGGACAGTTTGGTTGGGACTCTGTATTAATTTAATACTCCAAAGTATTAAAGGCTAAAAATATAATTCCTACTTAGTATGGTTTAACCACTGGTAGATTTGTCAACTTGTTTTTTCTTTTGATAGTGTTATATACTTCCATGATAAAACCCCCCAGCCATTATATAATATGTTTGGATTTTGCTAAGTAACTTGAACGAATAATATGTGTCTTTTTGATTAAATCAAAATCCCGAAAACTCTCATTGTATTGAATTAACCTGCTAAGTGGATTTAAACCCCGAGATTTTGAAACGAATTTGTTAACATGTATATATGAACAATGTCACCTATTCCTGTCTGTCCATACCTATTGTTGACAGTGCAGGGTTTTGTTGGTAGCATTTGCATATGGAAGTGCGAGCAAGTAATGAGGATGTCAGCTTACAGAATGATGCAAATCACTTTTGTTTTCCTTCAGCCAAAAGTAAGGTAACATAACAAGGAACTAAGAGCCCTGCTTACATAAGTGAGGTAAGAAATTCTGTAATGTTACACATTAATTTTCACCAAGCAGGTTTTAGGTCTAGCTTGAGCTATTATAAAAGAATCTGCTCCAGGTAATCCAGCAAGTGAAGCCAGAAGTGCAAACTGAAATGCAGGGAGCGAGGTGCTGAGGTAGAAAAGGAATCATATCTTGTATCATATCTTATATCATGTCTCATATCAATCATATATGCAAACGCAGTAGTAGAGAGAACTGTGCAGGTCAGTCCTAATGTGCCAGTGGTTCAGTTTTACCCCCTCCTGAGAGCAGCCACTGACTTGCAAAGACCACAGCCACACAGGCCACGTGGTCTCACTGTGCACAGAAGCTGATGGTTGGCAGTGCAGTAGTGGCTGATGAGGTCAAGATTGTGTCACCTCCCCACCATGGCTCCAAAGGCATGCCAACCCACAGGTGCGAGCTTTGTGAATAAAATAGCTGTGAGGGAGCGCAAAATACATTGCTCTTTAACTCAGCTTGCATGAGTTGAAACTATTCTCTGTGCACAAACTCAGGGGAATGTGTTTAGGAAGCAGTTTATCATGGAAAGGGCCCTTTCTGAGGCCCTGCTAGCAGTACTCACCTTCTTGGAAGGGCAGCATCCTTTTGTGCCAGCTTTAATTAAATGCTTCTGCTCTTCCCCCATTTCCTCCCTCACTTCTTATGCGAGGAAATTTCAGCTGGCACAAAATGGTCACATTTTTCATGGGCTTTGTTTGTAAATCTGCTGGCCTCACTGGCTGGGGACATGTGCGAAGAGTGTATTTTAGCATCTGCTCCAGAACAGCTACGTGTGCCAGTTAGCCTGTCAGCAGGGAGATGTTGGACAGGCTCTTCCCATCCCACCCACCTGGTTTGGCAGCTGTATGACACCCTGGGCAGCAGTGGGATTTCAGCCACAGGAAGCCAGTTTAACAGCACAGAGCCCAGCATGCTGGTGGGATGCCATGGATGCTGTTGCAGCTCAGGGAGTGCCTGGCTGACAAATGAAATATTCCGTTCTTGGGCTCAGCACTGACATCAAAATTAAAAAAAAAAAAAAAAAAAGAGAGAAAGAGAAGGGAAAAATGTGGTAATTCTGCCCTGTCATGACAACCACGTTGGGCACTGAAGTGCTGAGCTATGCAAGTGCTCTGACTGATCACTCTTTGCAGGAGTGAAGGTTTAGTCAATACCCTTCTAAGAAATTGTTAAACAGAACAAGCCAGACTGTATTAATTGAGCTGGGACTTTAGACTGGGCAAGAATGTGGCCCTCAGGTGCTTGTGGACACTGATTGCCTCCAGCTATTGGTAATGGCCACAAGGCATTTGCTAAGTGTTGCTTTGAGGGATGCGAAATGAGTTGTCGGCTCTCACCATGCTTTAAAATATTCCTAAGCAGTGACTCAGTCTGTGACCATAGCAGGGCCTTTCATCTCAGCCAGCTTGAACTAGTCTTCAAGGTACTGGAAGGGCACAGTGGGGGGGTGACAGGAATGGTCCCAGGTTACAGGTATAGGATGACTTCTAAACAACCAGAGACTTCCATGGCAGAAGTTCTTCACCCCAGAAAAGAGACTACAAAGAGGAAATACAGAGCTCTACAAACTGTGAGCATCGTGAATGAAATAGATTGGAAACAACCGCTTATTTTTGCTTGGAATAAAACTAAGGTACTTCAAATGAAATGGGTAGGTGGCAGTTTCAGGGCCAAAGAGTATATGCTTTTTTCATACAAGAAGTATTTAAACTTAAACACATTGCCAAATATATTTTGATGGGAATGTCAAAAGCAGATCTGGTTCCAAAAAAAGTAAAATCATGATATAAAAATTGACTGAGAGCTATTAAACACAGAAATGACATTGCTGGCCCAGGAAGTCTCTCAGTCATAGATATCTAGAAGTTGTCCAGAGAAGTCTGTACTGAAGGAGTGTCACTGGCCACCACCCAATGCTCTCCCGTAAGTCTGCTGTGTTAGCACCTGTCGAAGAAGGCATAGCATGTAAAATGCTTTTGTTTAACCTGCTTTGGTGGTTGTGTTGTCATCATGCAGAGATTTCTGAGCACTTAAGAAGCTTGGGTAGGACTTCTTTTCCCATGGCATTGACTTTTCCTTCCTTGATGTGCACTGTCATTAGAGAAGAATGTACTTGACTTGCTTGTGTGGGCCTACATGGACATGAAAAAATGAAATTTATCCCGAGGCACAAGCATCCTGCCCTCAGGAGAAAGGAAGCATCCTTCTGTCTTGTGAGGCTTTCCACTGGCTTCAGTGGGATGATCGTGATGACTAATGACTTAAAAGCAAACAAAGCAATACACAGATATTGGAGGTTGAAGGGAATGCATCCGACAAAACATGTTCTGGTTTTTGCCTTACCAGCACGATTAGTGCAAATGTTTTGGTAACTACAGGTGGTCTGAAAAAAGACCCAGATTCAAAGAGGTGAACATTTAGGTTATTGCAGGAAGAAAGCAGAAAGCATGACACAAGAGGATCTTGGTATGACGGTTCCTTTTTTTAATACTGACTCTTTTTTTTTTTTTCCCCCTGGCTGCATATTTTATTAGAGAGTAATATATTCTCCCCTGCTGTGGAGCTGTATTAGTTTTTCAACAAAAGGCACAAGGGGCCCAACAATGCACAGATAAAATCATACTGAGCTGTGCTTCCTGGAATTTGGCACATCAAATGGGGCTTTGTTGGGTGGTTAAAGAGCCTGTTTCGTTCGGATCCTATTTTGACAGAACGCATTGTTTTTGGAGACCCTGGGAATTATGCCCATAAAATGCATTCAGCGGTTACATTTATGAGGCTCAATTCAGCACTGGTATGGGTGTTGTCTGGGGACCTTTAAAGGCCAGACATGAAAGCAGTGCTGTAATCCTTGTGTTGAATCTCATCTGCTGCACCGGGCTGTCTCTCCTGGCGCAGCACATCCACTGCTGTGAGAGGAGGTCTGGGGGGTAGTCGGGGGTCCAAGAAGCCCCCTTCATCTTGTACTGCCAGAGCGAAGGAGCTTGTGCTCTGCATGGCGGGTTGGCCAGGGGCTTAGGGTTGGTGGGCTGTGCTCAACACCCATCCAGAGGAAAGGCTGTGGTGGTAGGGAAGGATAAAGGTTGTGAGCCCCCAAACTGATGTGCAAGACACCAGCCAGGATTGCAGCCCCCTGTTTTGGCCAGTGCTGCGGGCATGTTGCCCAGAACCTGTTGCTAAGGACAGTGGGTCTTTCCAAGTGGTGCCAGGCTGGTGGGGCTCAGCACCAAAGCCTCCAGGGCTTCTTTTGAGCTGCCTGGCTGGATGTGGGGTGGATGGTGGTAGCCCTGACTGGCAGGACCAGTTCCTGGGCAGGAAAGAGAAGGAGAGGTTGGTCTTACCTTGAATTCAGGGTAGGCTCTCCTTTCATGGATGTTATTTGCCACCAAAATCCTCTCTGTTGTGCTCACTTCCTTCTTCCCTAGGCTATGGTGGGTGTGGTTGAGGGTACCAATTTAATATTTCTGTGTAACACTTTCTAACAATATTCATAGTTATCTAAGCTGTGTATAGTTGCTCAACATGACATAAATATCCTAGAGCATTACATGTGTTCTGTGTAACACTATAGGTCCTTCCTCCTGCACTGCGCCCACCTCTGCTGCAATGAGGACCACAGCTCAGAGTGCTATGCAGAATTTATTTTATGTAATAGCAGTTCCTAAAAGATGGCAATAATGATTTTTGACAGCTTTAGAGAGGGACTGCCATATACTGGCAATGTGTTTTGTGAGTATTAGTAAGCAGAAGATAAGTAAAATACAGATGAACAATTTCTAAAATACTCAAAGTTCTGTTGGGTAAAGTGTCCACTGATATTCCTTCATGGACTTCAGGAATGGTGCACCACCAATAATTATGTACATTTTAGCACACGCTAAACTGCTGAAGATGAGCTTTCACCTGGATCAGTGTCCTCCTTTACTACATGGCTGTGGGATTTCTGACATGGGAGAGCAGTTTTGCTTTGGGGCTGGGGAGACACGAGCACGAGAACCCCCTGTGTGGGAGGAGTTTGGGCTTGGATCCTGTTTAGGCCACCCATGGGATTGCACCATCTGCCTCTATGGTGTGACCACTCCTGTGGGACACTGCCAGTTGTTCAGAGCCTGTGGAGAATAAAGCCTTTCCCTCCTTCCCTCCAACATTTCAGAGCTTCTGAAGTGTAGGGAAGTTCTGAACTAGAGAGCACTGTAGGCCTCTGAAATTAATTGACACTCTCCTGGGTTTTGAGTGAAACAGAAAACTAGCAGTATGTGCTGATGGATTTCTTACAAGGTTTTGACTATATGAGTTTGGTTACACCAGATGAAGACGTACAAACTCTTGCTGTATTGAATTTCCTGTATTGCAGCTGTTGGTTGTATATATGATTATTTTATTTTTATTTTTGACATTTTCTGGCTGGCAGTACTGTAAAAAAAAAAAAAAAAGTTTAGCTAGAGTGGAGCTACACTTTCAAAGCAAAAACCCGAGTGTTCTGGTTCCTGGCATAGCTTGCTTTATTACCTGAAGTGATGCCAGCTACACTACTTGTTTGCAGCTCTCCTGGAGAGAGTGGTACTTCATGAAAATCAGGCCCCTCCAGGGTGTGGCAGGGAGGGTATAGTAAAATAAAAAGCCCAAACTTGCCCATCACTTTTGAAGTTAAGGAACTTAATCAGTTTATATTAATTTGGCCCCACTTATTAAAATGTGTAAGGTTGTGTGTAATTATGTTGTTACGAGAAATCTTAAAGTTAAAACTAGACACAATGTTTTGTAGTGCTAATTGGTGAATGCTAGCTTGGAAGGTCTGTGGCTTGTCACCAGGGCACATCTTTATTCTGGTTTTACAGTAGTCTCCTTCCTTTTCTGCTGGCCACCTTACTTTCTTCAGATAAATGGGGAGCAATGCTTCCTTCTCCTGTCTGATGTTGCAGTCTGATGGATTTGAGGTCAAGCTCGAGGTATGGCTCCTTTGGGTGTGAAGTAGGTCTTGGAGGTGCCGGAAGCTTGGAGAGTAGCCCGGAGGTGCTAAGCACTGTTACAGAATTAGGCCTGTTGTGAACACAGATGGGAATACCGAAGTTCTTCTAACTGGTTCCATGTGGCACTTCTGTCAGCACCACCACACCAAATGACCTGTTGCACAGAAATCCTTTAAGATGACCAGCTCCAAAATACATTGAACCTTTGCAGTCTCTTTACTAGCATTGACCCAACACAGTGCTTCAACCTGTCTGCTCTGAGCTGGGATGTAAAAGGCTGTATAGTAAGATGGAATCTTTTAAACTATAGCAAGTAGGTATTAGGGAAAATGAGTGATGAAGCCTATAGAAATCCTGAATGAAAACCAGTGATAGAGTGCATTTACCACTGAAACTGTAGTGGGTCAGACAGATTAAAAGTCAGGTTAATAACGTGCTTTCCAGAGGACCTTACTTGCAGAATTCTTGCTTGTCCAAAGGTTTTTCTTTCAGAGACACTTAGAATTAGTGTTGCTTCATGTTAAGTGTGTAATTTTAGCTCTTCTCAGCTGTTTGTTGTGTCCTTTCAGCTAATAGAAACAAAATGAATCATCTTTATCTATTTTAGCAATGTTTTCTCTGTCTTAGCTAATGAGATTTCCTTGTAGATAATTCTTGAATTAGTTAGCAGTGTTTACAAACCACAGACCTGGGTTAGATACCTGAAAAGATAATGAGAGGAAAAGGAAAAAAACCCAATGTACTGAAAGATAATTTAAACAGCTCTGTGTTTTGCAACACATGCATAAAATAGCCTGGAAAAATGTTGGCGCTGCACAGCAAAGCTTCCTATGTATAACAAAGGCCTGTGTAACTAGAATTCACCGCCTCTGCAGTTATACATTATGGTACTGTCATTTATTTAATAATTACATTCTTTTTCAGTGGGAATCTTGCTTTTTCCTGCCATACAGTATTGTGTTGATTCCTGTTGCTTTAATATTTTACTGTCTGCTATGGTACTAATGGTAATCTGATGACTTCGGATAAACACATTCGTTTCCCTCTTGCTCTGTTGATTTATCTATGAGAAGTGAAGTATGTTTCTCAGTGAGGTGATGTAGTTTACTTGAAAGACTTCTCTCAAAGGGATTGCCATGAGCTTACTGTCACCTGTGGGTGGAATGTAGACATCTGGAGCAGCATGAGACACCAACCTGTGCACAAAACCTCCCAGGTTTGTTGGGGAGAGGTGAGAGGTGGACATGGTCTGATTTGCTTTGCTGGATGAACTTAAATTGCATAAGGAGATGGTGACGCCTTGTGCCTGCATACAAGAGACTTTTTAATTAAAAGTTGAATCTATTAGCATAGGGATGCCAGGAGAAAACAAAGTTATTTTTAAAGCTTCCTTTCATTCAGAAGCTATTTTTGAAATGCTAATGGTGGTATATTTGCCTTGTGCTGCTGTATCATAAGCAAAATTTGCAAATGTTTAAATGCTATCCTATTTTGACACTTGGCAACTCCAGCTGAAATTCCACTGACATGTTTTTACAGCTTGTTATTACACGCAGTGAAGCCCCAGCCTGGATAAATACTTAGCATTGTGAAGGCACACGCGTTTAGTATATGCAGTGTCTCTTTAGAGCCCCACAGAATGGTTCAGTTGTCACTGAAGCAAGATCCCTGTGGTCTGCAGTTGGAGTTTTAGTAGGTGATCATTGGGCAGTGCCCTGCGGTGTTTGTTCTGAGAGCAATTAAAAGCCCTTATGTTGAATTTTAGCCTGGAAGAAGATTTATAAAGACATAGTGATTATTGTAAGAGGTTTTTGTGCTTTACTGAGTACAGAAACCACTTTGAATGAGAAGAACCTAAGTCTCTGTGGACTTAGGCATGCTTTGCAGTGGGTGTTCTGCCAGGGCAGGGATTTCTGCACCAAAGGATGAGAAGTACTCAAGAGGGGAGTTTTGTTGCCCATTTTAGTATCTGTACTGGAGAATCTTTCCCTGGCAAACCCAGGAAGGTTTAGGTCCCTATGGAGTTGAGCAAACTGGAGATTGCTCTTTTTGGGGAAGCGCTAGCTTTTATAGGAGAGCAAACAGCCCACTGAACTGCGAGATGCTGAGTGCACAAGTACTTCACTGAGTTAGGGCTTAAATAGCCTGGACTTGGACTCCAGACTTGGAGTCACAAAGTACAGTGACTCTCTTATCTACAGTTTCTGCAGTCTGCTGATTTTGAATTTGCGCAGCTGAGGCTTCCATTTGAATGGCAAGGAAATTGTGAGAGCTTTCAGCATCCCATCAGCCTCTGAACACTGGCACAGATAATATGTCTTTTCTGTTGACTGCCCTACGCTAAGTTGCTGGTAATTTTTATGACAACATTTAAGCCTTTCTCACCAGAAAAATATACAGACAGGTGTGTCATAAGGCACTTCATGTTCTCCCAGCTCTCATGGCCTTTTCCTCCACCAGGGAGCTGAAGTCCTGGGAAGAGAATAAGCAGAAGTGTAGCTAAAAATGATGACAATTTAATGATAACAGTAAGTCAATCTCTACTCTAATTCCATTCTGCAGATCAGAGTTGCCCTAAGGAAGAATTTGGCCAAATCTATCTAATACCAACAGGAAGCTTTTCCCGTCAGGGACCATTTTGGACATGTGTACCCGTCATGAATGGTGCAGGCACTTAGAGTGAACAGAGATACATCTGGGTTACAGTTTCAGCTTCACCTGACAACTCAGATATCTTTGGCTGTGGTTTGGCTCTGCCAGTTAATTCAATAACAGTAAAAGAGAAAAACCTGCCTGTGGAGCTGAGGGGTGGCACGGTGATGGGCAACCCAAGGAGCTTTTGAAGAACCATCTCTGCACGGCTCAGCTGATAGAGCAATGCTGTGGTTACAGGGCTTTTATTGCTTAAATCACTTGGGTTGTCTTCATACCCTTTCAGGAGCAGTTGCTGAACGCATCTTGAATCTGCTCCAGGGATCTGGGCTGCGAGGTATCCCATCCATAGGGCTTTCCATCTCCCCTCTCACAGTGGTGGCAGCTTAAAACTCTGTGAAACGTTTTCCTGTGCAGTGCTTTGCACTTAAGCAATGGCTGAGCATTTTGCAGACATGAAAAACTTGAGTAGGTGAAGGGAATGGCCCAGGCATTCATGAGCTGAGGTTGAAAAGGCCCCCCAGGATATTTCGTACATTAAGCTGCAGGCACTTCTGTGGAAGCCTGGAGAGCCAGGCTGTAACTGTGGGCCAATGTATGTGGGAAAGGCAGAGGAGTATCGAGTGGGGTGGCTGGAGGAACAAAGAGAATTAGGTGCTTGCTGCTGAGTATTTCCTAATGTGTGTAAGATCTAAGGAAAAGGGTGGTACAAATGGTGTGATGGGGAGGTAAGAGAAGATTCAAAAACCTCTCAAGCCTTTGTTGGGTTGATAGTGCTCTCTGGAAAACCAAAGGATTCTTATCTTCTTACTTAAATATGTAACTATGGAAAATTCACACCACCACTGGAATGGTGAGTCATAAAACAATTGCAGTTGATCAGCAGAATGGCTAACACTGTAATATAAGTAAAGGATCCTGCCATCTTTTAAAAATACTGCTTTCCAATGCACTGAACTGTACAACTTGTATGGTCTGGCCGGCTTTCCAGCTGTAATGAGTACGTACTTCTCTTATAAGCGCATGGGGATTGTTGAACGGCAGCTGTCCTTTGGCATTGCATCTCTCCAGGTAGGCTCCTTGCTGTGAATGGAGGCAGTGCTGCTCCCCCAAGGAGCAAGGGGCAGGGAGCAGCAAAGAAAAGAAAAAAATTTCTTTAGTGTCTGCTTGTTCTGAAAAGCTTTGCCTGCCTGCATGCTAAAAATAAAAATAGTTCCCTCTTCTACTGAGCACGGTAGCATCTGCCTGCCATAGACAGGCAGTGCCAGCTTCCAAGTTGTTGTGAGACCTCATTTGTTGGGTGGAAGAACAATTGAAAATGTTCGTAAGGTAAACGATGTAAATATGGAGGAATGTTTGTGAATGATCAGGAGAGCGCAGGACTGCTAGGGGTGACAGTTTGAAAAATGTGGCTTTGTATGGGGCTTTAGTGAGGTTCTGGAGCCAAGCTCTGTTTATAATAACCTGCAAAGTGAAAAGCTCAGGAAAGGATCAATGTGAAGCATTTAGTGTTAGGATGCTTTGTCAGTGATTAATGGAACTTGGCTACTTTTGCTGCTTGGCAGTTTTACCTCTGTGCAGTGCCTGTTACCCTGTGGACCATCTATAATTGCACTGTCTGTGGCCGTTCATTCCCACAGCACAAACCAGGACAGAGCAAACAACTCTGGTGTCCTGCTGGTTGGTCAACTTTTTAATCAAGTACATATTCACTGTGACAAAGCAGCAGACATTTTTAGTTTTTTTGTTTTTAATGACTTAAAAAGATGTCTTTGGGCAGGTACAACACCTTTTTGGACTGTTACTGATCACTGCTGTTATCTTGGATGCAATGAGTTTTGGAGTTCAACTTCATCCCCCTGAAAGACGTTTGTTTATTGTTATCCTGAAGCTTACCTCCATTTTCAGCCTGGTGCCGGTCCTGGTGTAAATTAATGGAACTGCAATGGCTTCATTCAAGTTGGGTATACCTCCAGGGAAGGGTTTGAAGAAGCCCACAGCTGGACGCGTGAGTCCTTGGGGTGTTGGCCCTGGCCGTGGCTGGAGGAGCTCGCTGGCTCCATGGGGAGGATGTGCCTAGGCACAGGCAGAAGGTGCTGAGAAAACTTGCAGGGCTGTTGGGAGGATCTGGGCCCACTGTGCTGCAGGACCTTCCTAACCTCACTTCCGTAAGGGAAGGAGCAGTGCTGGCTACAAGCTGGCTGGGGAGGCCTGGGGTCGAGCAGCGGGGAGCCTGACCGGAGCAGCATCAGCAGGAGCCACGGTGACGTCATCTGCCAGAAATTTATTTTCCTGGGGAATAAGGATTCCCCAGTAATGATGATGGGGTGGTCCCACCCAGTCAGAGGGGCTTTCCTGAGTTTTGTTGCTTTTATTTAGTCCTTGCCAGTCATAACTGTTAAGTACAGATGAAGCCTGGTTTTGCTATCATTTCTTGATAAACTTTCCAGGTCATGAAAGAATCTTTCTTTTCTCAGTATTTCTGGCCTTGGTTACTAGATACAGTGGCAGGACGTGGAGGACCGGTTGGATATCACAGTCCCACCTGAAACAAAAGCAGCATTTTTGTAGGCATTCATCTGTGGAAAGAGCTGTATTTGTGCTAGGAGAGAGCATTTTCCCTCCTTGCCTGCTCCCCCCAGTAAAGCTCTCTGCATCTCTGCCAGCCTTTTGTGGAAGAGGCAGCTGCTGGCGGGCTGCCAGCTGGGCTCCTCATGCTGTCTCCGGAGGTTGTGGGGATGCTTCTGCTGCCCCAGAGGAGCAGGAGGGTGGCTGGGAACCAAATCAGTCACTGCTGGTTGTTTCTGTTACGTGCCGGAGGAAGTCCCTTTGCAAGCGTGGGGCTGTGTGGCTTCTGTGGCTTTCAAAACTTGGCAGTTCCTCCAGATTATGGAAAGTGTGCATAATGAGGAAAGACAGAGAAGAAAAAATATCTTCCTGCCATGCTGCCTTGCAAGGTGGTTCTTCAGTCATGCTTGTGTTAAGAAAGCACCTGGAAGTGGAGAGGACAGGCACCCACATCTGCCTACACATGTCAGCCCCAGCCAGGAGACCCAACCGATCAGCTGTGCATCCTCCTTGCCATACACCAGAGTTTTATCCCGATGCTGGAGGGGGGACAGCTGGTGTCTTGGGCACTGCAGTCCTTTAGGGGAAGTTTGGGTCTTTCACACTCACCCTGTGTCTGTCTTGTTTGCCTAGGAGCTACATTTTGCATTCTTTTTATTTGACATGTTTAATGACAGGGTTTAAACAGCATATCAGATAATTAGCTCTCAATGCATAATTTAACTCCACTGCTAGGAGTATGGGAAAGTGCCTTGCCCTTGCTTAACATAATAGGCGAAAGGCAATGTATTAAATTTGGTGTGGTTTGATAACAAAATAAATGTCTTTATCTCAGTTCAGGGCCCTATGAATGTTCAAGAGCTTGCTCTGCTGTCACCTGCCAGTTGGTACCACACTGGTTATAATGGATTTTGCTACAAAAGAAATAGCAGATCAAAGGCCTGGTGAGGGCTCAGTGGTTCCAGTTACTGTCTGTAGTGGTCTGAACAGCAGTAATGGCAATAGATAGATCAGCATGCATAAGTTACAAGAACCATCATGCAATACTGAACGGTCTGTCTGCAAATAGGTGCTGGCATAGCGTCAGGTGTATGTAGTGTGTATGTAGTGTGTATGTAGTGTGTATGTAGTGTGTATGTAGTGTGTATGTAGTGTGTCTGTGCCTGGGGCACTGGTGTGGCAGAGCCCAAACGTGAAGCTACAGGCTCTACTGACAGACCAAGGGGCAGCTTGACAATAATTTCCTCCCATTGCCGTGGTGAATGAATAGTTTCCTGTAGCATCATTTGTTCTGGGATGAAAGTGTTACTGTTTGTTCAGTGATGGCAGGCAGTGAGAAAATACTCCTGTGCTTTGTTTCTAAGCTGATTAAAAATGTGGGGGAGAGACGATTCCCTTACCGTTTTTGGCAGTTCCAGAAATAACCGTGGTTGAAATCTGCATGACTTTCATGTTGCCTCTTTGAGGTTTTGTTGGCTCAGACAGTCGAGAGCAGGAAAATTGGTGCCAGGGTGTAAGCCTGACTGAATACAAATAGCTGTGCTGTCCAACCGCGGTGGCACACGTTTCCTTTCTGAAGAGCCATGCAGCTATTATACAACATAGTGCTTCTCTAGTGTTTTGGGGTTTTTTTTTTTTCAGTCCAGGTTGCTTTATTTTTGCTCCTCAAGTTCTGGACACAGTGGATCCTCTTGCCTGGTCTACCAGCTTAAAGACAGCAGACTTCAATTTGCTTCCATTTGAGTCAAAAACTGTCCTGACCTCCATGTGAAGAGAATCCTCTTCTGTGCAGCTTTGCACTTCCGTGGGATAAATACAATGTTTAGGCACTTGTAGACCGTACAAATCCTATCACTTTTCTTTGTGAATGAACATGCTAGCTCTGATTCAGGGCCAGAATAGCTGAAATAGCATTTAGTGTATTTACAAATGAGCTCTGCTGCCTTCATCAGCAACAGCAAGTTACCATCTACTGCTCTAGGTGCCAATTTTCTCATTAGGTGTTTTAATGAACACAGAAAGGTTTAAATTTATTCTTATTTCCAGTGTTCTTGTGGTAAACACAACTCTAGATACACAGGAACCATGGCTTCTAGAGCAGGTTTTGGTTTTGAATGTAGGCTGCATTAGTGAGTGTAGGAATTACAAAACCAGACTCATCACTTCAACTAAAATACCATGTAGACCAAATTGAAAAGGTCTATTTCTAAAGCTTCTTAAAAAAAAAAAAAGTGAGGTAGCTAAGAGATGTCAGGGGGATTTGTGGTGAACAGTGATTACAATATCAGAACAGTGTTGGCAGCTGCTCTGCTGCCATGCTGAAAAAACATTGTTACCTCACTGTGCCTATGCGAGAGATCTTTTGGGGATATGCTTTAGTCACAGGGAAGACCTCCTCCTGTTGTTGTTTTTGCAAATTAAACTCCTTTCCATATTACATTAAATTTAATGAAGGTTTTCCCCTTCTCCCATGTTTATTTTTAAAAAAATTTTCTTCCTGTACGTATTTATTCTTTACCTATCTTCCATATTAGAGTTAGGATCAAAGGAGAAGGTTTTGGGGGCAAATGAATGGAAATCCCATAAATTCTGAGATTTTTCTGAAGAATAAATTGCTGTCTTCCAATCCTTTGCTGTTTTCCTATGCCTCTGAGCCAGGTGGAGGTGTCAGTGCCAGAAGGAGCTATGGGAGGCACCTCCACAGCATTGTCCCTTTACCTGTGGTTTACTTGTTGGTAACGGGGAGATTCTTGTGTATTTTAACCCAGTCAGTGGCTCACTGCCCTTTTACTTCAGTCCTTTGGTGGCCAGCTTTGTCCTCTGGTGGTGGTGTGATCCTCCTTCCACTCTTCCAGTTCTGCCTTCTCTCAGTGCTGCTTCTTCGTCCCTTGCTGCCTCCCTCCCACCACTCCAGGACCCATTTCTTAGTCCCATATTTAGTAGATGTTAATCTGTTTTTTTAATAAAAATCTAAGCTTCACTGTGTTGAGTGAAAAGTAACTCTGTTTTGTACAGTCCTATACAGTCTCCATTTGTGGTCTGATGTTCCAGTACTGTCGTCCGTGCTGCATCATGCGAGGGGACTAGTGAGGTTTAATTATTTGCAATAATTAATGTGTGGTTTTTTTAATTCTTCATTTAAACACCTCGGTGCTTAATGCAACTTGCTCTTAATCAGCTGGCTTCATTCAGTTACTCTTAATCTAACTCAAATGCTTTTGAACACTGCAATTTCACTTAATTTCTGCAGGAGATGAACAGACTGCCTTTATTTCTTATCAGCTGGGTAAACTGAAAAGATAGATCACATCAACCCTCTGTGCTCCCCTGAGGGCTTCCGTTGCCTTTTGGTACGGGGTCAAATTTGCCCTGGTTTGTGAAGGTATGTGCGAGTTTGTTCTGGCCTAACTCTGTGGTACCTCTTCTGCTCCCCTAACTCCTTGGTGCTGCTGTCTCTCTGCAGTGGTGTCATGTGCCACTTCTGCCATCAGGAAGGGCTTTTCTGTATCGTAGAGAACTTGTCGCCAACTGTGGTGTCGGTGCAGCAGTGCTTAACCATAATGTGCCAACTTCGCTGCTGCACCAAGAAGAGCAGGGAGAGCAGAAGGGTTCAGCCCCCCACCCATGGCATCCCTCTGGCTGCTCTGTCCCTAGGCGGTGCCTGCCTGGCCGTATGTGCTCCTCACTGCTGAGACTGAGGTCAGCAGCATTTGGCCAAGGTGAGGTTTGAAACTTGCTTGCTGAACCAGCACCATTCCTCTGCCTGGGCAAGGCTGGTTTTCAGTGCAGGGCCACCAATGTCAGGGCATTGCAGGTTGATTGGAGAAGACATTTGGTCCTTTCTGTGTTCCGCGTCTGATTTTTCATGCGTACCAGATGAAAATTAAGGTTTCTGACGGTGAAGGGAGGTGGACTAGCAAAGAGGAGGACGGTGACTTTATGGCCATTTTATGCCCTTTATTTTTCTGTGTTCAGGATGATGGAGGGAAGGGGAGCTTTCATGACTTTAATTCTGTTGAAAGGTAATAGGAACATTGGAGGTGACACCTCCTGGGCATCCTGAAATCCATTGCGATTCTTCCGCTGGTTTCAGTGAGGTCAGAGCTGCAACTCAGTACCAGTGGAAATTCCTGCCATAATCAACCTTATGATCTGTGAGTCATCTTTAAACACTTCATGTCCAATCTTAGCTTTCTGTCACCCTTTCTGCCTTTGCTGTGGTTGCAGAGGGTGGCTGGAGCAGAAGTGAGCTCCAGAGATTCAGGTAATTGCTATGTTTCCAGCTTATTTGCTTGTAAAGAAGTAAAGAAGTTTCTTTCTCTTCAGGCCATAAGAAATAATCGGGTACCTGTCAACTGCAGAATTGCTTACTGGTAGCTATTTAATGGCACTTTTCTGTTTACCAAGTGGTGCTATAGAGTGCATTGCTATAAAAAGCGACTATGTTTTAAATCATTCCTCTCTGTTGACATGGGCTTTTGTTTCTTTCCAGCAGCAGCCTGAGCAGAGGCTGGATGCTGGTTAGGACTGCAAATTTCAGTTATTTTCATGCCATTCAAGTAAGAACTGGCTTTGCAGGTTTTTGTTGGGAGACTGATACTGGATAGAAGTTTCCTTACATGAATAGGCGAGGTGCTGTGTTGGTTTGTAGGCAGATGTATGGCTTTAATGGGTTATGAAAAGTAGTTTAAAAGGCATCCACTGAGGGAGGGAGAGGGGAAAAGTGAGAGCATTCAACATTCAGAGGGTTGAGAGGTTGCTGGGGCATGATAACTTTCTGGTGGTGTGTAGGGGACAAAGGAAATAGGCAACATTAACCCCCCTTTTTTTGCCTTCTACAATACCTTTGTAGAAGTATTAAAACTTCTATAGATAAAGCCTTTGTGAGACACTAATAGGTGAGGGTTTGTGTGGGTAGCTGCATGGAGGAAGAGATATTTGCTATACAGTGAGCTTACACCATGCGATATTCTGGGAGAACAGTGAGTATGGAGCAAAGGCATTAGCCTGTCATGTCCCCACACACCAAACTGTCTGTCTCTGCGGCCAGGTTTATTCTAGGGGGGGGCGGGTCTTGCTGCCACTGACCTTGAATGCAAAGCACAGTAGCCATTCATTTTCAGGATTTCTAGGTTAAGTTCAGTTTTCAGTATCACTTTCACACTTAACCTATCTGAACCAGGGTGTCTCTTGGCTGTCTCAGAGGTTTGGGTCAGATGTCTTTCTAGACCCTCAAAACACTTTTAAATATCTCTATTTTTTTTTTGCCATATTTTAAGATATCTATGCTCTGTTTTCAGTCTGACAGAGGGAAAACAGTTTTCATGGCTTCTGCTATGTAGCAATCAGTTTTGGTATCAGAGAATCCAAGAGGCTTGAGGGCTGCCGTGCTGTGAGGGATGACTCCCAATGTTTCAAAACAATGACAGGGATAGGAATTTAGAATGCTGAAAGAAGAAAGGACATACTGGCAGTCTTTCCTCCGGCAAAAATTAGAAACCAGTCCACTGGCATTTCAGAAATGTCAGCTTCATGTTACAACTAGGATGCTTTTTTTTTTCCCCTTTTGCATATGTTGGAAATCAGATACTTAACCTAAAATGAGTTTTGGAAGACCTTCTTTACTCAAGCGTCAATCACCATGCTACCTCACACAAGGCTTATAGATGAGAAGAAATGTTTTATGCCAAGGTGTGTGCATTTTGTGCTCATGGATGGATTGGTCATGGGATGGCCAAATTTTTAATTGTTCTGTAGTTTCAGGTATCTGAGTGGAGTCTGAAGTAAAATCTAATCTTAGCTGAAGCAGTATTTCAAGCAAATTCTAAAGTGTTGTGCAACTTTGGTAAACCACTTAAAAAGGGGTTTTAGAATATGAAAATGTGAAAATTTGGCTCTGTGAATAAGTGACCTGATTTCTTAAGGCTCTGAGTATTTGCAGCTCCAGTTGTAGACTGTTGTCTTAACGTGGTCATATAACATGGATTAAGATGTATGGCTTTGGCTTTCCAAATGTAAATATGTCCATCTTGGCTCTTTTTCTGCATTTGTATAAAACCAAACCAAACCTCAAGTAATACTAATTTTTGTGCTGTGGATTTTTTTTCCTTTCCAAAGCTGCAATATTCTATGTAATGAACTACCTGTAAGTTCTCGAGAAGTAAGATAGGCAAATATTTGTGGTCAACACTGTGGTGTTCCTTGTTAACTGAAACATGGTTTTGTTCCTTCCTATTTCTAAATGGATGGGGTCAAGAGATTAATTCTCTGTCAGAAGGTCACATGGATGAGCATGGGAGAACAGGCTTTTGGTAGTCTTCCTTTTTTCCTGTGTGTGGGTGAATCTGGTTTAGAAGCAGCCCAGTAATACACCATTTTCCTCATCTGCTCAAGATACAAGTTGCAGCTGTCCTAGAGTTCCCATCCATCACCTGGTGGGATACCATTCCTGAGACCATGGCTGGCTGGATACTGGTGGCCCTGAAGGCAACCCTTACACGTGCCAAGAGCTGCACTCACCTGGTGTTTCTCTGTGTGCTGCCACATCTGCATGTACTTGCCTCTAAGCCTTCTGTGGTGGCTTACAACCATTTGCCTATCTTCCGTAGCAAACGCTTGGCTCATGTTACACAAACTTTTTATATCCATTCACTAGCCTCCCAGGAGGCTGTTACAGATCCAAACTAGAAAAAAAGACCATGCAGAATGAGCAGCATTTAGCTAATCAACACCTCTGCAAGATTTTACACCAAGTACATTTCCCTGAAAATAATCTATTTGCAAGCAGTGAAATTCTTGGAAAGAAATCCTAATGATATACTAACTAGGGAAAGCTCTGTGTGTGTGCGTGCGCCTTGGAAAAGTGAGAACAGTCTTTCTAAGTCTTCCTTTCCTTAGAAATTAAAAACATTTTAATGCCTCACAACTTGAACTCAAGCAGAATTTAAGTAGGTGAATGTGTCTTAGAGTCAGCGGTGGTGAGAAGGAAGAAAGGGAGAGAGATGAATCTGTGAAGTGTGGTGCTGAGCAAGTGGTGGCATGAGGAATGGATGCCAACCCACTAGTGTAAAGAAAAGCTTTTCTCTCTGCCTTCTACATACATGTCCTGGAGGGTGCTTGCAGCGAACAAGAGGAACCTGCAGCATTAATAACACACTGGGAGACTGTTCTGGTGCAGAGAAAACACAGGGTTGTTGTCAATTCCTGTAAACACAAAAATAGAGGGAGAATACACCACAGGAGTAGGGAGGAACAAGCCCAGACTACATTTAACTGAAGTGTTCCCACAAAAAAAAAAAAATTCAATTTCTTAAGTTTTGGGTTCCATAATACTTAAATACTTCTGTCTCTGAGAAGGAGGCTAGAGGAGCAAGGTCATTTTAATCCCTGAACATCTGGAAAATGATCCTATGAATAGATAGTTTAAGGGGGATATGATGACATCTTGCAGTGTAGATATTGGCAAGAAATACATAAAATAATTCTAAAAGCTTTACACTGCTTGGAAAGAGAAAGCCCTGATATGTTTATCTCTGCTGTCCACTATATGGGTTTGGAGTGGCTGGGCACAAACATGGATAAAGATTCAGCCATATAAGTGACCTCTGCTTTCATCCTGCCATGGCAGCATCACAAATGGAGGGGAGCAGTAGCCATCTGCCGGGGAGAAGCCCCAGGGCTGGGACATGGTGCTTCCCAGGTGGGAGGGTGGGAGAATGGGCCTCCTTCCAGGAGCTGGAGGAGCGACATGAGCGAGCTGAGCTCTGGAGGAAACCGCAGTTTCTTCTCTTTGTGACTCCTGGGAAGGTTTGACACGAGGGCTGAAGATATACATAGGAGAGGAAAATGTGATCCTAAGCAGAAATCCCTCAAATCTATCTTCCATGAGATTGAGCAAAGGTCAGAGGTTCTGGGAAGAAATGTCCAATGTTTTGACCAGTGACTGAAATACAATTTATTTGTGGGCTTTTGTTTCATTTCCTGTTTTTGAGATTACTAAGGGATTTGCAGTTAGGGGATGCATGTTCCAGCTCACTGGGTGACTTTAGACCCTTGGTGCTGGAGGTAGGCTCTGTTTACAGAACTGCAGTTGACCTTTTTCAAATAAACTGAAAGCACTGGAAATGTATTATTGGCTTACAGGGTTCAGGATGACCCATATATAACATGTAGTCACTTGTGTAGCCTAACAGTCATAGGAAGAGCTGTTGGTTTTGCGCTTGCCATAGACATGAGAAGCATTTTTGGGGGAAGCTGGGCCTACAGAACCTGCTATCACACCAAAAAACCCAGCAAAACTTTGCTTGCAAAGTTCATGCTTCAAACCTGAGTATCCTGATCTTGAAGTGGTTGGGGGCAGACGCCAGTTTTGCATCCTCCTGTGTGCAGGTGTCCTGGACCTACAGCTCTCAGCTGTGGGCCAAGACCACCCTTCTTGCAGGGCTGCAGTGGCCCTTTCCCAGGAAAGGCAGCAAGATGGAGGCAGTCAGCCCGAGGGTTGCATGCTCAGCCCCATTGCAAAATGAGGGACTGGAGTAAGGTCCTCAGCAAGATGTGTTGGCCCTGCCTTCCGTAGTAAAAACTGCACTTACAGGTGGTGGCAGCTGTGTCTCCATGGGGTTTGTGGATGTTCCCTGGGAATGTTTAAGGTTCCAGGTGTGTTTTGAGCTAAGGGGACCACTGTGGTGGTGGTGAGGGAGGCATGTCCCAGAGCATCTGCATAGGGAGAAAGCACTACAGTCATGCTAACCGAAGTAGATCCTTTGGCAAGGTGGGGACATTTGGCAGTGAAGTCCTTCTACTTTGTAGCTTTTTCTTTTTGAACAGCTTGTGTCAGAATGTAGTTTGTGGTGAAGAAAACTTTCTGCTTTACTGATGTTGTCTTCCCAGGTCTCCTGTTCCCTCCATGCTTGTCAGAGCAGCCCATATGAAGAGCATTTAGAGAGTGAATTTTAGGTTTCTGTAGCTGTAGGAATTCTCTCTCTAATAGATTAACAAAAAATGGATGTGTAGTTCATTGGGATATTTATTGAGTGCCTCTTCCTTTAAATGTCTCCAGATGAAAAAATAAATTCATACAAAGTTGTAAAACCATTAGTAAGTCACCCGACGGGAATTACTTGTTAAAACAATGAGTAGTGGATTTTACTTTGCTAGAAGCAAAATAATGAATTCTGCTGAATTTTGACTGTCGTGGGCTTTCTGAGGCTGCTGCTGCTGCTCTCCTCGCATCTTGGGTTTTGTTTTGTTTTGTGGTTTTTTTTGGTTGGTTTTCTTTTTTTTTTTTTTTGCAAAACTCCCGAGAATTAGGTGTGAGAAGAGTGATTCTGCCCCAAACTTTGAAACAAAGGACTTGAAGATGTATTTTCAACTGACTTTTTTCCACTCAAAAGTATTTTTGGTGTAAGTTGGTCTGAAATAATCTTAAAATTCTACGTACTTTTATAATGGAAGGGAACCTTTTATTTCAAGGTGTACGCAAAGACTTTGTGTGGACAGTTAAGTAATCTAAAGTCACCTGGAATTCCTTTCCTAGTGACATTTTACTTAACAACTTTTCACATTTTAGAGGAAAATGATGTATTGCCTGCAGATGAACAGTCCCTTTCCACTCCTATTAAGTTCTATGCGGAGGTGTGAATATATATAATTAGAGACTTGGGGCAGGCTGTGAAACAGAAAATGAGAGAGGAAGACTTCTCCATTTCCGAAACCGTCTCGGTGTCATCCGCTAATTAAATCGACCTTCTTGTACATGGGGTGTTTTGCAACTCTGGTAGCACTGCAGCAGCTCCAGATAAGCATGGGGCAGAGACAGTTTACGGGAAAGTCTCAGCTTTTGGCCCTCACAGGAATGGAGGGCTGAAAGGTGCATGATTCAGAAGTTGCTGTGGCTGGTTTCAGTAAATCTGAAATAGATTAAATATAGTAGGTATATTAATAACACTATAGCTCTTCCCAGAAAGTGCAGCCAATGGTGAAGTTCATGGGAGAAGACGAGGGTGTGGTAGGCAGTGGTTAGGGTAAACCAGCCCATTGTTATTGTGGGGTGAGGCCACATCTAGTGTGTCACACCTGTGCAGTTCAACAGGAGTTACTATTTATAAAAGTACATTTGTCCGCAAACTGCGTTCAGCTTCATTTCAAACCATCAGCAATATGCTGAACAGGCTAAATAAAGCATGAATGGCCACTTGACAGCTGAGAAAGGCACCTCTCTTGTGTTTTAATCGTTCACAGAGACTCCTGCTGTGTGCTGGTGCTTTCTAATGCGTGGTCTTGAAATAAATTTTAATAATCTGACCTCAGGGCTCAGATACTGTACTTAACTGTCATGTGGTAGGAGCTTGAATCAGATTGAGAGATGAAAGTTTCTCTACAGGGAACAAAGTTCAGAACTGTGATCTGTAAAGAACTTATGGTAATTGCAAAACCAGGTGTGAGTAAGTTGAGGCACCGTGCAGGGGTATGGTAAGCAACAGTGACAATAGAGATCCTGTAGGTAGAAGAGTGTAGATTCTTATCTTGCTGTTCTCTTGAGAGTCTTGTTGCAGTAACAGAAACCTCAGGCTGTGCTAAAGGGAGTAGGGTTTCTTGGGGACTATGCAACAGATGTTTTCAGTGGTATTAACTAGAGGTATTAACCTATCAGTTATTGAGTTTGGAAAAACTTTTCTGAATGCTTTTGGAGGGAATCCTGTAGCACAGTATTTTTCATAACACTGCATTTCCCTAGAAATGTCAATTAATGCTCACTGAATCTTGATTAATTAAGTAGTTGGTTAAGTGGGGTGTTGGTGTTTCTGTCCTGCTGTAATTAGTTACCTGGTACAAAGGCACGTGGATGTGAGATTAGGTGTGTATGTTCCTTTGCAAACTCCATCCTTTAAAAATGTTTGAGCAGTTCCATACCTGTGGCTTTGTCAGTGGATTCCCTTTGCCAAGGGCTTTTTGTTGATGTAGACGTCAGTTGGGTGTTGCTTTGCCAATTTTAAGGAAAAGCATAGCCAATGTGGACTTCATGTACAATCAGTAATTGGATGGCTGATAGACAGTGTTGCTCTATCACTTCTTTTTTCTCTTTTATCCCTTCTGGTGGAGAGGTTTAAGGGATATTGAGCCATTGGGAAGCTAGCTTTGTCCTTCTTGGGGAAGATGGGAATGCTGACATGATAGATGACTATTCCTGGAGCTTGGGTAGGTCATGGCTGTCCTTGGAGGAAAGCAGCATTACCTTGGCAGAATCTCCACCTGTTGTTCTCACACCTCAGCTGCCTCTTCTGGCTTCCTTGTTGCATTATTGACAGGGTTTAACAAGACACATTGCTAATGCTTGTCTCATGCTCCCTTGTCAGTCAATGCCATGTTTGCAAGGAGCAGAAGAAATCTCCCAGTCCAATGGACCTCCACAGTCAGTCCAGATGGACTCTCTCAAGCCACGGAAATGATTGTTGAGTTGTATGACAACTAAATGTTTTTTTAATTTTTTTTATAATCACTCATTTACATTTGCATTGCAGGCTATATATCTGTGTCCCTGCTGCAGCAGGAAGCACACTTATCCCCTAGGAATGGCCTGGCGCTGGGAGGATGAGCACAGAGGTGGGACGTAAGTCCTCCCTGGCTGTGCCTCTCTCTGTTCTGGCTGTGGCTTTCCTGTGCCTTCCACCTGGGCACCCTGGTGCCTCCTGATCAGGGCCAATTTACAGCTGCCTCCACTGAGTGGAGGAAGGCAGAAATTAATCTGGAGGGGAAATCGTTCTGTCTGAGTGGGCAAATAGAAGGAAACTGCCTCATTGACTGTGTTGCTTTAATCTCTTTTTATGAGCTACCTGGAGTGCAGAGCTCTTTATCCGACCCACCATCAGAGCTGGCAGGGGCCCAGCAGGATCTCTGCTAGGTTGAGCTGAAGGATTTACTGGCTTTTGCCAGCTGCCTTCCTTTTGGCGAATCTCCCCACTAGCAGAACCGAGAGCAGGGTGTCTTGGTGCGTGCAGCTGGATGCAGCCCCTGGGAAGCCCGGCAGCAGCTGTTACTGAGTGCTGCAGCACGGCGGGGCTGGGCTCCTGCTTCTCCTTCTGGTCTTTGAAGGCCCTGTGTACTCCATGGCAGATGAGTGGGAGCCATGCCCATGTTTCCCGAAGGGGCAATCCTGCAGGCCCCTCAGTGGGCCAAGTGCTACCTGCCCCTCACTGCACCCTGGCGATGCGCCTGCTGAAACTCTGCACATAGGCTGTGTTGAATACCATGTGAAGGGACGTCGTACACCCTTGCCTACCTTTCGCCTCCCTCCTGCCATTGCTCCCTCGTCGCTTGGACTGGGACTTAACCTCAGTCTGGCAGGGCTATTCCCCTTGCAGCACAGCCAGCTAGCAAGGTCCTTCCCTTCCCTAGCCTCGCTGGATTGATTGGCTTCCTACTCCTTCCCTTGTGACTTCAAGGCATGGGAAGGGCTTTGGATGTCCTGTCTTAAAATAGTCACCTTGTTGTCTTTGATTGTAACCACTTAATTGCAGTGTGTGCCTAAGCTGTTGCCATTTGACCTCCACCTGTAGCTGGTGAAGACTTTCTGTCTACCTGACAGACTGTGGGGCACAGTCGGCTTGCTGAAGAGACTGGGTTTTAGTCTGTGATATAACAGGATTAAAATGATGTGATGGAAGATCAGTTAATGATCATAGGCAAATTAATGGTTTCAACCCTTACTTTTTGTATCTTGCAAATGCATATAAAAATGTGCGTGTATCGATCAGTTTTAAAGATGAACTTGAACAATCTAGTACAAATGTTAAATTTAGCACAAACAGCGTGCAGGGAGACTGCAGAGAACGGCCACGTTAAGCAGACTCCTGCTTAGGCGAGTTGCCAGCCATGAGAGGGGCTTGGCTGCACAGCCCCAGCCAGTTGCAGCCGTGGGTGAGGCAGGCCGCTGTGCTCTCACAGCCTTCAGCTCCAAGAGGGGTTCATGGGAAAACCGAGGACACGCACCCTTTGCGAAGTCCTGGTGGGTTTGTTACTCTTCCTGCAGAAACCTTGAACCTTTTGTTTAGAGTACACCAGTGGGAAGCTTTAAAAGCACTTTAAACAGCTTCCCACCCGCTTTCCTTTTTTGTTGCTGGTGAGAACTACAGCTGAATGGAGTCTGATAAGATTAGTTGATTTAATGCATGTCTTCAGTCCATTTTGCAATTAAATATATTTTCATTTTTCACAAACTCTTCCAGTTCAATTTAAAAATGACTCCTGGCTTACATGGGAAATGTCTTAAGACCTCTGCCCTGTTCAACAAGCGGTGCGTATAGCGATATGGATTAGAAAGCCACTGCTGTTATCAGGCATTATTTCAAACTGTATAATTTGCTGTCACTGCTATGAGTGGTTTGTATTTATTATTAACACAGTATTGATTTTTATTATTAATGCAGTTTTGTGTTAATAGCCTAACTGATGAGACAATGTATATTCTGAGTGTCCTTAAAATTTTATTCTGAGTAAGGTTTGTATTCAGAAATGGGAATAATGCAAGCAATATCAATGGTCGACCCTTCAGGCCAACTATTGCCTTTTTTCGTTCATATGATACCTAGCCAGTGCTGTCCAACTCCCTGTTGTGACATCTGGATGCTGCCATCACACAAATATTTACTATCCACTAATTATAGCAGTAAGCAATAGAAAAGAAAGTTGGAAGCATACCGTGTGGGGCTTTTTTTAGGGTAAAACAAGCTGGTTTTGTTTCCTACTACTCTTGTAGTTGCATGTTAGCTAACTTGCACCCCAGTGTGTTCTGCCAAGGGGGGTTCATTTCTCCCATGCTGATGTCTTGTCACTGTGAGGTTGATGTTATGTTTCTGAAGACAGGGCTATAAATTCATTTTGAATTGCACAGCTCTAGGAGACAAAAATCCTACATGTGAATAGCAGTCCATAGACAGATGAAGATTTGGGTTTCAACATCAACCTTCATTTGTTTGTGGTTTTGGTTTTAATTTAATAAAAACACCACAGGGTTGAGTCTCATGCTTCTTGAAGGGAGCCACATTTCAGCACTGGTGTGTTACTGGGGGCACTGGAGGTTCATGACTTGAGTAAGCAAAATCTCTGATCAGCCCTAAAGCCTGCTGGGCCGCCACTGCGGAGAGCTGGCTGTGTGCAGCAGGGGAGGATGCAGTCCTGGTGTCCCAAAAGCACGTCTGTGCTAACCAAGCCACTGCCTTTTGTTATAGCAAGGGTTTGCCACTGGATCCTCTGGACGGTGTGCCGAGTTGTGCGCTCACACGGGGGACCTCTGTACTTTTGTCAGCTTTTGCACCAAGACACGGGCTGGCAGGTTAGCTGGCAGCAGCCAGGGCTTGCCCAGGGCTGAAAGCTGGCGTATGCAATTTCTGTCACACTTCCTTCCCTTTTCTGCACAGAGCAAGGAATTCGCACATTGAAATCAATCGAGGCTTAGCAGTTAACTTCTGTTACTGTCAATATTTGTAGGAGCCAAGAGATCATAAAAACCAGAATACTCCCTACCCCTAAAATCCCTGGATACCTCAGTAAGGTAAAGCTGGGATTTGCATGTAGTGATTCAAAGTCAGCTTGAGTTTTACAGTACAAAGAAGATGTTCATGTGCTGGCACAGCTGGTTTGGGAGTTGTGTTGGTAGGTGGGTTTTCCTTATTGTTGTAGGTAAACAACCAAGATGACATGTATTGTGAAAGTTGCAGGGGAGTCCTGCAGTTGCCTGAGCAAGGTCAGGTGTGAGTGCAGACATTTCCGGTGGCGATCTGTTGCCTCCCATCACAATGTTTACGGACTGAGTGCTCGCTGTGGTTACTGGTGCCCATTAGACAACAGCAGCTCGGCTGTGAACCCCGGAGGGATAACAGGTCGGTCATTTCTAGCTGTGGCAGCTACAATGGCATTATGTTGTGGTGGTTTGCCCAACCCGGAATCTGTATACCTGGAGCAAATCTTCCCGTGGAAGGTGAATGGCACAGGTCTGTGCCCAAGTCCTAGGCTGCCACGTCTCTCTCCTTAATCCTTCTTAATACTTTATAGAAGAGAAGGATTTGCCAGAAACATCTTCCCTACAAAGAGGACTTGTGAGAAACATGATGTGCTTTCAAATAAGGCATAAAATGTACTTGCTGATCAATTTTCTGTCCTAATTAAGTCTCTCAGAGGTGAGTTCAAGGGAAAAAATAAAGATGGGAAGAGCTTGGAAATGATCTCTCTTTACAACAAAAATAAGGTAAATGAAGAACATGGAAAGAGGCTGAGGCTCGGTGGCCTGGGAGGTGGAAGACAGCCTCAATTATCGTAATGTTGTGCAGCTGTACCACCTCATGTGCTATTTTCACTTTACTATCAGAAACTTAATGTGTGTGGGTAGCCAGTGTTCTCTTTTTGTTTGTTCTAAATATTTTATATGTGTACTGCAGTAGAAGAGGCAGTTCTGTGGTCACAACAGAACAGAGGTGGATAGAGCAAAAAAACTGCCCATTGGTGTTTGCATGCATTACGAACTTAATGACAGATACAGGCTAATAATAGAAAGCTTATTCCTATAATAAAGGAAAGGGAAGAAAAAGCAACCAAACTCACACCTTGAATCTGGAATTACAGTTTAAGGAAAATAAATAGTAGCGACCCAATTCAAGTATTTATCTGTCTGGACTTCCAGACCAAATTTGCATAAAATGTGCAAGGTGAATCATTCTCTCTTGTTCCTGGATACGCGCATGAGATTAATTCTGTATTATGTTCCGGGAAGTTAGGGGTGTGCAGAGAATAGCATCTTTCTAGCTTCTAGCATGCAGGAAGGTGTCTGTAGCTAGTGACCTCCTGGCTTCTCATGTGTCTCGGAGGTTCAGAGCCAAAGCTCTGAAACTCAGATTTTCACCATACAGGGTGCTCTGATGTGGGGTCCCAGGGTGTTGCCTGATTTTGGGGCATTGAAGGGAGGTTAAGATACATTGCTCCTTGTTTGAGGTGAGGCTTGTTTTTTTGGATTTGTGCTCAGTCATGGTGACACAGGCAGAAATAGGGTTAATGCACAGCTGTATATTGTCAGTATGTGTTTGCCGTTTACCTGATAGATGAAACTATGCTGTGAAATTGAATGAATGAATGCTGCATTATCCTGTGTTGCAGTCTTTGCAAGAAAGAGAAGTACATAAATCTACAAACTGCATAAAAGAGGGAATGTGGGGGAAAGCACTCAGGTAATTCTGCTCGTTTTCCACTATAATGCACTATTTGCTAGTTTATTCTTCCCTAGTAATGTTAAATTTGGAGATACAACCTTTGTTAAAACAATTCCTCTTCCATCAGCAATTTCTTATGTTTGCTGCTGTTTCAGAAAACATGTAAGATAATTATAATTGTTGACTTTAGGGAAGAACAGTTTACGTTCTTGTAAATTTATTGTCTGTACTTTGACAGACATGGCATACATTTATTTCAGTTTTCCTTCTTGATTAGGATTTTCACAGAGCAAGATGGGAAGGGCTAAACATAGGAAAGAAAAAAGGAAGTGGGATAAAACATCCTTTATGATGTTTGGAGCAGGATAAAAGAAGGATTCAGTTTAAAAGGCCCCAAGCATGTATGTGCTGTTGCACAAGCAGTTTAGTGTGAGTTGGTTGTTTCCACCAGTAAGTACCTTCAGTGTGAAGAGACTTTGGGCTTTGCTGGGAGCAGGCGGCAGTCACATGCCAACCCTCAGGGCCTGGGAAGCAGGATGCGAGGACCATGCTCTGCTTTCCACCCAGTCTGCTGAGAGTGGGCAGATGTTTGGAGATGAGTTTAGGCTGTATGTTTCCCTGAGATTGTCTCAGCCATGACAGGGATGAGAAGAAGCCCTGACCACCTCCAGGATCCAAGAGCACATTTAAGGTGATGCACGGTCATCTTTGCTCATCTCCTTGCTCTTTACCAAGGTCAGCTCTCCCTATTCTTGACAATGTCACCTCGAAATACAGGCCCACTCAGTGATGATGTTTTTGCTTTGTCAGGCAACATGAGGGAGGTAAGGGCAACCAGATTGATCCTTAGACTCTACGTGCAATAAAAGGTCTACGTCTGCTCTTGTCTCCCTCCTGTCAGTAGGCCCGTGGAGGAACATTGGCATCTGTATCAGGGAGGAGCAGGGCCTTTTGTGAGAGAAGAATGGTGGTGGTACGATAGAGTGAGAAGGTGAATGCCACCTTACAACTAGCTCCTTTCTGCATGTTCTTTGTTTGGAGTTAGCAGTTTGGCCTGTGGGATGTTTGCATGCAAGTTGTGTGTTGGAAGGTGCCCACCAGGAGCCGTTTGAATTGGGGAGACAATTACAGATTGAACAATTTCATTGTGAATATGCACAGAACTGCTTTCATATAGGCTGCTTTTTGATTGCAATAGTGTCTCAATGTTTGCTGGAGCTCAGGGTCTCAGTCATTTTAAAGAGTGGTTAAAATCACAGCCATCTGAAGCAGTTTAATGTGTGGATTGTGATTTGTCTCTCTGTGGTCTTTGTCTCTCCGTGGTCTTTGTCTCCTTGCCCAGTGTTACCCACTGCAGCGAGGCCGATAAAGGGCTGGTGTTGTGCTCGCTTGATCTTGGCCCTGAAGATGCTGACTTCCTCCCTTCTATTTCAGGAGGTCATTAGTGCTGATGAGATTAGAAGTTTATATCTTTATGTCCAAATCATTATTCCTAATTTAATCAATGCATTTGAAAATGTTTCCTCTAATAAAATTGTAATGACTTTACGTGATTTGTCGTGCTTATCAAAAGCGTGGTTTTAACATTTTCATATTTAGAGGCACTGAGCTTCTGGAGAGGAGTACACATTAATGCATCACTGCTGGGCCAATTTCCTGCCTCTCTGTGTCTGTCTCTCCAGTAAATCAGAATAAGCTAGTCAGTGTAATCACGGTGATGTACAGCCAGCGTGGCACTGGAGTCAGGCCTTCACAAACAGCTTAAAATCCTGGGAGAGGTCCCTTGCGCGAGCAGGGATTGCTTCTGTGCTGCTGCCTTCATCCTTCAGCTGTGTGCTTTGCCTCCCTGTGAAACAGATTATTAGTGGGCTTGTGATAAAGGAGAAAATAACCATCTATAATGTAGAGGTTTGACTGGAGAAATGGCTTTCATGTTGCAAGGGGAATGAGATAAATAGCACCCTACAGTGGGAACTGAATTACTAAGGCGAGGCGAGAGCAGCAGTGTTACAGCAGAGCTGGATGTTTGTTCAGAGGCTTTTGAATAAAATTAATCCAAACGCTTTGTTTTCAGGAACGTTCCTGGAATGTATTAGGGCTACTATTTACTTTGAATTACCTCTGTTTTTAAATAGTCTGCTATATGCATTTGGGTTCAGGCAGGTGAGGAAGGAACAGGGGACGTGAACTTAGTGTGTGACAGGTGCATCAGCCCCTTGTTTGAACACACAGCCACTGCTCCTCCGTGTGCTGCTTCCCCAGCTTGGCTTCTGCCAAGGGGTAGCAGGGCTGGAATGACAGGGGTGATTTTGATCTTACAGTTGACCAACTGATGCAGGGAGGGTGAATTTGACCACGTCTAAGGCCAGAGCAGGGGTCTGTGAGAGGGCTGACATTTTAATCAGTTCTCAGAGGCCTTGCTTAGTGTCCCAAAAGCAGTGCAGAGCTGGCTCGCTGTGATTCCCTGCTTGAGCTTTGTGGGCATTGGTGCTCCTCACTGCTCTCGGAGAGGAACAGCCTACCTGAATGGCAATGCATAGAGTATAAATGAGCAAATCCCTCTCCTCCCTGCCTCTAACCCTACACCACTCCCTTTTCCTTAGGCAACAGTACAAAAGCACGATGAGGGTGAAAACACCAAGAGGGGTTTTCGTCTGCGTTATAGTAGCGCAGCGACAGCAGCACGATGGCTGGTGATACGGCAGCATAACTGGCAAATCGCAGTAGGCAGATGGCAGGTCTCACACTAAAAGAGAGGATGTGTAAACGACCAAAGATAGGTTTTAACAGTCTTGTTCAACGCCAGAAGTTTGTCACTGTATGAGCTCTCAGTCTAAACATCCCTGTGAAATTTCAAGCCTGAAGTCTACTAGTGGTTTATTAAATAGTTTTGGCAACTGAAATGGATGCTGTGAATTGCTGTGTGCATGCCTGAGTGTGGGGTGTCTTGGATGTCTCGGGCATTTGCCATTGAACGCAGGCCAGCCCCTCTGTGCGCACTACCTCTGTACTGGCTGCCCAGTACTGGGCTCCCATCAGCCGACTGACACTTTGCATCAGGTCTGCGACGGACTAGCAGTAAGAAAGCCATCCTGGGAAACAGCTGTGCACAAAATGCTTGGGTTTGTTGTCAGGTTAGGGCAGAGCCATCACTGGTGCAGGGGTGGCATGTTGGGTATCACTCTGCTGCCCGGCTGCCTGTGGCAGGTCTCTGCCTTTGGGCATCTGTTGGGGCCACTGCCAGTGGGGTTGGTTCAGCTTGGCCTTTGATCTCAAGGAAGAGAATTGCCAATTGCTTTCTGCATCCCCCCCGTCTTTGCTTCACCCCATGCGTGGTGCGTGCTGCAGTGCCCCAGCTGGAGGGTTTAGTGGGGACATGCCTGCGCTCTGCAGACAGCTGAAAAGATCAGACTGGCTTTTCTTCCATTCTGACCCCTATTCTTTCTTCGTTTTGTTGCTGATCTGTTTTACCAGCAAGACTCAGTTAAGGAGAAGAGTATTTCCTGTACAGTGCCAATTGCCATGTGCAAATATGTAATGTAATTCAGCACTGTGGAACCGCCATATCCTGTAACAACAGCAGTGCTGGAGCTGCCCATTAGGAATATCCATTTTCTTTTTTCAGCCTTTTTAATACTACAGAAAAATAATTTTCTGTTCCTGGCACCTGACAGGTACAGTGATGTTAGATACCTCAGGAATGAGGAAAAGGTGATTAAATGCAGTCACCAAGAACACAGAAACAAATTACCAGAAAACTAGTTTTAAACCACTAGCAATCTGAGCAGCAGATCCTCATCAAATCAGTAGCAACCCCAAACTAGCTCTAGTGATTAAACTACCCTCCTTTTATTGATGTTGATAATGCAACTCTCAGTAACATCTGTTGAGAAGTAAATGCACTCCCTGGAGAATGGAGGTTTCCTTTTGCGGGTGCTCTTTTAATGAGGAGGGAAAGTTGGACTGAACAAGGTATCCAAAGCTCTTTAGCTTGTCCAGTTCTGCAGTGTGCTGCCCATGCCTGAGAGCCATTTCTAAATGGGCCTCTGCTTATGAGTTTTGTGTTTATGATTTCTTCACCCTCTCTGTGTATCAGTAGTCTTTTTCCTTTTTTATTCTTTGACTAGCTCTCTATGACTCATGCCTTAATTTTTGTTTGTAAGGGTACACTCAAATATGCAGCATTTTATTGTCTCTCTTATTTAATCTGTAGCCAGAAAATGAAGTTAAGCCATGGAATGGGCTTTATTTGTGGAATTGGAGGGAGTGTTTCCGCAAACGATCAGCATCAGTAGGGCCTGGTCGTGTGTGATGATGGGCCCAGCCAAACCATGTGTGAACTTAGAAATTCAGGCTGAAGCTTATAGCTAGCTTGAGGCAAACAAACTTTGTAACTCTGACTCCTTTAAACCAAACAGAACCACCTCTGGAAACATCAGAAACAGCAACTTTGGAGAAAAGAGCTTCAGGTCTCACTTCATGCCAGCAATCCTGGGGACCTTGGATGTAGATTGAACAGTCTGTTGGTGAAAATAGTGTGAGTGTGATGGTGGTAGCTGGGCCAAAAGGGACCTTGGGGAATACCCCTTGGAAGCTGGTGGTAAGTGAGTGCAGCGAGTGCTGGTGTGTCAGGAAACATTAGCACGTTTGAAGCAATTGACAGTCGGAAAAAGTGGAGTTGGGGACTTCATTAGAGCAGAGGCTCTGGGAAATACGTATCACTCTGTGTGGCTCTTCCATTGTCACTTCTCCCAGTGAAACTCACTGATGAATGTTTTCAGAGAGGTGGAAGGCAGTGTTCAGCCATTGTACTTGAGTACCACCCAAATGCAGGGCTGTGGTGCCTTGGCCTGGGGAAGCTGAGGCAATGATGAGCTGCATGTGCCTGCGTGGGGGGATGTAGCAGTGGTGGGTTCAAGGCTCCGGTCTGGCTAACAGGCCATCTTTTGTCGGATGAGTGAAGCAGTGGTTTGGAGTTTCCCAAGTCATGCATCAGGCACACACACACAGAGGCACACCATACCAATATGCTGCATTTAGGAGCTATTTGCTTTTACATTCCCCTGTTATTTGAGTGATAGGGTTCAGTTGGGTAGTCCCTGATCCTGCAAGCATGTAACTGGCAGAAAGAGGTATGTTTAGAAAGAAAATACAACCCTGGGACTTGATTCAGTGGTGCTCAGTCCCTGATGCTGGCTGAACTTGAAATTCTTGCTCTTAGATATTTCCTCTTTATTTACGTTAGGGAGAAGATAAATCTGTTCAGCAGCATCTGTGCATCACCACTGACATTTTAATTTTCAGTTAAAAGATTTTAATTAAAATCTGACATCATTTGGTGTGAAAAATGAGAGTGAATTGAAATTATACGTGCAGACCAAACTAATGTCAATGTATGTATCGGTTTCAAGAACAGCTCTATCTGATTAATCCAAGCAGTAGCAATGTATGATTGAAGGGGCTCTGGTTGCTCCTTTTGTATAATTCTGCCATTATTTTACCAAGGTAATTAGAAGGAGAGAAGTTTTCTGCTCGTTTTCCCAGTTTCTCTCTGCTGGAGCTCTTCCTCTCTCGCTCCGCCTCTCTTTACCTTCTGGATGCTGCGTAATCATCCCAGCAAGACATGATTGCTCTCTGGGCTTAAAGGAGATATTTGTGTGGGAGAAAATGTTGGCTCTTGGAATGGCTCAGTACATACCAAGTTTTTCGTAATTTGACAGATTGCACTTGGAAACGAGGTGGTGAAATCCCTTTGCAGCTCCGTCTTAGGTGTATGTGGGTGCATGATGTGTGCTCGCACAGCTGCATGCCTGTGCACCCACCTGCATGCTCATACCCACGTGTCCTGTCTCAAGCCACAGGACTTAGCACAGCTTTATTGTCAGTTCCCAATGTTATTCACAAATGGAGTATAAACATGTCCAGGATGTGTATTTAAAATACTTTTATTTGCCAAACGTCATCTGTCTCTCTGCACAGGCTTTAATAGGAAAACAAGAAAAGGTTTTCCAGGCCTTTTAGTCCCATTCTTCCTTTTAGCATAAACACCTGCATCTCATAGACCTAACAGACATCTTTTGTCTCTGAAAATTCCGGTTAAACTATGGCAGAGGAGTGTCATTTTGTTAGTGAGGCTGTGCATATGGACTGTTTGAGCCTGGTTTTATTCTTGCATTGGACCAGCTCTAGTGAAATAAACGTTTTTTGTGTCATCACTATTTCAGCCACTTCCTTTTTATATGCTTAGATAATGGGGCACTTCTGTGTATCTTTTCTGGTATTGCATAAATAAGAACACTCAAATACAGAAAAATAAAAACAATTACACTGAAACTTTCAAGTAAGAAACTTACATTTGGTATTATGCAAACAAAACTGTTTACTATATCTTGCTTAATTATTGGGGAACTCATGGTCAAAAGGATATGATTTACATTAAGAGGTTTCAAGTACATTTTTCCAACTTGCCCTCCAATCATGTTTATGGTCAGAAATAAAAAGGATTAACTTTCAGATATGTAGTTGGTTTCTTCTGAAGATATCCCAAGCAGTCTAGTTCAAAGAACATTCCGGAATGGTGTGCAGTGTCTTTGTCTGTTCTTGCAAGGCAGCTCCTTATTTTACTAAGGCAACTGTTTGACTTATTTTTACTGCATGCTGACATATTACTATCATGAAGATGTGATTTACAAAATGTGTAGGTTTGTTACAGAGTTGGAACAATCTGTGAAAATGTGTGGTTTAGTGGCTCCATATAACAGCGTGTCACCAGTGTTCACAGCTCCTCTGCCCTCTACTTCCTGCACAACTGTGGGCGAATCTCTGAGATCAGCAAAGTGCTAAAATATCTTTTGAGTTTCACTGAATATAGTAGATCTGTGTTTAAACATTTCATTGACTCAGCGAGAGCTGGGGATGTATCATCAGCTCTATGCTTCATGGAAAGCAAAGTAACAGAACTTTTTTCGAGTGAATGTTACTCTGGAGTCGCATCTGTTGCTTCAGGGGTTGATATATATGTACCTCTATCTCTGTATACAGTGATGTGTGATAGCTGTACTTTAGCTTTTCAGAAATGGGATGCAAGGAAAACCTGCTTCATACCTAGTCTTGGATTTCAAAATTTGATTTCAAGCCCTGTGTTTTCAGGCAGCAGAGAAAGAGAAAACTCCCAAAGTTTAGTGTTAAGGTGTCAAGAATGAGTGTGCCACCAAAAGTAAGCTATAAATGCTGGGAGGTGAGAGCCCTGTTCAATTAATACTCTAGAAATGCTCCAGCCTTCTGTTCTTCACAGAGTTAGTGACTTCCTCTTTACCACTGCCAATAGCCATGTTGACCCTGAAATCAAAGGATGCATTTAGACCCCTTCCAAATTTATCCCTTGTAATTTAAGTTTTTGGCTAATTTCTGTATGGTGGGGTTTTTGTAGTTTCGCACGCTTTTCTAATGTAGCCTGTGAGTTTATTCTGGGGCATGTTGTTATTGATAGGAGAAAATTGTTTACTGTCAGGGTTCAGGAAGTATCCGATGATTAAGGTTGGGTTGTGCCAACAACAACAGCCTTTCAACACAGAAACAGCACAATCAAAACCTCTCCAAGTCGGTGTGGTGGTGCACAGTGCTCACCGAATGACCACGCTTGGGGCTCTTAGACTGGTGTTTGCATTTTCAGATCCCAGCAAATGGTTGCAGGATGAAGCATTCATTTTTCATGAGGGTAATAATGCCATTTCAGTTTGTTGAGCTACAGTGGTATGCTTTGATCAATGGAGAATGTTTGGCAACTACAGAGTATCTGACATGCCTCAATTTACCTAGTAGCTGAAGAACTCATTCACAGATAATTTAATTGGCTTTGGAAAATGAGTTAGAAACATATTATTTTCCAAAGTACATAGTTAAAAAAGACTTGCCACTTTGCTGCATACAAAATGTTTTTCTTCTCTCAGTGAATAATAATCCCAGCTGAAAACATTGTCTGGAAAAAAATTTAAGTTCATTTTGTTCATGAATAGGCAGAAGGAGGAAAATATTTTCAGTAAGCTTCAATATTGATTCAAAATCGGAAAACAGCTGAGACAAAACCCACTGAAATTACTGAGCTGTGGTGTTTACTGATTATGGTAGTTCTAATGGATATTTTTTTTTACTATACCTGTAAATCACCTGCTGCTACCACAGTGTTTCGTCCTGTTCTCCTGACTACAAATATACCTTAAAAGAATGTAGCCAAAATACATGGTATAATTGAGAGTGCGATTTCCATGAACCTCATATATTGGTCCCGTGGGCTAGATTCTGCTTCCATTACATCCAGGTACGTAACGAACAATGGCTTTGTGTGAGCGAAGAGAACTCAGTCTGATTCAGGTTAATAATAGCATTAGAGCATTCGTATGTTACTGCTGCCCCCCGTGCTGCACTATGAGGCTGTAGCATGTGCATACCATTCAGTATGTATAAACACACTGTTCCGGCTGTTTTCTGTACTTTTGCTTTAGGAAGCACAATGGTAGTGTTAGAAACTGCACTGAAAAACAAGGATGTATGCCATATGCATTAAGTAGAGCTGTTGTGCAATTATGTAAGGTAGTTCAGATGAAAGAGTCACTATGTTCTGTGTCTGAGAGAGGAGACTTAATTAAGACAGACAAATTCTCCTGGGTACAACAAAGCAATTCTCTGGATACAGCCCTGATTATACCGTAGTTCTTTTAAATGCATTACCAAAGTCTTCATTATTATAATTAAACAGATATAAAATATGTCTGCCTTTCATTGCATAAAGCTTTGCTTTAGGCTTAAGACTGGAATTTTCATGAAGAGCTTTGAAATTGAAAGCTGACAGGCAAAGCAAATGGATTATATAATTTTCAGAAAACTATACAATTTTTTAATTGTTGTCCTTTTTAGTCTTCCATTAAAAGGCAGACACATTAAAAAACAGCAAAATAGACCATTTATAGCAATATGATTTTCCTGCGGCCAACAGCTAGCAAAAAAAAAAAAAAGTGTCATCTATAAAAACAGAGATCAAAAGTTGCCTTCTCCAAAATATGTTGGGCTTGGAGCAGTCCCACCTGAGGATGAGTGGGTCCGCTGCTCCCCTGGGCATGGGGCACTCACTACTGCCTGCCAGGGCCCTTCCTTGCCTGCCTCTGGTCCCTTTATGCAAGCAAGTCCTGCAGCTAAATGGGGGTGTATTTATGTACCCTTTATGTACCTTGGAGCAATGTGTTGGGGTGTGTTCATTGCTCATACACCTACCTAAAGGAACTGATAGAAAATAACAAGACAGAAGTAAAGAGGGAGCTAATTCTTTTAGAGGAAGAAAAAGGCGTTGCCTTAAAATTTATCTTTTCAACATATCTGCTTATGTAAAACCACACTGACAGACTCAGAGTCTGTGTTTCCCTGGTAGGAGAGATTAGCCCTTTAGCACTGATGTTTCGAAAGGACCTGGGGAGGTGTTGGATGAACGAGTCGAGTGCACAGGCACACCTCTTCTGTGATGAATAGGATACTGACCAATGAACAGTGTGGCCGGGGGGACTACATTTGTGGGTGAGTGTCCATCAGGTTAAAGCTTAAAATGAGCAACTGCTAAATCACACAGTTGTTGCAAATCATAATCTATTTTAAAGGCCCCCTTGAATGGACTTTGAGGTCTGAGCTGACTTTTGTCCATGGAAAAGTAGTACCTAATGGTTAGTGGCAATTTTCTGTGAGTACCTTTCCTTCTAGGCTTTTCATGCTTCCTGTAAAGAGCTTCCATCCTTGTCGTGACTGTGTAGCAATGTAGAAAGTGCCATCTTTGCTTGGCAGGCATGGTTTTTGCTTAATTCTCTGCAGCGTAAGCCACACTTTCTGTCCCAGCTTCTGAGCCATAGCTCACTTATGCGATGCTCCTGCACCATTTGCACACACTTACAAAATTAAACTTTGCCAGTATTTAACAGATGTCTTTTAGGTCCTTCCAAAATTGCTTTGGGGAGTGTGCCTGCTGGCCTTAATAGCAACTGAGTGAGAGGATAACGTAAGCTTGTGCTTTAGCAATGTGGCCCGTGGCTTTCTGTTCTTGAGAAGGCAGATACGAAACTTGGGCTTCCCAAAAGCCATTTCCAGCTTTTTTAATAGAAGAATATACTGCCACTAATTCATAACGTTTAAATAATAGCTGGATGGAAGTAATTACACCAGGTTGCTGATACACTTAAACCATAAAAATGCATGTGCTGTGTGAAACCCAAAGGGCCGTAATATTCAGGCATGAAGCTAATTTACTTGCAAGAAATAGGAATTATAATTATTTAGCAAAATATATGACCAGAATAAAATTACATTACAATTGCAGTCCTGTATTTATTTCAAAACAAACCAAACCTGATATTTCTTTCTGTGAGACAGTTTCTGGAAGCAAGCAGGTTCTGCCCTTGAAGGTGGATAGTTTTGAAGAAATGTGATAAAAATCGAGGTGCATCACCATAGCAAATCAGTTATTCTTTAAATAAACTGGATGTTTATGATGCTGCAGTTTGCTGTGAAGGCTCATCAAAGCGCTTGTAACCTGCATAATTTACTCCTGATTTCAATGAGTAACGCAAACATTCAGCATCTGCATTGGCAAAAATTTGGAATACGCCTATTTATTAGATGCACATAATATGATTTAATGAGGCTACCACAGCTGTCTTTTGAGTACTTGTTTCCTTTGTGTTATTGGGAAAATTTGTGTTTGGCTTTTAAGGGAGATGTTTAATTTGTTATACTGTCGCTAAGTAGACCCCTGAAATCAGTGTTTCACTTGTATGTTGGGTTTAGCCCTGCCAGCTCCATTACAGTGTAGTGGCATGTTTCATGGCTGGACACAGTCTGCTCTGACATCAGCAGGCTACTTTATACCTACAACCTAGCTTTTCAGCGTATGGGTGTTGAAGGTGAATATGTTGTATACACTGTACACATAGCTGCAAAGCTAAAAAACTGTAGATGGGAGCAAAATACTACAGGATTTTTTGGGTATCTATATATGTACAAACACATGGCAATACCCATCCACCTTGTAGAGGAGCAAAGTTTCCCCTAATCCTGGCTTTATGATGAAGCTTGTTGACAAGGGATAATGAAGCACAAACAGGACAACCCAAGTCCATGGGCATGCCACATGCACGGGGACGTGGACTGCACACCCACCCATGCTGGGGAGTGCTGGGGCTGCTGCAGGGATCTGTCTCATGGGCTCTTATGGGGGTGATGCCTATACCCCCATGGAGAGCCTGCACACCAGCTATACAAACTCCTACACCTCAAAGATGCTTTCCTAAACTGATAAGTGTTTCCTTGGAGGAGCTAATGCATTTGTCTGGTGTCCTGAATGTTGCTTTTCTCTCTCACAGGAAGCTGGGACCTTCAGACAGCACACTCTAGGCAAAAATTCACCCCAAATGTGTTATAGACCAGCTAAAACAATGCTGATAGCTTGCCCACATAGTTCATATTTAGTTTTATGTATTCTGTCTCAACCTATTAAATAATTCAATTATGAATGACAATCAGAATTTAAAAAATAGTAGTATTGAAGCATTTTGCCTTATTCTGTTGCCTTTTGGAACTTCATTGCTAAATTTAAGGATTGAGGTTGATCTGAATCAGCATAAATGTGATTAATGAAGAAATAATTTAAGTTGATTAAAAAGGGCTTTAAATAATGTGATTAGAGTATGGAGATTTGGGAGGCTTATTGGATTACACATTTTATTCCTGGAGGATTGTTGTAAGATTCAGAATGAAATTAAATTGGTCATCCTATTTTGGGCCCCCAGTGCCTCATAATCTCCAGTGCCATGATACCAGACGGAATGGTCACGTTCAATGGTTTGCTCTGGAAAAATATGGGGTAGAATATTTGAGCTAATACCTAAATAACCTGGCCAGATGATACCACTGAAATCTGGCCTGACCTCCATTATATAGGGCTTCAGTGAAGTCACGTTTGATCTCATGTGACATCCTTCTGGAAGGTGTCTGGCGCTGATGAATGCCTTTTTAGCGATGGAGACACTCCTGCTGCCGTTGAGACTTGTGACCTTTATCAGCTACCCTCACTGTGGGGTTTGGGTGGGTTTTTCTGTTGGGTGTTGGGTTTTGTGGGTTTTTTAAAGTCTTAGTTTTACTTTGAATGTGTTGTTTTCTAGATATTGAAAGGATGTACATCCCGTCATGGTACTGGTCTTTATGTACTCATCTATAATCTGTGACAATGTCAGTCTACACCTTGAGTTTCTACAGGGTCAATACGGAAACTTAATTAGAATGACTTCTTAAAATACCTTGATTCACCATTTAATTAAACTCTTGAGCTGGAACATTACATGATAAATAAAAGTGCGCAGACAAGCCTTTATTTTAGGGTGTGAGAAGCATCTTTTGAAGTTATTCCTTGTATTAGTCTGGGCTTCTGCAATTGCTCATGACCAGACAATAGGTGTGTTGAACAAAAAGAATCTGGAAACTCTTACTGAAATGGGTTTTCAAAAATCTTACTGATTGTGGCTTTCGTGAACTGTCTCCAGTTTTCAAGGTAATTTCTACACTGAGGGTATCACATGATGGAGGAAGGTATTAGAACTTCTCTGTCACTAGCAGATACTATGCTTATACAACCAACTATTGCAGTTGTTACATTCCATGCTGATCGTCTGTCATGATGCAGTTGAGTGGTTTTGTTTGGTTGGTTGGTTTGTTGTTTTGGTTTGGGTTTTTTCCCCAAATTATTGTTTCCTGGGACACAGTCCTGTAAATAAGGCCTGCCCCTTGTGTTTCTAGATTTATGACCACACTTTTTGGTCCTTATTGGAACGTAATTTTATTTATGCATTGCTTGTCAAGCAGTCTTTTGACTTCTGATCACTGAGCCATTTTCCTTGTTATTCACAGCTGTTCAAATCTTGGCTTTGTATCATCTCTAGACTCCATGTATATTGATTTTATGATTTCTTCCAGGTCACTCTAAAAATGCTAAATAGCACTGGGCTAAGAATGGGTCCCTGCAGGATCCCCTCTGAAGCATATCTACATGATGAGTGTTTCACATTTACTGTTATGTTTGAGACGCATCATTTATCTTGTGTTTGATCCATTTAGTGTCTTCTGAGTGTAGTTTTATTGATATATCTTCTTAATCAAAATGTCATTCAGTACCAAGTCAAATGTGTTGCAGAAACCCTAATATATTACAGAGTCTAAGTATATTACAATGACTTCATTATGTATATCAAACAAACTTTTAATCTCATAAAAGAGATATCAGGTTATTCTGACAAGCTCTGTTTTCCATGATGTTGGAAATAGTTAATGCTAATCATCTTTTTATTCTTTCTTAATCAAATTTTTTTTCAGCTCTTCCGTTATTTTGACCGTGAAAAATATCCACTCAAAGATAGGCTGCAAATGCAGCTTTCAGAGGTGTAATGAAGGGGAGTACCAGTGGAGCAAGTTTTTTCTTAGCCAGGTCTTTTAAAACTCATTTGGCTTTTCCTGCTGAGTTACTACTGGAATTTTCTTACTGTCATTTAGTGAATAAATGCTCTTTTGTACTATTAACACCATCAGTGTTCCCGTTCAGTGATGGACCACTGGTGGGATTCAGCCTCTTCCTATTACTTCAAATGAAACTATCTGGACCTTAGATGCTGCCAGCCACCAAATCTTTCTTCTTGCATCAACTCCTCTGGTTGCTGTTTCCTCCTTTTTTCTGTTTTCTTCCTTTACTAATTTCCTAATTTTCCTAATTTTCCTTATTTTACTTTATAACTCACAGCAACAACTTCTCTTATTTTCAGTTTGTAATGTATTGCTTTCTTGTAGCTATTTTTCTTTCCTGCATAAGGGACATTTTTAACAAGCATAACCTTCTTTCTGTCTTGTCTGGCTCCGATGGTGTTTTCCATGGCTTGACTGAAGAATGTTTAGATGATTTACCTACAGGTCATCCTCTTCTGTCAGGTTGTAAGGAGGACTTCACGTGGATGCTATGGTGGTCTCTAAAATTAAGAAAAAATAAAATAAAAAAATCTTTCAGGTTCAGCTGGGTCATATTCTTGCAAAGCCCTCTCAGTGGAAGTCCTTGATTTTAGTAGTTTGTTGATTTTTATTTTTTTTCTTCCTCCTCTGAACAAGGGATGCAGAGAAGGATTTGCTCTGATTTAATGTCTGTGGCTGAATAACTGATTTCTTCAAAATACTTAAAGCATATGCTGTTTCCAATAGATGCAGAAATAAACAAAATCATTGCAGGTAGAAGACCTCAGGAAGGTGTGTACATAGTGTGCTGTGCTCACATTTGGATTTTGGCATGGCAGGATGTAGTACATGATGCTGTTCTCCCACGTGATGTGGAAATAAAAAGCCCATCTTCTATCATTTCAAAAGCTTCCAGCCCTATCGTTTCTTTCTGGTTTGTCTGCTCGCACTCTCTGAGTCCTGTGGGTTGCTGGGGCTACTGCCGGAGTTCTTTCTGCACTCATCTTTAACCAGGAGCTGTACCAGGGGGACAACCTGTGCAGTCACACTGGGACTCAGGCACTACGAGGAGTGTGGCCACAGCAGTGTGTGCAGCAAGCTGTGGCTTCCCTGCTGGCAGGACCACGGGTGAGGGCCCTGAAGTCAGGCCAGGTATCTCTGCATTGGCTCGCAGGTGTAGGTGTGACTGTGCCCACCCCTGTGGGAATGTATGGAGTGACTTCTATGTCTTGTTTCAACTAGGGACAGTGGCAGGTTGCTCTAGTCTCTGTGTTTTGGAAGGACACAGTGGCAGTGTCCTCTGCACTTGCTGCAGAGCTGTCATATCTCTGACTAGCAAAAGAGATGAACATTAACACTGTGCTGAGATGTGCAGATATTGCAGTGCTCATTTTCCTGTTCCCCAGGGCCATGACAGCCCTTATGTCAGGGTAATGCTGTAACTCTCAGTGAGCCTGCACAATATTTGCTAGCAATATTTTAGAGTTCTCCTGCTCGCAGTCCTCAGAGCTGTCGGGAAGATGCTGAGACATTGGATCTTTGGCGTTTCCTGGCTTTTGATCTTGGATCTTCTTCATTATGTTCTGCTGCAGGTTCAGGCTGGTTACACGTCCTGTGCTCTTGCAGTGCCTTTGCCCCATGTCTGTGTAAAGAGTGGATGGAGCATGGCTTCCCATCTGTCCCTTCTGTGGGATGTGTGACCGTTTTCTTCAGATGTAGCTCTTGCTACTGTGATCCAGGTTTCAGTCAGTACAAGGTCCCATCACTGCAGTCACCGCCATAAACCTGAAATCAATGCAGAAGTTTTAAGTAGGTATAACTGGGGGAAGATCATGTTTCCTGAACTCCACCAGCTACTCTTGGTGTTGGCTTGTCTCCAAATTGGGTTTAAGGCACTCATTTAATCTATTACCTCTAAGTAACTTTGGATTTTCCAGCATGAGAGACTCTTTTGCTGTGCCACCTAGTAAGAGTGATGATCCACTCATACTCAGAATGGATGCTTAATAAGGGCCACTGGTTTGATTACTCACCTTTCCTCCCTGGTCTGATACAGCACTGATCTGTTGGGTGCTGGTACAGACTGCTCCACATGGCTTGCTTATCTGCAGATGGGTGCTGATGGGAGCTGAGGGCTGCTTTGCATGGAGGGACGAGCTCTGTAAGGCAGGTCTGTGACTGCTCTAGGGTTGTCTGCTTTAAGTAGGAACTCCTTTTAATTTTTTCTTCAGATGTATTCAAAGGATAATTTGCAAAGAAATGAGAGTTTGTACGATGGACTCCTCCTGGGAATGCTGCAGCAAGATCTCATTTTCCCAGGGCTTGCTGTTACTGCTTCTGCTTGAAGACAGAAAGTCTTTCTGTCTTTCTCAGGTTTATATTCCCTTAGAGCACAGGGATAATTCAGCCCATGTCCAAGGTGTCCTCAGAGACTCATGAGCATTACAGCCTTCAAGCAACCCAAATACTTGGCAATAACAGAGTGGCTGGGAGTGGTTGGAGACATTGAGTCCAGTGGGCTGCGTCAGTCCCTTCCAAACTAAAAGCCTCCTCCATACTGGAAGCAGATCTGGCACTTGGGGTGTCCTAAGTGAAGGTTTTGTTCCACAGGGAGAATGAAGAGGAAACATGACAAATCTTCTGCATCATGTGGGGTCTTCTGTAGGATTATACAGAGGCGCTGTGTGTATGTATTGAAGTGTCATACAGGAATTTATTTCTCACTGCAGATCATTGCCCACCTTTATTTAAGGGAAGTTCTTCTGGAAACCTGTTGGATGATGAAGTATAAAGAGAAAACTTCAGGAACAATGATGGCAAAAGGAGCTGTGGAGTGGTAGCCTCATTACAGACATTGAGAAGTCATTTGTGCTCTTGGAAGCTTCTTGACTTTGGCTTCATGGCCCTAATTATAAAACCAAGTTGAAGTAGTAACTTCAGTGTCATACCATGCCAGAAAATAAACCCTCCTGCATTGCATGGATTTCATTTCCAAAAAGTGTTTCCAGATGTAGTCTTTATGTACTGCTGCTTTTTTCTTTTTTAAATTTGTCTTTCATTTGTCATTTAAACAGCAAAGGTAAATTTTCTTCATGGTAAAATTGAATGAATTTGGCAATGCTAGTGATTTAAAAAAATAAAAAGAAAAAAGCATTCTTTGAAAAGCATGTCATTTTGTTTAGATGTTTTTCTCAAAGATTTCCTCCAAACATGCTTCTCAACCTCTGTCCAGCCTGCACTCCAGTATTTGAAAGGGATTTTTAGTAATGGAGGGAAAGAGGAAAGCAGACAAGCCATTACAATCTTGCCTCCTGTCGAACATCTCCAGCAGGGACTGTTCAGCATCCTGGGATAGTTGAACTATTGTCTTCACTTGTCTTCCTGCCCTCAGTGTGCCCATTTTCAGGGTGACATTTCTGATCATTTTGATGAGAAGCTCACTGTAAAGTCGTTATGGCAGTCCTCTACCCATACCCAATGTCTGGGTAGTCCTGGGCAGCTGAGAAAGGCCCACAGTAAATGCTGATATTGCAGTTCCTCATGACACTTTCCTGGGATGCCTTCGTCACTGCTTGCTCATAACTACACGATTGGGCTTAGGCTTCTGTGTGGAGCTTGAGCTCAACTTAAACTGCTAGTTAGTGGCAACTAGCTGGGTTTTCAGACATGCCAGCATGACTATTTTGGTATTTGGAAAATTGTTAGACACTGCCTTCTGAAGCTATTTCTCATATATGTGTCCATGTTGTATTTTTGGTCTGCCTTAAATTTTCTGTTTATTCTATTACGTGTGTATCTCAGTTTTTAAGAGCACATGCGTTTAAACTTTGGATCCAGTCTTTATTCCACATGTGCTCAATTCCTGGAATTAGCAGGAATTTTGCCTTGTGGAGGCTACTGAGGTTGATCCTGCAGCATTAGCATCTGCTCTTGCAGTCTTTTGAGCTGTGCAGCTGGTTAGCCTGAGCACAACCTGCAGCACTCCTGTGCTAGAGGTGAGGTGGTTCGGTTGTTCAGCCCTTGTGCAAGGGTAGCTGCTTTGTGCCATGAGTTGTCAGCATGGATGAATGTTGAGTAGGTAACCTTTTCTTTATTGTCCTGTCAGTTGTCACAGTGGATACCTGATACTTACATCCTGCAAGCCTTGCCAAGAAAGATTAGAGGGAGTTTAGCTCATTTATTTGTTGTGATAGCAAAGGCTGTGAGGAGAACTGATATAATCAGCAAAATGTGCAATCCTGGGATGCTCTCAGAGGATGGCCAGAATGTGCCTGAGATGCACAGAAGAAATCTTTGTCTATCAGATGAAGTATGGTGATTGGAGTACCAGACTCCAATGATCACTGCTACCTGTAGTAATCATGTGCTGGTACTGTGGGTTTAAGCTCTGAGTCGCATCTCTGATCAGATGGACTAAGCCTTATATGATGGTTGAAGCCCTGGCCCCAGTACTGGCTTTCTGTGTTCTCCTGGACAGTTTATATCAACCTTCCCTGCTCTGATTTGCTTCACTGTAGAAAAATTACGCCATGATTTGTCAACCTGTTACACAATTCTTCGAGCACCACTGGCTATTTAATTCTTGAAGGTACATTTTCCTACCCCAAGTACTGTAAAGCTGTAAGATTTTTTGATTACTGGGTTTCTCTCTGTATGTAATTGAAATATCTAGGAGCATCCCAAAAGATCAAAATTATTATCCTTGCACTATGGCACTCTTGCTTTTAAAAAACTCCACCCTGTAGAGCTAATTAGTTTGTCAAGGCAGGGTGGGGGGAATAATCAGGTAATCATTTTGCCAATTAAATGGTATTCGAAGATCAGATGCTTTTAGAATGCACCTTTTGTCCCAATCTATTTGTGAGGACAGATTAAGCTGTCTGTTACTGAATTCTTAGTGCTAGGTTCATGGGAAATGGCAAAGATCAGAATAAAGCTTCTCTTTTACCATCAGTGATACTCACTGGTGAAAATGTGAATTGGTTTTGGGGAAATGGCTCTTAACCGCACCAAACAAGTTTAGCTCTTAGTGTCAGTACTACATTTTGCATCCTTCCTCAGAAGCCCTGCAGCTCTTTAAGGGCTTTTGGTGTCTTCAGTTAAGTGATGCTTTTTGCCCTTCTCATCCTCCTTAGCAGAATCCTGGAAGGCTGTCAGTGATTCAGGGACCCTTCAGGTAACTTGACTTCAGACATAATGATTCATGAGCTTGACTTCCACGTGCAGGGTTGCTGTACAGCTCTTATTACTGCCCTGCTTCTTAAATTCAGCTCAACAATTTATTTCCGATGGTTCTGACAAAGTGGGTGGGATGAGGTGGAGAGCATGTTTATTCATATTTTTTCAATCCCACATATTTATTTCTGTTAGCTCTTTGATTTAAACAGCAGAAGATTGAATGGTCAAAGGTCAGGGTGGATGGGGTGGAGTTTTCCCACAACTGCTGATGGCTTACTGATCCCGCTGTTTACATATCCAGTCCCTCTGACGAGGATGATGTGTTCAACAGGAGAGCTTTTCCTCTTTTGGGAGTGTGCTTAGATTACAGCTCTGAGTCCCTCCTCTAGAAACCCTTGTAGAAGGATCGTTTGCAATGTTAGGATGCACTCAGGCTAGCACTCGGATACATCTCCTTGGTGTTAACTGATTGCACAGCAGCTGTGTGTACACGGAAAGCTAAGCGCATATTGAAGAGGTCCTGTGGTTGAGGTCTTGAGGTATTTTTATATAATGGATATTATGCAGGCTCAGGAGCAGGAGATGCAGTCACCCAGTTAGGTCCCCTTATAGGGCATGTCCACAGAACCGAGGGAAACCAAAGTTTGAGTCTCATTGAAAGAAGCACTGTGCCTTGGTTTCCTAAGATGCATAAGGTTTCCTATATAAGTAGAGTTTTTCTTTTTTTGAACGTGTACGTTGCATGCAAAGTGATTGTGTCTGTTTCCAGTAACAGTATTTTGTGTAGAGCTATGTTATCCCTGGTAGAGAATGTCTTAGGGTGGAAAAATCTACAAGTTATTTGCTTGTTTTCACACAGATGTAGGTTTCTTTTTGGACGAGCATCATCCATCATCCTTTCCTTTTCTTCTTTCATTGCCACTATAAACTCAGTGTCATCAGTTCAACTGGCTGAGGATAAAGAGCAGTCCTAGGCCAGTTACTGTGTGGTATGGTCGTTTCTGATGAACCTAGCATCTTGGAGAAAGATGGAGTTTTCACCTCCACAATTCAGGTCTACTGCATCACTGTGCTTTGTGATTGCTTTGGTTAATGAAGGGGAATGTGGGTGAATACTGTAGAAAGGTTTTTTGATAATTTTCAGTGTGAATGTTTTTGGCAGGTAGCACAAGAGAAGCTTTGCTATTTATTCACATAAGATGTTGATAGCTTTCAGTCTGCCAGGTGGGTCTAGTTGTTCCTGCTCTCTCTCCAGTGAAAGGTAAAACAGAGGTGGAATTTAGCCACTGGAGACACTGCAGTGCAGAAGCAGTCTTAGCTGGAGGTCTTGTCTTAGAAGAGCAGTGTGTCTAAATTGGATTAAGGTAGAAACTAAAAGACAATAGCGAAACTAAAATTAGGAACCTAAGTGTGTAGGCTCATTTGAACTAAGCTCAGCATAAAATCAGTGGGGAGGCAAAGTGTATCCAAATCACCTACTCGAGGATCTGATGTGAGTGGAGCCCAGTGGAGGGCGGACACTTCTTGAAAACACTCCTCTGCTCTCCAGCGCGATCCCTTGGAGCTGGAGGTATGTGGTGTGGCTAGACCCTGGTGTCGGGATCTGGAGATGCTTGTTCGAGCAACATGAACGTGGCAGAGCAAAGGCTGGTGCATGGCTTGTCAGGCTGGTAAGACAGCATTTGATCTTACAGAAAAACATTTGAGTTTCTGCAACACTAGAATAAATAAGTTCCAGATAATTATGAATGAAAACTGTCTCATTAAATCTAAATTAGCAGCTCTCACTTTGAAAGACTGAGTATGATCCCGTTCTGTAGAGACCATGAGGGGAATAGTTGATGCAGTAATAAGCTCAGTTAGTAATTGCGGTTTTGCAGAGTTTTGCATTATAGAGTAAATTGGGGAGATTGTTAGTATCAGTTAAAATAATCCTATCAATGTTAATAATACTCAAAACTTGTTAACTTTAGGCAATTAGTCCATGGATCAGGCTTGAATTTTATTCAATCGATTAAAAGATATGGGAAAGTCCTATTCAGAGACGGAAAAAACTGCTGTTGTACGATTCTGATGTTCCTTATATACCACCAAGTGTAAAACCAGAAGTAGCCATTAAAAATAAGTATCCACCAAAAATAAAAGCAGAGCAAGAGTACGCAGAGGATAAATTGATTCCCTCCAAATCCCTGAGAGGTTAAGACTGAATGTTAAAAGGCAACTTTCGTTGATTCTCTTCGAGGCAAATTAGTTGTTTTTCCACCTTAATATCTCAAAAATAGCTGATTAATTCCATGGTTTGTTTCCATCAAAAAGGATGGGTATCTTGGAACTAAAAATAAATGGCTTTTATTTTTCTGCAGAAAAAAAGAAAATTAGTCATGTAACACCACTTCTTTAGCAAAGTCAAAATGGCAGACCTGTAGATAAAGCAGTTATGCTGTCTGATGAGTGTTCCAGGTCACTCTATGGAATCTCCCTGTGGAATCCCTCTCCATCAAGGAATGAATCACTGCAGATTGAAAGGCCATTAATACATCTTCCCATATGAGAAGAATAATCTTATAATCTAAATGTTGCTCCTGTAAACCTAAAGAAATAAGAAAGAAAAAACTCTTCTAGAACTCGCAGGGTAATCAGCTGTATTTGTTTGTATTTATTAGCATTTACTGCTTGAAGATTTTCATGGCCATAGCTGTGTATTAAAACGCAGTATGTTAACATAGGAACAGAATATTTTAGCAAAAGACTGTAATAAAAAGTAGCTGACCCAAAGGCACTCACTTCATTGACTTTCTTCCTACTTTTTTAAGACCAATTTTCTCATCATAACTGCTACAATAAATGGCTAGAGCAATTCTTCTTGTCACTAGAAGTCATATCAGATTAATGAGAAATCTTTAGCATTAGAAGTTCAGAAGTTTTGATTTGGTTCCCAGCATATCCTACACCTTTAAATCCAGTTTTTGGGGCCTGGGGTTTTGGAAATATTTTGACTGTTATTGAATGAAGTGAGTGAATGACAATAGCAGTTTTGTAGAAACATTTATATGTGCTAATTTGCTGAAAGTATCTATACAAACATGCAAACACCACCTGGAGAGGGTCTTAGAAACTGATGCTCTGTGGCTGGGAGGGCTGCATGGGGTCCTGCTCGGGCAGACAGCGCAAGCACGGACTTGAGGAAGGGTGAATGACACAGCAGATAAATGGGAGCTGTAGGGGACCAGCTCCTGGGGTAGGGCAGGGTAGATCAGGCTGCTGGGTTTGGGAGTCAGGGGTTTTGGTGGCTCGAAGTAGGTCCCCTGAGGCTGTTGAGATGCTGGCCTCTGGTGCACCTCTCATGGCTGAGCCGGAGGGCATGGGGGGTGGAGGGCTATGTGCCTACACCCAGCAGCAAAATTTCCTCATCTCGAGACTATTCTATTCAAAATCCAGGCAGTAGAGTTCCCTGCAGGAGCAGAAGGCAGATAACTGGGAAAGTATTGCTGATGGCTAGGGAAATAGTAGGGAAAGCAATTTTAACAGGTGTTTCACTGTTAATTACAGCCTTGAGTGATGTTTTAAAAATATTTTTGGTAGCTGTTGGATAGATAATCTACTAACAGAGTAGATGGAAATCATGCAGAGGAAAAAAGAATGATTTGCAATTTATAATTATTGTGAAATGTTTTGAATTGATAATACATGGGAAAAGATTTAAATTTAGTTGCACTAAAATTACGGGAAGCTTTGCAGGCAGCTGGGTTTACATCCAGCAGCAAGTAGGCAGCTGATATTGAAAAGACAGTCACACAGACAGTGTCTGGCTAAGTATTTTTTCAAGAGGAGTTAGAATCTCTTCCCTAAGGAAAAGGGGGTTGGGTTTCTTGCCTGGTTGTCCTTCATTCTCCCACAGAGTTTTGTGGCCCTGGTACACAGAAATGACCAGAGTAGCTACTTCTCAAAGCAGGTGGGGAGACAAGGGAGTGTGAGGTAGGTTAGAGCTGAGCAGCAGGGTACAGGTTCCCACGTCAGCAGCCATGAGAACCATGCGGTTGTGCACGCAGCAGAGATGGGCTTCTCAGCCTAGCAAGAGTGTCCTTTGGCAAAGGACACTAAAACACACAAATAAGAAAGCCCAGACTCCCGTGGGTGTGTATCTCAGGGGTCTGACTCATGGCTGTTGTTTGGTTTTGTTTTAGTTTTGCTGGAGGTGTCCAAGGTTGCAGAAAAGAGGCAGAATTGAGGCAGGACGCTTCTCTGCCGAGCACCAGGCTGTCACGTGCGCCCCACAGGCGCGCTGACCCATCCCAGGCTCTCCTCCTAGCCCTGCTTCAGGGATTCCTTCCCGTTCCTCACCCACGTAGGCTGAGACTCTCCTCTCATGCCTTTTCATCCCAAAGTTCCTCTTCTATTCATAATATCTCTTAAATCCTGGTGAGATCCACCCCACTTCTAGTTATGCAGATCTTAACCAGGTGCTGGAGCTTCCCATGAAATCCCTCTTTCCATTATGTATCTGTTTTGAAGATGTGCATGACACAGCCGGATACCACCTCCTCACAGCTGTAGGGAGCTGCTGAGATCTGGAAGGCAGTTTAATAGCTGCAAATGTCACTCATGAAAACCCGGTGTACCTAATCCTGCAATCAATCAAGTTGCTGTATGGCTCAGTATATTTTATAGCTCAGTAGGGAACTGAATTGTGGGAAGGGATAATATGTTGTGTTTTGAGGTTCTGAAGAACATGAATTATCTTTACATAAAGATATCTTCTCTATTATTTATGCACTTGGAATGGCCAAAGGAAACTTACTCTTTTTTAATGTAATTGTTCCACAGGACCCTTCAAACCAAAAATGTGGGAGAAAGAAAACAGTGTCCTTCAGCAGCATGCCATCAGAGAAGAAAATAAGTAGCGCCAGCGACTGTATCAGCTTTATGCAGGCTGGGTGTGAACTGAAGAAAGTTCGTCCAAATTCCCGGATTTATAACCGGTTTTTTACTCTGGATCCTGACCTGCAGGCTCTTCGTTGGGAGCCTTCCAAGAAGGACCTTGAGAAAGCCAAGCTTGATATTTCTGCCATAAAAGAAATCAGACTAGGGAAGAACACAGAAACATTCAGGAATAATGGACTTGCAGACCAGATTTCTGAAGACTGTGCACTGTCAGTAATTCACGGTGAGAACTACGAGTCCCTCGATTTGGTTGCCAATTCAGCTGATGTGGCCAATATTTGGGTATCGGGATTAAGGTACTTGGTTTCTCGTAGCAAACAACCCCTGGATTTGATGGAAAACAGCCATAATACCCCACGGTTTGCCTGGCTAAAAACTGTGTTCGAAGCAGCAGATGTTGACGGTAATGGCATCATGTTAGAAGATACGTCTGTGGAGCTAATAAAGAAGCTTAACCCCACCTTAAAGGAATCAAAGATTAGATTAAAATTTAAAGAAATCCAGAAGAGCAAAGAGAAACTGACAACACGAGTAACGAAAGAGGAATTTTGTGAAGCATTCAGTGAACTTTGCACAAGACCTGAAGTTTATTTCTTACTCGTGCAGATATCTAAAAACAAGGAGTACCTAGATGCCAATGACCTCATGCTCTTTTTAGAGGCTGAGCAAGGAGTGACCCACATAACGGAAGAAATGTGTCTAGATATTATACGCAGGTATGAGCTTTCTCAAGAAGGGCGCTTGAAGGGCTTTCTTGCAATTGATGGATTTACCCAATACTTGTTGTCCCCAGAATGTGATATTTTTGACCCAGAGCACAAAAAGATTGTCCAAGACATGACACAACCTTTGTCACATTACTACATCAATGCATCCCACAACACGTATCTAATAGAGGACCAGCTCAGAGGGCCAGCTGATATCAATGGGTACGTCAGAGCTTTAAAGATGAGTTGTCGGAGTATTGAACTGGATGTCTGTGACGGCCCAGATAATGAACCCATCATTTGTAACCGTAACAACATGACATCTCCAATTGCCTTTCGAAATGTCATTGAGGTAATAAACAAATTGGCCTTCTTTGCTTCAGAATACCCCCTTATTCTCTGCTTGGGGAACCACTGCTCAGTGCAACAGCAGAAGGTAATGGTACAACACATGAAAAGGATCTTTGGAAACAAGCTATACACAGAGGCACCTTTATCCTCAGAAGTCTACCTCCCATCACCTGAGAAACTGAAAATGAAGATCATTGTGAAGGGGAAGAAGCTGCCCTGTGAGCAGGATATAGTAGAGGGAGAAGTCACGGATGAAGATGAAGAGGCTGAAATATCAAGGAGACTGTCAGAGGACTTCACAAGGGAACCGAAGCTGATCTGGCTCTGCAGGGAATTGTCTGACTTGGTGTCCCTATGCAAATCTGTCCAATACAAAGACTTTGAGACATCCATGAAAGCTCAGAATTACTGGGAAATGTGCTCCTTCAGTGAGGCAGAAGCCAGTCGGATTGCAAATGAATACCCTGAAGACTTTGTCAACTACAACAAAAGGTTTCTGTCCAGGGTGTACCCGAGTGCTATGAGGATAGACTCCAGTAACCTAAATCCTCAAGATTTTTGGAATTGTGGTTGCCAGATAGTGGCAATGAACTACCAGACCCCAGGGCCCATGATGGACCTACACACTGGCTGGTTTCTACAGAATGGGGGATGTGGGTATGTTCTCAGGCCTTCAGTGATGCGTGACGAAGTGTCTTACTTCAGCGCAAATACCAAGGGCATTGTTCCGGGGGTTTCTCCCCAAGTCCTGCATGTCAAAATAATCAGTGGTCAGAACTTTCCAAAGCCCAAAGGTGCATGTGCAAAAGGGGATGTCATAGACCCTTATGTCTGCATAGAGATACATGGGATTCCTGCAGACTGCACCGAACAAAGAACTAAAACTGTTCAGCAAAACAGTGATAACCCCATTTTTGATGAAAGCTTTGAGTTCCAGATCAATCTACCAGAACTGGCCATGATCCGTTTTGTTGTTTTGGATGATGACTACATTGGGGATGAGTTCATAGGGCAGTACACCATCCCGCTGGAGTGCTTACAGCCCGGATACAGGCACATACCGCTGCGATCTTTTGTGGGTGATATAATGGAGCACGTTACCCTCTTTGTTCACATTGCCATAACCAACCGAAGTGGCGGTGGGAAGGCCCAAAAGCGCAGCCTCTCGGTGAGGATAGGGAAGAAGGCAAGGGAGTACACCATGCTGAGGAACACTGGTCTCAAGACTATCGATGATATCTTTAAGCTGGCAGTGCATCCACTACGAGAGGCTACTGACATGAGAGAAAACATGCAGGTATGACACTTCACTGGTGTGCGTTGGTGTGTCCTGAAGGTGGAAGTGAAGGTTCCGGTAGGGCAGACTTGCAGAAGCTGGTGGTAGCTGGTGAAGCTTCAGACCCACAGCTGTTGTCAACCTTTAACTGGACATCGGGAGGCTGATAGGGATGTTAACTAACAAGCAAGTGTGGGATTAGGCAGAAATGTTTTAAAAATCAATAAGCCTTCTCCAAACACATGCTTTACTGGTTGTTTTTCTCTGAGAAAGCAGACCTGAGGGTACCCCCAGGGCTCAAAAACTTCATTTCCTTGCTGGTCCTGGACAACGTCAGCAAGTTTTTGTTTAGCTGAGGGTTATACTCTTAATTTTCTTTGTCTGGGTGAGTATAAGAAACAGTCAGTGGATGTGTCATTAAGGTCTTGTCTACACCAGAGAAACCCACAGTGCAAAGAGCAGCACGTTTCCCTGGGCATGTGTTGCCACTGCTTGCCGAAGGGCTGCAGATGTTCACTACAGACACGGAATGGCACTTGGGTTGCAGCTCCCTCCCTGCGCAACAGCTGTGTTGTCCCTGCTGGCTGAGCACCAGCACAGACACTGGTGCTGTGTCTTGGCTCAGAGGGTCTCCTGGCACCACCCATGCTGCTCCGAGAGCAGCCGTAGTCCGCTGCGGCCAGGGACAATGGGACCCGGCTGCACTGCACCATCCCAACTGCCCTGCCTAGACCTTCATGGTTGGCAGGAGGTGAAGTGGCAGCGAGGCCGAAAAAGCACTGGCCTGCCCGGGGCTCTCCTCTGTGACGGGGGTGACTCTGAGGGTTTGGTAAGGGGCAGCTCAATTTGGGGGTCCAGATGCTGCCTAGAAACAAAACTGAGCAGCATTAATCAACAAGTTTTCTTTAATAACTAGCTGAAATCAGCCAGAACTATCTCCTTGGTAAAGATACAGAAACAATTCATTCTTCTTTCTTGAAAACAGGAGAAAAACACATAGCACTTCATTGACCCCTCTCTTCTGGACACAGTCTAAAGTAAATTAGATGTTGGCAGCTGGAAAAGTTTACAAAATGACATAAGTTTTAAATCACTCCCGAAGGAATAGTCTAAGCATATTTTTAAGAATGGGAAACTCTTCCCAGCCTTTCCTTTCCTGCAAGCCTTGAAAGTAACTAGCTTGAACTGCTGACTCCACCTTCTGTCTAGGTCAGGCACTATATGTGAACTGTATTGAAGAAAATACTCTTGAACCTGACTCAGAAATAGCATTAATGTGCCTTCCAAGTGAAATTTCAGTACAAGACCTTGTTCTGGAGGACGCTTTGTGAAGACACAGTCGTTAGATTTAACTGCATTCTAATGTATTTGGTTAATGAGAAAAGCCTCTATTAATTATCTGGGCATTTTCTGATGACTGTTTTTCAGCAAGATGTGTGGGGGACCGTTTACAAGGTATGAGTTGTTACAGTACTCTCTTACTCTGATTGTGTGCACGTTGGTCACTCATTGTGTGACTCGAGAAGGTGAGCGATGGGGGCATGTCAGCCGCACATCCACTGACTTGATAAATAAATAAATAAATCATGGCATGTTAGCTTCGTTTGACGTGTATATCCAGTATTGATTTTCTTACATGTGACCTATGAAGGGGAAAGAGTGTTTGTGTTTCTTTATGATGTGCTAATGCACGGCTGAAAACAAAGTGGTTTTTTTTCCTGCTTGCCTTTCCCATGGGAAATACAAGGTCTGTGGAACTTGTTCTTGCTGGAGGATGATAATGACAGGAGAACGAGGCGATTACAGCATCAAAAGCAATTGGAGTCTGACCAGTTGGGAAGAGAAATAACATTTTAGGTTGATGGTTTAATTTGTTGAGGACCAGAGCTTGTCCCTGGTGGGACTGGATTTGCAATGCAAAGTAGCTGCAGAGCTGGCAGCTGGGATACCTGGGCCTGGGGGAAAGCTGGAGCTGGCAGTAGGCTTGGGGAGCCGAGAACGGGGCTGGCCGGGAATTCCTGTGCTTGCCATCATCCCAGGGTCAGTGAGGGGCCCAGGGATGGTGGATAGTGGTGTAACACTTCCCCACATCACTGGGGAGGAGCAGGCAGGTGCTGACGAGGTACTGGCAGACAAGGTGGGGACAAGTGGCAACATGTGCTTGAGCATTTCTTTTCCTTCCCCCAGAATGCCATGGTGTCTGTCAAGGAGCTGTGCGGCCTGCCACCCATTGCAAGCCTCAAGCAGTGCATCCTGACTCTCTCCTCACGCCTTGTGAGCAGCGACAACGCACCCTCCGTGACCCTCTGCATGAAGGACGCGTTTCCTTACCTCGAGCCTCTGGGCACCATGCCCGACGTGCAGAAAAAGGTCCTGACAGCATACGACCTGGTAGGCACTTACCTCTGCTACTTCTGCCTTTCCTCACCTTCCTGAACAGGCGGTGCTCGCTGGCTTTCATGCACCCAAATGTTTCACTTAAATGAGTGAGGCACTTCAAATGACTTAAGCTATGTAAAATGGTCCTTTAATCACCAAAATCGCCACACCGAGCTTTTTGTTGTTTATTTTTTTGGGGTTGTGTGTTGGTTTTTTTTAAAAAGGGCTGTGGCTAGCACAGATTGGCACTTGAGAAGGGACTTTGTTTACAAATCTAGCAGCAAGTCAGCATGTACTGGCAGCTGTTAGTTGTTGTCCTTGAGAAGTGGCAAGATTTGTGTGCTGCCCTTCGCTTGTCCCCCCGCAGCAGAGGGCAGGGCCATTAGGCAGGGAGCTGCAGCGTGGGAGTTCCCGGGCAAAGCAGAGCCCTCCCTGATGCCTTTCAGCAGCACTGTACGTAGAGCCCATGTCCCTGCCAAACCCAGAGAGTTGCTCTTGGGAAGGGCACTGCAAAGTCGGAGGGGAAGTTTTAAAAATGCCCATTTTTTTCAATGCGGAAGGAGATTACAGAATGGTACAGGAATACTCACAAGCACATAGAGATGAGCTGAAGTCATTCCAGGTGAATGCTGCTGCTCAGCCTTGTATGGCATATGTCAGTGTCGTGGGTGACGGGACAACAGCTGTGTGTGGCTTCCAGCAGCAGAAGCTGCTGTTGCTTTGTGCCTTGTGAGCCATTGGGCTGCCCCGTTGCTTCCCATCCTCAGTAGATGGTCGGCAGCAAGCAATAGCAACCTGCATGGTTTTTGCAAACCCCGACGTAAATATTACACTGTGGCAGCCAGGCTAAACCACGACGCGTGTTGAGTGCACAGCGGTTACTTCTGCAGCTAATGTTCATAAGCAATAAAAAGGGGAGTAACTTCGGGGGTAACGAATTGCTTCCAGAGACCCTTAAGTGCTTCGAAGAGTGATCGCAGCTTTGACCAGCTGTTCCGTGTGCCAAACGCATGGCTCCTTTCAGTCTCATTTCTTGCTCTTTATAACACACTTTTGGGGAGAAAATCAGTTTGGGGGGAGGAGGGAGACACTGATGTTGATTAAAAGAGTAATACTAAAAATACTCTGAAATTACCCTTGGGTTCCTTCCAGAGGAGTTTATATTACTTGAAGGTGATTAAGTTGTGGCAATAAAATACCAGCTGTACCAGTACCAGAGTGAGGATGTGTAAATCCAGTTCATTGTGTATTTTAGATTGGACTTTTCTGGATAGATTTGTTACATGGTGTGATGTCTCTCTGAAAGAGCCAATACCACATAAATAAGAGATTTTTTTGACTTTGGAGTCTTGCTTAATGGAGTTTTACTAAAATGAATGTGTCACCTCTTATCTTTGTAATTACATGCTGAAGAGTACAGATGGGACATTTCAAGGCCTCCTTGTGCTTTGGAAACAGTTTTTCAATCTAAATAGGTGAAAGGCATCTTTCGGATGCAGACTAACCACATGTCTAACTGTTTTAAATAATGTTTGCTCTCACATTTGTCTCTGATGGAGGAAAATGTACCTCAAATGTCAAGAGACAGTGCAAGGAGTTTAAAATTAGAGGGCTGAGAATGAGAAGGGAATTCTTCTGTGCCTGTGTAAGGGTTGATTTGAGATGTAATTCTGGTTAATGAGAACATGATACTTTAAATTATTTTTGCATGCTTTGTCTGGCTGGGACTGCCTCTTACTTTGCTGAACTATTTCCTTCTGAGAAAGCAAAAGCAGTTTTAATAAATGTTTTTGCTGCATTTTGGATGTTTGCCTTTTGAGGCAATGCCAGCAACAGAATATTGAAATCTATTTATCCTTTTCTGTGTTTAAAAAAGTGAACTTCCCCTATCAATTTTGATATTTGAAGGGGAAGGGTTTGCAGTTTTAATACTGAAAAAGGGCTCTTCCTTGCTGTGGTGTTTGTAGTGACTTGGGTTAATCCAGGGTGTATTTCTATTTAACAGTAACTTTTTTTTTTAATTTTCTTTCTTTTTTTTTTTTTTGGTGCAAATGAGAGCACAGGGAGATGTTGTTGGAAAACAGTATCAATATTTTAGCTATTTATTTATATTCAAGATATAGTGCAGGTCAGCCTTGTTGGCAAATACGGCTTCAAGGAACTGGATCCACAAGTGCTTGCTGCGTGCCTTTAGTTCCTCAGAAACTTCTCTTCGCCTCAAAGCACTTTTTGGGTGAATAGGCCTAAGAGCAATTTTAAATGCATAAAATAGCAGCTGTTGATGTTGGCCTCCCTCTTGTATGAATGGGCTGTAGTTCTTAATTCCTTTTACGGTAGAACTGAAAAAAGTTTGGCCGTAAAACTCATAGTGGGAAGCTGTGATTTTAGGTCTGCCTCACTCGCTGGGCTCCACAGCACAGGTAGCATGAGTGCTGGGCAAACCCATCCTCGCCACCTCCAAAACCACCACATATTTCACATTCTTTAAAAAGTCTGCTTTGGAAATATTCTCTGATAAAAACAGCCCTGATGTGTTGAATTTTTCCCTGGAAAACTGTAAGTTGCTAGCTGAACATACCTTTTTTTTTTTTTTTTTAATTTATTTTTTCTTCCCCAAAGGAAAGTATAAACTCTGCAGGGTGTTTAATGGGGCATAGACTCTGACAGCCCAGGCAAATGGAGGTGCAAATGCTGGGAGAACTGCCACAGTGATCTGGAAAACAATTAACTGTCTGTTCTTCCTGCTTGGCCTTTGTCAGCAGGCGTGAGAGACAAAGACCGGTTTGTGCAGTTTGTTTGTTTTTTCCTGGGCAATTAATTTTACCATTGTGTTCTGCATTAAATATTTTCTTTTGAGAGAGGCCTTATTAAATTTTATTCTAATGTGCTTTGTCTAAGGAACAGCAATGTTTTTTCAAGGCTCTGTTTATGTTTTTTTATGGCCGCATTGCAGTGGTTTAGTAGAACTTGACTGTTGTTGCTGGGTTCAGTGGAGGAAGAAGCTTCACTGACGTTACTGGGTTGTATGGGAGTTTCTGCGGGGGAGAGCAGGGATTTGCTGAAGACAAGAAAATAAGGTAGACCATTGACAATACACAGAAAACATTTTTTTAAAGGTATGTCAGCTACCAGAAATACAGTTTAGAAGGGTTTATTTCAACTTACAGCTTTGGATGTTACCCTATGTAAAGTACGGTGAATGGATTCCGACAATGTTATTGATTCCCACGTACACGTCATAGGATAGTGTAGCATGTCACTGACAGAGCTGTTCTTCAGACCTTTCCTTTCCCGTGAAGGGGGATTCTCCCTCTCCCCCTCCGCCTGTATGCTCCCCATCGTCAGAGCCGGGCATGGGAAGATGCTGGCTCAGGTTGGCAGCACGAGCAGTGTGCCGTGTAACCTGTCACATTGATGCACGTGTTCATTGATCACACCTGGAAAAAGGAGATACTCGATGTGAAGAGAAGGGATAGGGCCCAGCTGGGCCTGACAGATGGTTGAATTATTCACTGCAAACAGTTATCCTGTGAAGTGAGGGGTTTTGGGTTGAGAATTGTTCGGAAACAGATTGTGGTTTCTCAGTCTGCACGATATAATCGTGTGCTGATGCAAGCGTGCATGAACTCGGGGACATTTGTGCACTTTGCTTTTCAGTTACTGGTTCAGCATTATTTTTCCTCCAAGATCAAATGGTTGAATCATTTGCAAATCAAAAGCATTAAACAAGTGATAATAAATGTTCTTGGTTTTACAGGATCTCCTGGCTTGTGTGTGTACAGAAATTTTTCAGAAAAATAACAGAAGCAAACTTGTGTTGACAATAACATTTTTCTCTGTATTCAAGCCTCTTTACGAGAACCGATCTTGTTATTCTGGATCAGATGGGTAAGGAAGGACGGCATGTCTGTAGGTACAGTTGGGAGACAGCAAGTTAGTTAGGAATGACTCAGCCAACGTGGAGATGGATTGGGGATTTCCAAGAAGAGAAGTAATACCTGTAACACTGCTGGGGAATAAGTCGATGTCTCTAATCTCAGTGTTTTTGTTGACACAGGTACTGGTCCATGCACACTAGCAGAAGTCTGCTGAGTTGTGTGTGGAGAGGAGCTGCTCTGTCTGCTCTTCTTTCAGATTCAATCTCTTTGGGTTTCTTTGTCTTGCTGCAGGTGTGACAGCTCTTTATTCCCAAGGAGAAAGTCCATTTTCACAGTTTATGTCAATGCAAAATGACTAAATAGTTTTCTGTGAGTGTTTCCACTGAAATTCTTATTTCAGCTGGGACAGAGTCATCCCCAAAGGAATGTTTTTCACAATTCTCTGAGCAGCTGAAGACAAGGGATGTTGCAGAACAGAGCATCCGCTGCCAAGGAAGTGTCATAACCCCCTGACGTCAAACACAGTCCAGTACATGGACATTGTCTTGAATTTGTATCTGTTTTACGGAGTTTTCTGTCTGCAATTGGACGTAGTCTGGGAAAGCAATTATCCTGTTTCTATCTCCACTTATAATTTTCCCTCTTATTTATTCACCACTCAGTTTCTGTCTCTGATATCCATGTCCCTTAGTCCCTTCTTAAGTATGACCTGAAAATGGTCAGGGCTGTTGTTACAGAATGAAGTTCCAGTTGGGTACTTCAGTTACTCTGCTGTAACATAAACGTAGAAAGCTGACCCCTTCCCCTGTTCCTCTACTGCTCCCTTTTACAGAGGACTCGCCCTCGTGCACCAGATCGCATCCTGCAACGCCCTCACACCCTATTTCCCCTGAAATACTTGTAAGCAAACCAATGAAATTGGGATTTAAGGTGACTTCTATTCAGATCCTTCTGCAGTTTGTGTTGATAAGGTATTTCAGATGTTTCCAGCTCATGTAGCCATCCCTGATAACTGCTTCTCTTACTGGGCTGTTGCAGGAAAGAGCTCAGATACAGAAACCTGGCTTGGAGCATAGTGGGACGGAGATGAGGTGGACTGGTGGCCAGTGTTCATTCCCACATCCTGGCATCATGTGCACATCCTTTTTACAAGGCATGCTGGCCCATGATCCATTGCCTGGCTGGTTCTTGTCCCACATCTCTGCAAGAAATGCTCAGTGCTGAAGAGGGAATCCTGTTCAAATTTGTATGAGCTCAGTTTGTGCTTCAGCTGTTTTTCCAAATTGGCAGTATTTTTGTAGCATTTTTGTTTGTTTGGGGAGGGTGGTTCGTCGATTTTTTTTGTTTGTTTGGTGGTGGGTTTGGGGGTTTTATGTTTGGGGGCTTTTTTAGCAATAGAGGCATGATATGGTATTCTTACACAGGCAAAATGCTTTATTGTCAATGGAAGGCATAGGAGATTGGGACAATGAGAGAGAGCTGCTTCTTTTTTCAGTTTGATGTTCCCTGTTTTCTGTTCTAAAGTTTGGAATATTTATGAGAGGATTCTTTGAACTGTCCGTTTTGTATCATTTATCTTCCCAGCAGGAGCAGTGCTTTAATTTGCCACCAGTTTTTCCTGTCCTGTTTTTTTTTTTTTTTTTCCTTGCCTTTTTTGGTGAGACTGCTGTGTTAATTTCCTCTCCCTTTTCAGTTTGGCGAAAGGAAGAAATTGGTCTCTATCACCAGAGTTCATTAAAGCCAAAAGAAGTAACATTTTTTGTTCAGTCTGTACTGATCCTGTGATTAAACTACCTTTGGTGCATGCAAGAAACAAGCCTGTCAGTTTCTTGTGAGTAAAACAGTAATGCACAGAGTGTTCGGATATTTTAAATTTCACCTACCATTTAGTTATCTATCTTTATAACTAACATTTAAGAGAAGAGACAAAGTAAAGCATTGTTATTTCTGCAAGAAAGTGTGATATTCAATTGGATAGTGCATGCTGTATTTAGACCCTTAAATGAGACAGGTCAGTTACATTTCCAGCCCATGATCTGTTTCACTTTCTGGGTCTCATATGCTGGTCAAGGAGAGCTTCCCCGTTTGTGCCAGCTCTTGCTTCCCATGCTGTTGTGAGAAAGCGCCATGATTGTAACGGGGTGCTTCAGGTGGATTAAGACAAATCAAGTTTAGGCTTCTTGCTTTCAGCATTTCCTAAAAATATTTAGATTAAATGAGCTATTTTGCAGGTAAAACCCTAACCTGTGCAGATGAGGTTTTGTATTCCTCATTCCCATTAGTTTATTAAAAGGAACATGTACTTCTGGGACTCGTGCCATGTGCATCTCTTGTCAGTCTGATCTACCCCTCATGCACTTCGTGTTGTGAGAGTGTCACTGGCGATGCAGGCTCTCTAGGAGGGTTACCACCTCCAGGGCTCGAAAAAATCCTAGTGTCCCTGCTCCCATGGAAACGTGGCAGGGGTCCCCAGTGGGAGGGCAGCGGGCTGCCCTCTGTCCCTGCAGAGCTCTGCGTTGCTGCAGCTGCTGAGCAAGCGCAGGAGGGACCTGGTGGATCTCAGCGCTCAGGACACAGAGCCCGGTACCGGAATGAGCAGGATTCCAAGTGATGTCAAGGTGTGTGGTAGTTTCTCCCATTCACCCTTCTTCCTTTCTGCTGACTCCAATAGGTGTATGCTGTTGGTCAGCAAGGTTGCTATACCGGAATCAGGTTCTGTCTGCTTTCACTCTGTTTTTCCCCCCTGTAGTTATGTTAAACACATCACTCAGTAAAGTTTATCACCTCCTTTATGACATGGGAAACACAAGTTGTCCTGAGCAATCCTGCCAGCTTCAGCAGCTGCATTCCTTATGACTCCATCATCCATCCTCTAAAGCTTGCTTTTCCGTATCTGTTGCATGAGGCTTGATCCCTTGAAGCCCAGTGTTCAGGAGGTAACACTGATGGAGCAGTCTCTCCCTCTTTGAGAGATGAGATGTTTCTCGGTCTTTGAGAGTCGCTCACCGAAGCAGTGTGCTGTTTTGGGGCTGACATTAAACAGTGTCCTGGTGGGCTCCAGGCAGATGGCTGGGACTTACACAACTGCCCAGAGCACTGCTCAGCGCAGGTCTGGGCAGAGTAAAGGTGCGTGGAAATTCATGCTGCAAACAGCAGGAAGCTCACTCTTCATGTTTGAGACAGGTTGGTGGATTTTGAAACATTTCTGGCAGAACTGGGTTTGAAACTCTCTGGCTGTCGTGTGATTTATGGGGTTACCTTCCCAGCAGAAAATCTCACAGCCCTCCCTGTTGTGTTTAGGGCTTCTGGCTCTTGTCTTGGCACCAAGAGAAGCAGGCGACATCCCCAAGCAGGGTTTCAGATGTGATGCCAGCTGGAAAAGCAGGAGAACGTGCAGACTGGGGGACCGTATCCTCATTTCAGAACCAGCACCAAAAAAGAGAAAGGGTCTTTCGGTGCCATGACACAGGACTGTGAGCGGGAGCTGTCAATGAGCAGAGCCACGGTAGCAAAGTCTTCCAGGGTCTGATGGATGCAACCAAGCGGAGGTGTCTATGGCCAACAGGCTGCATCCCTGGCCAGCAATCCTCACTGTGGCCAGGAATCCTGCCAAACTGCTGCCCCCTGTCCTGTGTCCGGCGTGAAAGGATATGTGGGGCTCCAATTTCCAGCTGAGGCTCTCACCTGCTTGTACCTGCATTAGATTGAATACTGACAAATTGCTAACATTAATTTCAGTAAACAGTTACTAGTAACTTAGCTTTTTAGGTGACCTTTACAATGTTTCCTTAGTAAATATCCCCCCCAAGTGCAACCTTGTGGGCAAGTGAAAACGTACAATAGGGGAAAATTAAAAAACAAACAAAAAAATCCCCCCCCCCCCCAAAAAAAAACCCACCCCAAAAAACACACCAACAAAGACCAAATAAATAAAACAGAAAAAGTGTTGGTTTTGTTTTTTTTTTTTTAGAGTAGTTTGGCTATTTTTTTGAGGGTTGTATCAGTTCTCATGCCAGCATTTGCACAGAATCCTTTAAAGAGCATCTATTGGGATGTGCTTTAAGAAAAACAAAACCAAAAGCTATCCAAACAAAAAATCCTACACTGTGCTATAATTTTATTCCTGGATCACAGTTACTTGCCTGTTGCACTCTTAATCTGTACGAATCAGTCTCTGGTTCTTCTCAGGGAACACATGAGCAGGATCTCGTGCTCCCTGAAACTGCACACATGGTTCTTGTTGGGAGTGGAGTCTGGGCTGTCCCATAGAGATCCCAGGTCCTGCACACGGCGTTGTCAAGGCTGGCAAAGGCACCATAGACCAGCCAAAATCACGTATCATGGTTGGCCCAGGGTGTATTATTTCTACCTAGTGTGTTATTTCCTAGAGGGACCTGTGAGGGGGGCTGCCACGTGGTGCACGGAGGGCATCTCTAACCCCTATCACTGAGCTGAGGAACTCAGAATCTGGTCTCAGGAATTGTCAAAGGACAAAAGCTACTTATTTGTGTCCAGATTACTGCCGAGCAGGAAGGCAGGAACAGGTTAAATACTGCTATATGACCTGCTTTTAATAGTTTTGTTCTTGCTGACCTGAGAGCAGTGAGAGTTTGATGTCAGCATCAAAGGAGCAGAGGGCTGCTCTACCTAGTCTGCAGTAAGGGAAAATTGACGTCCTATCGCCACTTTTCTTTAAAATACCCCAGTGTAGTACCTTCATGCCTGAGAATCCTAAACAGGCATGCCAGAAACTCCTGGGAGTGGGTCCAGTAGTTGGAGAAAGGCAGGATCAGATTACTGAACTGTGTGACTCTCAAGCTTGATTTTTTTTGTGCATGGTAGGATAATATCCTGTAGCCACATAATATGTGTGTGTGTATATATAAAACAAAAACCCAACCCACTCACAAGTCAAGTTCTGCTTCCAAGATCTGAGCACAGGGAGTCGGGCGCTTTGGATATACTGTCCCCGCTGAGATGCATTGCCCTCGCTGGGCAAGGCCTTGCTGCTGGTAGGAAGGACAGGCGCAGACCCACGGGGTGATGGTGCCTGGGGTGCAGCGGCCGTGGCGATGCTGGCAGCGCCTGGCTGGGCTGTCCAGCACAGGCACTGGCTCTGGGGCCCCTGTCTGCATCAGCAGGAGATGCATGTTTGGCCTCCGGCTGACGCTGTAGACACTTGCAAGTGTTTTGGAGAGTCTCGCTCTCTTTACTGCTCAGACCAACTGCGGCATTTGTAGTTGACGGCTGAACAGCTCCTTCAGCACAAAATGACTATGTGGTGTGGTACAGAAAAGCCGGAGGGTGGATAGAAATTGTCATTTCTTTCTAGATGAAAATATCAAAGAGGAAAGCATCAACATGATGCACGAACAAGCAAGTAATAAGAATGAAAGGCAGAGGATGCTATTGAAAGCCATTTCAATCTCAGGCATATCCACTGGGCACGTTCTGTTAAAAGACAGGTTTGTGCTCTGTAGATGTATCAGGTCTTTTTCTCTCTGCCCGTGAAGCTGGTAATGGTTTTGTTTTTCTCATGCTCTTGTGTATTTCAAGGCAAGGGCATAGGTATTTGTATTAAATGTAGCCTGGCTTAATAGGTTTAATTAGAAATGAGGATGGCATGAGGAGCAAAATTTGGATCTGAATTTCTCCAGAATTTGGAAGCGTGGGTGTGACAAATGGAAGCATCTCTCCTCCCTTCTATCTAATTAAAACAATAAGACATGCTAATTTGCAAGTGTTAATTTAATACTTTTATACTGTCTTCCACGAAAATCGTCGAAACCTACTGGTTGTGTTTTCATATTTAGCATATTTGAAAGGAGGAAGGCTTTTTGCAGTTGTAGCATTTTGGCAAGGCTTTCAGATGGCAGCTTCTCTAATTTCAGGACGTAACATTAAGCAGCATTCGCTGTGCTTCATTCCTAATTGGCACCGATCTCACGCTGCTTGGATTTGATCGGGGTTTGTGTTGTACGTCCCGGGAGAGTGAGATCATTCTCCGGCATGGTTTGTTACACAGCATGTTCTTGCCTTCCGTAACAGATGTATGTGCCACCCTTTGCAATTTCACAGAATGTAGCATTGGAACAATTTGCTTGCCTGCGTGAGCTTCCAAAGGGTTTTGGGAGGTTTGTTACCATTGAAGGGGAATGGCAGTTGCTCAGGATACTGGTCAGGTAGTGGACACTTCATCGGTTTCGCTTTTGGTGGGCTGCTCTAGGAAGACGCGTAAATATAGGTGTCTCTTGGAACTTGTAACTAGGCTTGTTGAAACTGCCTGCCTCTTTGGGATTTTTTTTTTTGGTGGTGGTGTTTGTTTTGTTGGGTTTTTTTCTTATAAACTTAAGCAGAAAATTTCTTCAAAGAGAAACTCAAGAAATACTGTAGTTGTCTGAACTACTGCAGTGCATAAAGTTCAGCACAGGCTGAAGTACCTCTTGAAATCAGCACTATTCATGACTTGGTGACATTTTTAATAACCACTTACCTCAAGGACTATACTTATTTCTCCTTTTGTTTCAAGAAAAGTGCTTATTAGAAAGGGCTCAGTTTCATGTAGAATGAATTTTGTGTGTCTAACTCTGCTTTCTTCTGAAATCACTTGTTTCCTTCACATATTTGCAGTGGTGTCTCACTGAAGTCAAACAGCTGTTCTGTAACTTTTGGAGTAAAACATTTTCTGAGCAACTGCCACTGAGCTTGATACAGATCTGGGAGCCCTGATATGAAAGAATGATCCAATCTTTATGGCGCTGCTTGCAGCGCAGAGCTCTTTTTAAGTCTGAACCTTTGTACTTTTCTGTGGACTAGATGTTGCAGGAAACCTTACTAATGCTGGTTTCCCCCTCCCCCCCCCCCCCCTTTATTTTCTGACAGATGATTCAAGAGAGCAGGGTTCTCATCGAGACGGCAGACATCACTCATGACAAGATTGTTCAGTGCCAGAAAGCAGGTAACCCCTCTTTACTGTGCAGTCCTGGATGGGAGATGGAAACAGTGTACCCTAACTTACTCACAGTTTGTGACTAACGCAGCATATTTCACCTGGTATTTAAGTGAGCATCCTGGTCTTTCCCTGGCAGACTCCACCCTCCTCAAGGCTCACCCTCCAGTAGCAGTGCAGGCGTGGGATCAAGGAGGAATCCACAGCTTTCAACTTAAGCTATTTCTCCATCTGCTCAACAGCTCTGAAATGTCTGGCAGCATTTAAATTAGTCAAATGAACTAGAAAGGCATTCAATTAGAAAGAGGGAGTGAGAAGGCGTGCTGCCTTTACTGAGCGCCATCCTCTACCACAGCCGTTTCTTTAACCACAGAGTAGGCAGGAGGCCTTGAAACCCACAGGACCGAGCGCTGTTGCCTACCTTTACTTACTTTTGCTCTTTAGGTTTTCTTAGACCTTGGAAACTTACGCCAGTATCATTCCATTGTATCTCAGTGAACCTGCATTACGTCCATCAGGTACATGGACACAAACCACTGTAAGGAGGCCTAAGGTCGATCACATGTTGTAGGTGCATTGCACTGGATGTCTGCATCTGCACTAGGGCTCTGTCCTGTGTGTGCCAGCAGAAAGGGAGGAGGTAGTTTCAGAAGTGGCCACCTGTGTGCTGCCTGCCCTGCCGCAGGTTCACGCTCCCTCTTTCAGGATGGTAGAAGTCACCAGCGTGTCTGTGATTCACAGTCCAGCTTGTTCACGCAAACCCCTCTTCAGCGCTTGTTCAGGATAGAGGCTAGGCTGAACCGGGACCCTCCTGTAGTTTCCACAAGAGTAAGCCCTGCTGGAGAGTGAGTGCACATTTGGTGGAGGTAATGCTCCACAGCTACCTCCATCAGCTTTCACGTATCAGAAACGGTGCTGGACAAATACACGCGGTGTATTTCTAATAGGGGTTTACACTGCAGAAAGTAAATCTGGCTTCAGTGCATTTAGTTGTACGGCTGCACCTTTCCTAACCTGTAGCAAGTGAAGAACATAAATGACTACTTGAAGGTCAGTTACGCGTCCTACTGCATTTAATTTGTGTTCTTGGGCCTAGTCTTCTGGGACCACAGCAATCATAAAGACTATTGTTTCTGATAGGCATTTTTGCATTTGGCAAGTGATGCAGGCTACAGCTATTTGCTTCTATTAAATCTAAATAATGAATGCAACGGATGTTTAGTAGCAAATCCTTTAATTCATCTTTTTAATTAGAGGAAATCTGGAAACTGTTTCAACAATAGCACTTAACTGATTTTTATGTGGTGTAAGAGCAGGGTGGAACCTAGTCCTTGCTCTTAGAAATTCAGCGCTCTAGAGCCATGCTGGCGCTGTGGTAGCAAAGGGAGGAGAGGCAAGCAGCTCTGTCTCGCTGGATTTCAGGGGCCTCATCTTGTGTCATGCCCTGGCTTCTGTGTATCTGCGTAAGTAGCATAAAAGTCTTCAGCCCAAAGCCTTCACCAGGTGCAGGGGGTTTGGGAATGGGCAGTGGCAGGAAAATGCAGCACAGGGGATCTTTCTACATGGTATAATTTAAGAGCAATACTTTGTGCTACGCTACCAGCAGCATCAGCCAGATTTCTGCCCACCCTGCTCTGTGCACAGAGAGGAGAACCCACGACCCTTGCCTGAGCACTGGCATCTTTGTGAGCAGAGGGCTGGGGATGTGTGCAGAGAACACGATGCAGGACCACGCCACCATGGTGATATCCCGAGCTTCATGCAGTTCCCCCTTCCTTCCTTCCCCCAGAAAAAAGATGAATTTCTCAAGTTTGTTCTCTTTGCTGTTGTATCTACCTTTATTTTCACTTGTTTTGCTTCGTTAGCCTTAAAATATCATTTCTGATTGAGAAGGAGGCTGGAGAGATACGAAGTGCTCTGCTGAAGCCTCAGGATTTAGACAAAGAAACATTTGAAGGTTTTCTTTTCCTTACTGAGGTGAAATGGTTTGTAAGTCAGTTGCCACGAGGCACGCCTGCAGGGGAGTCTAGCTTGAGGTGCAGTTATTTAGGCTGATTTCCAAAGGACATGCTGCAGGAGCTCTGTTACCCCAGGCAGGCAAAACTTGTGAGTGGGTGAAGTTTTGGAAAGCAAACTGTAGAGTCTTCAGTTGTGTGGGATTGAACTGCACCGGTGTTCCTGAGCTCCTGGAGTCACTGCAACGAGAGAGGAAGCCTGTTGTTCGACTTCAGGAGTGCTTTGGGCACGCTCCACCAAGTGCAAGCCTGCCTTGGGCTGTCTGACTGACTGACTCCCTCAGCAACTCCTGAACAGCCCTCGGTGCCTGCTCTGGGCAGGTGTGCGCTCAGTGGGCATTTCTTTGATGTCATTTCAATGGGGCTCGCTAGGGATATTTGCATTAAAATGTTAGGAGAGGGAAAGCCATGAAACAACGAGATGGAACGCAGTTTGTTCAGCCAGGACAGGCTTTGGGCGCTTTGGGGTGACTTGGTGCCAATTCGGCCTTTGTAAGGTACACACTAAGGGAATACGAGCTGCACGCTCTGCATTTGCTCTCTTAATCCACACCAGACTCAGGGAGATGTTTGCATACACTGTGCAGATCTTGTGGCATTGGTGGGCTAATTGGACTCGTTCAGGGTTTTAATCTGCTCCCAGATTTCCTGAATTCTGTATCCAGCAACAGATTTGCAGGCATTTGCCACAGAAACTAGCAATGAAATGTGACAATTCCCAGAGCTGTGGCTGGAAGCCTCAGTTCTCCGGGCTGCAGGAATAGCGATCCTGTGATTAGCAGTATGCGTTTCTGACATAATCTATCATTGTGAGGTGCAAGGGCTTTTCTGTGTGACTGTGATTAAGATTAATGAGGAGCTGTGCATGTGTGTCTGTACGTGCTGTGGGGAACAGGTATCCTCCGCGTCCGTCAGACTGCCTTCCGAGGTACAAAACCATCTGTTCAAGGAGAGTGACTAGTGACTGCCTTCTGTCGCAACGTTGCCAGCACTGCGGGCTGCAAGAAGTGCTGGTGGAGTGTTTGTGCAGAGGCCAGGCATGTGCCTGTGTGGGACCCCAGCACCGGGAAGGAGGGTTACACAGAAAGTGGAAGCACAGCCATCAGGTTGCACATGACTCTTTTATCCTGGAGGATGCTCTCCAAGATGGGATTATAACAGGGAAGGGGCAGAAACACAGAAAGAGGGGGTAGTAAGTACCAGATGTGAAACTGAAAATGCTCACTGAGCATTTTATAGGGGAAATCAGTCATGCACTGGGTGATGTAGTGATGTAGCAATCTGTATTTTTAGGAATGGAATTCCATGAAGAGCTTCATAACCTCGGAACAAAGGAAGGTTTGAAAGGAAGAAAATTAAGCAAAGCCATCGAGAGTTTTGCATGGAATATCACAGTGCTGAAGGTAAGCCCAGGAAACACCACCTTGCGTCTCCTGTTAACACCATAAGCAAACCTTTGCCCTTTTAGCTCATTTATTTGTGCTGTCTTGCTAGTGCTGAAGCAACATTTTGTTTTAATGGGATGTATAAATTACCCCAGTTTATTGAGGTGTATCAAATATAGCTAATTGCACTTCAGATTTGGAAGCTGTGGAAGGGGATTTATCTAAGCCTGAACAAGGGAGGAAAGGCTGTGGTTTGCGTGCCCAGGGACCTGGTTTGGGTTGTTCTGCCCCGCACACCCTGAATGTGGCCTATCTGGTTCACTGCCTCTCAGATACTCGTTTGATAAAATGAGGACTAGAGCATCTCTTTGGGAAGGGGTGGGGCTGGGTGGACTGCCATGAAAAACCATGAGGAATACTGTAGAACCCGCAGAAATGTCAGGATTGTGTTTCAAAAGTGGAGCATTAATCAAAGAGCTGAAAGAAGGAGGGATGAAAATCCCTCTATCCTGGCTGCGCAGGGACGCGCTGCTCGCTGAGCACGTTACTCACCAGGCTTGAGCTCCTGGTTTGGCACCACCAGCCACAAACGGCCACAGCAGCTGATGTCCAAGCCTGGGTGAACTGGCCCAGGGACAGACAGAGATGGAAAGAGGAGAGGATCTGGTGCAGCCATAGCAGATGGCAGAGAGAGGACCCAAGCCAAGCGTTCAGGTTGTTAGCATTCCGCTCATGCCTTCTTTCACCGGCTCATTTCCCACCTTGCTCTGATAGATCACACTTTGATTTCCCCTCGCTCCCTCCCTCCTGCTCCCTCCCTCCGGCTCCCATTAAGCAGATTGCCCTGTCTGACAGCATCCCCCTGTGACACCCCCAGTGCCCTTCCCTTCGCTGGCATCCCAGCTGATGACAGGGAATTTTTACAAAGTTCCTCAGCAAACATACACCTAAACGTAACGTGTAGCCAGAATAGTAGGAGATGCATGCTTCAGCGTTGTGGAGATGGAAGGAACACTAACGTGTCCTGAGCAGGACAGGGAAAAGGAGTTGGGAACGAAGAGGCTGGGGGGTAAAAATGGGTGGGAGAGGCTGTTGGTAGTGGAGAAGGGCTAGAGCAGACCTGGGGGACACTGTGGTTCCTTGCGTGCCTTGATTTGCTGTGAGAGAGAGGGGAAGTGAGCAGTGGGGTCGGTGTAGGCTCAGTGAACAGGACTTCTGATGGAGAGAAGAGGCAGCCAGTTCAAACGAGACAGAAGGGACTGACCTTTTCCACACAGCATAACCGCGGCAAGTAGCTAAAGAGGACAGAAAAAACCCACTAGGCAGTTCTGAACATTAATCTGAATACCTGTAGCTGTGTTAAGTAAAATAAATACCTCATGCTCAGAGCCACTCTGAACACTGTCAGGGCTGCTCTAAACTTTTCCATTTTTAGATGTTTGTCAGATGAGAAGTTCAGACCTCTGAGGGTGACCCATGGTTAATGAAGGTACAAGCAGGGTATCAGAGAAACATTTCCCATGAAAAATAACCGCTGCCCAGCACATACTGTTAACATACTGAAAAGCATTTCAAACCTCGTCATGGCCAAGGGCTGGATAATTGACATGTTTCATTTCTAAGCCACAACTTCTTTTCCACCTTCCTCTCACAGCGAAACATTAACAGAGTTTATGGCAGCTACCCGTGGTTATAAATGCACATGAAATACCTTTTCATTCTGACTGACGCCCAACTCCGCACTGACATTAGGCACTGGGGAGTGTGGTTATCGAACCCCAGGTGTCTGATACAAACCCGTCAGTCACTGTTCTTGTTTTTAATTTATTTTTTTTTTTAAAAAAGATCACTAGGTGCTGGTATAGTGATGTAAGAAAAGAAAAAAACAGCCCATAACATGTCGCAAACGCATCAGCTGCTCTGGGCTGGAGGAGGTGAGGGAATGGCACGACGCCTGCAGAAGGAAACCCCTTTGTTGTCGGTGGCGATTACGTCATGTGGCAGTGATCAGTGTGTGTGAGGTGCCCACAAGCAGCAGCAGGTATTACGTTGTGCTTGTGCCTGCCAGGTGATTAATTGTCCTTTCCTAGGCTAGTGAAGCAAAGGCATAATTAATTAATGTATTTCTTTATCAAGACTCTTTGCGGTAGGTAAGCTTTGAATGCAAAGAGGGGATGCAATAAGAAATTGCTACTGGCAAAATCATTAAATAGTTACAGAGTGCAAGATCAAAGTGTATTTTATAAAAACCATAACTGTGGCCATTCTTCATGTTTAAAAATGCCCTGAGGTACTTCTAAGAGGTACCTAATGAGAATGAATCAAAATAATATGTCATTTTCTTTCTTAGTGTATATAAACTGAATTACTTACTAGTAATACCCACTAGAAGGACAAACTGCCGGAACATAGAAATATTAATAAGTACAGGCATTTTATAACTTGGTGACAGTCAGCTTTGACATATATATGTGTTTTAAAATGTCACATCTTCTTATTTGGTCCCATGTTGTGTAAAAGACTCTCAGGCTCGTGGTCAGTAATACTGAGAGTCGCAATGTCAGTACAATAGGCAGAAGAATCTCACAGCAACATTACAGGAATGGTTATGTTCTCAAATTTAGTCTCGCTTTCATCTTTATTTCCATGCACCACTGTCTCTGTGCCTTTGTTTTCCTTTCTGTATTTAATTAAGTGCCAGTAAAATGCAAAGGTAGCCAAAGGAACTTTGTGTTTACCACCTCATGGGGCCCGTGGTGCTAGGAACTGTTTGTTTCATCCAACGGAGCACGCAAAACCGCTTGGCTTGGTCAACCCTCACTTTTGCATTCAAAGTTCACACTTCATTTTCATGAGATATTTGCCTGTTTTACAAACAAGTGACTCTCCATTTCATGGAGAGAAGGGGTTCACAGGGGTGCATGGGCTTGGGCCTGTTTCTCCCCAGATGCTGGTGTTCCTCCTGCCTTCCCCGGGCGAGGTCACCTCCTTCCTGGCATGCATGGCCGCATTTGCAGGCAGGTGCAATCTCCTGCCTGTGCTCGGAGAGAAAGAGGCGCCAGGCTGTGTAAGGCAGAAGTGTGGAATTCTCATTAGGGCAGTTGTGGCTTTGAGCTAATGAACCGTCCTGAGAGCTGGGCCATGACCACTGGAACGTGGAGGTGACTTTCAGGTCAGGTATGCTCATGCACACACAGGCAGCGTGCATGCAGGGCCAGCTTGGGTCTGCTCCAGCCCCCTCACTGCTACCTCTCCTGGGGCCATTCTGCCTGCTCCGTCTGCCTCTCCCGCAGGATCTTGTCCCAAGCGTTTCCCAGTAGCTGAGGCACTCTCCGCATCTGTCGCGTGTGCAGACCGCTGACGTAATGACTGCTTTATGCGTTTTTGAGAATGTTTGGGGAAAGAGAAGTTGTAGCCTGCAAACTGCTCTTCTTGCTGAGGCAAAGCTGTCATGGACTACCAGGAGGTGTTTACTTGGGCTCTGAGTCCCAAGAGCCTGGCAAGTACGCCCAGCCAAGTTCGAGTGTGTTCAGACTTGCTGCTCCCAGGTGGACATGCTTCCTCTGTCTGCAGACGTATTTTGCTGGGCTGTCTGTGCTTTGGAGGGTCAGAACATACAAGTCCCGGAACCACACCGCCTAATACTGTGGGCGTGTTGATGGTAAATATCTAGAAAGTTAATATACCAACATGCTGACTTGTTTATAGACAAAACATGGGAAGACAAAGACAGTGTGACCTTTGCTGTTTCACCCTCCTACTGCAGGGGAAAGCACCCAAATATTTGAATCTGGTCTCTGCTCTGAAACGCATTCATGGTTTTCTTCAGGTCCTTGTTGCTGCCCATTTTGCCTCTGCTGCCGTAGGTGCGTTCTGTCTTACTGGGACTGCAGTGTCAGTGCATGCTGCAAGACATCAAGAGGTTAAATTTTCAGGGATCGTTTCAGCACCCATCCATGAGTGTGTCTGCTAATTAGCCTGCACTTAAATTAATGCTGATTAGATGTATGAAGAGAGAGGTTGCTGAACGTGGAAGGCGTACAATTATTGCTAATGCAGTTCACTCTTTGGGGGAGAAATCCACAATTTTATGAAGTAGCCATGATCAGTGTTAGCTCCGGTGTAAGTGGTTTCATGCAGCAAAACTGGTGTAAGCGGTTTCAAGCAGCAAAACTGCACAAATAGCACTTTTGGAGGATTATGCCCCCAAATTACCTTTATCTTCGTCACAGTCATTTGTGACAATGAGCCTTCAGTTGCTTGGGAGACCTACAGCATCCAGGCCTCTCGCTTGGGTAGCTGAGCCCCAGACGTGCACTTTGAGGCTACTTGGAGAGATAAAAGCCAGATTTCTGAAAGACGCACGTACAGACAGCCGTATACTTACCTGGCCTCGCCTACACTGAGCTGAATTTAGCATCATTCCGAGGAATCCGTTTTCCTAAGGAAGAAAAGCAGCATGACGCACTGTGGTTGTTATCCTGGAGCACCTTATGCACAATGGTACCACACAGAGTTGCTGCTGATCTTTGGAAGAACTAGGTTTATTCACAGCCTTAATTTACGGTTCATTATAGTGCTCTATAGGAGTGGTTTTGATGGATACGCTACAATACTCTATACCATAATCTTGTAAGAAAGATTGATGTGAAAAGGCCCAAATAAGTCCTTTTCCCTGTAGCTAGGCAAGAACCATGGCTTTGCTCCTTGGCATGCTACGGAGTGGACAAAAGAGCAGCATGGCAGTATTTTGGGGACATTTCATGTAATGAAGCACAGTGGTAACAATATTTTCTACCAGATGTCGTACAATTGCTGCCAAAGGATTTGCACAACAGTTGACACTGTCTAGATCTTAAGCGAGAGCACAGTGAATTCATGAGCCCCCGTAAAGCTGCTGCATTCCGTGTACTATGTGTTTCTTTTGCTGTAAGTGTCACTTAGGCTTCCCCCGACCCTCAAAAAATTCCTCATACCATAACATCCCTCCTTTTCCCAGTATGTCTCTGTGGGCATAAGCACATTGGTGTTCAGTTTGTGAACTGCAAAAATAGGTTAAATATGAGCTATAGGGCTTAGCAACAAATTCTTGTAATTTGCTGTCACCCTGTGACCGTGATAGTCCAGCAAGGGAGGTAGACGGGGTGGTCTGCATGGTATGGAGGCTTCACATCAGTCTTTAACGACAAGGCTCGTTGTATTGTTCCCTGTCTCCATATCTCCCTACGTAAGTGTGTTGTGAGCGTGGTTACCCTCAAGGACCTCTTTCCCGAGAGGTTAAAAGCCTCTCCTGCTGCCTAGTCCCCGTGATGTTTGCGTTTCCTGTGCTGACGCAGTGCAGGGGTGTATTTTTGACTTTCAGACCTCTCCAGACTCTGCCCTGGCTACTTTTGAAGGATCTGCTGCCTTACTCTGAGACCGGCTCAGCGGCAGCCGAGATTGGCTGTGCCAATTGGCTGTCTTGGGTGAGGCGACAGATTTTACCAATGTATGAGGAAATGCAAAGCAGCTCTAATTGTTTACACAGGTACTAGGTCAGGGTGGGCTTTTCCACATGAACTGAAGGACAAAAGGGAAAAGAACCCATGGGACAGCCAGCTTCCTGAGAGACTGCTAACGAGAAGGTGAAAAGGTCCAGAAAGGTCAGCATCCGTTTACTGTTGTACGTACCAACCTGCTTCGCTTGAAGCAGTGTATTTAAAAGTAGAGGGAAAGGTGAGTAAGGAGATAGGTTTAGGCTGTTCCTTATTGACAATGTGAAGAGTCTGGAGGAGCAGCATGGGAGCATAACTCATTCCCGGGCCCTTGGTGTGCTTTGAATGTGGTGGTGAGAGCTGTGGAGACTCCCGGTTCTTGAGCTGGTTTGGGGAACAAAGCCTGTGCTCCCGGCCCTCAGGCCATGCCACAGGGCTCGTCTGTCTAGGGTCAGGTATACCTGATTCATATACCAGGTATTCCGAGGTTTTTCTGGGATGGGGGGATTTTGAGTCCTCTAAATGATATTGAGTTACAAGATAAGGAGGTAAAAGTGCGATTCACATGCAAAGCTGTTCTGATCAGTGTATTTTGTGCACCAACAGAACCAAGCGGTGTAAGTACAAGTTAGACAGACCCTTCTCATACGTAGCAGAGTGCGGTTCTCTGCTGACTTGGCTGGTGAATGCCTCTTCGCTCTCCCTGTGTGCTCATGGCACCAGCTTTTGCCTTTCTTGCCCAAGGCCAGTGGCAGGAACCAGAGTGCTCTGACAGACAGTGTCTGTGGATTTTGTGAGTTTATCTGGTGATGGGAATTTCTCAAGTTACTTCAACAGTGTGTATCAGGGTAAAATGAGTGTAATCCCAGTCTCTCAGTGGTAGTAGTTAATCAGCTGGAATATCCTGTTCTTACTGGCCGCCAACCATGCTGCCGAGCATTGCTCCGGGGAGGATGTAGTGTGCAGCCTCAAACAAGTACCACGTGGCCTCTCTGGGTACTTGGCTGCTCCCTGCGAGCTCTGGAAGCCCGTGTGGTGTTTCTGACAAGGTTTCTGTTTTCTTGGGCAAGGAAAATTTCAAGACATGAATTGGATTTTGAGCAAATGAAATATTCACGTGTTTGAAATATACATGAAGGCCACCCAGGCAATGGTAAATCTGCAAGTACCAAATGCTGGCAACGGCAGGGACTGATGGGGGACGGGAGAGCAGCGACTGCCGGGGTCACAGCTCTTGCTCCTTCATAATACTATGAGTTTCTGAGGAGGTGTGCGAGGGCATGGAGCCCCAGGATGGCTTGACAAAGGGGAGAGACTTCATCCCGTATTAATCAGTTATTCCTGCGGTTTTCTCCAATACTGGCACAGCGGGAGTGTTTCCTTGACTGGCAAGAAGCAATTGTCCAGACACTTGGATCAGGCAGAGTCGGTGCTTAACCGTCCAGGCACAGGGATCCATGTGCACCTGCACTCACTTGCCGGCAGCACTGGTGCTTGTGATGAGCAGTGCTCACCCCCCAGCTCACACGTCCCTCCAGGACCAAGCCCAGTGAATAGGTTCTGTTTGTTCAGGGAGCACACACCATTTTCTGACTTATCTCCAGCCTTCAACAGCTCTTTGGGTGCATAGGAGATAGGACTGGGAGGGCTGGTGAGAAGTTGTGTAGTTCCTCCTGCTGCCCCAACACAGGATCAAACTGAATATTTAGCTGCTGTGGATCGAAGCCCTGTTGAAACACTTGGCTTGAGAAGGCGCTTGTAGTGAGGTTGTGGTGTTCTCCATGGTGACACCCAGGGACCTGGCCTCACGGCACGTGGGGAAGCAGCTGATGGCCAGGCTCATCTGAGCACAAATGTGGCTCTCTGCCGTTTCTCTCGCTTCCCTCTTCCTTCTCCAGCACCAGAGCTCTGCTCCCAGAGGCCTTTCACCATGATGGGTTTAGGGACAAGCCCCCCTTGCCTTCAGCATGCAACCCAAGTGTAGGACACACCAGAAATGGAGCATCACTGAAGTTCATCCAGGGAACAAGTGTGAGATCTGCCTTCCTTTGGTGTAAGCCATTTTTTGTGGGGAGGGGGACCTGCAATCCAAAGTTAGGCGTTTCAGATGTCAATATTGTTCCTCCAGTTCCAGTGGGGTGGGTGTGTACGTGTGCAAACACACATGCGTGTAGGTATGGAGGAGGGGAGACAGGCCAGCACGTATATATGTGGAACAACGGTAACTTTGGGTCAAAAAGAACAGATGAGAGAAGTGAAATGGTATGAAAAGCCTGGAGTGACACCTTGTCTTTGCCAATTTTCCTTGTACTGGACTAAAACAAGCCAGAGAGAGATGGCAAGCAGTCTTGCAATGTGCCTTTTACTTTGAGTGACGTGACAAATTGCCAAAAGCTGTGGATCTGATGCCGAGCCGCTGGGGTGTGCTGGCAGAGAGGCATTATGCCACGATGGCGGCGGGTGGCAGGGGCCGCTGTGCCTGGTGCCCCTTGTGCCAAGGCCACCTCGGTGGCACGGGCTGCAAGCCCGGCAGAGGGTTGGCATGCTGAGGTGCTGTGTGTAGGAACCCAATTTTTTTAGCATCGCTTCACAAATAAAGGCTTGTCAAGACATTTCCACAGCGCTGGTCTGCCAAAGTAGATGTCTAATTCTCTCCTTGTGTGGGCTGGCAGCTCAGTAAAGCCCCTGCTTGGTCGGCTGTCGTGCCTCAGGTACCCCCCTGTGCCCCACTGTCATCTCCGTCTTTCCTGTCTCTTTTCCCCAGCCTCAACTCCCCCTTCCCTCTGCGTCGCCGCAGTTGTGCGTATCCTCTAAATCATGCTGGGGCAGTGGGAGAACCACCACGCTCCGTGCCTTACCCGCGCGTCCACCTCTGCCCCACCCTGGCTCTGGACTAAATTTCCCCTGACTCTAAAGCTGTCTGTCCCTGTGATGCCATTTGCGTGAGTGTATCGCTCTGTACTCGTGCCAACTCCACCCTGGGGTAGCCGTGTGGGATCTGGCTCTCTGCTGGGCTCCCGCTGGTGGGGCAGACCCCGTCACAGCCCGAGCCCCAGCTGCGCTGCTGCGGTCTCTTTCCCTACCAGCCTGGCAGGGGTTTCAGCGCCTGGGTGTGAAGGCCAGCTTCTTTTGGTGGCGCAGGGCATCCGGGCCAAAGTCTGTGCCACCGGAAAAGCGATTAATAACGCTCAGGTAACGATGTGTGAATACAAAGAGAGTTCGTTCTCCGAGTGCTGCTCTGAGCAGTAACAAGATTCTCACCCATGAGGAGGTTATTTGAAAAAGGCGCAGGTGGGGTTACAAGTTCCTTGGAGGTACTCCTCTTGAGGAAAAGGAGCTCCTGCTGCACATCCGTGTGCCTGAGCAGATCCGAGCTGGAAAATGGGGAGTGCTGGGGGGTGGGGATGGAAAGGTGACTGAATGAAGGATGTCTGTGGATGGCTCCGTGCTAAAGGAGGATCGCTTGTGTGTAAAAACTGGGTCAGTGGCATCTCCCATCCCAGGGAGAAGGAGACAGTGAAGGCAGGAACTGCACATGGCGTAGGAACTTCAGCGACTTCTGCCACCAGCCCCTCCCCTGTGACGGTGACATTTCCATCTGAGACATGGATATCAAAGACTGCCGCACCCGGCGGTGGAGTTAATTAACAAAACAGGGAAGACACGGAGGTTGGGAAGCTTCTTTGTGCCAATCTGACAGCGTGACCTCATTCAGAGGAATTAAAAGGGCTGTAACCAAAGTATTTCAGCAGAAATTCACACATTTCTTGCTTTTATCTGTCAGTGGCTGCACTAACAAAGAGAGAGAAGGAGCAGCTGCCTGTGCGAGGTGTTAAAGATGGCATTACACCCCAGCTGAGCCGCCAGCCCTGCCGCGCGTGGCTCAAGCAGGGAAGGCAGTGTGCTGAAGGGCTGGGTCCTCTCCCGGTCTGTGCGGCGGCACCGGGCTTGTGCCCCAGGCAGTGCTCCTGCCCAAGGCCTGGCACTGGTGAGGGCCTTGGAGAGACCTTTTTCTTCCCTGCTTGGCCGTGGCCCGTGGTGCCTCGCCTGGGTGATCATTCATGAAACAGCACCTCGGCCGTCGTTCCCTCTGCTCCCTTACGTTCGCCACTGATGCTGTGTCAGGGTGATCAGTCAAGCAGCACGGTACTTCTCCTGTGCCCAGACACCCAAAATCCATGTTTTTTCTTGGGCTCACGGACTGACTGTTGCTTAGAAAACTCCAGTTGTCTCTCTATGCAACTTGGAGGGTTCCTGATGTCCCTTAAATAATATATGAGAAAAGAAATTCAGTTGGTTATTTATTATTAAAAAGGACCTGTTACATTTTTTACATAATTTCAGTTGTATTTCAATCTCCATTATTTAGCAAATCCATTTTACAACCTAAAATTTGCTTTTGCTGTGCTCGTCTCACCCCTCTCCAGCTAGCACACGTTGCACCTTGTGACCTGCACAGGGATGACACTGACGGTGCCTGCCAGGGTGTTTTGTCTTCCCCGTATTCCAAACTGTCGAATGCCGTTGTGAATCAGCATCGTGCGTCCTGCTAAAGATCTGGCGGAGCTGTGATTGCTTCAGGGCTAACGAAATACGGGCAGACAAAACTCCCTTTGTTTGCTCCAAACGTGGAGCTCGTGTGTCAGCCCAGTGCCCTGCCTGAGCCGGGGTACCCCGCGGGCTCTGGGAGGAGGTTTACCCAAAGCAGTCGTTCCTATGCTGTTAAATCCCCTGGTTTGTTGAGACATGGGTGTCTGTGCCAGCAGGGAGCTTCTCCCTTTGGCAACCTGTGTGCACGCTGCCGTCGTACGCAGGAGCGTGTCTCCGAGCGAAGGGGGTCTGTGGTGGGATAGAGCAAGAGGGCGTTGCTGCCTGAAGCCCCCACCCGCAGGCATTTCTCCTGGAGGTGTGTGGGGCTGCTGAGTGTCTGGGGAGGCAGGGGTGCCACGTGGTGCATGGTGGGAACGTGAAGAGAGGATCGCTTGTACGTTGGTTTTTCTCCAGCACTGGCTTATTGTTAAATCTGAATTGTGGCACTCTCTGGGAGCTGTAAGCTTTGCTGCGTGCCAAGTGGTTTAACGTCTTCTAAAAATTACCTTTGTGGTGGATTTTGAGCTCGTTACAGCTACTGTCAGCGGACGACATACAGTTTCCCAGTGCTTATAAATGGTGGGAAGTTGACTGCCCCTTTTCTGTGAATTACGTGCCAGCCTCTACAAAACCCCGCTCCCTGGGGGGACAGGGTGTCTAATTGAAGCTAATTCCCTGTGGGACCTCAGGAGGTGATGAAAGCTGCCGGTTGCTCCATCGAAACTTCCTCTTCCGTTGCTGAGGTGGTGGTTGGATTTTCCCTGGCACTGTCAGTGGCTGTGGTCAAATCCGGTAACGTACTTCATAACCAAGTGATACCTGGCCCTTGTGCTTTACTGAGCCTGGGGGCTAGCGCGTCTCCGTACGTATGACGAGTCCTCCCTCCCGGGTGCAGGCAGGAATCCTCTCTGCACGTGTTGGGATGTGCCTGATATGCCGAAACCTTAGTGACTTTTTCTGCACTTGCAGGAGTCAGGGGTGCAGACCTCTGAACCCAGCAGGCAGCGGTCTGCTGGCATGACCTTCCCCCTTCCATTGTGCCGGTCCACCTTCCATTGCTGCCTCCTGACGTGAAAAGAGACAATGTTCATCCATGGCGCTAACGTATTCCGAGGGCTGCGGTTAAAGAGACGAGATGCTGTTTGTCTAATGGTGGTAGAGATTCATTTGTGCAGTCTGGAGGCTGCAGGGTTGTGCGTTAACGTGTGTGAGTACTGGCTGTGTGGATCTGCAGGAAGGGCCTGGGCTGTTAGTTGAAAGCCACAAACTGCATGAACTGGAAGTTGGAGATGTTCAGTGAGACCAGGCATTTGCTTTGCAGTTATCCTTCCCCAGCCACCCTGGCAGGTCCCGTAGGCCCTAAACGCAGCAGGCGTTCCCGCAGACTTGTGCGGGAGCTAGGGAAATCAGAGGCCCAAGCACCAGCGGGTGTAAGTAAACTTCACTGTGTGAGCAAGGGATTGGGACCCTGCGATCTTGTGTATTGTATCCTGGACTTCTACGGTCATCTGGACCGGGGGCGGGGAAATGAAGCGCAAGGTGATGAATGCTGCGGGAGCTGGAGGGCCCTTTCTCACGGGTCATTTCCCCAGGTACTGGTGGGAACCCTTTGGGGAGGAAAGCTGAGACAAAACCAGCAGTTCTGTTGCTCTGGCAGCTGCTGTTTATTTTTAGATCACAAAAAGATGGCGTTGCTTATGTCAGACAGGCTGTGTATGGGAGAGAGCATACTAAAAAGACCCAGCAGTCAGAGGAGTACGTTAAAAAGGCCCATATAGCAGTTTCTTTTCTCCAGCATCCTCTCTGCTACGGGTGAGACATAGGTCCCGTACTGGCAGAGGGAGCCTTTCTGGTACGCTGTGGTCGCTCTGAATTGACAAAGCAAGGGGTGACGGTAATTGCAGTTAAGTGCTCTGCGTGTTCTCACTCGGTGTCGCCTAGGCACCTGCTCTGTCATGCCGGGGAGAAGCACCTGAATTGTTTTTTACGTTTTCCAGCAGTGACAGAGTTGCCCAGCTCAGCCCGAGGGGCCTAGTGTAGCAGTCTGGTATGAGCGGGCTGAGACCAGAGGCTGCTGGCAGCATCAGAAGGAGTTTCCTTTGGAGGGTGGCTCGGTGATCTGAAGCTGGGTAGCCTAAATTCCTCCCTCCCCAATCCTCACCAGTAACTGCGGAGGTATTACTACAGCCCTCTGTATCAGGCTTAAAAATTGAGTTACAGTTTGCCGAAAGGCCTCTTATTTTCTGTGGCATGGCATTGTAACGGGTTGGAAATCAAGCTGCTTCAGTTTCCCTCACTGACATTTTGGGGCAAGGAATGTTTAAATGAACACTACTGTCCCCATCCTGCTACACTTCTTTTTGTGCTTGGCTCACTTGGTTTGCTTTGTGTCTCCATTCCCATCCTCCACGGGAATTCTCATGTCCAGCCACGCCTACTTCTGACCGCTCCCGGTCACTTGTTTCAGTAGCTCTCTGCCTGCTGGATCAGTGTACTGCTTGCAGAAACAACCGTACCCGCTCCTGTTTGTGCTTGGCTTCACATCCGCATGGGGAGGGCGAGGCTGGGCTTCTCCCAAGGGAAGCAAGCCCTGTTAGCGCAGGGCCCACGGCCGCTGTGCCCACAGCAGCCTCTTTGGCCTCTGGCTGGGGAAATGCATGCGGAGAAGGTGGCTTGGCTCTGCTTTTACTGACCTCACTGGCCAGTCCCACCAGCAAACCTGCTTCATACTGCAGGGGACCAGAGTGGGGGCTGGTCCTTGGACAGGGAATGTCCCAGTCCATGGGGATGGGGCGGATCAGAGCTTTTCCTTAGGGGTCTTCTAAAAACCTGTTCCCTCCTAGCAGTTAGATGGCATTTTGTGTTACTCCTTTCTTTCTTCACTGAAACTTCCACGTGATTTGGAGGTTTTGGGCTCAGCTTAAAGCTTTCTGCTTGGGCATAACATTGCGTTTGGTCTGTGCTGCTTTGTGAACAGGCTGGAAGCTGCCCACAGCACCTCGCGTGAGGGAAGGGGAGCAGCCACGCCAGAGGGGCGTTATGTCCCCTCTGGGGGGCACGGAGAGGGGAGTTCGGGTGGCTCCTGCACCCCAGTGAGCTGGCGATGTCTGCCAGCAGCGGGGGGATTTGCAAAGCGTAGAGTGGCTAAGAAATGAGAGTTTGTGCCAGGCGGTTACTCGGAGACAAGGCGAGCGCAGGAACAAGCGCTGCACGAGTATGCTGTTACCTGTCCAGAAACGCTGCGCTCCGGGTGGCAGCACTTCATTTCATCTCAATGAGATGATTTCAGTTAGCAGAGGGCGCAGCTGCAGAGGGTTTGCTCAGCTGTTGCCCTGAGCAGTAGTGTAAGGAGAGCCCTGGGTACTGGAGCTACTCCTCCTGTAACACCCCCCTGCCAAAACCAGCCCAAGGCAGCACAGGTGCCTGCTGCCTTCGGTCAATGAGGAGACGGTCAGTAAACCCTTTCCAGGTTCTGATGAACTTAATGGACATTTTGCTGTCGGCGCTTGCGATGAAGAACAGGGCTTTGATGTCAGCTGGGTGGCTGTGAGTCAGCGCGGAGGGCAGGGGGGAGCAGGGAGGGGGTGCCAGCTATTCCCAGCCAAGTGTTTGGCTCAGGGGTTGCTTTGCACAGGTGTTTTGTTAGCTGAAAAACATACCTTTTTTTTTTTTTCCTGCAGCTGGTCCTTTTATGCAGAGAAATGAAATACATGAAAAATGTGCACTTTCTGCCTCATTTTTCTCCCCCTTGTTTTGTTTTGCCGGGACTCTCCAGACTTCACTGGAGTTACCAGCTGATGCTGGTACGTGTGGGGAATGGGGCTTTGTGGCCAAAGGAGGTCTAAGAAATAAGTGCCTGGATATACAGCTTTAATTTCCATCTCATGGCTCTGGATCACAAATATAGAGTGCCCCCGTTTCTTCAGTGTTACGGGGGTTTCTTAGTACTGACTGTGTGCTCCTGGGCTCCCAGCCAGCCCTTTGACTTCAAACTTATCGCCAGAAAAAAGGCAGGCTCCTAGCGCGGAGGGGTTGACAGAGAGAGTCCGTACACTTGTGGCTGTGCTTGCAAACTGTCTGCTAGATGCAGTGCCTGAGAGACACACAAGCGGCAGAACGGCTCAGCACATGGCTAACATCAAATTAATGCCATTATTTCTGAAAGCGAATTCCTGCTGCAGCACAGTTACAGGCACTAGATGTTCACATTCATTGCTTTTGACAGCCTGATATAAGGTAATTTAATTTAAACGCCCAGATGAGAGAGAAGCAAGAGACATTTTTTTAAAAATGAAAATAAAAGCCCACTCTTTTTATACATAAAATGCCTGCTTGAAGGAATAGATTAGAGGCCGTACGGTGCGATTGATTTGCAAGAGCCCATGGATTTCTGTGGAGAGCTCTGTTTAAAGATCAATAGGGAATGCTACAGCATGAGTGCTTTTGCTGCTCAGGCATTCAAGCAAATGCTTGATGTTAATTCCTTCTCAGACCTTGGTTTGGGGCCAGGAGTGTTTGGGAGGGCACTTGACTGTGTTTCAGAGAGCAAGCTGGCCACCGATGTCCTTTGTCTTTATTTCATTAGGCTAATCCTGTAAGAGAGCCACAAATACAGACCCTCTTGGCGAAGTTGCCATGGCTGCACACGGCAGCGGCACTCACGCTGGCAAGGCCAGCAGCCAGAATCACAAGTTTTTCTAAGTATTTGCTTTTTGGCTAATTGCATGACTGGTTTTGAGGTTCTCCTTGTAGGACAGGGGTGTTTTCTTCACTTCCACCTCCCAGGCGGCACTCAAGGTTTGCGTTTGGCGGTGTCCCACCATTTGGGACGCCATACAAGTGACAGGCTGGCGGTTCCGTGATAAACCGGGCAGCCTTGCCCCATGCAGCGCCAAGGCAGCTGTCTCTTGGTGTCCAGCACAGCCATTTAGATTTAACTGCACCTTTCCAACAGCTGGAAAAGAAGGTGGAAAACACCATGGGTGTTTGTCAAGGAGGTGCCACACCGGCAGAGACAGCTGGCGTTCCCTCTTCCCAACCTCTCACATCAATGCCCTGTGCTGCAGGATTGGCTGTTTGGCTGTGCAGTGAACAGGCACTGGCTTCCTCAAAAACTAGCCAGGCTAATGCAGAACACTTCCGTAGGTGCCTGCTTAATCATCCTCTCCAGTGCAGACTTTGGGGTGAGGCCCAAATGGCAAATGGAATCAGCTGTGGGGCTGGCGTGGGACAGCCTAATAATGAACAAGTGGCAGATTGGTCTAGTTTGGGAGTTTAAATATAAGTAATTAAAATCAGATGGAACTGGTTTTCAGGTAAGCCGGGTATTGTTCTTAACACACCACAGTTACAGTTTTAGCATCAGGCTCCGCTCCTGGGTCAGCGTACCCGTCTGCGACTACAAGACTGTTGGGTGTGCTCAGTAGTCCAGCCCATGGCCGTGATGTGTAATCACACCAGAACCACGAGTGCAGTCAGGATTTGATCTGTATTACAAGTTAGGGTGTTTTGAATCCTACTTTATTTGTTATTTATTCTATTTATTATGATTTATTTAGTCATTTTTATGAACCTCTTCTGTGTCCCTTTGCTATGGTATCTGAACACCTAGTATGGCTGCAGGGATCCATCCATGCCTCGAAGAGGGCTGGACTAATATCCTGGAGCCTGCTGGGTGCTCGGGGCAAGCCAGAGCCAGGTGGGCTCTGGGGAGGGGCAGTAACCCAGATTCCTGCTGGCTCTGCCTTGAGATGCTGAGGGCCCTTTCTGCTTCTGTACAGGGAGCTCCCAGCCAGGTTGCTTTGGCGTTACCCTGTGAATTCTGCCAGCCACCTGGAGCAATTCTGGGGTGGTTCTCTCGCTCTTCTGACTGACTGCACAGGAAAAGAGACCGTGCTTTGGAAACGGTATTTGCAGGGAGGGTTGCCCCTTTGCTCTTCTCCCAGTCCCTAAGTTAGGTGCTTGCTGGCAGGAGGCTGCTGGCTGGACGCACCACCTCACGGCTGTGGGTCTTGGCAGGTCGGGGAGTGCCCTTGAGGCAGCCAGTGCTCCCTGCAGGTGGGGTTTCATTTCCGAGATGTGCAAACATCAGGTACCAACGGGAATTTTTTCCCTGCACAATTAGTAAAACAGTTGGGAAATACAGTGCAGCCAAGGGTGGTTCTGTGTTCCCGGTGCTTTTCCTGGGTTTTTCCAGTGTTTTTGTGCTCTGAACCTGCTCAGGCTGCTGTGTAACGAGAGATAGGCAGGAAAGTCTGGAGCCAGCCTCCATATGGCTGGGCCATGAAGTAAATGGAGAAAGGATGAGGTAAGGAGTAATCTGGGTTAGATACAGAAATACTAGGAGATTGTTCCTGTTAACTGTTCCTCGTTCTCCGCTTCTTCGGCCTCCTTGCTGCCCTAGGTGGCCCAGCTACTGGCTACCATGCGTGGAGCAGGCCAGCCCCAGGGCTTCTGACCTTGTTGCTCAGCACAACCTTTGATTCTATTTTAACGCTCATCTGAAAACTCATGTTCACCTTGGTTTTATCACGTGACCTTGTGTCATAGCTGCACCCAACAATCTATTCCACAATAGATTCCCTTTCCTGCTCTTGCTTACAGAGATTTAACACTTCACACAATGATGACTGCCTCTCCCTGGGTGGATATTTTATTTTCCATACAGCTCGGATCTGTTCTCTATGGGATGGAATTGGTTCTCAGCTCTGTTTCCTTCTTGCAAATTTTTGCTAGACCCTGCTCTGGGCAATGGGAGAGAAGGTCTCCGGCTGTCAGTAACACTGATGCACCAAAATGCGATGCTCAGTTTGACGTCTGTAATTACTAGCAAATACTGAGAGAGGCGCTGACTCAGACCCAGTGAGGACTCAGTCGGATCACCCGATTTACTCGGTGGCAAAGCTGGTGCTGGCTTCCGCCAGGTAGAAACAAGCCTTGGCATTTGGTTCAGAATTGGGCATGTGGGAAGCCACCCCCAAAACCCAGACCTCAAATGATAACCCAGTGGCACGAGGAATCCATTTAAGTGCCATCTTTTATATTCGTGGCCTTTTTCATTTCCTGACAAGAAGTGACTTTCTCCTATCCTAGGGTTTCTAATAAATTGGCCAGTAACGTTTGGCCCCTGCTTTTCCTGCGGGCTAACTCATTTGTGCAATCCTTGATTTTTCAGTGTGTGAGATGTGATTATATGCTTTGTGTCTCATCTTTGTGTAGTCATTTCCCATGCCAACGTGTGTGCTGTGATCTCTGTCACAGAGAATAAAGCAAAGCCCTTGACTAACAACACACAGTAGTAGTGAAAAGGGTGGGGTGTCAAGTCTGCGTTGATACAGAAGCAGTCTGTGTGTTTTTGGAGTGCTCTGTAAAATGTGGATGTATCACAGTGAAGTTCATGTCAATTGTTCCCACATTTAACTTTGAAGGTGGCATGGAAAAACACCTACTTTCCATAATACGTTTAACATAGCGGTCTAATCATTTCATTACTGATTTCCTCCTCAGGATTACATTTCCAAAGCCATGTGCGATCATTTAATTGTGTGCCTCCTTATTAATGTTGAACACAATTAAAGGCCCACCACGACACTTTGAAAATGCACCCCTTGCGGTAAACGCCGCCTCCACACAGAGTATCCAGGCACCACAGCAGCTCATCAGCATTCCTGCTTTCCCACGCCCTCGGCACTGACTGTCGGTGCCGTTAGCTTTCCTGTGTTACCTCTGAAAGTGGAGCCATGCAACGCTTGCAGTTGTTTTAGTTGGCTGTGTCTGGCTTTTTCAGCCAACCACTGGTGGTCTCTGAGGTGGAGATTTTACCTTGTGATTAAATAATAATGCAAAAGCTTGTTTCTTTGAGAAAAAGTTAAAGAATAACAGTAATATGGGTGTAACGGCATAGGCAGCAAGACCTCTGTTATTTATTGTTTGTTTACTCAGCCCTCGAGGAGCAGAGTGGAAAGCTCCCATAATGTGCTGTCAGAGGACAGCACAGGAGATACATCTGCCAGGAGATAAGCAGCCGCCTGCTTTAGCAAGCAGCAGATTCCAAAATGGCCTTCACAGCCGCTCTTTCAGCCTCCCGAAAGCACAGCCAGGTTTGAACGCCGGGAAGGCCCTATTGCTCCACGTGGCATTTCCCACTTTGCCAGTAGTAAAGCAAGGCATTTGTGGGGGGGCAGCTGTTGGTGCAGTTCACTTCTGCACAGGCTGGGCGGTGGCCGTCAGGGTCCTCCTGCCACCCCTGATGCTGTGGGGGAGCTTCGGTTCCTGCCCGTGTGGTAGCCAGGGTCCCCAGAACTGGTGGGTACCCAGAACTAGCAGTGTGTCATGACCTACGTGTCAGTGTTTTCTAGAAAGCATGGGAGTAGAAATAGCAGTTATTTATTAATGTGTGTACCCCTGCCCATGTGTTTATGTAGAAATGTATGTGCAACATGTACCAAAAAGGTACATTGTGGAGTCAAGCACACAATGGTGCCACTTACCTAACCCCCTCCTCCTCTCATTCCCCAAGCGCAGAGTCGGGGTGGTTGTTGGATGTAATGAGCTGTCATCCTCACAAAAACTTCGGAGTTTGATTTGGCCTGAAAAATAAATAATAAATAACAATGTACAGAATTCATCCCATCTGTGGCCACTGCCAGTGTCTCCCTAGAACTACGCGTGCTTCTTCAAGCCTTTCCTGGGTTGTCAGTGAAGCTGGGCAATATTTAAAGCCATGTCAGATCATCCCTGGTTTCTAAGCAGTGTTAGCCTGTCAAGGTGCAGGCTTATAATCTTACACCTGCTTGACAAGCTGCATTATTGGTACCATGATGTTAGTTGGTGCTGAGGCTCTGCCATTAGTTGGAGTTTGGTGTATGAAACCTGACATTTAATGTTCCCTACCTCTGAATAAAAATGGGCCACTTGATCAGTTTTTCAAGTAAAGCACTCCATCAATCTCTTCTGGCTTAATTTAGTGCCCTGCCAAATGCTGAGTTTAACCTTTCTCACAAGTATTTATGCTCAGGAAGGCTGAGGATATCGATAGCAGAAGGGAAGTAGATGGACAAATGCCGAAGAGGACCATCGTGATCTCTCCCTTTCTGGAAGAGATGCTTTGTTTGTGAGGGCAAAGAGGAGAGTTCTGTGCGCAGAGATGGTCACAGGGACTGATTTATGAAGGTTGTTTCAATGCAATCGTACTTTTAAAGTTTACTCCAGCTTCTCTCCAGTATTTAGTTCGTTAAGGTGTTGACACAATTTTGCTGACATTTTTCTTAAGTGGATTATGCTCACAGCCAGGTTTTCAAAGCAAACAGATGGCTTTTCAAACAGAGCATGCCCACAGATTAGATATTTTTTTATGGTGTCTCTAGAATTATGACAGCTCTGTCAGAGGGGGCTGGTTTGTCGTTAATTTTCTTGTGACAGATGACTCAAAATCATTTTTGCTCCTTCAGCTTGCTCGAATGAACCAGCTGTTAAAAAATACAAGGAGAGACTAAGGCATAAATCGAATGGTCTGCACATGAATGGAATTGTGCTATTTTGATAAGTCCATTGCTGTTTTTAGATCACTGTAAAATAAGAATGTCTTCAAAATACTGGAAGTATGCTCAGGAGGAGTGCTTTTCTTCTTGGAACCCCAAGTGCGTTGCCTCAGATGAAACCTGCAATGTGAATTGCCTGGTTACTTCACTGTGAAATCGGAATATGCATAAGGGAGAGCGGGTGGCTCAGCACCCTCACACAGGGTGTGAAGTCCCTTGGCTTCTGGGGACTTCAGATGCGAGTCTTGGCAGGGCGGACTCAGGCTGTCATCCTCCAAGCGGGGGCGTATCAAATCCCAAGTAGCTTACCTTAATGAGTGTCTCAGAGTCCCTAGGCAGACACAGTTTATGGGCCACCCTGAGAAAGATTTCCATGCTTTGCCCTCACTCTGGGAAGGAAGTGGACATGAGGAGGGGGACAGAGACTCAGCTGAAGCTCTTTGGGTCAGCTTAGAGCTGAATCCATCTTGTGCTGCTGCATGACAGGAAATCCTCCTCCTCTGTGCATGGCATGGGTGACTGTTTCTGCTGCCTGGGGAGATGCTGGCCATGCCACAGTCAAGGAGAAGCTACTGCAAGTCTTTCCACAGACAGCCCAACTAAGTGGACACCAGGTGCTTCAGGATACCAGGCCTTCATCATCATCATCATTTTACCTCTCTGTTGCACTGAGTCTCCTGGGTTTCTTGGTGCTGTAGGGGTGTCTATTTTGAGTTGTTTTTTGTGCTAAGGGGATTTTTCTGTTCTTGTGCATGAATACATAGTGCCAGGTTTTGACTTGGAGAAGTTAAGGCTGCAAAGCACCATCACACCGATTTTTGTCTGCATGTTGGTGCAGACTTTGGTGTGTTTGGTCCCACGTGCATGACAAGAAAAAGCAGCAGCCCCACTGCAGCTGGGTCTGTTTCATCCTAAACCCCAAATTATTTAAAACTGTGCTTTTGTAGTGAAGAGTCTACCACCCTTTTTGATACATCATCTTGTCATGTTGTTGGATCTCTTTGCCTATGGCCCTGTTGTGACAAGGCTGGCATGATTCCTGTTCCATTTTGCAGACAGGGAGGGAGACCGGGGTGTGCTGAGCGCTCAAGGGAGCTCAAGGATTCCTGCTTACTGCCTTTAACCATAAACTCAACTTCTGTCCTAAAAGGAAGATCACAGCTATGTGAAATATGTGCTGCGTAAATTATTCTTGTTTTGTTTTTCAAGCCGTGTCTGCTCACTGGATTTGTCTGTGTATTCCCATAACTGTCACGCTGCTGAGATACAAATCTCTTCAAAAGAGCTTCCTACCAAATAGTGTGGAGCCGCTCGCGCAGTCCCAGTGCTTTTTGTTATTCTCGCACGGAGCTGGATTCCCAGCATCTGGGTAGCGATTTGCAGCGTTCAGCAGGGACAAACTCATGTCACCAGGAGATGAGGCAAGCACGTTCTTGGGCGCAGGCTGCCATCCCTGGCTGATGTGGTTTCCCACGTGGTGTTTACCAGTGCAGCGGGACTTGCAAGCCACCATTGTTTGTTCATTGTGAACATTGTTTACGGGGGCTCAGGCGGTGCAAGGCCGGTGCCAGGCGCTGGCGAAAAGGGAATGTGCTCATTGGTGTGGGATAAATCCTTCCTCTTAGCTCTGGGGAAAGGGAGAGCAGAGAGGTGCTCCCACTGCTGGAGGGCGTGGTACTGTGAGTAGTCCAACACCTGGTTTGTTTTGAAAACCGAAGGAAGGTCGGTGATCAGTCACGGACCTGCCATGCCCCAGGTCCTGCTGTAATATCTGTTGTCTCCTGCGAGACCCCCCACAGCATCCGTGGTTCGCAGGAGGTCAGGTCAGGTTGCAGGGATGCGAATGTGACATTTCAGTCAGCGGAGGTATTCCTTCTGGAGATGCCTATAACCAGCTGCAGCAGGGGGTGTACTTCAAGCTGTACTTCAGGTGACATTAGGAGAAGAGCAGCCCAAGTTTTTAGTGATACTGAATTTTAATAACCAGCTGCATCTCCTGGCTTTTATTTATTTGTATCCTCTAGCACCACAATCTTGTTGCTTCGTGGCACTTGAGATATCAATATTGCATAAATATTCATTTTGGCATTTCTGAACACCAGCTCCTTAATACAAATCTCATGTAACGCATCTTTCCTGATAGCTACAAATTGGATTGACATCCTGTTAGTCACCTCACCTTTACACGCTCTGAGGAGATACAGAAGCAGGCTTTTGCTCGTGCAGTCTCTCATTGCCATTCGCCTGCTCAAAGGTCCCAAACAAAATGATTCAGAGGGATTCAGTGTGGCACTGCAGGGTGCCGCGCTCCTTGCGAGCGCGCGGTTTGCCCTGCCTCTGCTGAAGCAGGGCCTGAGGCTGGGGAGCAAATCTGGGGGCAAGGAGGGGTGGGTAACCAGGGTCTCAGCTCATAGGGGATCCCTGGCTGGGAACCTTCCATCATTGCCATGTGGGATCTGATGCCAGGGGTGTTCCTGCAAGGACATAGCAGCGGCACAGGGAAGGGAATACCATGGGCCATCGCTGCCCCGTCCTTGGTAGGTCCTTGCTGTTGCCTGGAAGAGTAGATGCTTTCCCCTGTGGGGGTGGGCTCCTCAGGACCAGGCCCAAATTACCTCCTGGGGGTGACCTGGAAGGCGGTTGGCCCTGGTGCCTGTCCCTCTCACCCTGCCCGCTGTGCCGGCCACTGCCTTCCCCACTGAGCCAGGTGCCAGGCTGCAAAAGGGGCTTTGGTCCTTTTGCCAGGAGCTGGCATTCATGGGGCCAGAGGTGGTTTGAGACAGGACCTGGATCCTGTTCCATGGCACCGAGCAATATGGCAGGGACACGAGAGGAGTACTGCTGCTTTGGTCCGGAGCGATGTGTGCGGTCCCTGACTCTCTCCTGCGTGTCTGTCTGTGCATCCTCAGGGCCAAGGAGATCTCCTGAAGAACGCCAAGAACGAAGCCCTGGAGAACATGAAGCAGATCCAGCTGGCATGCCTGTCGTGCGGACTGAGCAAAACTGGAAGTGGGCACGCAGACGCCAAGTCAAAACGGTGCCTGGAGGCAATACAGGAGAAGGATACCGGCGATGAGAATGGGCGGCTGTGAGGGGAGGCAGAGCTGGCGCAGTCGTCACAGATTTCAATAACCCTAAACTATTTTTTTAAAACATTTAAAAATTCACACAGGAATGCCCTCTACAGGGTGTCGATAGTATTAAAATCCTCACAATGGCAGTATTTTAATGCAGTTAATTTATCTACGTTAAACTGGTAGTGAGATTTCTAACGAAGCCAAGCTGTCTGTATGCAAGTGCGTGTGCGCACGTGCAGATCCCGTAGACGCCCTCTCGTGCATTACATTAGCCGTTTGCTAATTTATTCCTTTGTCATCTTTGAATAGGCCTGTTCATTCTGAAGGGCAGAACAGATAGAGAGTACTTGTGTCAGTTTTGTGCTTTATTTTACTCTCCAGCTTTTATCATTTAACTTCTAGGTTGCGTTACTGTTACACCGTTTACACAAACACACGAAATGCAGCAATTGTCACCGACAGCTGCTTCTGCGAGGGCAAACCCAGCGGTTTGCAGCACATCCTGGACGTGGCTTTTAACCAACAACTTGAACCGAGTAAATGAGATATAAAACGGCCAGCGTTGCTGGATAGATTCTGCTTAGATTTGAGGTGTCCATTTCACTGAATTTTAGCAAACTGCTCTTCAGGATACACCCAGATAGCACCTACTAACGCAAGAACTAGCTGATGTATTTCACTCCAGTAAATCATCGCTACCCCTAGTTGTGCAGGACAGCTACAGCCTCTGCTGGTAGGCATTAACTCGTGTAGTAATGAGCACAGCCCCGTAGTTAGGGGGAGAGCTGTGAATATCTTTGGTGATCATGAACTCTGAAGGTGAGCTTCAGGCCGTTGGGAAACACCCAGCGGTGCCAGTATCGGAAGGAGGGTTTTACAGATTTCACAAACTGTGAGCTTCACTGCCAGAGGTGTGAGGTCAGGTCTTGCTTGCCGCCTGGTGCTTAGATGTTGGAGTCAGGTGGGTGCAGCAAGCAGGAGCAGGCCGTACGTTGCTGTGGTTAAGAATCGTGCTGTGCTAGAAATTTGAAGCAAGGCTGCTGTACTGCTACAGATACAGTGTAGAGAAATAGCTTGGGGAAAAAACGGGATGCCAGCATTTTTGTGCAGCAGTTACAAATATCCTGACACATGTCATATGTTTAGGGTAGTTCTGAGAGTTGGTTGCTGCTTTGTGCCACTGTGGAAAGGAGACAGAGAATGTCACGAAGCAATGCGTCCTCGTCCCTCCCAGCGTCCAGCTCATGTATGCTCACAACATTCATTTCAATCGTTTAAGTACTGTGCTTGAGTGTAGTATTTGTGTTACCTTTAACAGGACTAAGTGTTTTATGGTTATAAAAAAAGACTATATTTATTTAAAGCATTGCTTTTATTTTGAAAAGCTACTTTTTAAATTAATTTGATTAACAAATATGCTAATTTCCTGAACTTAACAAAAAGTAATTGCTGAAAGTTTGACCATTGGAGAATCTTATATAGCTATTGTGTTAAGTTATTTTTGACTTCTTAATAACACTATTATGTTCATGTTGCACATTACTGAGAGAGTAAAGCTATGAAACAACTTTGACCCATGTTTTTAAAATGATTTAACACAGAAGGTAACCAGGGAGACTTGGATAATGGTGGGTTAGAGCGGGTAAGTTGTGTGAGAGAAGGTCCTGCTCTAATAGGAACTGTATTATTGCAAAGGTTGTAACTCAGGTGCCTTAAATACCATTCCAGTAAAACTTGCCATACTTGTTCAGATCCAGCCCTAAATCCTCTGTTTATCTCTCCAATAGATTATGAGTGTGTATTCGTTGAAGTGTGGAGAGGGCTGACTTTTGTGTCTCAGGTGAGGCATAAAGCCCAGCTCAGTGGTGTAAGTGTGCACGTTCACGTTTTGCCTGCCTGGGTTACCTTCCTGATTTCATCATGGGTTGTGTTTATACTCAGAACAGCACCTGGCTGTCAGGATGTGCAGTTACGGAGGATGGAGACTTTGAACCTAGCACCACCAGTTGAGAAAGATCAGCCTTCAGAAAGCATCTCTCTCGGGAGAGGTTGCTTCAGGAAGGGTGAGTGACTTGCCTGTAGGAGCTTCATTTAAACCTAGAAATAGCTTGATTTTCTCAATTTAAAAGGCTATCTTAATGTCTATACAGGCACTGCTGGCAAAATACATTCTGAACATAAAACTGTATAGAGAAGGGCTTGCTTTCTGTGCTCAGTGGAAAAGGGTACCACATAGACCTCACTCGATATGTATTTGCAGAACCAAAAGACAGCGGCTGGATGGAAATCCCACAGCCTACACGCATACACCTTTCATGCCGTGTTTAGCATTCACGTTGTGTCCTGTGCCAAAGTCCTGCTGCGTGGCTTTCTGTGCCAAAATACAGGGAGTAGAAAACCTCGGGCAGCCTGGATTGCCCCAAGCAGCTGGGGCCGCCCTGCAGCTGGAGCAGCTCCAGCCTCCCTCCCGCATGAAGATTTGGCTGGCGGCAAATGCTCACCTTCCTCTGTGCCCCTTTCGAAGTCACTGGGAGTGGAAGTGGATGATAAAGCGGCAGTCAGCCTAATAAAAATTCAGCCTTGAAGGAGTACGCGTCGAAAAATCATATGCAGCATCAACAGCAACAACACACTGGGGATTGACTGCCTGGCCTTTTGGGAAGTGTTTCGTGACGTGCCTGGCTTCCTGCAGTGGCACGACAACCTTCTCCGGGCCCTGTGTGGGTACTGTTTGCCTATGTCCCACCTGAATGGGTGAACATTACATACATCAGCTCTGGGGAAGTGATGTCAGGAAAGGGTTACAGGTATTTGTGATTGTTTACAGTGTGTTTTAGCAACCAGAAACCAGATAAGCTGTTAGAGACTGACGTGGGGAGGTGTCTGCCAGAGGGAGTACAGGAGTGAATCTACCTGGGCTCTCGTTCCAGCTATGCCACCGAGTCCTACACCCTTACAGTGTTGATTTTTCTCTGTGTCATTCTCATCTGTACGCTCAAACTGATGATGTTTTCCTTCCCAGGCACAGATTGGGTTGCGCATTTCTGAAACCCCCCTGAGCGTGCTCTTGCTCTTAGGAGAACATCCAGGCACTGTATTTGGGCCATCCTGTAACACCAGTGTCTGCTAAGTGTTTCCAGCACTGGTGAGCACAGGTGAGCTGGAACCTGCGAGAGGGCTGAGCTGCGCCCTGCTCTGCTCTCTCGAGGGCATCAGTTCCTCCAGTGCTCTGGGGTATGTTGTCCATGTGCTTGCGTGTCTGGCTCCTACCAAACTGCACCTTTGGCCAAGCGTGGCAGAGGGCTGGCCACCTCAAAGCTGTGACATTGCTGCAGATTTCCCAAGCAAAGACAAGGAGGGTGGCTCAGAGAGGCCCTAGCAGTACCTTCCCTGGGGCATGAGGCTGCAGCGTGACCTCTACCTGTGTGTTAGGCACCTAAGCCCATGAGAGAAAGGTGGATGCAGAGGTTTCACTTGGATTTTGCTTCTTACGTACGTGAGGGAATCCAGCCATAAGGCACGGGAAGAGGCAGAATTAGTCCAGCTGTTCACAGACCTGATTAGTCTTAAATCAGCAGGAATAGTTTTTACCACATATCACATGCTGGCATGATCAGCAGGACTGACTCCTCCCCCCTCCCTGTCCTGAGCTCAGCACGAGTTAAAGCACCATGCTATTCTGCTGCTTTCTGTGTTATTTTTCATGCATTTTATTCCCTGTTTTTAAAGGGATAATGCAGCTTCCCAGTGCAAATAAGGTGAGAGTTTTGCATGTTTCTCCTTCTGAGATTCATCTCCCAAAATAGATCATTATCAGATAATTGTATGCACAGAGCTTTCCTGTATAATAATCCATCTCTTCCATCTATCTGTTCAGACTAAAACATTAGGTCGTAGCCTTGGCCTCCATCCCGCTCCTGTAGTGATAGACAGCAGCCTCGCGCAGGGGACTAGCTCGGGAAGCTTCAGGAAAGAAAAAGGTGAGAGGGTCACAGGAGAAATCTCCTCTTGCCTTCCCCACTTGCTGTGGGACTGAGTGTGGTGGCCCCAGCTCGTATCGCAGCAGCAGCGGATGATGATGAATGCCTTCAGTAGATCTGAGATTACTTCTTGTTAAAGTGCCGTGCTTAGCAGGGGAAGGGTGATTGGGAAGGATGAGAACATCTGGGCACAGTGAGTGTGCACTTGGGAATGGAGCAAACACCAGGCACCCAAACGCTGTCCCTGGTCAGCCCCTCTAACCTCCCTGGGCAGGCATGAAAATCCAAAGGTTTCCGTAATACTGCACCTGTAAGACTGTCCCCAAATTGCCACACTGAGCGCAAGGCTGCATGTTTCCCCAAGGATCTAGAGAATACTGCTGGGATCCGTTTCCCGTGTCCGAAGCATGAGTGCTGTGTGAGACTATTCCGGCACGGTCCCTTTGGGTTGCCTTAGCCCAGACTCAGGCTGAGCAGTCTTGCATTTGCTTTCCACTGCCTGTCCCTGGAGAAATGTTTCCTTTTTAAGTTAACGTTGAGGAACGTGTGAGTTCAGTAACCAAGATGTGAGCGACCAGGCCAGAGATGTGATGCAAGCGCTGCCCCACCAGCTGTTCCTCTGCAACAGAGCCAACATGCCCCTGTCCGAACGGGACATGTTTTAAATGAGGATTTTCTACTCTCTGTGATTATTTAAAACCGTTTATGAATAAATTGCTTTTGCAGAAAATATTCATGGAGTAATTTCAAGAAAATGTGCAGAAATGGAAATCTCGGCAGACAACACACGAGCAGGAGGCAGTGTTACGTTTGGCAGCTGTTCGCTGGGCACAGTCCGCACTACCCTACTCTGGGAACTGGAAGGAAAATGAATGATTGCAAAGGCAAGTTATTGGTGGTGTTAGAAGTATTTCCCCTTTTAGACTGCACGTCAGGGACTCATTTATTAAGACATGGATATAGTAAGGTTGGGAAGCAAATGTGATACGTGAGGCCAAAGGTAAGTGTGAGCATGGAGAGGAGGTGGCGTGTCAGCATGTCGCATGAGGGGAGGGATGTGGGCTGTGGGGGTCTGTGTGTGTGGGCGAGCAGTGGCCAAGAGCCCCAGGAGGAGCCCTCACCCTCCCTGCAGTGCTGGTGAGGGGCTGTTTGGGCAGGGAGCAGATTGGCGACCAGCAGCGTTGGTTTCCACCAGGAGTTTGCACAGACCTCAGCAATGGCTTGGGGCACGGTGGGTGTGGGGATCAGTCCCATCCATGACCCATGGATTAGTGTTGCTGTGGGCGAAACCCTCAGGGGACAGGAGAGTCTGTAGTCACAGCTACAGGACCTAGCAGCATTCCCAGCATCAGAGCCCTCCTGGAGCTGGTGGGATCACGGTGGCTGGGGCTGCAGCACTGATGACGCTGGATGCGAGCAGCTTGTCGCTGTGGGTAGGAGTGCTGTTCAGTGCCGTTTCTGTTTGCAGGTGTCAATCACTTTTAAGTGACATCTCATTAAATCACCTCATTTGACTCTAGCATGTGAAATCAAAAAACTGCTGTGCTTCAGCGATGTTATGTGCCACCAAGAGCGTCGTAGATATTTCTGCTTCTTGTCGTGTCAGGTGTTATTTTTTGTAATACAAAACTGATGATCTTTTTTAACCCAAAACTATCCATCCTCAAAGTCAACCTGACTGAATGCCCACAGATCATCCTCAGTCTCTTAAGTGTATTTAATCAAGAGTTTAGAATATGGGAAGAGATGAAATATGCCAGGTGAGGCATTAATTTTGGATGGCAGCTAAATAAGATTCTAGATATACAAGATGGAGATGAGATTAGAAGTAGACAAAGACCAGTATTAATCTGGCTTGTCTGGGAGCACATGTGTGGAGAATGGAGGAACACAGATGAATTGTTTGTATGCTTCCTCAGATAGGGTCTGGTGGACCAGCCACACATAATACAATTAGAAATGAGGTACAAATTACAATTCAGACAGCAGGAGCTGCTATGATTATTTATGATGCTGATGGGTGGAGAAGGGTACTGGCAGCAAAGCACAGCAGGAGCTTTGCAGCTTCGCAGTTGCGGCATCAGCGTGCCATGTGCGGGGGAGAGGGCGAGCAGCACTGCTGCTCCCTCCTCCACAAAGCAAGTAGGCCAAAGTATCGCTGCTGCATTTCATAGCTGGGTTCTCCCAAAGTGAAAAATGAAGCAGCAGAGTGTTCTGGAGAGGCAACAACAAAATATTGAAGAACACACTGATATTGGCAAGTCCGTCTCTTGCTGGTGTTGATGTGCTGTCCTTCCTGGCTCAGCCACGCTCTGCTGCTTTGCAGCACCCTTCCCACATGAGGTGTTTCCAAAGTGGGAAAACTCCTGAACTTCCAGCATCGCCATGCCCTGCTCCTCTCTGGTGTTTCACACCCATGCCAAATCAACCATTTTGCAAAGGAAAGCTTTTCCTTGGGCCAAGGCCACCTGCAGAGCTCAGCCCCAGCTGAGCATCCAGTCTGCGCTGCTCCAGCTGCGCCCTGGCGTGCTGGGATGGAGGTGTTACCTCAAGCTATTTGTTGGCGTGCGGTTGGCACCACTGACCTCTTTGCTGAGCTGTGGAAATCCACACTTAGGCTTGCATCGAAATGGTTTGCCATTTGATATTTATGTTTTTCCTCGTGGCCTGCATGGCCTCTGCCACTGGGTGCTTTGCAAACATTGTGACTTTTATTGTGGTGGTGTTCTCCCACCATGGGGTGTGTTAGAAGAGCGACAGTGAGTGCAGAGAATTAATGCCATTGAACGATACTGCCCATTGTGATGCTTCTGCTCGTGCTGGGGTATGTCAGTTGCATGGAAGAGAATTTTTTTTGTTGTTGTTACTGATTCTAAATTGGTATTTCCTATCAAGGTGATTGCAATAATCCTGTAGCTGTGATTCGAATTGTCTGTCCCAGGTCTTGAGGGGATGTGTTACGTGAAAACCGACACCGTGGTCTGTCACACTCTGTGCACAGAGGCTGTTGCCAGGGGAGTTTTTTTTGTTAATGCTTAAAGGTCATAATTAACATCAAATGAACACAAATGTCCACAGGAAAAACGTTTCTACCAGGCATCAAATTAAGGACAGATGAAAGTCTCCAGTGCAGAGTCAGACAACAGCGTTAATGAAGACAGAATGGCACCAGTTTTGATTTCTCCCATTATTTATATGAATTGGATGTGAAAATTAACTAAATAATACTTAGTAACAATGTGCATGGGAAAGAGCCTTAGGCCTGGTGAGGAATTTTTATTGCGTAGCCTTACACGTTGGTGGCTCCGGATCCCAGCTATCCAGTGAGAAATTACAGCTCCCGTGTCCCTAGTACCCAAGGGAGCAGGTAGTGGTTCCTGGAAGGCAAGTGGGACACTGATGGTTCTCTGAGCTGTATCCTAGAGAAGCTGGGTGCTGCAAGAGGCTGGATACATCCCTGCATGGTACCCTCCAACCACTGGGAGCTCCCCAAGAGGGGGCCGAGGCGCTCCTGCACAGAGAAGCTGCACAGTTAGGAGTATCTTAGCCCAGTGGTGAGACCAGGGTGGGCTCCTGGAGGCAGTGGTGACAGTCGCTGTCTGTAGCAGCTTCTCTGCACATGGGGCTGCCAACCATCTCATGCAAGGCAGGTTTTCCTGAGCAGCCAAACCCTCTCTATTGTCAGTGCTGAAATGGGTGTGTTTAGTCAGCGGTTTGTCCCACCTGTTTCAGCTGTGTACTTTAGAAGATGATTAGTCTTCTGCCCACACTGCCTGCTTCGTGCCATGTCTTACAAGTATTTGTAGTAGAAACCCAGGAAGAGAAACCAAGGCTTTATCTGCGTGAAAGACAGCTAGCTGTGACAGCTCATCACAGGGTGTACACTCGTACAAGGCCAAGCGGTGTATCTCTTCGGTCACCTTTTTTATTCTTTGACCAAGAAAATCCAAGAAGGATGATGGCAGGGTCGTGGGGATTTGGGTTACCCTGCAAAGACATAGGGGTAGATGCTGCTGTTGTTTGCTAAGCACAGTTTTGTGATACTAAGTGGTTTGAACCCTCACATCTGCAGCAACCGAAGGACGAGGGGAAAGGGTGGCTTTCAGTGAGCACCAGGCCTTGTGCTTACCGCCTCAGGCACTGGGGCCCAAGGTGGACATGGCCCTGCCATGGGGTAACAAGCCAGGAGGATTCCCTGTAGCAAATGCCAGACACCCCCATCCCGAGCAGAGTGGCATTTCTGGCAGGAGCAGAGCCACAGGAAGGGAATGGACACCTGTCAGGAAGGTGAAGTGACACTTCTTGTTTAATATGGTACTAACATTGCAACCTGGCCTGATGGGAACATGAAGATAATCGTCAAGAGACTGAAGCAGGCACAAGGACAGTGTCTTAAAATTTGGAAAGTCAGCATTGGGAATCTTAGGGTGCCTCTGCTGCTCCCATGTAACAGATTTCAGGCCTCTCAGCGAGGGAGTTTAACCTTTTCCCTGGACTGGCTGTGCTTTTATAGTACATCATGAATCCTCTCTTTCCTCCTGCACTGAAAACAGTTGCACCTTCTCCCGGGAAAAGCAAATTGATTGTAGGGAGTTCAAAGAATGAAAGCTGAGCAGGTGGCTTTCTAGATTATACACTTTTCTTGGCAATAGCTACTTCTCTGAGCAATGTGCCTGCCTGCAAGAGAGAAAGAGAGAGCACTGTAATTGCCCGGGATGGGAGTGGCGGTGGCTGGAGAGTGAAGGCTCTGCAGAGTGAAGCTGAAAGGATGAATCTGTTTAACTGCACATCCCATTAAAATGGGCAGCTGGACAGAAAATTGCCTCTAACAGCATCCAGCATGGCTGAGACGTCAGACGGGGATTTAGTGCCATTACCCGTGTGGTTATGTGTGCCAGAGACCCAGGCGAAGCACAGCCGTGCCCCTGCCTCCCACTGTGGGGAGGCTCAGCCCTTGTGCATGGGCAGAGGGGGCAGTGGGGCCTGGCAGGCTCCCTGCTCGGCGCTGCGGGTCGGTGCAGGGGCACAGGAGGGCTGCAAGGATGCAGGGTGGTGGGAGGTGTGTGTGTGCAGCCTCTGCTCTCATGCTTTATTTTAGCAAGCGAACGTTGTCTTCTTGGAGAAGGTACCTCAGTCATGCGAGATCCCTGCTGAGGGGTTGGTTTGCACCAGACGGCAGGGAAATAGGCCATGAAATCACCATTTTTTGTAATGCCCATTCAAGGAGTGGAGGGATTTATCCTCTTTTCCTGGAAGGACTCCTGTGGGACTTCTGGATTCCCAGGGCTGGGATTGCCATTATTTTAATGCTACTGCACCCTGAAACATTTCTGCTTCCTGTGTCTACCAGGTGAAGCGGCGTGCCCTCACTGGACATGAGGGATGTGGAGACAGAACGCGCAGGGGAGCAGGGAACCAAAAGTTCCCCCTGGGAATGCAACACAGCCCTCGCTTTCCCCTTGCAGGCCACAACTCCCTGTCCTCCGTGAACCACTAAGTCCAAGGAAAGCTTTTAACTGGGAGGGCTAAGCTTTTCTTTAAGACAGATGAGGGAGATGTGATGAGGGATAAAGGTAATTAGTGACATCAGTCTATCATCTTCTGAATGTAGGTTGTTTTGTAACTGATTGAACAGAAATTTTTGAAAGCAGAGTTTAAGCAGGCACAAGATTAGCCAAGATTAGTAAGGATTTCTGCCTGGTAGCCTAAATCTAATGTCTTTCAGTTAGTAATCCTTCTTTCAGGTCAATGAATCTTCTTGTACGAGGGAAAAAAATACAGGTTATACAAGAGAGTTCAGGGGTTTCACTTGTCATGTGAAAGGGATTTACAGCTGTTCCCAGCACCTGAATGACTTCTAACATCTAAGTGAGCCTATACTGTCCTCTGAGGAAGCCACAAAGACATCTTCTCTTGTGCTATGCTGCTGCTCAGGTGGAGAGTTGTCCAAAATGCTCCAGTTACAGAATTTTACTGGTCCCTTCATATAATGGTATCTGAGCCCATTATTTAGGACATGGGATCACAGGTATTTTTTTTTTGCCAGAGATTGTTCTAGTTGGAAACCCTGGTCTGCACAGCATGAGCACAGGCTGCAATTCAGCAAAATCTGTGCGGGCCAAACAACCCCCTTAGCTTTAGTGTAACTACTGCTAATGGTGAGAGTTTTGTGCTGAAGGGGAGCACTGAAAACCCAAGGTTTCCTGAAACCAAAGCACCTTCCCTCTCCCACGACGGGTAGGACATCCTTATGAAGGGCTCTGCTGTGGCAACACTTTGCTGTGAGCTGGGCTGCGCCAGCTGCATTCGCATTTGAATCAGGCTGAGGTGTCCGTGCTATGCCCGGCTGCATGATGCACAGCACAGTCCTTTCTGTGAGGCAGCATCTCACCGTCCCTGCTGGTTTTGTTTATCCAGCTTCTTCCAGCTCATGGTTTGCAATGGTTTTGCACAAACAAACTTTTTTTGGCCATGCTGGTGCAAGTTCATCCTTCTTGGCTGTTTCTTTTGGCCGGGACAAACAGAGGCTTCCCCAAGGAGCCTCACGCTCGTTGTTGCTGCTCTGCCACAGTCCTCTACCTTGTCTCTGGCTCTTCTGGCAAAAGGTTCCCCTTGAGCTGCACGCTCCTGGCAGTGCCCAGGACATCAACAAATGCTCAGCAAAGGGATCATGGAAGGATGTTCAATGAGCATGTCAGGTCTCTTCAGAGGACCTCTCCATCTCCGCTTGCACGTGGCTTGGCTTGGCAAGCCAAAGGCGCTTTTTACATTTCTTCTGTTTTATCATTAACTTCAGGCACAGCAGTGCACCTGGCCACTGGGTTAAAAATCCTTTCAAGTGCTGTACAAAGGGGAAAACAAAGCCTTTTCTGTAACAGCTTCAGGTGCTGCAGCAGCAGCACAGCTGAATTGTTTAGGAAATTATTGCCTCAAAGCCCCTGCTTTGCTGGTCTGTCCTGTCCACGCAAGTTTGCGCTCAAAGTGCTCCCTGGGACTGTGCAGCGTGAGCAAGGGTGGGGAGGCTGTGCCCATCCTCACAGGCAGGGCCGGTGCACCTAGGAAAATGATGAAGGCTTTTGCCCTAAGCTTGGGGCACCCCTGAGTGCATGTGTAGGAGACCAATTATGGGCTGCCACAGCTGCATGTAACCATTGTCGGGCTGACTGAGAATGTCTCTGTGTGATAAATGTGGGAGGTGTGAGGCTGTGGGGGTACCACAGAGCAGCCTTCATGATTGTGTCCCCCTTCCTGGAGGGAGGAGGTGAGCCAAAGCCTGATGCTGTGTGGACACTGGCTTCATGGACAGGAGTCTTGTTTCAGTGTAGATACAGCGATCCCCAGCTGACTTTGCTTGACTGAGGCAGGTGTGTCCTTTCCATGGAGCATACATGTCATTCCATCACATAGGCATGTACTGGGGCCATATCTCTATTCATCCTACAGGTTTGATCAAATTCTCCTTTTTCCAAGAGCTGAGCTAATGCTGCAGGTGCCCCTGCCCTGCAGCAGCCATGAGTCAAAGCCTTCATTTAAACCTCGAGGAGACACATTTATGTTGACATGTCAGGTGTCACATATGTGAAGGGCTACAACGAGCACGAGCAACTACTGTTACTCAGCTGGCGACTTGACTGTGCCTCAAGAAAATACCCAAATTCAGTTTTGCAGTGGTTGAATGATGTTAAAACATATCTGGACAGCTAAAACGACCTAGATTTGAAAGTTAATGATCAACCCAATTAAGGCTTAAGTAGGGAATGTGAGTATCCCCAACAGTGTTTGATGCAGTTTAACAAATTTGTCTTAAATTCCGGAGTTTAGTTAATGGAGACTAAATTTCTTGCTTGACAAGTGCCGAGCTGGAGACCTACCCATGGGTACGGGCCATCTCCCAGCAGGTTAATGCATGGCTGCTGCTCAGTGATCAAAAACGGACAGCAAGGTGAGAGAACAGGGCAGTTACCCAAAAAGCTCTGAGGTGAAGAAACCCCAGTCTGATGCTGTGTTTTGTCATTATAACTCCCCATGCTTTGCTTGAGCCATATGGCAGTGGTTCCTGTCACCGCTCATTGCCAGGGTACAGGTGATGCCAAGCTCACGCTTGTAGATTAGCTGATGCGCTGGTAAATCGGATGGCAATGTGAGCCGCAGCAGTGTATTGAAGTTACTCCCCAGCAGTCGATGTGGTACCGTGCTTTCAATGCTCATGGCTTGCCAAAAGGAGGAGAGGAGCACAGAGTTGTTGGCTGGCAGTCGGGTCTCTCTCAGCATTCACCACCCCTTATCCTACCTGTTCCCATCCTCTAGTGGAGCTGAGGAGACCCTCCCCAATCCTGGACCTCATCGAAGGGCAACATCCTTCCCTCACAGAGGGGCATCCACTGAGGAGGTTGCAGCAGCAAGAACACAGCCTGGGGACCTGAGCCAGCCCATGGTCATGTCGAGGGATGTGCCTGCCTCAGCTCCTCCAGCTTCTCTGGCACCAAGGTGAGGGCAGTATCTCCCATGCCTACGTCCAGTGAACCTGGCTGCTTCCCATTGCCTCTGGGGAAAAGCTTTCCTTGCCTTTGTCTCGGAGGGAGGTTGGAGGTAGTACAGGTGCACCTCAGCCTGGGAAGCCATGCTGTAGGGTTCTTGGGGAAGCACGTTGTTCAGCCGGGAGCTTCTAGGTTTCATGAATTGTTCAGCCTGCAGAAGTCTCTGACCCGCTGCTGGGCTGGCAGCCTGTCCTCTGTTTGCACAAGCAGCTGAGAGATTTTCTGTGCTAAGTGAATGCCCTCCTGGCTTGAAAGGGACTGTGCTCTTAATTCCTCTGCTTGGCAAGCCTTCTGCACTCACGTTTGCTTTTGAATCAGAGAGTTCAGCGGTACAGACCACTCAGTCACTGTACCTGAAGGGCAAGCTAGAGAGCCCCGACCACGCACAGAGGCAAGGGTTTAAAATGAGCGCTTTCTATTATCTCTGCAAAGAGAAGTCCCTAGGAATCATCTGCCACTCTTTCTCACAAATCATTAGGGCATGTGAATGATTGCTGACGAATGGAAGGGAGATGAGTAGGGGCAGGAGTCTCCTGGAGGCCTGGAGCAAGCCCAGTCTGTTTCCATTTTGGGGGAAATAACTTCTTGGGCTGTGACTCTGTGGGAAGCAAGGGGTGAATTTTTCACCTTGACTTCCAGACCGTGCAGAATGAAGCCTTCCTGGATGAGGGAAAGATGAACAAATGTGGCTACTTCGAATCAAAGCTGCCTTTAGTTGCTCTCTGATGAAAACTTAAAACAAGTTGCACAGCTTTGGCATGATTCTCGGCCTGTGGTTTTTCAATATTTATTTTACATTGTTTCAAATGGATTTCAATGAACATAATTTATACACCACCTATTTGGCATTTTTAGCTGAGCTTAATATTCATCTGTGGCTTAAGTAAGATGAATATTTCAGACATTAAATTACGTATGTACTGCAGCACTGCTGGCATCTCAGGCTTAAAGGCCTTTGTGCAGTTATTTGAGTCTCACTCATTTCTTGGAGTCTCCTGAAAACCAGCGGGGAACTTTTGCTGGCCTCCTGGACATCAGTGCCTGGCTGCAGCAGACAGTGTGATGCGGGGTGCAGATGGGGTGATTGACAGAGCTGCCCCCCGTACTGGGAGCTCAGGAGCCTTGACCACCAACCCTGAGCCCTTCGCTTTCCCCCTTCAGCAGCAGTGGGCTGTGCTGCTCCTCTCCCACCTCCGTTTCCCTTTGTTGTGGGTGTCTCCCTGCTAAGCGTTTTCTTGGCCATGCTTTCTGGGTTTTATTCTCCCTCCTGCCTTTCTTCCCCTCTCCCCGTGAGCGCGGTGTAGCTCCCTGGCTGTTGCCATAGAGATAAGAGCCTTATCTCTACCTCTGCTTTTCCCTCCCTCTTCGAAAGGCACTCCTACCCCTCTGTAACTTGGCTGCTGAGCCAGCTCCAGCCTGTCTGACTGACTAGCTGTGTCCCCCCGTCCTGGCATGGATGGCTGAGACATTATATTGTACCTGAGGCTCACAGTGAGTCGCACTGATCTGTGCACAGCAGTGGAGGGCACTGAATTTCAAAGTAGCCCCAAGGCACGGCTGGACCTGACAATCTTGCTGGCCCTTCCCAGCTCTGTGCCCCTAAATCTCAATCCACCTTCTGCCTTCAAGCTGCCAGGCACCCTGGTCCTCCTCGGGTGCAACGGCCAGAGCACGGCGGTGCCGCAAACCCCAGCTCGCCTGGGTGGGATGTGCAGGAGAGAGGCAGATGGACAAAGAAGAGGTGAGGGGCTTCACTGCTGTCGGTCCTTGCATTTCCCTCCCTTTGTGCCCTCGCCGTGACTTCAGGTTGCTGCGTCTGTAGCTGACTCAGTAGCGGTGCTGTGAGATTCAGTGCTGATGACTGGTGGGGAGATGAGAGGTAACTCTTTTTTCTCCCAGTGTGATCTCACACCCCAGGGGGGAAGAGATCATGTGGAAACTAAGCAAAGTGCTGAGAGTTAGTGTCCTCTGCTGACCTCATGAATATGATTATCCGAAAGGATGACTTTTACTTGGCAGCTTTGTACATGCTGCTCCTGAGCTATTATCCTGTATGTTGGTTCGGAATGATCAATATGCCTTCAAGAAGCTTGTGCTAAATCCTTCTGACAAATTATTAATAGAAGTTATTTGAGCAGTTAGACTGCTCAGAAAAGCTCGACTTTTTACTGTTCATAAGCTTGGCTGCTGCGAATGAGTATGCAAAATACTAATTTTGCTTTACACTTTTCTAAGAATTTATGACGGAAGAGAGGCTTCGTTCTTTTGAAGTGCAGTAGAAAGAGCGACACAACCACTGCGAACTCAGAGACTACATTTGATCCAACGCAGGCAGAAGTACTTGAAGAGCCTGTATTTTCCTCGCATGTTCACAGACATTTAGAGGAAATGTTGTGTCTTTATATGGCAAAAATGAACAGAACAGGAAAGGGAGTGTATTTGAACAGTTTCTCAAGCACTGCAGGATAAAACCTGACCTGCTTCCACCTAAATTGGAATGAAGGAGGGAGATAGTCCTGATAGCTGATAGTCCTAATGTGCAGTACCAGTTAATTGTCAGATGTTACAGGAAACACCATCTTTGCCACCTTCAGCGGGGCACAAGGGATTTGTCTAGAGGTGGAATCATGGGGAGATGACTCTGTCTTCCCTGCAGAGACTCAGATGGAAGAGACGCTTTGACAGGGTAAATTAGATGCAGGACGAAGACTTCTGATCGCAGCTGGTTTCAGTGGGCTTATTTTAATGGTAAAGCTTTGAGCTGAGGGCAAGCTCGGCTAATGACTCAGAGTTGTGTATTGCAATAAAGGAGTTGTAAGGTTTTTATTTTCAATTCTCCTCAGAGATCCTGTTCCCTACTGACACCACTACTGAAATTTTAAAAGATCTGAAAGGATGGAGAACAGCCTACTTGTAGTGTTTGCTTTCCTGCCGAGCGGCCACTAGCAGGGCAATTTTACCCATCAGTCAGAACCCAAAGAAAATTTTGCTGCAACTTTGTAAAAACTGCCTCTGTCATTCAAGAGTGGAAGAATTGTCTGCAGAGGAGGGGCTGACTTGGCTCTCTGAAGCCAAAGCTGAGTTTGAGACATCCCAAGTTGTTTTGGGGACAAGTGCCTAGTCCTTGTACACCCCTTTAAAGTGTGACTGATACTTTCCTAGTGAGGCTGGGCTGTTTCTGTCGCAAGCAGTGACAGCACTGTATGTTTGAGGTCCTGCCACCACAGGATCCTGGTCTTGTCTGGAGACTTTTTGCTCCAGCTGAAGGATAGCTATAAAAATTGAAATGCAGGATGTGGAAAGTACAAAACTAGCTCGTATAAAAACAGGTTGCACCATCAGATTACCCTCCAGTACAGTGGATGGTGGGCCAAGGTTATTCAGCGATGCGCTGACACCACCACTGAGTTTCAGGCTTTTACTGCTTTTGAAGATTGCTGCTTGTCCTATGGCTGATGGATGAGTGGTTTAGGCCTCAAAACTGTCTCAGCAGCACTTCTGAGCCACTGGGATTGTAACTATGAAAAGTCACCACTTTGTTCCCATGCCGACTCGAGAAAATAGATCAAACAGATAACAGCTTTGAGATAACCCAGATGTGGATACATTTCCCCCAGAACTGGAGCCTTGCATGTGTTTACGGTCTCGACAGCTGTATGTGTGCGCATCCCCTCCAGCATGGCCAACCTGCTATCCAGTGGAAGCCGCCGTCAACTCGAGCAGCCTGTCTGGCACCCAGTGCACTGGCTGCTGTAGCAGCACCAGTGTGGGGAGTGACAGGTTTAATACTGTTATGGCTCTGCTGAACAGTGTTGCCGGAGCTGAAATAAAACTGCAGTGGCTGAAGCCAGCGGGTGGGTGAGAGATGTTACAGCTGTACTGATCACTGCGTAGTTTCCAGAAATATATCTGTGTTTCTTCTCCCAGAGTATTCTGAAAAATGCTGCAGGGCAGCAGCAAGGGACACAGGTGGCCAGCGGCTCCAACGCAGCCTGTCCTAAGGGGAAAACTAGTCTAAACACATAAAAGTCTGTGTGCATCTGTGTCTGAAGCAGCCGCTGAATCTTTCCCTTCTTTCTCATGCTGCTGAGCCAGAGGGGCTGCCTGCTCGTCTGGCTCACCATGAGCACTGGGCAGCCTCTGGGGCAGCCTGAGCACCAGCTTGTTGAGGGCTTCTGTTGGGAAACTCATGCTGACCTTGCCTTTGCAGGTTGCCCAGTTATTCATGCCTGTGGTGCCTTCATTGCCCCCACCTTGTGGTGCTTATGGATATTGGCCAGCACGGCTGTCTGTGGTACTGCTACCTTGGCTGGATGAGTATGCACAGAGTCTGCTTCTTCCAGACAGAGTTCAGAAAGCAAACAAGATTAATATGTCCCATATTAACACATCATCAGTAACCAAGTACACAGAGTAAGTAGATGGTGGCCTCAATGGAAATCATCTGAATGAAGCCAAAGGTGCCTCTAAGTTTCCACTTCTTCTTGCCAAGATGTTGTTTGCAAAAGAAAATTAAGATTTGAGCATAAACTCTGCCTTGCTTTAGGGTTTGAGAAACCTGGGGGGTTTTTTGTTTGTTTGCTTTTTCCTTCTTGCACTGATTTACTGGCTATTCCTGCTTGAAAGCATTACTGGACAATGACAATACTTTTGTCTTGCCTGCCAAGTAAAGCAGATCGTCACGAGCAAAATATGTCATGTATCACGTCTTGCAGACAAACCGGAAAAGAACTTGAATGCTTCACTTTCTCTGAACTTGCTGCCAGATCTCCTGGACTGTCATTTTCAAGTTATATGGCAAAGGCCTGTTTTGCAGTAACTCCGAAGGAGCCTCACTGAAGCTCTAGTAACGATCGGGGGCTACACTCTGAGCAGTAGCCTGAGCGGTGCTGTCCTTGCGCACAAAGGTTGTGGTTGTTCTGAAGGGTCCCACAGAGTTCCGAGGGATTCTGGAGAGTAGAAGGGTTTGTGTGATCGGATAGCAGGGCTCAGCAGTGAAGTTTAATGCACCCTTTGTACACATCTTTTTATGCCCCAAGGAACAGCGTATTCAAATGCGGATTGAAACAATCATCTGTCTTCTGCGACAAAAATACTGGACAAAATTGGATCAAAGACATCTTTTGGACGTTATTGCTTATAATTTTCCTTCTTTTGAAACAAGGTTTTCCATGGCACTCTGTGCACCGGATGTCCATCATGTGAGTACAGATTTTAGTGCTGTTTCAGGAACTCAGTTCAGTGCTTGCTGCCCAAGAGAAGGCCGAGGCAAGGTGTTGGTGACCTTGAGGTATGAGCTAGCCCTGAAAGCTGGGGTCTCTGTGTTATCATAGTTTCTACTGTAATATTGCATGAGGTACCTGGAAATGAACCTGCTTTAATTTCGATGATCCTTAAAATCTTCATGTTTGCCATGACGCATTGCCATGCTGTTGGTTGAGTCGCGGCAATGTCTAAGTCTGTTCTCTCAGGCAGGCTTCCTCACTGTCTTCCTAGAGCAGAGGAGGCCTTGTCCTAAGGTCTAGACCTCTCCGGAGACTGAGGTGTGTTTGACCTCAGCCAGGTTTGCTTTGTCTCTGGCTGGGCAGAGAAGTGGCCTGGGGAGCCACATCTGTCAACAAGTATCCTCAGCTCCTGTGACCACTGGGCTACTGCCACTGGTATGGGAAGAAAGTAGGCAGGATCTACGGCTTGGTGAACTCTTGAGTCTCAGGTGTGCTCTTGAGATGGCTTTTTATCTCAGAGCCATATGCAAGGCACCACTCCACGCTTTGCAAAGGACATGTTGCACCTGCCTTCCTGCTCAGTGCAAAGATGAAGAGTTTGGGCTTTGAGGCCATTGGAATTTGAGTATGAGGCTTGCTCTCCAGAGGTGACAACTTTTCTTAGCGCTGTCTCAAAGATTTGTGCAAATTCTCTAGGTAAAATTTTTCAAGGAAAGTCTAACCACAGATCAGCAGAAGTGGTGAAAGGGAGTGGGTAGGAAGGAAAGTTGCTCCCCTCCAAACAGTCTATTTTGATTATATGTTGTGAAATAAGGGGGCTCTAAGTATGCCAGCCAAGTATTCTCAGAAGAATAGAACTATCTGCATGTTTTATCTTCAAGAAGGCTGGGGTGTTTTTCACCTTTCTATGGGGAATTAAGCTGCTGCTTCATAAGGCAGATCTGCAGCGGTGTGTGCCTGAGTCCCAAATTCTCGTTAGAGGGGGAAGAGTTATGTAACTGTCAGCAGGAGATCAAAATTCCCACTATGCTGGGCTCACTCAGTAAAAACAGTATCAGGGGAATAGACACACCAAAGTAGGCTTAAATAAATAGAGCAGAGGGAATGGACCTGAGTGACACATGGAAGGGTTATGAGGAAGAAGACTGTAGATTCAGTTGTGATTTAAGAGTTTAAATGGGCAATAGCAGATTAGAGGTAAACACAATTTTCATCTGTATGTTACAAACTGCTGATTGTTTTCACTGAAAAGTTTTTTCTTTTACTTTTGTTTTTCAATCCAGTCTAGCTGGCTTGTGTGAAATCTGGCAGTCTGTGTAGGATCAGAGCCCGTTCCCACTGAAATCAGTGTAAAGGCTTCCATGGGCTTGTCAGCTTTCCAGGGTCTAATCAACTTTGCAAGTTTTGTGTCAAGCAGATACACTTTTACAGCAACGGATTCTTAATCATTGGAGTTATTTCTTGGAAAAGAGAAAATTTGCTAAGAAAAAAACCTTAACAATTCCTAACAGGTAGCACTCTGATGACCACAAGCCTCTGAAATGACAAGCACAGAGGGAAGAACAGTATGACATTTTATTTTATGAGTGCTAAGAAACCACCTAAGAACAACAAACATTGTCCCTGTTTGGTTTGAACTGAAGCCATGCACATGCTGGCGCTCCTGCGTTGTCTTTGCGGTTCTGCAGTGCTTTCCCACCATGCTTGCAGCTCCTGTACAGGCAATGTGTGTGTGTGCATGTATATGTATTTGAAGTAGAGCTTCCCCCAACTCCTGATGTGAATATAGATGGGCTGTAGTTCCTTTCCATGAAAACATGTTTGGTTTTACCAGGCATTTAAGCAGTCCTGTTATGTCTGGAACACAAATGAGGAAAGCTATAGACTTGTCTTACATTATTGTTTGCGTATTATTGCCTATTCATGTGCACTCTGTTTTCTTGCTTTCTCAGAACTTGGGGTAACAGAGCTACATTTTCACTGTTCAGGTTCCCCTCTCTTCCCTTAGGCCTAATAAAAGCTAGTTATACCGCAGACATATAGTACTTTCACCGTGCTCGGGCACACCCGGAGAGGAGGTCTGATGGGCAAATGTGAAAAGCCAGACTAACTTGAAGGAATTCCAAGTTAAACAGAGACCCTTCAACAAATTTCCACTGGGCTCTGAAGAGGTTAGAGCAGGATGTGCGAAGGGCAAAATCGTCTCTCAGCACTCATTAGGAGTGGAAAGTCTATAAACCCTGGAGGGTCATTGACATTTCTTGCTTTTCACCTTCCATTTCTGGTCTGAAAATCAAGGGCCCCATCTCTTCAGAGCCTCATCGCTGCAAAAGGCACTCTTCCCTGACAGCCTCAGCTGGCTTTAGAACGGAAAGATCCACTGCAAATGCCGGTGGTGCACCTCAGTGGTGATACGTTATTAAGCACACTGATCCCAATTTCCTAATGTCCCCTGCTAAAATGAGAAAACACCCACCCTCATTAAATGCACATGTTTTCAGAGAGACAGAAAGAGATACCAAAGGCTGGGAGGAGATGGAAAAGACAGTGTTGCTCACTTTTCCATTTGGCATTGGGATGACCGAGACTCCCTGAGCTCTCCCAAGTCCTGCCTCTCTGCTTGGTTAATGAAGCACAGGGCTGGAAGCAACGGCTTAGCTATAGCAGCACTGCAGTTGAGAATTGCTCAGTACAAACAGCCTGTGCCAATAAGGTGGTGTGGAAAATCTCTTTAGTACCTCTACCCCCTTTCAAGCACTCCTTATTTTCCTTCCCCTCCCCTCTGCATGCTCTTGGAGTCTGCTGCTAGGAGGCCTTAGGCATCCTGCTTTGTGTTTGACCTCCTACTCCTGGCCCTTGGCTCTTCCATCAGCTGTTTTCAAACAACATTTCATGCCAAGCTAATAAATTCTAGACATTTAATTTTAGAGAAGGAATGATCCCAGATGCTTTTCTAACTTGTACTGCAATACATTTTTCACAAACAGAAGTTTTGTTCTTAATCTTCCAAAAGTGATATAGCATTTGGAAAAACAGCCAAGTCTAGGCCTCCCTTACCTGCTGTTTCTCCTTTCTGTGACAAGAATTATAAGTAAAATTACATGACAAAGTCTTTAATCACAATCTGAAGGTTAATACCAAGGGTTTATGCTCTGCATTTCCCTCATAGCTTAGGAACAGTACTTGATTCCTGTGCATGTCACCATTGCTGTGCTATGCCACCTATTGCCTGGTTATTACTGGCTTCACAGTAAAGAATCACATGGTTGGGGATACAGCTGAGCTGTGATATGGCAAGGCATCACTGTGGAGTTGTGTAGGGGAGGCTGTGATAGAAAGGCCTGTTCAATGATGTAAATACTCTCAAAAATTGCTTTAGGAGACAGTCCTGTTTTCTTTTTATCAGTCTGAGAGGAGAAATCTTATGGGGAATTTGCACAGGAGCTGGCTCTCAGCCCAATGACTATTTGCACACTCCCAAGTAAAAGGAAACCGGCACTCGTGCGGCAGGGACAGCCATACAGTGTGCTGGGCTGCTGGGGTGAGAGCAGGAGCACTCAGCTCTGTAAGCTGTTCAGTTCAGCTGGGCAAGCGAGCCTTGTTGGCAAGTAGGCGCTGGAGCTACCTCTGCTGTGTGGCATGCAGCTCAGGGAGTCCCCAGCTGAGCCAAGCTGATGAACCCCCTTTATTATGATATTATGATTAGGAAGACTTGAGTCTGTGACCAGCTGAACATACACAACTCCTTGTAGTAAATGTAAGTGTAAACCCCCTGCACAAATGGCCGATGACTCCCTTATGTTTTTCCTGGAGATTTCTTACCAGAAGAGAAAACTGGAGACTATTCAATTTTCCTTCCTCAAAGGAATTTGATCCTGTGCATCTTTGATCTGCTCATTTGGAAACATATGTTCAAGGAGATCAGTTGTCTCTAGGTAAAGCTGTATATGTCACTTCTGTAATTACTTTCTATGCACGTTTTAAAATCGAGGAGCAGGAGCACCAGCTTTTTCTCCTTACACCCACTGCCCAACAACAGATTGAGAAACAGACAATCACACACTTATGTTCCAGTGCTTCATCTCTGTCTCTCTAATATCAGTAGCGTGGATTTTCTGTGAAAGAGAACAACAGTTTAATTACTAAAACTGTATTACTTCTGTTCTTTAGCTCTGCCCACCCCATCGGCAATTAAAGAAGAATTAAAGCCCCTGGCACAGGTCCCTCCTGGGGCTGGCCTGCCAGTTCATCCAAAGTGTGGCTGTTAAACACAGTGGAAGAGCAGGAAAGGGGGTTGTAGCTCAAGTAAGTCAGCCAACAATTAGGCAAGCAGGGTTGCTGTCCAGTATTACTCATCATATTGGCTAATGCTTCTTGGCTATGCCTGCAGGATGTGATGGAGGTGTCTGGACTAGCTCTGCGGAGAGCAGCTCGAGCTCTAGAAGCTGTAGCAGGAGGCCAACGACACAGAATGTCTGCTGTCCTTTGGACACCTTAGCTAGTTCATTGGGCACCAGTCTGGCCCTCTCTCCGTAGCATTGCCCTGACTCTGTAGGCACACAACATCATTGCTGTCTGCTTGCCCCTTTGTCTCTATTCACCTGTTGTCTCTAGTTCTACACTGAAACCGCAAAGCTTTCAAGCAGGAATGGTCTTTAGTTCTGCTTATGCCCCAGTAAACACAAAGGCAACCTAGACCCAGGGATGCTACCGCAATAGCCATAAATGTTTGTACTGGAAGCCACAGTTAAACCAAAGGTGTTAAATGTGTTTCTTGAAGTGTGATTATCTTGCTGAAATCCATGATAGCTTTCACACACTCCACTGGCTTTGTTTCTAGTGTCTGTATGAGCCCAAGTCCTAACCTGCTAGTACATTGCTTGAAACCAGCCACCAGAGACTCTCCAGTGTGGACTCCAAGAAAGTGCACTGCTCACTGTCTTGAAATGTGAAGCCATAATGGGAAGGTACAATGCAGGAGTTGTTTTGGTACTGTGCATGCTTCTGGTAATGAATTCTGGAGTTCTGCCTCACTTATCCACAAGTTGAAGTGGAGTTCATCCCCATCAGAACTTGGTAAGCCTTGTGGGTTTTTTTTTTTGTTGTTCCCACTAAGTAGAAACATGCAGTGGTGGCATAACACTGTGGAGTTTTAACTCCTTTGTACAGCAGTTTTTACTCCCCATCAGTAAAAAGTTTGAGCCAGCACCAAGCAGAACATACCACTTTCATGTTCTGTGAAGGGAAAAGATTTCAGCAGCTGGGAAAAGTCCACTCGGTATTTCGTAGGCAAAATGAAATAGTGCTAACTATTGTGATAGCTGATGCAATAGTGATAACGTGGAGGAGTGGGTTACTATCAACAGAGATGTATTCATAAATTGCACTTTGATGGTTACACACACAAAACATCCGTTGGACGCCAGTAACTGCTGCACAGCTAACTTCTACCTGTGCCTGAGATAGCAAAACTTTATGTAACAATGATTCCCAAGAGTGTGGAGAATGCAATTTGAAGCTTGCCGGGTCATAGGCTATTCATGGTGTTCATTCTTGTCAGACAGAAGCATGAGATCTGACAAGAGTGATGATTTCATCTTTTGGATACCAAAGCTGAATATTCCAATTCTGGAAAAAACATGACACCATTTTATAGCTGTGTGGGATGTAATTGGTACTTTTTTTGTCCCCTACCTGAACTCGTGCACCTGAGGATTATATTTATGTTGTTGACTCCTGTTTCTCAGCTGAACTTACAGCATCTGTGCTGAGCCTGTGTGGCTTGACTGAAGATCAGCACAAAGGGATAGAATCTTTTTAGAAACCTTTTTCTTTATGTTTATGTCTGTGGTGTCTTTCAACAGAGAATTTGCAATGGTTTAGTAGCATTCTTATAACTAGCATCATGTAGTTAGCTTTGTAGAGAGATATAATAAAAAGACAAAGTTGTGCAGTTTTGGGAAAAAGAGAACAGAGGCTCTCAAGTACACAAGCAGGCTGGGAAACTTCTGTTTCTTCCCCATTATATCAGCTGGTTTGATATGAGGCATAACTTTCCTAAAACCTCTGTCTTGGGTATAATCACTGCAACTTTACAGAACAAGATACACGTTACAGTAGGATGTCTTGGAACATCCCTTACTGTATTTCTTTCCCATTCCTTTGTTTATATGCAATATCCCTGGGAAGGAAGAAGCCTGACCTTTGTTTACAAACTAATCATTGATGAAGAGCCTGAGCAATATCTAAAAAAGGAGAAAAAGGCACAGTGCATATTTCCATATTTCGATGGCAAGTCAAACAGCAGATTCAAGAGTCTCTCTTGCCAGGTATCATTCATCGTTCTGACCTCACTCGGCTGTCACCCCAAAGGATCGGCTGGGTTTGTAAATATATACATGTATCAGGGAGTGGCAGACTCTTTTACAATATACAGCCCCACTAACCTCTTTCTTCTCAGTACTTCTCAGCCAGGATCAGCATTGTCAAGCCTTTTCATTACCTTCATTTTCTTCTTCCACTTCAGGATCCTCTTAAGCCCTTTTTGGTTTTGCTGTAACGTGAGGCTAATTCTGTTATAAGTCAAAATGTTGACTGGCGTGTGCTGCCTCTGTAGGCTTACTGTTTGTGGGTGAATAGCATCTCTGTGCCACATTTAGCTTTACTGGAACAGATTGTTCCAACACACCAATTTTTTTCTTCTAGGCCTCACCTTTATGCCCATATGAAATGCAAGCTGCTTGCTGTTTTGTGTCTTGCTCCTGTGTAATGAACTAATTCTTTCCCTACACTGCCTTCCTTCTACCGTCACGTCATTTCTACATTGCAGTGATGCTTCAAGGAGGAAATGGCTCTCTTCAAGCCAAGTGCAGTGCTTGATTGCTGCTGTGTGTTTAGGGTAATTACGGTGCTCTAGTGGCTTGGGGTCTCTGGAGGAGACCATGGAAGGAGATGGTTCCCGGGGAACTGAGAGGCATTGGATCTACATCCTATGTTTCAAAGCCAAACTGTGGAAGGAGACTCTAGACAGTTCCTAATGTCTCTGTTTTCTTGTAAGCAGGAGCTGTGGTTACCATGGATATGTGTTGTGATCTTAAATGGAAAGGGAAGAGGATACAAAGGCATGTGCCATGGTGCAATCTGTGCACTTAAGCAGCAGTCGTTTCAGACTCTTGTAGCCAGTTAGACCCAAACTCAGCAACGTGGATTCTACTAAAGGGATAGAAAGAACCTGGACAAACAGCAAAGATGGACTGGCTGCACATGGTTTGTGAGTGCCAGCCAGCAGTGAACGCAGCTCAAGAGTCATGAGTCAGTGGACCTGCTGCTCAGCAGCAACACGCAAAGCTGCTTCCATCACAGTTCTGCGCTGGGAGCAGCCCCCAGTCAAACCCCTTGAATCACACCCAGTGTGTGCTGCTACGGAAACAGAGAGCACAGGCGTGAAAAATGAAACAGCACAACTGAATTTCCTCTCCCTATTTATAACTCTGTTCAGGGGGATGGAACATTTTTCCTGGAAGAGGACCATCTTAAAACTATTGGGTGGAATAAGAGGAGTGCATGTGCACTTTCCAAACCATCTCCAGATTCAAGTGCTGATGTGGGAAGTAGATTTGGACTAAAAATACTGAGGAATTTAATTTTTGGCTGGCAAAAGGCAGCCAGCTGAGGGACAACATAGGTAGTCAGGGCTCTTGAAGAAATGCCTGCCGACTTGACTGAGGAGGTTTGTGCAGCTGGCTAGACCATCAGAGGTGTATATATTACTATAGTTTTCCCAGGAGCACTAGACTTTTCAGTGCTTAGTGCTCTTTTGTAGCTGTGTTTATAGCTGATGTTCTTATAATACAAAATGGGTTTTGAAGAGTTAGACCTGCACATCTTTAGCTATGTTTTCAGGCATTGAGCAAGTGCTTGAGTAAATAGCCATGATTCTTTTCTCATCAGGTATATTGATGTGCTAAGAGTTTAAGAGTGTTCCTGTTTTCTCCACAGAATGCATTCACTTTTCTTTGTCTCATTTTATATCCAAGTACCTGCCTTGCTCTTCTCTGTGCTCTGAATTGGGAACACATCTCTGCAGGAAACACAGGTTTGTGCAGAGAAAGTTATTGATACAGGTGTTTCATAAGAAATAGATTCACCTTCATGTTCTTAAAAAAAGAAACATTAAGGCTTCAGGGGTTTTTATCTTCCCAAGCATTAAATGAAGCATTTACTTCTCACAGTTTTTTTCTTCTGTGAAGAGCAAAATCTCCGTAGCATTTGCAGTAGTCTTTTTCTTTTCTTTCAATGGTGTTCACTGCCCTCTGAGAAATTATGGCTATGCTCAAGTCAGTGATGGACTCCCAGTCTTCAGTGACAGTGGGGTTTACCCCTCCTGTGTTGGGATTTTTAGATGCTAACTTGATAAAGAGGTTGTGTAATTCTGAGTTGGCCAAGCTCTTGCTACCCTCTAAGGCTTCAGGTTTATATGGCTATCATCTTCTCTGCAGGTGTTTTTTTCTAGATAAATACAACTTCGTATCATGAGGGTCATGCCTTTTCCATCTCTGGACGCCCACGGATGAGCAGTGAGGCCCGGCAGAAACATCCCATGGCAGCTGGTAGGCTCTTTTTAAATAGACTGGCTCCCGGATCCTGGTGCAGCCTTTAAAGTTGGGGGATCTTGGTCTGCAAAGCCCACCCTCACTGCCTTGCTGAGGTCTGTTTTTATAGTGAGTGGATATCATTTCACCTCTGAGATACCCCAAGTGCCAATGATGGCTCCTTGCTCTGGAGGGTGCTGACTGTAAGCCCTGGCCACTGGTTTCAGATAAGTCTGGCAGATTACTCTGTTTTAATTTGGAATGGTGCCTCTTTTGGCACCAAGGAAAAGACAATTCTCTGTTAGAAAAACAAGCTGTCGCTGACACACTCTCCTGCAGCTGTGCTCATGCTCATCTTTCTTCTTCTCTTCCATTTCCATGGATGGCCCTTGAAACCCCTGGTCACTCACTCATCAACCTGTCCTTGAACACTACTTCTTTCAGGGTTGTGGTGCTTTGGGAAGGACCAAAACACCTGGGATCCTATAGACACCATGTATCCCTGTGTCCCTGACCCTCCCCATCTCCCCAGTGTCCTCCCATGACCCCCTCCTTCCTTTCTGTCCCAGTGCTTCCCACATCCTGCCTACAGCTCCTTCTTGACATGTTCTAGCCACGGCTGCAGCACCACCTGGGTGCCCTGTGCCCCTCTTGGATATGCAAAGGTTACACTGACGCTGGGCTCATCCCACAGCAGCGAGTGCAGGCACAGCTGGGTTAGCACCTCCATCACCACCACCACATCCTAGAGGCAAGGGCCCTAGTGTCTGGGAAGGCTGAGGACCCTGGCAACTGGGGTACTGCTGACTCATAGAGACTCCCAGGACCAAGGCATTTGGGGATGCCAGGGACTCCACCACCTGGGGCAACCACCAATCCACAGGGACTCCGGTGTCTAAGAGACCCACTGACCTGTGGGGACCCCAGGGACCCAGTCATCTGGGGCACCCACCCCACCCCTGAGGACTCAATTGTGCAGCTCATTTTTAACAGTGTGTCTTTTTATAGAAAAAATTGATACTGCAAAGAAAGAAGGGATATTAGTAAATACTGAGTTTGTGCGTGCCACATACAGTACATATTTAAATGGACTCACTGCATTCAGTAACAAGTTTTGCCAGCAAATGGACAACGTCTTCTGTGTGAAATAGTTCAGTTCTAGTAGTTAAAGATCTGGCAGACTTCCATCAGACGGATAGTTATTAAACTAAGCAAGGATATATGCACTGCGCTATTTAATATATAATGAAACCCTTTTGATGAATATGTGAGCTGAGATTAGGGCTGCTAATTTAATCACTGACAGCAGAGTCTCTGTGTATGGAAAATAACGCTTTTGCGTTGAAACTTTCATTGCTGCTAATTTTTCCAGGTGGCTATTATACAGGCAGGGATCCAACGAAGGGTATTTTCCTGGAGGCAGAAACAAAACTGCAAAAGCTTCAGAGGCAGCTGGGCAGAGAACTGTGGGTCTGACTGCTGAAAGAAAAAAGTGATTTTGGAGGGGAGCAGAGTCTGTGACCTTTTTTTAGAAAATCAGCCAGGTGGAGAACTCCTGATCAGCCATACCCTAGCTTTGTCTCAACTGGTTCTGACCATCTTATTGCCCCAGTAACAGTTTCAGGTGTCTGAGGGAGAACTGTGGTTCCCTGCTGGGTAATGGATGACTGTGGTGGTGTTGCTGGCCAGTTCTCTGCCCCAGCACACTGATGGCTTCTTAAAATTACTGCTGATTTCTCAGGAACAGATTTTATAGTTTTGTATGAGCGCTGCATCTGCTGAACATCAAATAAATTTTGTGTGTACCGGTGTCAGGAGACAGAAAGAATAAATAGGCCCTAAGCAGACAGAAGGCTATATTTAGGTCTAGGCTGAGTATGCCCTCTGCCTGCCAAATGCCAAAAAACAAACCAAAATGCTTCTTCATTTCCTGCTGGAGTTATACGCAATTTTTTCTTCATTGTGTTTTAAAACTTTCAAATATGGATACAGTCTAGTGTCAGGCAGCTGCATGGTCTGTGACAGCCTCAAGAGCATACGGTGTTATTTCCATGCTGTCAGGGCCATGGGGCACTAACATGGGTGCTCACTGTCCCTGCTCAGCCCTCCCTGGGGCCGCCCTTCACCTCTACCCCTTGCTCAGAACCTTGCTTCAGGACCTGCCCCAGCAACGCCATAGGAAGCTGATCTCCACAGCCCTGCCCTGCCTGGCCATGGGCTCAGATCCATGACCGAATCTGCATGCTGACATCTTGGCCAGGCCTCAGCCCATTTCCATCCCCAAGGCCCTGCCCGGCTATCCTGGTATGATTCTGGTCCCCTGAACAAGGCCTGAACCTGACCCCCACCCATGGGGGTATGTCCTGGGCTGGCCTTGTCCCGTCCCCATCCCCAGGGAGATGCCTGGTGCTGCGCCCAGGCTTCCTGGCTCCCTGAATGAGCTGGTAGGACAGGTTCTGGCCATGAAGCCCTGCCCTGCCATTCCCAGCGAGCCCCTGCTGCTCCTGGACTTGACAGTGCCCTGACACATGTGGTGCCCAATCTTCCAAAGACCACCACTGTAAGACCCTTTTCATGGTTGCAACTACTACGGAAGATCAATGCACGGAAGCCTTAGGCTAAAGGGGACACAAAGGACTTCCATGATGTTTGATTACTATCTTTTGCCAAGAGCACGACTCCCTTTTAAACAGGCATTGTGTCTTTGGTGCAAAGCCTGGGGAGTGTGCCTGTTGCAGTGGGGTATGGAGGTTCCTGAGCTAGTTTTAAATGAAGTGTGCTGGATATCACAGAGGAATCCAGCCATGGGACTCAGCATGAGCTAAATTTACCCTGCTTCTCTGCACTGTGGCCATACTCTGGTTTAGAGGGTTGACAAATGGACTGCAGCCTGGCATTAATCCCAGGTTCAAATAGGAAACAAAGAGTGCCAAGAGACATTGGAAGAAGAAAAAGAGCTGCTTGTCACCAGCACTTAGAGGACTTTAGCCCTTCAAGAAGAGATTCTGAGCTCCTGATGAGAGCAGACTTTCATAAACTGCTTTTCAGTTTTTCAACTGTACAGCCAGCCTGGATCTTCTGTTCACAGCACTTCTGAAGTTGCTAAAAAAAAATCAGTTATTGAAAGCCTCTTTTTTTGTCCCTTTTTGCCAAGACTGACTCTTGTAAGTAATGCTGAGCCTGTGCACACAGCTCTATCAGGCATGAACCTGCAGCTTGTGAAATGGAGAACCACAGCGTACACCTTTGTGGGGAAGACAGTTGAAGAGATAGGAGTGCAACACTTATTTTCTTCTAAAGCTCTTTTAGAGCAGTCTGTCATCCCTAATTTTCCTTGCTATATGTATTGTTTCCTTTCATGTGCAGACTATACATAGACGTGAGTGGAAAACCACCAACTCGATGAGCGCAAAGTGTTTTGGAACATGTTATAGCATGAAAGTCAGGTTGCTTAGGTCCCACTTAATGCCCAACACAAAAAGTAATGCTTCATGACCTGCTGTTTCAGGAAAGGATAGTTCTATTTTAAATCTTTCAGTACTTGATTATGACTCACTGGGTCATCTGTGTTTTGAATGCAGCAGATTCTGTTGTGTGGGTACATGTGTATGTGGTGTATACATCAGTGAGAAGAATTAGGGTAGACTATCTAACTACTTCCACTTCTCATTTCTATAGACTAGAGATCTTTGTAGTTGCTTAACCTGAAGCAAAGAATGCAGTAAATACTGGATGGTGGGATTAGGAGCTTTCTACACAACCCATTGGAAAGGTAACAAAGAGTTTTTGCACAACCAAATGCTTATTTCTGGTATCCAGCAGAATGCAAGTCTCCTAGCTGAACCACAGATTCAAAACTGACTATGCATGACCAAGGGAATGATAAGATTTCTTTAGCCAGCCAGGTAAAACACTCAAGTCTTTGATCTTGGTCTCCAATAAAGATGCTGCTCTGATTCAATTGACACTTAAATGGGTATAAATCAGGAATAGCTCATGTAAATCTTACATCTGTACTTCACCTTCTGGTAAGCCTCATGGGCTTGACAGTGATGTGATCTAATTTAAAGTGTCATTGAGAATTTATTCAGAATGTGTTTTACAAGAATACTCTGGAGCACTTCTTTATTTGAAAGGAGAAAGTAGGTTAAAAGAAAGATAATTTATAAGGAAAAGTCAAGGCAAGAACACTCAGCATGAGGGCCTGGTTAGACACATGGCAGTGTTTAATCCGTACTGTTCCTAATCCTTCAGGCCAGGCTTGCAACACGGGAAGCTTTCCTGTTCTCGCTCCTGGACGTCCTGACTGCTTAGAGAGAGCAGTCCCAACCTCCTCATTTTGTGTCGGCTTAATAGGAACAGTGTAAAAGATGAGATGCAGCATATGTTAAAAGTATATGCCTGTGGGCTACATATGTCATGCAGCTAGAAAGTTGCTGCTCTATAAATCTAAGTAACCAGGAAGAATGAAACCAGAGCCTGTTGGTGCCCAGTAATAAGGCCAAGAGACAACCATTACGATCAGGCATATGGGCAGCCAAGTGAATAATGCTGCCAAGAGGAATGCCTACAGTGCAGCAGTTGGGAAATACTGATTAAAAAGTCCTAAAGTGGCTGCTTGCCCCTGACAAGCCATTTCTGCTGAAGCAGGCATCTTTCCAGGCTGATTGTTTCTAAATGTGCTTTCAGGCTTGTGCATTTTGGATGTGTGTAGCTGAAGCTGGTTTGTTCTTCCTATCTATATCTGCAATGCCTCCTATCTTACCCATAATTTCAGCTTATCATCACCCTCCTGGGAATCTTCAGTTCCTCAACAGACCTGGCTGGAAACCTCCCCTTATGCATCATTTCCTGAAGAATTCAATCAGCTTAGCAGGAAGGGCCGAAAGCCAAAAGCTACAAATAAGTTAAGCTTTATTTTGGTAAAGGGAACACGAAATGTATCTGCTGCTTTTCTTCTTTTTATTTTTTTTTTTTTCCTCCTCCTACTCATTGTATGTGAAAGGTGAGGATGAAATCTGAGTGTCAGATATTGGATGTTGCTAAAAGTAGACATCTCTAGTGAGACCTTTTGGTGTTTGTGTGTGATAAGGGTGTTTTATAGTTAAGAATATATTCATGTCAAATGGCTGGCAATCTGATCAAATCTATCACTTTGCAATCTCTCATTCTCCTATTTTTCTTCCCCCCTCTGCCCCCATTACATGAATATGTTGTTGCTCCAAAGTTTTATTCCTTACTTAAATAAACTCTGGGGAAGTAGTACCAGCAACCTAAAAATAAAGCAAGTTGTCAACAATGAATATATGATGTATTTATGTCATTTAGCCAGTATTAGAGCTTTATCACAGTATATGTGATCACTGTGAGAAAAATCATATCAATAATATTTACAAAGATATGGAAAACAAAATGTAATAACTTTGCTGTTTCTACAAAACCATGTCTGCTTCAAACCAGCCTTAGGATCTGGGCTGCATCTCATTCAGCACAGTCATGTTCTTGATGCATAGTGTGCTGTGAGCTCTTGAGAGCAGTTTTGTTGCACTCAAGAGTAGTGGTGCTAGTTCTGCCCGCAGTCTGATCAGCCCCTTGCTACCCGAAGGGTCTGTGAGACTCATTTTGTCATGTATATGGGCTTTTGAGGTCTCAGGTAAGAGTAGTGTTACATCTACATCATATTCATAGCTGTTGACAGCTACAAGGCATTTTCCTAATCAGAAAAAGCACGTTCAGAAAATGGTTGTTGTTGCTGCTGTTCTTTTTTAAACTTCCTTGTGGTAATTGTGCCAAATAGAATGTCACTATTTGAAGAAGGTGAAGGAGCTGATGAAGTTAAATTCTGAGATTCCCTCATCATCATAAAAGGGTAAAGAGTGACTGCAAATGTTCTTCATGAAAAACAAATGGAAAGCCGGAGTTTCTTCTCCCTGGTTTTGCTTGAGTGGAGTAAATACCAATTTATGGTGGCAGGCATGAGAGAAGGGCAAGAGCCCCAGGGAAAACACATACCAACACGTAACAATTAAATAGTTGAGAGTTGGTTCCTCCTTGCAGAGACTTAAGGCTGGAAGCTAGTGACAATTAGTGGTGAAAGCCACTCTTTCCCCAAGCAGCAACGATGCCCTGCTTTACTTTATCTCTTTACTAACATTTACCTCTTTGGGTTTGTCGAGTGTCTCTTCTGGAGTCTGCGATTGTGTGCCTTACGTTGACAGACATATAAGAAATGAGGTGTGGTTTTTAACGTGATTGGCTCAGATTAATTTTGAGTGTGTTACAGTGTTGATCTCGGCTCTCATCAGAGTTTATACAACGTGATCATTGCTGAAATGCAGTGTTGCGCAGAAGTGAGAAGTATGCTTACTTGGAGACCCATCTCTGAAAGCTTCTCTGCTGGATGTGGATATCACTGCTGGAAGCACAATAAAGAAGAAATGTTGGTGGTGGAATTAACCTGTCTTTAGCTGGCATCTCTTTGTATCTGCATCATGAGCTAGAACTTGCTCAGTTGCTGTGTGAGCTCCTGAGTGGATTGGCATTGCAGTGGTGAGTCATTTCTTGAGGTCAGAACATTACAATGCACTCCAGAGTTGCCCCTGGCTAAAGCCATTTTAAGTGAGAGAGAATTAATGAGATTTACAGCAAAGGTCCTTTCTTCTTTGCAGCTCGCTGAAGGATGGAGAACCTCACCCTCCCTGCTTATGTGAACTTGGCTATGGATCTACATAGCAGCAGCACGTGGGGTTCCTTGCAAGGTAAGGGCTTTGAAGGTCCTCAAGCTGTTGAGTGCATGTGTGTGTCCAGAGACAAGGGGTAACGGTATGCCTGATGGAATAATCTCAGAGTGTCTAGAATTGTGATACGTGACAGAGATGAAAGATGGGAGAGAGGGAAAATGGAGACAGGCCCGTAAAACAGCGACAACAAAGTCTCTTATGAGTAAAGATCTCATGATGATATGAGGCTCCCAATGGGAATGGTGTCACTGCAACCACTACCTCTTCACAGACAGATTTCCATTCATATCCCAGCATTTGGCTCTACTAATGGGACCCCTTTGCAGGGAGTAGCTGCTTCTGGAGAGCAGGATACGTTGTGCTAGTATCAGTCTTTATACCAGGCAAAATGCATGAAGAAATACAGTTTATGCTAGCATAAACAGTTAAGTACTGGATTACCAAGATAGGGTCACTGCTTACTAAAGAAAAACACAAAAATGAGGAAACTCAAACTTTAAGACATCTGGCACTTATCCCTTGGTTTAGAGGATATCTGAAGCATCTCTCAGCTTCAGAAACCTCAAGAGACCAATTCAAAACTTCACCAAGATGGTATTTTTCAGTGGGCTTCCATCCGCTTCTCACAATTATTTGGGACAGAATGATGTTCCCCTTTTTGTTGAGTATCAATGAAGCTTTAAAATCGCTCTCATACAGAACAGTAAAAAAATACTGAGGTAAAAATACTATTGGTAGCTGATAAGAAAGATGGACTCCCTTTTTTCAGCCCCATCTATGAAGCTGTTATCTGTTACATAAAGGTGAAGACAGCACAGTTTAATATCTGGGTTCTTTTAGATAGGCTCATCCTTCTAAAAAGCCACAAGATGTCAATTACAGTTATTATTGGAAATCTTGTACTTTGCACAAGAAAAGCCACAAGGTTTAAGTTTATAGTGAAATCATGCGAGTTTTCTGCATCAGCTTCTGAAAGATAACACTCTTAACTGCCTTACAGTTAAAATCTCCTTGCTGGCTGGAAGCAGGAAGGATAAACTGGTTATGGAGATCTTAGAACACTAGCTTGTCTTCCCTGTAAACTATCATCTGGCCTGCCAGTATCATCTTTAAAACATAAAATACACATCTGTGTTTGTAGGTTTTATGCATTGCTTGCACATCTGATGCTACAACTAGCATGCATTAGTCAGCTATGTTATGTGACCCTTTATTCTTGCATTCTAATGTCACCAGGCTCAGGCTGTTAAAGATTAACTTGACAATTATTTTGAAAAACATAACCTGACTTCATTAACCTGTTGTAAGGAAAGGACACTTGATGTTAAAATATGTCATTACCTGCTTCTAAGCCTAACATGGTGATGCACTTCATGCTTTATTGCTCTTAATGCTCTATACACAGATACAATTCAACCCTTTCTTACAGTAAACAAAATCATCACGTATTTATTTGACTCTTGGGTCTAAGGTACTGTGATGTTTATTGTGGAAGCTAACAGAACATTCTGGTGGGCCCTTAATTGCTTTCTGTTCAGAGATGTCCATTAGCTCTTACTGCTAAAAATGCTAAAATACCAACAGTATTTCCATAGCCCCAGTGAGACGGAAGCTGGGCAGCTCCCCAGGTTTCTTACTAATATTCAGGAGAGGTCTCCTCTCTCATAGTATGTTTTCCTGAATAATTGATCTCAGCCGCCCACTTTGGCCTCTTAATGATTCCAAAGGCTTTATGATTTAATAACAGAAATTAATAAAATAAGCTTGATACCAATTTCAGCCTAGGGCTTTCTTTCCCTCACTGTGCACCCGTAGTGAAGATGATTGCTTTTCTACTGCTAATATTCTTCCTAGGCATCTTTTCTAGGGAGTGCTGTAGAGTTCATTGCTGTGCTCCAAATTCCTCTTATTTGTCTAGGGACTTTGGGTTTTGTGGGTTTTGTTTTGGTTTGGTTTTCTTTTGTTTCATGCAAGACCTTAGCTCAAGGCTAAAGCCATATATATATATATATATATATATATATAAGGAAATTACAGGGGTCTTATGTCTCAAAGTAATTTTACTTTATTAATTTTTGGTGCTGATGGAATCCTAAGCAAATGCATTATTTGGTGAGTTGAGGGGAAGAAGGAAGAAGTAAAGAAGAGGCAGCAGTTGTCAGATGGAGAGCCTTTCTAAAAAGCTTTAGAATGAACTTAAAGGAATGGCCAACATAGACAAGAACAGTATTTCTCTGTAGATGCAGTTCTTTCATCTTTTCTGAGATGTCCCCTGTGACAGGAGTTTGTGAGAAACTAATCTGCCGTCAGTTGTCAAACCTGGATGTGAACAACGAAATGGAGAGGGGAAAAGCTCTCATCACCTTGCTGCTCATCTACATCTCTCTTTTTCCTGTAGCTTCTGCTGTCTGGCTGAGCTGGGGTCAGCACTGTAACTTCTGTCCTTGGGCTGGAGATGGGCCATGGGTTCTGTGCTGTGAATTGCACTGACTCTGAAAATGACATCAGGGACCATTATCCAATGATCTCCTGTAGTAAAGCCCTGGATGACTGGGATAACTTAAAGGTCACACAGCTATGTACAGACACCTGCACTGGGTTAGCTTATGGCATCTGAGCCATATGGCACTGCAGTGTGGTGCACAGGTGTTTCCTCATTCTAGATATATCAGAAATACAAAGTGGGCATAAAACTGGAGAGGCAAGTTCTCTGTAGAGTGCTAATGAAGCTTCCGCAGAAATTCTGTATCTGATTCTGGTAGACTAGTTTTTAGCCTGCCAGGAGGACAGACCTTGAAAAATACAACTCTTTTATCATTCAGTCCTGAGGAAATGTTTGCCCCAATACCTTCTGAGTTCTTTATGTACAGAATTCCCTTACTTTCTTTCTTCAAAGTATTCAGTTGAAGCACTGAGCTGTGTCAAGGAGGATCTTGCTTTGAAATCATTAGATAGATCAGATTCAAATCACACTGATAGCTCTGTAACATACCTAATTCTTTCTCTTCCCTTGGCCTCTTCCTCAAAGAGAAATGCCCTGAATTAGAATAAACAGCTTTTTGTTTATCTGGAAGAATAACATGAAGACCCATTTATTTTCTGTGTAGTTGTGAGCCATATCTCAGGACTGGAACGCCAGTTTCATTGCCTGTATATGCTAGGATGTAAGTGACTGCAGCACACAAACAATAGAATTTTATGGATGTCATTCTCCAGGTAAGAAATCAGGATATTACACCATCTCTCTTTGTTCTTCCCTTTCCCAGTGTGTTCCTGTATGACACAGGACTGGGCAGAGTACCCCAGGCTGATCAGGAACCCGTTGCCAACCTCTGCTATGGGTATTGACCTTCAGAGGAGCTCATCAGTCTCTGTTAGCAAGAGTGATGTGTGGAAGCAGAGCTTGCTGCCAGTTCTGAGCAGATTGACAGCTGCATCAGTGACAAACAAAAAACTCCATGTCATTTCAGATGCAAACCTTGCTTAGAAAACAATTCTCAGCATACTGAGCTCATAAACACTCAAGATTGAGACGCTAGAAATAAGAGCAGATACGTCTACACCTTCCGCTCCCATTGCCTAGAAGAATTCAAGCTTTCTGAGGAGCTCTCCAAATTGATCCACATAGCGTCTACAGAGCTGAGCAGGCAGAGAAGGTGAATGGTGTTGGCAGCCGGGCAGGGGGCCAGCTAGCTGTTCTCTTCCAGGCTTTCACGGCTGCACAGAGCAGTGTCTCCCTGTACCACTTAGTAAATTTATGACATCACCAGCTGTTACCAGGGAAACATAGAAACTACAAATTTGGATCTTGGCAGCTAGGTGTAAAGAAGAAATTTCTTGCTCTTTTGGGGGTCAAAAAGGAAAGATGCAACAAATTCCAGAACAGCTTTGAATTGGAACCAAGTTGGGGCAGGTTAATAATTCCAAAACAAACGATTATAGCTGCTGAAGTGCCAGTGTGGTCCTTATTATGTCACTTACAGAAAACAGACATAGGAGATCAAGTGCAGGACCTCTAACCATGCAGCTTAAACGTATCTTTCAGACATATAAGATCATTATTGTTGACTTACACCTTCAGTTCTGACCAGTGGATTTATCAAGTTGCTTTTAGAGATGTGATATCCTCTGACTAATGATTTTTCAGAAAGTGCTGATAATTGCTGCTTCTGGAGAGAAAGTTTGCATGTGTTTCACAGCAAAGAAAGTATGTAGGGTTGAGTTTTGGTAAAATTGTGTGCAAATACCATTACTGTTGTCATGAAATAGGTGCTTTTTATAGCTTTAAAAAATGTGGTGGGGAGGGTGAGAACTGATGTCTTTAGACATGCATTTTATGCTTTTAAGTGCTAAGGATTTTTGAAGTTACAGAAATCATATTTTTGTAATTTAGTAACATTAGCTGATGTTATATTTATGTTGCATGTTTAAGTAAAAACACTGCTTTTCAAATGGATGATTATTAAAGTATTGAGTACTTGAGACCCAGCTGATTGATATGAGGTCTTGCACAGGCCTGTTTGATTTCATTCATGTTGCACAAGATACATAGGATTGGTGTGAACTTGAGTTACCCGCAAGTGCCTGTATCTTTGCTGCAAAGGCAGATGGAGCAGGCTTGAGTGAAGACTCAGGTCTGGAATTGCAACAGCTACTTTGTCTCCAGTCATAGCTGCAAGGCTGTCGGCCTTCCACCTGGAGACCCCCTGTCAGAAAGGTAGAGCTTGCTATGCTCACCAGATGTGTGGGAGATCTGAGATAACCCGCATGGAGTGTTAAGGACCTATGGGCTCACCCTATTTGGCTGTGTCTGCACCAAAGAGCAAAATTGCATAGAAAAAAATCCCTGTGTTGGTAATCTGGTGTCAAATACATCCATGAGAGGGGTTATGATGTGTACACTGAGCAGCATTTCTAGCACTGTTCCATAACTGTCTTGAAAAGCACAAGAATGCAGTTTTTTCTGTGTCCTCCATATTAAAAAACAGTCTTTCCCTTGTTCTTTTGGTGGCCTTGAATCTTGAGATTTCTACGCCACAAGAACAGTTTGCATAAGGTCTGGATCTTGTTACCTGGAACAAGATGGTTCAGTGTTCCCGGTTGTGCCTTGTTCCAGTGGGATAATGACCACGGAAACTGCTGAGCCATGGATAGATTGCAGGGAGAAGTCATGAGAAAGCATCCAGAGTCATCTGCCCACATGCTGTGATGCTGGCTCACATTTCCAAAGCAGAGTTGCAGACAGGAGATCATGAGTGCTCGAAAGAACTTAGATATCTATACAAGTTCCTTTTTTTTATCCTTTGTAGTGAGTCACTCTGAAAGGCTCCTTTTTTGGTCCTCTTCAGTTAGGCTGCTGGTTCCTTTTGCTTGTATGTCCTGAGACTTGTGACCGGGACTACAGTGACTACAGTGACTGCAGCCCCACTGGGGCTGTCATCATGGTTTTTATTCTCTCTGGAATGGTGGAAATGTCAGCCTTCCCCACTTTTCTTTTTTTAAGTGTATGAAAGTTGCTTCCGAAGAGGAAGGAATTTACTTCTTGCAAAAAGTCATGTACAACCAGCATGAGTTGCAGGCTTTCAGGTTGCAGGTATGCTCTGGAGTTCCCATGGGGAGGAGAACATTTTGGTTTGTGTGGTAAATTCATGGTACTTGCAATCTCTGCCATGGTCTTAAAACTAGGTACACTCCTGCATGTCCATCCCAAGTACACTCTCCAAATGTTGGCTCCTCTGGAGCTACTCGAGTACCCACAAGTACTGTGGCCCTGCGTGAGCCCCTCACAGACCTTTAGAAAAAGAAATGAAGATGACAAGCATGCATTAATGAGACCAGTGTATGGTATTCATTATTTCATATACACTGGCACTTGTAAATTACTGCAGGGCACCTTCACATTTGTGCTGATGCTCTTCCTATATGTGGTGAAGTGGAACAGGAGGGGCAGTTTAATAGGGCATACAGGGACAGAAAGACAAGGAGCTGCTACGTCATGCTCTCCTTGGCATAAACATATTGGCTGCTGGACTCAGAGAAAGGGTAGTGAAGGGAACTCAGTGAAGAGTATCCTCAGACAATAAACTAATTATTTTTTTCATGCTTTCATCCTCCTTTTTCTGAGGAGGCAAATGCAAAGAATTTTTCACACTTAAACCTGAGAGTCATACATATTACACATGTATTTGTTGAATTCAACTGGATGGGAACCCTGTTCCCTGAAGAACACAGTTGTGAAGAGCCAGAAAATAGATCATTACATCTGGTAACTGCATTGATGTGAGCGGGTAACAGCAATGGACACGGTATGATTCTCTCCATTCTCTCTGGGTTGCACTGTGATGAAAGAGATGATGAAATTCTATGCTATGCAGATTGTGATGATGATAGATGAAAGCCCCTCTAAAGATGACATTTTCTTGTTCTCTCTCTTGACCTTCTGGTGTATGTTGAATCTTGGTTGCTGACTGTGGCAACACAGATAATCAAGTTTTTAAAGGCTCTAATTCATAAATCTAATAACGCTACTGAAAGAAGCTGAGGTGTATTCTCTTCTGACAGAGATTAATTAATGGAACTGGTATCACATTTTCCCTGTAAAATAGCTAATTCTGCAGCAGAGCTGTAAAAAGGGTCAGGGCTGATTTTTCAGGCTCCAATGGGCTGACCATTAGGAAGGAAGCCTTCCTGCTGCCTCCAGTAGGAAAAAAGGGACACTGTGTGAGAGATGCTTTTCAAAGTAGTGCCTCATCTTCAGCCCTATGACATTGAGGGGTTTGGTGGTGTGCAGCTAGGAATACTTAGTGATGTCACTAAGGCAATGTGCTGTCTGTGAGCTGACATGGGCCAGCTTTGAGTTGTTATGCTCCTCAGAAGGGACTTTGCCAAAAAAGGAGAAGAATTCATCACCTATTAGAACATATTTTGGCTGTACTAGGCAAGCAATTTAGTAGAGCCTGTGTATATAAGTTCTGGCAGTCTTTGAAATGAAAGAAGTAGCGTTGCTTTGTGTGCACTGAAGAATTTTTGCTATTGACTTTACTGGAGCGATGATTCTTTACCTGATCCATATCCATAAGGGCCTAAAGTGCCCTTAAAAGGGCTACTGCAAATGTATAAATCGTAGTCACAATCCCCAGTTGACATGACAACTGGCACCACTCCTGCTTAGGATCCAGCTCTGCAAACCTGTAGCCCTCTGTCCATGCCACACTCAGTACTCACTCATGAGATTCCTTTGTCCCTGCCTTTTTTTACTGGAACTTTTGTTGACGATAAAGAGCTTTTTTTTTTTTTTTTTTTTTTTTAAGAAAAAATGTTTGAAGGCAAAATACACTTCTGGGTACTTAGTGTTTCAGTGTTTGGGCTTCAAACACTCTGCGACATGCTGATTTGTTTAATAGCTACAGTCCTTGCTGGAATGTTTTTAAATTGCGTAAACATTCCTACTAGTTTTATGGGGTTTAAAACTGTTTTTTTTATGCGGGTACAAATTTAAGTTGACAGTGTACTTTCCAAGCTTCCATTAAATAGGGCCAACTTGTTGTTGATAGAGGAATATCTCTGAAATAGCTTTATGATGTCTTGCAATGGAAGACTTTTCATTAACTCCGATTAGAAAAACAGCCTAACATATATTTGTACTCCTTTCATCAGTTCTTACTGTTCCCTGATGTCCGTGGGACTCCTGCTGGTTGAAAGGGGAAGAGAAGTGTGTGAAAAAGTACAGGGATAATTCAAGGGAGAAAGGAACGTATTTTCACTGTACGTAGTGTTTGCCAGTGTCGTGGTTTAACTCCGGCTAGCAAAATACCACGAAGCCGCTCTCACAAATCCCCCTCCCCTCCTCCAGTAGAGGGGAAGAATCGGAGGAAAAAGAAATAAGGAAGCTCGTAAAATTCAGATAAGAACTATTTACTAATTAAATCTAAATCAATATATACAGGTACTACTGCTAATAAATACTTAAAATAGTAGAAAATGAAACATATAGTACAATATATACAATATGATACAATTTCCCACCATCCACTGACCAATGCACACCCAGATGTTGAGGAATGAAAATCAGACCCCGAGAGCCCGAGACCCACAGCCCGAGAGCGATCGCAGCCCGAGAGCCGCGGCCTGAAGGCCGGAGCCCGGGAGCCTACGCAGCAGATTCCGAGCAAACCTTATCACTGATAACACGGCCAGAAAAGTCAAAACAATCCACCAGCTCCCACACGAATGAGCCAGCACAGGAGCTGGCAAAGCAGCTAACGCAGGAGGGTTAGCAAGTGCCCAGAGAGACGAGCAAGGGAGTAAGGGAGAGAGAGAGAAGGGAAGAGTAATGGCTACCGGACCCTCTTCCCCACCCAAAGAGACCGGAACATGACGTACTATGGGATGAAATACTTCCTTGGTTAGTCTGGGTCAGCTACAGTATCCGAAGCAGACAAAAGACCTTGAGTTCAGTACAAGCCATCCCCAGCACCAGCTGAGGCCTTATCAATGTTTTCACTTACTGTCCAGCAACAGAGTTCCCTGGCAACCAGAGTAAAGGGAGTTAGCCCTTTCCTGACTGAATCCAGCACAGCCAGTTACTGTTGTCATGCAGCCACCAAAGATCTTGGCATTGACACTTCACACTTGTAGGTTGCAGTATGTTGGTGCTTTCCTTACACAACTATGTTTTACCTCTCTTCAAGCGTGTCAGGGCTGCTGTAAAAGATCAGCACAGAAAACTTCTGCAACTGCACCATCTGGCTTCAGTTTTCCTTAATTTGGTGTCAGCCAAGTCCCTACAATCCAGATGATTAAACGGGACAGAGCTAAACCTGCTGCATTTGGGGGATTTAGGCCTACCTTTTCCCCATGTAAATGCTGACCTTTTGAAAATGAGCTGCTTGCTTCCCCCCCCCCCCCCCCGAAAGTGAAACATAAAGCAAATGTTTGCTAATTTTATCAGCGGAGACAAATTCCATGCATTCTGGCTGATTTTGACTGACAAAAAAATTATTCTAAAATAATGAGAGCTTGTAAATGACACTGTATGTCACTGTAACAATAGCAGCGAACTTGGCTTTTTGCAAAGTATATGTTTTCTCACACCATTTCAATCTAATAAGCAAACACTGATCATAATGACCTTGGGAAAATATAGCCTAACGAAAGTAGTGGATGTTTGTGACTGTTTTGAAATCTCCTGTCTGGAGCAGTTTCCTGTTGAGGAATGTTGCAGTTGCATTACACCCTGTGGTAGGGTTCTCTCGCTCGCCCTGTCTTCCACCTGGGTCCCGAAGGCTCTAAAGAGGGAGCAGCGGTGGCTTCAGACCCCTCTGCTGAGGAGCTCCCCGGGGAAGGAAAATGTTCATAAAATATTGGTGTAACTGTTATCTGGTTGTCTGCGGGCTTACGGGACTAAACAGAGTTGGGGGGCGTACAGCATGTGCCGTGTTTACCTGTTTCCTCTGTTCCCACTAGCATGACTGAGCCTTGGAAACAGTTACTTAGGGAGGGATCGTTGGGATGCTCGATGACCTGCTGAATTCTTCCTTGTCTAGTTTCCCTTGGCTAGGTTGCCTCAAATTATCACTGAACTTTATAATTTTTATACACACACCCCCTTTTAAATCCATATAGATGACAGTTTTCATGCGGAAAATGCAGTTACACACTTCTTAGGCTTTGCAGCTGGTTGAGCACTGGTGAAGGAAATTCATTTGGTAACTGAATACCAGGGAAAGGATAGAGCTTGGAAATACAGTTTCTGATCTTTCTTGTAGATATTCCCATTGGACCACGCAAAGAATTCTTTCCATCTATATTGTGAAAGAAATGGGAGAATACAATGGTTTTCTAAAAGGCTTTTAAAATTAAAACCTTTGAGAGCTTAATTAAATGTACTGTGAGAAAAATATGTGGTTCACTTACAGCTATTGACTTGAGGTTTACACATTATTGCCAAGTGCTGGAATGAATAAAGCTTTAATGCTGAAATCAGAGAGAATTGTTTTGTGCATTTTTTATGTTGTAGCATTAAGAAAATACATACTTAGATTCCATGTATATACTAGACAGTTTTTTGGATTGCAAGTAACGAAGCTGACTTGTTTAAAACTTGCATTCCTCTTAAGAGAAATTTTTAAATCACTCCTTTGAAAGATCAGGAATTTTTAAGGATTGTATGGGCTTTATATGAAGAATGGCTTCTTGTTAAATTTATATTTGGTTTGTAATCCTGACACGTACAGTTGAGGTGTGGCCATTTCAGCCTTACGCTGGATGCTGCGTTTCTGTTTCGCCTTGCTACTGGATTCTGCAAGACACGCTGCAGACGCCTTAGCAGAGCTCGGGTTCACCGCAGTGTGCATCCTTCCTCCCGTTTATAACTGCGGCACACCTGCTTGGCCGCGCATTGTTACGTGTTCATTTTTTCCGTGCATGCCTTAAAGCCCTCATTCTGAGGAGGAAGCCGCCCTGTACTTCCACGGACCACTTGCACGTCCTTCGCAGCATGTTTTCCCGCTGTGACTTTCGGTGTTCCCCCCGCGCTGGAAGGGGAAAGGGCCCTTTAGAAGGCAACCCTCGGCTCTCCAGCGGGTGCTTGGCGGCCGCTGGCCTCGCCTGCCCCCTGGCGGCGCGCAGCGCAGCGCGCAGCGGCCGAGCCCCGGCGCCGGCGGAGCCCCGGTCCCGGCGGAGCCCCGGCCGCGGGGCTGGGGCCCGTCCCCGTGGCCGCGGTGCGGGGTCGGACGGCAGCTGCTCCGCCGGGGGAGCCTGGGCCACGGGGCTGCGGCCGGGGCAGGCAGCTCCCGCGGGTGGCCGCGCTGAGCCGTGTCCCGCCTCGTCCGTGTCTCGGCACGGGCAGGTGCGGCTGGTGACGCGGGGCCAGGACGTGGCAAGTGCGGGTGGCAGCGCGAGGCAGGCCCGGGGGCAGGCATCGACTCCCACCTTCGGGCACTGGCGCCGACAGGCCACGTCTGTGCCGTAGGGACCTGCCCTCCCGCCGCAGGCGATGGGCAGTCCGGCACCCAGAGTCCTAGGCCTGCCCAGAGTGCCGGGGCTGGGGTGGATCGGGTTTGCCCCTCGGGCAGCTGAAGCCAGCGCGGATGGCTGGTTTCGGTAGGCTTCTCTGCGCCAGAACCCAGCAACGGTTTGCAAGTTGCACCTCGCAGGGATCTCCATGGAGCAGCTTCAGGTGTGGAAGATGGAAACCAGACATTCTTCAAGGAAGAACAGAACTACTGGTAAATGTGTCTGCAACTCCAGACAGATGAAGATATTTTCACAACAAGACAGGGGGAAAAAAGGCATAAAAAGGACACTGAGCACCCTAGTTCTGCGCTGTGACTTGGGGAACATTACACCACAGCCCCACACTGAGACAGAAGATGCATTGTTAGATGTAACGAGACAGGCTGGGAAGAAAAACTGACCAAAGACAGAGGAACATATCCAGAGAGCTGGGGCAGACAAAAATCTCCAGGGGGAACATCACAGAGGCTGACCTCGTGATGGCCTTTGCTTAAATGGTGGGAAGATCTGGGAAAAATACTTTTTAAAAAACCTATAACCCTCTGAGCCTCTGTGTGGAACTATTGTGTTGGAAATGTCAGAACACTTTAAATCACAATTAATTTTAAAAGTTGCTTAGATTAACATTTAAAATTATTGCTAGCGTGTTTCAGTTTTCCAGAAAATTATTCTTTTATTTCAGAACAGTTTTTGGTGAGTATGTTGCATGAGGATTGTAGACATGCACGTTCCAGCCAAGCGTTTTGTAGGTCCTTAACCCTCTCTGGTGTTAGCTTCATCATAAAGACCACACAGGGAGATCCGACATTCATGACCTGAGCTTGTTCGTTGGGAATGTGCCTACTTGTTTGTCACTAATGAAACACGATGTGCTCTCAGCACTGAGCTCTACGCGGACACGTCACCTATATAAATGCCTGGGGTTTGCAACGCTAGTTTTCCTGTTTCAGAGCTATACCACCGACGGGAGGAATACACGTCAGCGCTCAGCATCTCTAGTGCTAGTTATATTTGTCACTAAGTTGAGAGTAAAGGATGTGTAGGTATGTACTTCTGGCATATCCCAGCAGCACTTTCTGTGAGTAACCGAGCTGGAAGCAATGTATTTCTCCTTCTGTAAAAAGTGTAGTTTCTGTCAGCAAGTATGCCAATAGTTTGGCCTCCCCAGCTCCTTTTTCTGTGACTGTTTGTCTTGGCTGTCTCACGAATTTCCAGTGATTTTAACCCTCTAGTGAAGAGATCTGGGTAAAGCTGGCAGGGAAGTGCTGACCTCAGAGGGGATGTGACAGCAAGCTGAGTGGACAAGGGTGAAGCGAGGAAAGGTGATCCATGTGGCCTTGCTTTGGTAAGTCTCGTCCCAAAAGCTGTCTCCCACCGAGGACTTGCACGCTTTTGGCTAATCCTCCTTGGCGTGTGACAGCAGAAAGCTCCCAAGAGCTGGAGGGTTAGTGGGTGGGATTAAGGTCTGGCTACCGTAGGACCATCTAAATCAGTACTGCTCTGGATTTTACAAGGGGTATAGAAGAACCAAACAGTTCCTGCTGCCTTTAGGAATCAAGAATGGTCAGTGCCTGGGAAAATCCTTTTGCTGGTCTCTGTTGGTTTAAACTGTGTACTAGATCCTCAGATACTAACATTGAATTTAACCTATTTTAGCTAACTTTGTTATATTTTCTGTTTGTTTTTAAGCATTCCAATTCTTTGAATTCACAGCTTACCTAAGAGGAGAGATTATCAGAGAGAGACTCTAAACTGCTGGGCTTTCTCTCAGGGTACAAAAGATGGGGAGCAGGAGGGCTGTGCTTCAGCAAGCACATGCTAGGATCATACAGGCTGTGTTCCGCTACTGTGGCTTTCAGACAAGATCTGGCAATGTAGGCAGTTTTGGGCAGCCTCTTGGAGATTGTAAGGCTCCGGAGTGTGGCTTCGTTCCACAGGGCACCTTGGAGTGGGAATGTCATGCAACAGTCCAAGGTCCTGAAACGGTGCACCAAGACTTTTCCACTCCTATCCCTGCAAACCACTGACACTATTTTCCAGATCTTCTTTTGTAGGCACAAAGGCGTTTATGTTTCCTTTATTTCGCTCATCCTTTGCTTGGTGCAAGAGGCTCTGGTGTCAAGCAATAGCTGTCTTCTGACCTGGTGCTCTGGGGTTCTGTGCACCTCTAATAACTTGCTAACTATTTCTTTAAATAGAACTAACCTTCAAGTTGAACTAAATTGAACTAACCTTAAATTAAATTGAACTAACCTTCAATTTCTATTGCTATCTCTGAGAGTTTCAGGTTGGCAGAAATGTTGGAGCTCAGAACCCACCCAAGTCCTCTTTTGAAGACAGCATATGATCCCTCAGTTTCTCTCCCAGCAAAGCAGCATGTGTTTTTCTACAGCACATGCCAACGGGCTACTGCATTTGTTCCATGAACATGCCCAGGGAGACAACCTTCCTTCATTATTTATTTGCCGTTAACTCAAATTTCCATTACAGTGGGAGAAACTCCATTCCTGGGAAAAGTTCTCAGTGAGCCCGAAGTCGGCCTGGTGGACCATGGTAGATTTTTTCGCTTCTCCCCGTGTTGTGACTTTCTGCGGCCAGTTTTGCCCAGTGTTGGCTAGAATTATATATGCAAGATAAAGAAGAATTGTGTGATTCCCAGCCTCCAGCTCACACCCTCTCAACATCTGTTTTTCCAGGTCTTTATGGTAAGGCTTGGCTACCTGCTGCGTGGTGTCATGATTCCTAACAATAAGCAACATTTGTGTTTTCCTGTTCGCTGAGTTTTCTTCCTGGACTGAATTTCAATCGTGTGTATGTGCATGTGTCTGGCAAGGAGCTTGACCCTTCATTTCTGTAACTGTGACGAACGATTGACCTTGCCTCAGGGAAACAAATCTGCTCTATTTGTGTCTGCTGAATGCCTCAGGAGAGGTACCCAGCTCTCATAGGCTCCATCAAAGCTCAGTTTGTGTTGGGGTGTTTGATCGCTGATTTTTAGGGACTTGACTAGGTTGTAGCGGTGAAGCTGAGTGGAGTCTGGCATCTAATCTGTTGATGTGCTATGATAAACTCCCACGGCATTAAAGTGACTCAGGCTCTCTGTGGAAGGGATTTTGTTCAGTGCATAAATAAGTAGTTTATTTGTTGAAGGCTTTATGTCCCGGCTGGTCAGTTATCCAGACCACTTTGCCAAACTGCCATTAGTTCTCACTTATAAATCCCGTGGCACACAAATGTGCATAACGTCAAACGCTTGCTTGATGTGTTTTTGCTGGGTACCTGGAGCACAACAGTCAGGGTTGCAGAAGCATGCATGTCAACGGGTGCTCAGAAGTACCATCAAGCCCCTTAATCATGGCAGTTTCTCGCAACAGAGAACACTGGAATCCTGATCTTGCTGTGGCTCATTCTGATCACAGGCACGGAAGAACTGTGCGCATCAGTGCATGCGTGTTCAAGCGAGCTGCTCCTGCAGGGAGGCTGTGTGCGCCTAGGTGGAGCCCCAGACCACCACAGCTGCCTTGCTCTCAGTGCCCGGGCCATGCCGGTACAGTGGTGAGTATTGAAATCAACCCCATCGTGACGCGGAAACAAACAGAATACCACGAGCTCTGCTCTGACCAAATAAGTTAAATATAGGCGGGACAAAAGATTGTAACAAAACAGCATCGATTCTTACCGTGCAGCGTGCCTTGCTGTAGACCCGGCTCAGTTTCATGTCTCTTGAACTGTGCAGGAGTGGATGAGTTGTACCTGCTCCAGGTTTGCATCCATGTTTCCAGCGCTGTGCTGTAGCTGGAGACAGCCACAGGAAGTAATGCCACGGCTTTACTGAACCACGTTTTGGCAGTTCTAGTGGCGCAGGCCCATCGTGTACCCACACGGGACACCTGCGGCAGAGTGGCAGCGCTGCTTGGTTCACCTCTGGTGGGTTTGGGTGGGGAAAGGCCGGGTCCGGTGCAGTCACTGGTGTTAGAGGTTCAGAGACTGAGGTTTCAAAAAAAGCATTTCCAGGCTTTTCCACCAGTTTGAGTGAAAATCATCAAAAGCTCAGTCTTTCTTTTTTTGTGGCAACTCTGCCCGTTGTGCAGGTGTAACCGGCACAGGTGATGCTGGATTTTTAACCATGCCGCTCAGGTATTAGGGAACGTCTTTTACTGCTTCGAGGAATAACACTGAAATTGCCAGTGTCTGCCGCAGCGGCGCGAACACTCCCTTGTAGAGATGTGTTCGCCGGTGTGAGTACCGCTGCGCTGTAACCGGGCGGTGAGGCCCACAGTCACTTACTGTCCTGCTTTTGCAGTGTCCCGAGGCTGAGGGGCCGGCGTGTGAGGTGCCGCAGTGCGCGCGGCCGGCCGGCAGGGGGCACCAAACCCCTTCGGGCGGGCGGGCGGCGGGGGGTGGTGAGGAGCGCGCCGCTCCGGCAGCCCCCAAGTTCCCGGCTCCCGCCGCCCGCCCCCACCTCCGATGGCCAGGCCCTCGCAGCCCTCGTGCCCGAGCTCTGCGGCCGGCACACGCGGGCTGAGGCCGCGGGCTGCGGAAGGGGCAAGGCGGGACGCGCGCGGCCGCTGCCCCGTGCTGCCCCGGGCCGGCGGTGAGCCCGCCCCACACCTGAAACCCGCTTCCGAGCCCCTGCCCCCGGGCGATACTGGCCAGCGGCAGGCCCTGCGCCGCGGGTCGGGGCGGGACGCCGGGGGGCGGCAGCCCTGCCAGGCGGCTGCCATCCCGTGCCGCGCTCGGCCACCGCCGCCTCTGTGGCACCGTGACCAGGCCGCCGAGCTGCGCGGGCCCGCCCGCCCCCGAAACGCGTGGCGTTAAGGGTGTCCGCCTGGAACGGTTCTTCCCGCGGGGCGGTTTTGCACTGCTGCCCCCACTTCACGAAATGCACACCACTTAGCCGATACCGTGCCCAGTAATTTGACATTTGTTCCCTGACAACTTCCCGCATCTTTGCAGTGGGTTTTGGGGTGGACAGAGGTTTTCGGTGTATTCGTCGTCTCCGCTAAAGCAAGTGCTGTGCCTAACGCTCAGCCATACTGTGAATAAGCAGAATTTGTTAGCTTGTTAAAATGAAGCTATCCCCAGTTAGCGCAGGAGATAACCCTAACTTGGGCTTCCGGCTCTCACTTACTTGGCAGCACAACTTTTCGTCTTGGACGCACACTTTCGGTGCTACAAATTAATCTCGGAGGTGAGACGCCGCGTTGCTGCTGGCAAAGAAACCTTGCTTTTGTAGTAGTAGTGACTAATTTACACGCCTGCCCCCGCTCTCTTTCTAGCCGCCTATTCATAAGCAGCATATCAAGGGTGGACGAATGCCAGCAGAACAGCCTGTCTTCGGGAAAGATACTAGGGTTTTTTCACCCTTCCCTGACTCTCTACTTGTGCTGGCACAGAAAGCCTGTCAGTACACCCTCCATCGTTACCTTATTTTTCCTTGTTTCCTTTCCTCCCACTCCAGCTCCCTCCAACCCTTCAGTTTCTTCCCGATAAATATCTTGACGCTGAGGAAGGCGCTAACGGGAGTTTGTGTGTGTTTTCATTTGGAAGTCATTCTTTCCGAGACTGATTTCGAGGAAGCAAAAGTCTCTTTGTAACCGCCATATTTCACGTCTGATAGGACTGCCTTGGGTTTTTTTTGCTCAGGTTTATTACAAGCTGCCCTGTCGCCACCGGAGCATTCGAACTTCTTGCTGAAATTGCACTCGGCCATCCCTTTCCGCAAGCGAGGGAGAAAGGAGGTCTGTAAGAGTTCACGTTAATAATGACTCTAAACGCCCATTTCCCACACGTCTTTGCTAGCACAAACAACGAAAATTGTCCACTTGCAGAGAACCTGATTCAGCTTTCTTGCATTCCGCAATAACAGATGGATTGCTAGACTGTTTACTGTTGCTTCCCACAAACTTCCTGTTAGTAAACTCCTGTATTATTTATGAAACAGAAAAATTACAAAGAAGTATCTTAGCTGATTACTGCCTGCTGGTGAACCACTGCCAGAGAAACTTTTTATCCAAATACACGTATGGGAGCAAAGCTCCCGCCCGCTGCAGGGGCTTTTTGGTATTATTTTTACAACTGTTTGTTTCACAATATACCGTGACCCTGGCCGGACGCGTGGCCCTTTAGCGCTGTGCTCCCGAGCAGGTATTTCCTGCACCCAGGCATTTACAGCTGAATCGAGGTGTCTGTGAACGTGTGAAGGATCGAGGGGGGGGAGAAGCACGCATGCATGTTACAGAGATCAGCTATGAATAAGAAATCTTTAAAGCCTTTTTGTTGTACAGTGACAATGATGAATGAGTTGTTCCTAATGCGATATTAATCTCTGCTGACCTAGCTTAGGATGCCGGCTACCTTGGAGCTGTTGGCAGCAAACAGAATGGTGCTGTATCAATCGCCTTCATGCTACTTCCGATACAAGTAGACAGTACATGTGAAGAAACTTTATCTTCTGCTTGGTTTGGCTGTTAAACCACCAAACAGACGAGCTGAGAAGAGCACTTTGTCTGCACTGTGTACTGTAGGTTAGACTGATTTCTGACTCGCAGTGTTGTGAGGGAGGAGGCCAGCCGAAAATCGGCTTGTACTACTGTATGGACAGAGCCAGGGAATTTTGGAAATAGTCAGTAATAAAGATGTGCAAAATGTAACGAACAAATACGAATCTTGTATATTACCAAAAGGGATTTTAGTGATTTTAGCAATAGCACTTGACATAACATGGCCATTCTGATTTTTAAACAGTTGCTATTATATTTCACTGAGTTTCCATTCTATTTATGTATTCTGTATGAACGAATTGGCTGCTCCACCTGATATTTATGGTTGTGGACGTGCGTTATATATACAGAAACAGAATTAAAATTTTCCTGATCGGAGACGAAGATAAGTCTTCTTTGAGGTTTTTTATTTGATTCCCTAAACTGAAATCTAAACTGGAAACAGCGCTGCATGCTGAGCACTTTCTGTTAGCCCTGTTACCACAGATCATTCACTGCGTAAAGTTTAACAAAAAAAGCTGCTGTGCATTGTAGGCAGCTGCAGGACGCTGATTTAATGTCGTATACCTTTGTAAGAGCTGCATTTGCAAAGCCCTGCTATCAGATGGAACATGGCATTTGCTGCTCGTGGGGCAGAGCTCATTGTGAGTGTTTGTGTGAGACAGCGTCACGTAACTGATCACTCATTTCAAGAAATAGCAAGAGTATGTCGGCTCTGATCGAATTCTCTCTTTTCTCTGCCTCCTTAAACGCCCTCACTCAGAGCTCCTACTGACAGAAAAAGAATTCAGTATTATTAAGGGCAGATGATCGACGGCAGTATCTCCTGATGCTTTAATCCACCAACAGGAATCTTGTGACAGATGTTTCTGCGCTTTATGCAAATAGGAACTTCATGGATCAGTTTTCCTTTCCTCCGTGGAATATGTGCAGCTGGAAAATAGAAATCCAGCTCCACGGCACAAAGCGAACAAAAAAATCATGCCACTGACCAAAGAGGCAGCCGAGAGAAAGCAAGCCGTAGATGTGAAATCGATTGTACAGCTGGTTCTTAGGAGCACTTCTGGGCGTCTTAATCAAGCAGTGTATGCCACGATATGGGTTTTGTGGGCTTTCTCTGCGACGACACTGTCGCTCACAAGTCCCTTCTGAAAGGGGGAAAAAAAATCTTTCCCAGGTTGTGTACGTTTCTTCTCAAATCTTGTGTTTTACCGTTTCTTAGACGCTGATTTCATTCTCACAGTAGCTGTGGAGAGCTGTATTAGATATACTACGTAAGTGCATTAAAAATAGTGGTCAGGTTTGCAGATGAAGAAGGATTTCAGCTTCTTCTAGGTTATAAATAGGGTGCAGATATTTATGTAACTGTGTGGGGTTAGTTGTGTTCTGTATACTAGCACAGAAAGCTGGGTATGTGAAAATGATTGATGAAAATAAGATAGAAAATTTCCTTCCTATTTATTAGAACGAAAAAACAACCCTCAGACTTGGTGAATCAGTGGAGGCTTAAAGGAAATACAGTTTTACAAATTATTGTATAGTGTATGAAAGAACATTTGTATTTAGTAGTTTCTGTAGTATCATGCAATAAGGACGGGTGGTGGAATCTCACCTATTATTACCCTAGAAAACCCTGAAAGGTGGTAATCCTAAAAGCAATTATTTAAATAATGCCATTTTTATTACTATTATTAAATAAACCTAATACTGTTATTTTAGACTGATTTGGCCTTCTAATTTTATATAGTTCTTTTAAGATTCCTGTGCAAGTATTTATATTATCAGACATCAGAACAAGTCTCATGAATTGTTAGTCAGCATTGTACCTTATTTTCTCGGTGAGGCTTTTGTTAATCTTCTACATTTTAGGTGTTTTAAAATCTATTGTGGGTCACATTTTTATTTTTTCTGCAATATTTTCATGTAGAATTTAATTTGAAGCCTGTATCTGGCACTGTGTAAGCATTCAGTCAGGAACTATGCTAAATCTTCTTTATACATACGCGAAGCCTGGGTTTGTATCATGGTATTGTGCAGAATCTTGTCTCCATTTCACGACTAGTCAAACGCCGGGAAGAGATCTTTATTCAGTTCAGATGTACTACGTAATTTTGTTCAAAAGCCCCTTTCTGTACTTCTTTTTTCTAGTTAAATTTATAACAAACATTACTGATTTTACTATTTTAATTGAACTATTTTAATTGAGTTCCTTAAAAAAAAAAGAAAGAAAAAACCCACCCAAAGATGTAGTGCCAATACTAGGAAAAGAGGAAAGAAAGGGACTACATGTGTAAATGGCTGTCATGCCATACTGAATCGAATTCAGATGGATAGCAAATAATTGGCAATAAGTCTGTAGATACTATATCATGCCTGGTTTTACGAGTAGCCGTGCAGCTAGTGATGTTCTGCAGGTAAGGTACAGGTTCAGCTAAGACCTGTGTCTGAAGAGTCAAATACCATTCTGGAATCAAGTATTAATAGAATAAACTTAATTTTAGTTTTTTATAAGTGCAGCTGCATTTTCTATTTAATTACAGGTTTCCACAGTAGTAATTTTTCCGTGACCTGTGCAATCTCAAAAGTCAGAAAATTGCTTCTTTTTTAAAGCTGACAATAGCACGGTATGTTTCCAAAGGAGACAGACAAATTACAGAAAATCATTACTTTAAGCATATTTAAATAGCCAGGAAGAAATCCTAATTGAAAAGTTTGGTAAAATGTGAGAAAGTTAGCAGTGCTTATTTTTTTTTTTTTTTTTTAAGGATTATTCTCCTGTTGTTCGTAGCTCTACAAGCTGCTTATGATACGATGTCTTTCCTTTCTCTGCCCACCCTCTCCCCCCCTTTCCTCTCTCATAAGGTTAGACAAAACATTTTTAGGAAGCAAAGATTTTAACTGGAGGGTGATTAATTTGTAGGTGTGTTTAATAACCTAAATTGATTCTGAAGCTAATACAAAGGTAATGGGAATGTTTTGTATTTCTTTCATGGGCTTCAGAGCAGTCTGTGAGCCTTTATTTTCCAGTAGTAGCTGGTTTCCCTAGTATTTGAAAAGAATTTTGTAACCATATAATCACTGTAATATATGTACAGGTGATACAGTAGCATATTTATGTTAAACTTTAACATGATTCAAGTCAATAATTGACCTAGAAATGAGCAGCATTAGAGTAATCCTTAAATGAGCCTGCGTTTAATGACGTGGCTTGGCTGGTGGGGTGGAGGGCGAGTCCCCAGGGCTGGGGCTGTCGGCAGACCTGTGGGGGCATGCGGCAGAACTCTCCTCCCACCTCCCGACCCCCTGCCTTTGGGGACGCAGCGGGAATTTAGGAACTGCTTGCGAAGGAGTTCAGCAGCGTTGTGAGGAGCCCAGTGCCACCGTTGGTGGGTGGGGAGCCCCAGCACGGAGCCGTGGGGTGACTGCAATGGTTGGCAGCCGGTCCCTGTTTCTGCCCTGCTGCTACCCAGCGAAGGGGGTGTTTGGGCAAAGCTGCCCGCCACACGGCCTGGGGTGCAGAGGGTGAGGAGCACTGCCATGGTTCTGGCTTTCTGTGCCCCTCACCGTCCTGGCCAGCTGCCTGCATAGCTTCCAGTTGCTGGCCATTAAGCGTGTTAGTGCCAGGCAGCGTATTTCTAACCACAGTTGTTCAGAAAGGGGAAAAAAAAGAGGTTTCATAAAATAGACTCAACAATCATGATGTGCACCCCACTCTCTCTGGCCACCTCCTCCCCAGTAACCTGTGCTCTTCCCTCGTTCCTCTGGTCCTTTGCCCGCTGTTGCCAAGCTTTCCCCAGCACAGCAGGGCCAGGGCCCTTTCCCTGACGGCCCTCCAAGCCTGTGCAGCGGTTTTTGGTAGCTCATCTCCAGAGTTTGCCCAGAGCAGTGGAGAGTAGCTCCCAGGGAGCAGAGGCAGGGCACCCCGGTGCTGTGCACGGGCAGCCCTAGGTCCACAGAGGATTTTGGGGGAGTGGTTGGGTGTGCAGGCATCGCGGGAGGAAGTGGGCTGGCCAGTGGAAACTGCTGATGACATCTCATGGAAGAGAGAAGAAAGCCTTTACTGGGGTCTATTCTGCTGCCACAGAGACTGAGCAGAGTTGCCTGCCGAGGTAGGTAGCCATGGTAATGTGCCTTCAGCAGTTTCCCCAAGGGAGCACACAGGAGGAGTTGCTCTTCCCCATCCCTGTGTCCTCCATTTCCCATCTCTCCATGACTGCAGCTCTTACAATTGGGCGCAGACGATGGTCCTGTTGATTAGTCTGATCCTTATTACAAAGACAACAACCATCAGTGGAGGAATTTGCTGTATTTTTGTCTTACTTTCCATGGAGCAGCAGGTCAGTTTACCCAGCTGGCTCTCACTAGGAGATACCCAGTACTGTGGTCTCTGCACAAATGCTGGGGCAGCTCCATGGCGACAAGGACAGTCGTAACTCTGTCAAAGCCGATCTCAGCTTGTACTCCATGATGTAACGATCTGACCCAAGCAATTTCTGCGTGAAGCACTCCAGGCATATTTGTTAAGAAAAAAAAAAAAGTTTAAATTTAAGCTAATGCTTCCATTTTTTGCTCTGGTTAATCAGACTCATTAGACACAAAATAGTTTTCAGTCCCTAGGTTGACCTAGACTGTAGACGTAAAGCAGTGCGAAAGGACAAGGAACAGGCTGGTTCCTACCTGTGATGGGCAACCCAAAGTGAGCATGGGGGGCAGGACTGCATCCTGCCCTTGTAATCGTGCTGGCCTGGGTGTCCTGCAGCTGTTCATGGCAGGGATCCCTCGGCCGGTCTGTTCTCCATCCCAGCACTGCTCATCTTCTGGTCTGCACGTCACAGGAGCTGTGTGCAAAAACAGTCGGCATCCAAGGCTTGTCTGGTCAGCAGTGTTCTTCATTTAAAGGCAAATGAAAAATGAGGTGAAGTTTGTCATACTTGCCTGATACTTTTGCTTTCTGTCACTTTGTTTCTTAGTGGTGTGAAAAAATGGGAGTTTACATATGGGAGTGGGGGTGATCTTTCTTGCAGTTTTTATTGTTTGCCAAATTTTTCAGTGACTTATCAGACTATGCTGTTGTGTTTTCTGACCCACCTGGTCCCAGATCATGCTGAGTGTCTCATTTTCATGACAGCCGGCTGATCATCAGCACAGCCGAGTTGAGGGACTCAGTGGAAGGACCTTGACCCCTCAGCCAGCATCTCTCAGGGAATTCTCTTTGTTGGGTGCTTTCAGGCTGAGGCCTCCCCCAAAGACGAAGGTGATTTCTGTTTGCCAAAGTGAGGAGACAACAGGAGGATGAATAAAGATGACAATCTTCTAGGCAGTCAGCTGAACTTGTTCCGACTGATACCACCCTGTGGTATTCAGACGGCAGCTAACCCAAGGTTTCCCTAACCTCGGCAGAAGTGCGAGAAATAGTTGCAGGAGGATGAAGTGTTCTTGAACTGTTTCTCCAATGTATCAAGCACAAGCAGGCTTTTCTTCAATATTAAGCACGTGGCTCTCTTTTCTTCCCCTTTAAAGAAACTTTTTATTGTAGACTATAAAAGGGGGAAAAAAATCAATCTCTTTTCTGTTTGTGGACCCCTGTGCTGTCTCTACACTATCCAAGGACAAAGATGCAAATCAGGACCTCCTCGGTATAATAGCATTTATAAGGCAAATTTCTTGCTAAAGTCTTACAGTAAAAGCAAAAGGTTAAAAGAAATAGCTGTGCTCAAGTGTCATTTTAAACAAAAAGGGGGGGAAAAAAATTAACCGCATTCTTAAAAACATCAGCCAGAGCTTCCCTGGAAGCATCAAAAACAGCATTCCAGATAAAAGCAGCATGATGTGAAAAGACCTGATCAGCAACAGATTGATGTCTGGGCTTGGGGACTAATGTAAGAACTTAAAGACTTGGCTAGAGAATATATCTTGAGAAGCATAAACATATAAGAGGATGCCAAACCATGAAAGGCTTCCTTTGCACTGAGCGTTCAGAAACGGGCGTGTTGACAAGCAGGGAAGCCAATGCTGCAAGCAAAGCACACAGGGTGATGAATAAACGCAGCCTTTGGGAGCCTAGGACAAGCTCTAGAAAGGGGCCAACCTATTTACCCACAATTTTAAGTGTCTCTACCCAGCATTTAGGTGCTGTCAAGACCCAGACCTCCCCACCCAGCTGCTGATGCTGCCATCCCACGGACCGGGGCAGCCAGGTTTGGTTCAGCAAGAGTGTGCTGGTGTTTGGTGTAGCAGGATGGAGAGGCTTCCAAGAGACTGACTTTATAGCAGGCTGGTTGAGCCATTTGCTGAAGCGATGGTAGAGCCAGGTTTAATTTCCTGCTCAAATGTCCTGCGTTTTCTGGCCATTGGCTTAGCAGTAGGCTCCCTGGAGTGCTTCCCTGGAGGCCATACATATCCCCCTCCTCTGTACGTGGTGAGAGTTGGAGGCTGTGTGGGGTCTGCACTGCCCTTTGGCTGGCCCAGCATGTCGGAGGCAGATGTACGCCTCTGCAACTGCAATCTCCACGACGGCTTCCATGGAGATACTGCAGCAAGGACACTAGTTTTGAACACTTGAGCAACAGGCAAAGCAAGGGAATAAATGTGGCTCATGCAGTTCTTAAACGTGAGATCTGGTCACCCTCTATTAACCAGGGGAGTCTCTCTGGGAGAGTGAAGCAGTATTCTTCTCTTGTGAGAAAAACAGAGTTTTCCTCTAACTGTACGTAAAATTGGATAGCTCGATAACTAGCCAAGAAATAACAGATTCACCTAGAAGTAAGATAGCTATGAAAAAGAAGTTATTAGTAAGTTAAATAGGCCCTAGCTAATGCGCAGTCCGATTTTTGCTAGATAAGCTCAGTTTAAAAGCTATATCCTAAGGAAAATAGACATAACTGCAAAAATATGGAATATACATGTTGTAGTCTAACAGAGAGGAAAAAACCAAACTTTTTACCTAAAAGAGCAACTTGAGAGGGCAATCCATAGGAGAAAATGCCAATGGCTTCATCTTTTGCATGTAGCAAAACGCTACCTTGCGACCACCCAAGCTAAACCCTGCCTTTCTCTGGTTTGGAAGAGATCTTGAAAGTCCTTTAAACTTGTTGACTTGCTGCACTTTTGCCAGGCATTCCTGCAAAAGCACACTAATCCAAATGCAATCATCCCTTGAGACGTGCTCATGTTATTGTCAGGTACTTCCTGGGGGCTGAACACCTACCCTGGGACGCTGATGGTAAGTACTGCAGGCACCTCTTCTTTCAGCAAAGCGATTAACAACTATGCAGCTGATGACTCTCATTCTTGTTCGGTTGGCAGCGATGGTATCACTAAACTTGAGCTCACTTGTCACAATGGCAATAGAGTTGGAATTTAATTATCTGCTGGAGAGAAGCCCTGACAGCTGTGGCGTAGGTTTTTCAATGTAGATGTTGCCTGGATCGCAAGAAAAATATCAAGGGCTGGTGAGAACAGCCATGTTCTAAAAGCATCTCTGCCTGGGTTAGACCACTGCCTGCCAAAGAGGTACGTGCGATTATCTGGAAGCTATTTATTGGCTGTCATGTCAGGTTGTGGTTAAAGTTTATCTATGCTGAAAGTTGTCCTCAGGAATCCTTTTACTTCATCAAAAGTAACTTTTCTTTTCCAGAGCTTAGGTTGGAAACACATTGCTTGCTTATCGCATTACTCCTGAGTTTGCCTCTGGCTTGTGCTTCCCGGAGGAAAGGCGATGGATCTGCTGCTGGTTCCTAAAACAGTGCCGATCCATGATGGCCTTCTGGCAGTGAAACCACTTTACTAGCAGCAGGTAAGACCTCATCCTTTTCTTACGGTAATGGTTATCACTGATAAAGTGAGGAAATATTAGCTGAAAAAAAAGGGCAACTGTTTTCTTTTGTTTTAATGTAGCAGTCCCCGAGCTTGGTATGACGCTCACTCCTGAGCATCAGAACCAGGGCACTGGGGTATTTTTATTTTTCCTTTTTTTTTTTTCTTGTTGGCAAACAATTACTCACACCACTAGCCCTCTGAAGTCACTGACATGCTCTGAGATGCTGAAGACACTTTTATAGTGATTGCTATTATACACTTGCGCAAGTAAAGGTCCCATACTGTGAATAAGAAGTTGCCCCATTTGGCATTTGGTTGCCCCACTGCCCAGAACCACACATGCCTTTGGAAGCCCTAAAGGCAGACTAAGATTCGCCTCCTGACTTGCATCCCTGAATCTGCTTATCTCCCAGCATCCAGAACTGTCGCCCCTCAATGATTGGAAAAGAAGCCTCTTTTCTGTAGGGAGTTTGTGGGTGCCAAGCTACACGCATGGACCTACTTCTCTCCTCATACCCCAGAGGCTACCATGCATGCCTCCTGGGACCTGCTCAGCATGTCCCCCTGGCTGCAGCTGAGCTCACCCAAAATCCTGGGCTATGTGGCTGCAGCCCTTTTCCTCCCCTCCTGGGACCTAAGCAGAAAGCACACTTTCAGTGATGGCGGGAAGCACTCTGTATCCTCCATTAAAGAAGGGGGAGGCCTTCTCTGGCTCCAAAGATGTTTTTTTGCTACAGAATTTTCTCTTTGGAGCCTTCCTCTGAATTTAAGAACAGGTGAACTGGAGAGTTGCTTGTGCAGTCCTTAGGCCGCTGTCAGATTAAACTGTGTTTGGTGCAAGGTGGTATTCCCCATGCCTGTCACCCCAGAGCTTCCTGAGCTAATTCTGGAGGTTAGCCCATCCAGCCGCTCTGCCCAGGCAGCAGGCAGGGCAGGGACGTTGCCTGCCGTGCCCTGCCCCGGCGAGAGGTAAGCTGGGAAGGTGCCTGTGTAAGGCTCTGCTTCTAGCACGAGCTGGAAGGGAGGATCCGTCTGGGAGAGAGCTTTGGGAAGGACTTTCTTCTCCAAAAGGCGTGTGTGTTGTAATCTGTTTATATTGCGCACTGGCAGCTCTTGCTGACTGCTATTAGGATTAGAAAAAACTTGGAAATTCTGGAGTTAAAACCCTGTAAGTTGCATGAAGATAATACTTAATAAACACGAATGCATAGTAGGACTTCTTTTTTTTTCCATCCTCTTTATATGAGTTTTAGACGTACAAGCTTTTATCTCATTTTATGAGGCCATGTGAAATAAATTAAATGTAACACAAGATGCTGTTAAAAAAGATTTTATGACATCAAGAACTGGTTCTATATTAGGACCAGATCCTACATAGACTTATGGATGTGAGTAATTTTGGTCCCATAGATAAGCTATTGAATCAGCCACGGCTAACCATTTAAATGTTCAGGATCAGGCCCTCATTTTGGACGTATTTCTCATTGTTAAATCAATGTGAAAGTGAAATCTGTCTCCTCTCAAAAGGAAATTGCCAAGACTTTCTATGCTGAGATTTGGGATCTGTAGAAAATGAAGCCTTTTTATTTTTTCTTCCCTCCAATAATCTGTTCAGTGAACAAGCTGTGAAAAATAGTTCTATATTTTTTCCATGTGATGCAGCAGACGGTAAATTTCCATTTAAAAGAATGATCAGAGTAGCTGCTGGCACTGAACTCTGTTGTCTTAGTCAAATCTACTTACAAAGAGTTTACAGCAATACAATGGTTTATTATTTCACTCAACCAGAAATCAGATGAAAAAGGCAAAGGGGAAGCCTGAAGTAGGTTCATGGTCAGAATTCTTTTCTTTCTTAACATCTTGTTTTTTTAAATGCAGGAGTTGAGATCAGTAGTTTTATGCGTAAGGAGGAGAATATTTCTTTTCACCTCTACTTTTCTATGCTGTGAAATAATCAGACTTCACACTTCTATAGTCCCTTTCTTCGGGAGATCTGAAAGCACTTTACAAACATTAATTAAATTCTCACAACACCCATGTGGAGGTAAAGCAGCATTGTTTGTGTATCTAATGCAGAATGCTTAACCTGATTCTTTAAGTACTATACAAGGATTGCAGTAAAATAATGGAATAGCCAGAGCAAATTAATCTAACTGAATCGCTAGGAGCGTATACATGCGTATGTACGTGCGTGTGTGCAGATATATATGTTGCTATATGCCTTAGAGACACTTCATCTGCCCTGCATGGCCAGCCCGTTGCTGTCTCAGGTGATAACGATGAGTGCCACTGCTTCTCTCGGCAGGATGGCTTGGGTCCATCTACAAATGTATTTTTTCTAGGAAAGCTCTCATCATCACTGATTAGGCTACAACGACTTTTAAAAACTGAAAAAGCAGAAATATTATTTTTCTTGATTGTCAAGTTTGTGAAGGGAAATAGTAGGTGGGTGATAGGGACCCAGAGAGGGTCTGTGTCCCCAGATCCCCTCCAGTGGAGGTGCCAGCACCTCCCCTCCTCATCTCCCTCTTGCTCTCCCCAAGCCCGGTGACCTTGCCCTCGCTGCTGCCACTTCTGCAGTCTCCCCATTCCCAGGGGTTTTGGGGATGGGCCCTGCGGCACTGCCGGGGGCAGAGCTGCAGAGTGGGCTTGGCTCCCCTCTGCGCACAGGGGAAAAGGTAGCACAGGGTCATTCTCCTACAGCAGCTTAACGTTGGGCTTGGCTGGGCTTCCCAAGATGTTAACGACGTCTGCATTAAAATATGTTAGATTTTTCTACAGACTGCATAGAAAGAGCGTTATCCTCCACGAGCAGGGCTTCTAGCATCATTTCTGCAGGGGTGTATTCGCTGTACTTTGCCGGACAGGAGTCTGCCCACAGCCCAGGCAGAGTTGGCTGAGTGTTCCCATTTCTCCACCCTAGCTACTTTGTTTTCCTGCTGCTGCAGCGCTTCCCCCCACAGCTGAAGGCCAGAGCCACCTGGCCGTGCATGTCTGACAGGGAAGGCTGAATTCACCCGGCTGTCTAGCTGCACTGTCAGAAATGAAGTGAGGGAACTAAGCCAACGGAGGAAACCCAAGCTGAAGGACTGAGCAACTCTCACTTCTGCTCTCGGCTCCGTGGGGCAGGGGACCAGGCTTTCTCCCACACATGCAGCCTGGGAAAATGCACGGCTGCATCCTGGCAGCCCAACTTCTCTTTTCCTGGGACAAGTCAGATAAAACCAGTGTTTTCCTAGGGGTTACGTGAAGCCATTATTTTCTTTGTTTCGGTCAAATCTGTGGGGAAATAGGTCCACACAACCCCTGTGAGTTTGAGAGGGGGCTGTGAAAAGCAAAATCTGCTCCGATGCCGCTGGCTTCCCTCAGCCCTAGTCCCAAGCTCTGTTACAAATTAAAAACGCTTTTGGGTCACCAGCGTTAGATCAGACTCTTAATCTTCATCATGTCTTCTGCTAACTTTGCTTTCTTGCTTTGTCTGGCGTAGGCTGGAAGATCTTCAGTGCCAAGAGAGCATCTTTCATCTCTGTGAAGCGTCATGCAGACTTAGGGTGGTATGTAAATATTTAATAATATTATTAGTGATGGAGATTGGAGTCCTGAAGGAACATGTCTCCCCCCTTGCAGATGCAGAACATGTAATGGGGATCTTTTTTTTGTACTGCTTCATCTCCCAGGTAAGAGTTTCTCTGCTCACCTATTTTCCAGTTCCTGTGTCATCGTCTTGGTAAGGCTATTGGGACACACTAATCTTGGCTGGGAATGGATTAATTAGAACTGGGTAAATAACTGCTTTTTCAGTTTGGTGGCCTACCTCAGTCTTTGAAAAAAACTCCCCTAAATTACAAATTTCTTGTTAGCAAAATGGAAGTCTGGGAAAAAGGTCATACCTTTTGATAGCTGTTTTCTGGTTTTAGCCATCTTTATTCTGAGAAGTAAACAAAAGGCGACTGCAAGTGAGCTCCACATCACCTTTCAGAAAAAGAAATCGAAACTTTTAATTTACAAAACATCAGAAAAACACACGTTGGCTTTTCTGAAATACTCTTTTTTGGATAAGACCTGTTCTCTCCTTCAGTTCCTACCCTTGGCTTGTTGTAGCATCTTGAAATTACCCCAAGAAGACCTTGCCGTGCTTAACAACAGGCAGCGGTGTAGCCCTGCCAGCACCCCAGTGCAGTGCTCACCAGCCCTTTGGTGCCAGCGGCTGTGCCCGCGGGCAGCCGGGGAGGGCTTCTGCCATGGGACATGGGGGCATCGCTCTGTGCTGGCCGCCGAGACTGGGCACACAGAGCGCCTTAGCTAGCGTGAGGTAAACTGCTGCCCTGGTGCGGTACTTGTGTATCATGTAAGGACCATTCACAAAAACGTTTTCCTTTAGCTTGGAACAAGCTCTGTCTCTCAAGGGTCCTTCAGAAGTGAAGGAGCGGGAGAAATCCACTGGGTTTTTTTTTGCATTTTAACAATAATGTTTGGGTGACCGTGAGTAGAAATATTAACAGCCTTCAGCTGGTGGTGCCTGGGCTGATGGTGTACTGCCGCACTGCAGGGGCTGCGAGCAGCCACATGGCCAGGCCTGATCTAGGGGAACACTGCGTGCCCGAAAAGGGGACATCTGTGAGCTCTCGTGCTGCTGGAGCTGGTGGGAGAGGAGCGAGGGGCTTCGGTGCACCCAAGCCTGGGGCAGCATCGCAGCAGACAGGCTGCGAGGAGCCATCCCCAGTGCTCTGCTCATCGACCCTCCTTCCTTTTCAGTAGCCTAGACAATTAAAAAACCAGTTTGGCTGTATAACTAGATCAATTTTATAGGAGGGGGTTTATGCCATACCTTACTTAAATCTTACATTTTCTAATGATTTAAAATAATTAAGACAAATATACACATCAAATTGCCAGGCACAAAATTTTTCTCATTCATTGATGACTTAATAGACTTCAGTGTATATGCTCAGTCTTTATAATTGCACAGTTGATAATTCTTTATGACTTCAAGGAGTTCAACATTTTCTATCTTTACTTTACTGGTTGCATCCTCTTAGCATAATCATAGTCTTAATTTTGTTTAACTTATGCTAAAGCAAAATATGAATCTAAACCACAGGAGGCAAATAAAACACGTCATTGTACAGTTCGCTACGTTTTATAAAACCATTTTACAACAGGAACCATCCACCCGTTCTGTTCAATGGAGTAAATGGGATCTAACCATGCTTTAAGGACCGCACTCATTTTTAAACTGATTAGTTTCTATCCTTATTACAAAGCGCAGGCGTCTATACCAGGTCTAACATCTAATTTTATATACAATTAAATCGGCAAGCCCTGCTGCCTCCCACATAATCACTTCGTTGTCGTGGCTTACCTTGAGGCTCCCAGGGCAGGATCAGGGCCCCACTGGCCCATTGCCATGCAGTGGGGGATGCGCCTTGGTGCGGAAGGGCCCACGTGGTCCCAGCTGCTGTGGGCAGGATGGGATGGAGTTACAGGGAAAGGCCAAGCTCAGCGCCCAGGGTCAGTGGGAGATCAAGGAGGACCAAACCTCATGCCTGGCACTGGTCGGGCAGGGGGGATGGGGCGGAAAGGCAGAGGCAGAGGTCAGTGGCTGGTTTGGGATGCTGGAGCAGGCTGTGCCCAGGTCCCTGTTGTGCTGCTTTGGGGTACAGTGCCTGTGCTCGAGGCAGGATCCGACTAAAAGCTATGCGGATGTGGCAGCAAAGTGGGGCTGGGGTGCCTGTGGGGCAGCTTTGCAGATGGTTTTGGGGGAGGTCATGGGGATGCGACACTGTGACCACAGGCAGGAGCATCCTCCTGCCCAGCCACCCACATGGTGATGCATCTTCCTTGCTCTGCACGAGGCAGCAGGGAAAGGAAACTCTTCCTTACCCAAAGGTTAATGCTTAAAAACCCCCCCCCAAACTCACAGCTTTTCACTGCCCTCTCCCCAGAGAGAAGTGCCCAGTGTGACTTCCTGGGACGAGATGACTGGGGCTGTCGAGCAGCTCAGCAGCCAAAGGACAGCCAGGAGCCTATTTGCTAATAGTGTCGCCTGGTTAAAACCCCCAGCTGGCACATGGCTTTAACCAAGCGCAGTGCCTCCAAGGCGAGTGAGAGGGGCTGCCTTCAGCGTGAGGGCTCTGCTCGGCCCCGTGATTAGGAGAGAAAAGCTGTGATTTCCACTGGTAGCCAGGTTCCTTTCTCTCGCTTGCTTTCTCCTCTCCTTTTTTTTTTTTTTCCCCCAGAAATCGTGTTTAACACTTGTACAATTTGGTGAAATTACAAGCCCGAGAGGACAGAGGGAGAAGCCAGTCTGTTTAAAAAATAAAAAGAGGACATGATTACTTTGCTGGAGCCATACTTTCTATTTTCTCTTCCAAAAGAGACAAAAGGAATAAATACTTAAAACCCAGTGGTGACGACAGTGAAGCAATCATGCAGTCGCTGGATACCTTTGTCTCTGGGAGGCATGTAGTCATTTTTACATGTCTGCCACTGGGTGTCAAACCTTTCTTTTCTTCCCCTTTCCATTTCGGATGGCCAAACTGATTATCTAAAATAGAAAATTAGCACACAATGGCTTTACTCTGTGATACCCCTTACGCAACTAATGGGCAAAGCTTGTTAATTGGTTGTAAATGCCAGCAGGTTGCCAAGATAATACTTCAGAAATAAGCGGGTATTCTGATAATTACAGCAATCTTCATCTATAAAAGCTTAAGTAGATGAAGTACTGGCTGGCTTAAAACCAAGATTTATCCCGCTGCACTCGCATTAAAAGAAAAAATAAGATGAAAACAATAATGTAGCAAAACAATTATATAGCAGGAAGCGTTGTAGGTTTTAGAGATTGTGAAAACTCAGAAAGTAAAACAGTGCTGTAATAACCAGTTATGGAAAAATAGGCCATTTACATTTGTGTATAATTAAATAGTAGGCTATGCAATTTCACTTTTTAAAGTAAACTGCCTTTTCCTTTTTTTATAGGGCAACGTAGCCATAATTGCTGCATTAAAGCTTTAATGAAAGAAAAAAACAGCAGATCAAGATGACATGTAACATCCACATTTGTACTGTGGCATTCTGCTTGTTTAGTAATGGGAAGCTACTGAGGAGATTAAAATTGCAGAATTCTTCATAGGTTTTTTTTCCCGAAAATTGCTATAGGAAGATCATTCAAAGTCTAAAATACATACAATTTATTTTTTTACCTTCAATCCACAAGGATTTAATGGCTTTCCAAACTCTCAGAGTGTCTGAAGAAATACTTTCTTGCAAAAGGGGGATATTATTTCAGCTCATCAAAATTATCAAACGTAAGCGGCTCCAACTTGAAGCACGGAGGTCTCACCTCACGTTTCAGACTGTTACTGCAAATGCCGAACAGTATTTTTTTAACTCGGCACTGCTTTTCGGCTTTCCTGTCAGAATTATCAACAGGTTGATATATAATCTTGTTATTTGGCATTTTGATGTGTTTCTTTTTACGTGTTACAAACAAATTGCAAAGTGCGGTAGAGCTGGGCTTAGCTGTGTTAAAGCTTCAAAATAAGGGTGCAGCTTTCAAACCAAATTTTCGTCTATGACAGTAAAGTACAGGAGTAGGAATTGATGGAGGGGAAAGCCCCTTTTTTTTTTTTCTTTTAAATGACCTCAGGTGCATCTCATAGACAGCATTTATTTGTTGGTGCCACATGTGAGCAAGTGAGAGCATGTTCGGGCATGTTTTGGCAGGGGCAGCACAGGGCAGTGCCAGGGGGCTCACGCTGGATTTTTTTCCCACTCGTGGCTGCAGTGTGCTGGCAGTAGGGCTGGCCCACTGGCATGCCGGTGGATATGCTGGAAATAAGCCTCAACCACGCCATGCCGTGGAAGGCTAAATCTGGATGCGCGCATTGTCTCATGGTAGGCTGCTTACCAGACAGTGGATGGAGATGCCTTTCCTGTGTGTGGCCATGCGACATCAACCTGAAGTCTTTTCTCACACACTACCCATAAAAAAATAAAAAGAGCCTATTGGATAAACAGGGGCTGACCCTTTACATTTTGGCAAAAAGAAAGAGGAGCATCTCTGGGGAAAAAAAGGCGTGAGAGCACACGTGCTGGGGGAGCGGGGCGGCAGGTGGCCCCCGCCGCTCGCCAGCCCACGGCCCTGCACGCGTAATGGACTTTCCTAGTTAGTACATAATATATGGCACTTGTCCGAAGTGTGGCTGCAGGAACCAACGGAGGAAGAAATAACTTGACGGGATCCTTTAATGGATCTGTCTCCCTTGTCTTCCAGGAACAAAATAAATAGGAGACTTTTTCAACTGGCGTGTATTTCCATTTATACTTTAAAAATTCATGAGCATAGGTTTCATATGATGGTGTAGTTACTATGGTAATTGTTTATTAATCTGGAGGAGCTTGGTAATTACCACAGTTCAGTTTATATAACTCAAACCTGGAGTTAAAGTATGGGTATGATTTCTTTACGCATCCATCTTTTAGACACTTTTTTCAACTTTTTTTTATTATTTAACAGAATATGCATTTTCCCCTCTCAGTTCTACTTTTATCCAAGTGCATACATTTCTGGAAGTGTAGAGAAAGTGTAAAAATGAGAGAGAGAAAAGCTTGCTCAGAGTTGGCAGGCCAGGACAGCCAGGCAAAAATGTGCAGAGTTAAGTAGCAGGTGCATTGGGGATATTTTTTAATTTTTTTTTTTTTTAATTTCTTTCTCGTTTCCCTGGAGGATGGCTCATTTGTGGGATGGCAGTATGGGGCAAAGGAAAGCAGGCTGCAAAGTGACGATGTTGCAGGGGTCCCATGGCCGGCCCAGTACTGTCCCCCTGGCCAAGCGTGAGGCTGAGGGGTGCGGGACCGAGGGAGGATGCATGTGCATTGCTCGCAGCTCTGGGGTTCATGCGTGGCCAGGCACACGCAAGAGAAAAAGCACAAGAGCTAGGCTAAGGAGCAATATCTGTCTGGCTTTGGTATGTGGGTCTTTTGGGGGTTATGTGTGGTTTTCTTATGGAAAATACAAGAGTGGCGAGGTGCCTGCCAGGTACACCACAACCCTTTGGGAAACCCTGCTGCCAGCTCGACCCCAGCCCTGCCAGCCCCTGGGAGCGTGCGCTCACCTTTCCTGGGGAACCTTCATCTAAAAACGGAGTTTGATCATTCAAAAATAAATTATTATTTGCTTTTTAAGATAGGAACCACCAATCCTGTTGCAAGGCAATTTTTTTTACAATGACTGCTGTAGTGATGACCTCCAGAGACCCAGGGAGCAGAAAACTATACGAATATTTTTGGGTGCAATTTTTTCACTTCCCTAAAAGCTTTCTCCCAGAGAGTGAAAAATTGAAAAATTTTGCCCACTGTGTATCTTTTTCCTGCGTTGATTCTAGTTTAGAGACAATTAATTGCCATCAGTTCATTCCGCAGTGACCCATAGGAAAGCAGAAGCAGCCCTGTTTGTGGGTGACCCCTCCTCACCCATCCCCACATTTTAGCCGGCACCGGCTTGCATGGCTGTCGGACTGGAGAAACTCCCCGGTCGGCCTGGCTCCATTGCCAAGAGATTCACATTATTTATACAGAAAAAGTGCAGGATGCCATCTCCCCGCTCGCTCTGCCTGCATAAATTGTGCGTGTTTATTATTCATCGTAACACAGCACATTCTCTGTTTCTGTGTCACTTGTCACTAATCACTTATGCATCTGATGTGCGGATCCAGAGCAGGTTCTTAAGCATTCTTGGCTTCGAAACATAAGATATGCATGGGTAAGAGTTTATCCCACCCCCAAAATAACAACTTTGATACATTTTCAAAAGGGAAAGTGCATATGTTACAGTACTCAGGAGCAGCAATAACCAAACTAGCTGAGAAGTGACATGGACTTGGGTTATTTTTTTGTTGGTTTTCTTTTTTTTTTTTTTGGTTTCTCTTTAGTATTTCATGAAAGTGTGTAAAAATCTTAACATTTGAATGCCACACGCTTCGTTCTGCCTGTGAGATAAAGGACATTTCTCTAAAAGAAACATACGCTCCTTGTTCCTTGTTTTGATTCTCTGTACAGCTTGTCACAATGCATTTACATTTTGTCCATACATTTGGATTTGCAACCCGAGCTGTGCTTTTGAGGAAGGGATGCAAACTCTTTTCTTCAACTTTTCAGAGGTGGCTGTGCTCTGCCGGCAGCCTGCTATGCGCAGGGGACGCATGTCGCACGCTCACCCCTGCCAGCTCTTTCTCTGACCCACCGCCTCTCGCCCCTGCCAGCTCCTTTGCGAGAGGCAGGGCTGGTCGCGTCCACCATCAGCTGAGGAAAGGCTCTTGCTCCCATCCCATCTCACTCCCTTCCCAGGCAGCTGCCCAACCGATAAAAGCCAATTGACAAACCTCAGTGGACAGCGGCACTGTGTCTACCCCAGCTTCTCCCCCTGCATTTCTTCCTCCCATCTCTTTTAGCTTCTGAGAAGGGCCACAAATTGCCCTTGCCTTGCCCAGATCTGCTCTAGGGAGCACCGTGAAAATGCCGGCAGCCCTGGAAACCTTGTGTTTAGGACACTGCCTTTCCCCGCTCCCCCCCCCGCCCCGGCCTTTTCATGGCACTGGAGAAGCAGCAGTAGCAGTGTGAGGCTGTGGGTGGAGACCCCACACAGCCCCAGTGGGTATAACTCCTGTGTGGAGGGAGCTGGTCTCGTGGAGAGAACAATGGTCATTCAGCTGGGCAAATCCCATCTATCAAACTGAGAATATGGAAAGCATTCCTGCACTTTCTGGTAGTTGACCTAATCCTGCTGTAGTGCTGTAAACAGAGCATCCACAGCCAGTGTGAGCTCCTCCATGGAACTTCTACAGCAGATGGCTCTGCCGTATATGCTGGTCTGGGACCCACCTGCACTGCATTAACCTGCAGTAGAATATCTGTGATATTGGCCTGGCCCTGTGGGAGGGCAACATGCAGACCAGCTGGCAGAAGAGTAGCCTGGATGACATGCCTTTACCAAACTTTTTTTTTTCCCACCAAGCATCTGCAGGCCAAAAATTATTTGCTGTCAAAACACTGAAAAAGTCACAAAACCAGTCAAATTGCATGATGTGAACGTTTTCTCCTCTTTCCAAAGATGCTGAAATAGAGGACTGCTTACCAATCTCCTCAGCCAGGTTCACAGGGGTTTCATCCAAGGAGATAATTTTAATTGTTTCTTGTTCTGCTGATATCTGGTGGGAACAATCTTAATAGCGACCTCCGATTGCAAGTCCTCCTTCTTGAGTGAAGTCAGCCCTACGATAACACCAGAGAGGCAGCTTGAAATTAGGATACAGAAAACTGATGCCAAAAATATGTCAGCTTGGAAGGTCATTAAGAATTATCCATTTGTGCATGTTCACATGCCAGCAGTACCTTAAGTGATTACCTTGGAGGGACAGATTTGTCTAATGAACATATGAATTAACAATATAAAATTGTGATTGATAAATCAAATAAGAATTTATAATTTGGCAATGAATCTAACCCGAATGGAGTTTCACTGGATGTGAATGTGAGAGGAGCTGTTGGTGTTCTTTGCTAAAAATGACTCCCCGGTGGTATTTTTCTACTTCATGACACCACAGTTGTAGGTGACTGATCTGAAAACCAGTCTGCCTATACCTCAGGCAGAGACAAGTTGTTCTAAAGATCTTGGCTCACCATTTCCAGTAATAAGTTTTTAAACCTCTCCACCTACACCTTTATTGATCTTTTTTTCTTAAGCTCATCTTAGAAATTAACCTTGACTGGTCCTGGCATATAAAGTATCATGTTTTTAAACCATGCATAGTTGGTATCATTCTGGTTAAGTATTTTTAAATTTAGGCACCCAAATAAAAGCAGCTGATGTTTAACTGTGCTTTTCTGCACTGAGATAGCTCAGGAGGGAGTTTTGATTTCTGTTTCTGAAAGATAGATCGCATTAGTAGATTCCTGAGTTGTGAATTATATCTCCTTCACAAAGAGCTTCAAAAGTCTGAAAGAATAAGATGTTTGGCTTTAAAAATTCTGTTGTACAAGTGGGTGCTTCCTCTTTTTTTTTTTAATTTTCCTTCCTTCTAAACCTTTACCCTCTTAGTGGCCCAAATCAATGCAACATACACATTGCTTTTTTAAATAAGCTCTTGCTGGCAGATGTACTTCACTTAACGCTTATGATAAACTCCTAGTGATTCCTTATTGCATCTTCATCTTTTTGGCTTGTGTCACTTTGGGCTTGGGGCACTCCTAGTGCACAAACAAGCTCCTGTTAGAGCTGCTACATTCTAGCTCTTCTCAAACTGCATATTAAAGACCCAGATAATAAGAAAGTACCAAAGGAGTTGTTACATTTCATTACTCCATGTGATCAATGCCTCCCTGTGTGCTAATGAACCAAAGTTAGATCATAATGGCTTTGAAATGTAAGATTATTGAGGGTTTCTTTGACTTGATGTAAAGGGGTAACTTCAGCCTGTTGGGTCTGTAGTGCACTGAGTACCGCTCCTTTTGCAAATTTAAATCTCCCATAGTAAAAGCTGCTATTTAATTGAGGTGGAAATTTCAAGGGATGTTTGTGTTGGATCTTGCTATTAAAATGGGTTGCGGAGTCACGAAATGGGCAAACTCCCATTTACCGACACCCTGCATATTGTGAGAGCAGACAGAGATGGTGCCCATCTGCGGCCCCTCCGTGTGTCCCTGGCTGCGGAGCGCTGCCCGACGGCGTGTCCAGTGCCGAGGCACATGTGCACTGGGAGTCAGCCCCACTTTCCTACAGCACCTATTCACCTCAGTCAAGCAGAACGCAGCAGACAGCAGCGTCTCCATTTGTTGGGAATATTGCGGCATGTCCCCATAGGTTCCCAAGGGGAATGTTGTATGGAAAAGTGCCTCCTGACTCATAGCTCCTCTTTTCATCTCTCCTATATCTAGCAGCCGTTGATTGAATTTTTTGTCTCAAATCCATGGCACTTTCTGTGTAATTTATCACTTGCAATTTTTAAAGTGAGAAAATGCCCCGAATGTAAAAATCACAGTAAGAACGTGAAGGTAAAAGCACTGCTGTTTGCTGCTATAGCCAGAAAACAGAGCACTAAGACCCACTGTATACTTAAGGGATGTCACTGTGCCTACGGACGGCACAGATAACGGCAGAACTGCATTGTACAGCGTACAATGTGTGGGCTCCCAAGGGGAGAGGGAGCCTGGGAGAGCTGTCTATCACAGCCAGTTCCTGAAGGTCCACATGGCCATGGGCTGCAACCATATTCCCTCTCCTTGGAAGGGGAAAGATTTGGAACATACTGTGTACGTTAAAAAAAAAGGAGCGCGGTTGTAAGCGAGTTGCTGTGTGTTGGTGAGGAGCAGCCTTCCTCGCACGAGAGGGGAGGCTGGGAGCGGGTTGCACGGGGCTGCAGCCCTGTGGCCCAGAACGTCCCGGGGAAGCTGCGCAGCAAAGCATGACACAAGCCTTGAAACATTTAGGGAGGGGGCATGTTATTTTAATATCCTTTTTTGTGCTTAATAGAAAAGGGGTTTGTGGTTAATTCTTTATTATCTCCGACAGCAGTTCTCGCTTCGGCTCCTCTTTCTTTAACTGCCAAGCTAGCATTTTCCTTTTTTATTGCTCCTTTCTTCGAGGTTTGCTTTGGAATAGTGCCAGTTATCATTTCCCATTAGGGCAAATATTGCATCAAACTCATGATTAGGGATTTGAGGGCTTGGGAATATCATTCTCTAACATTTGTCTTTCATTTTCTAGGAGTCTTTTTCTCTCCCTTTGTACACAGACATACGCACACATGCCTGTGTATCTGTGGATATACATATGTGTATATATATTTATGGAGAGGGAGAAAGAGTGCGCTGCATGTATCTGATTACACGGGTGGGTTTACACGGACACACGTGCCTATTTGTGTGTAAAGTTTAAACCTCTTGGTTTAGACAAAGGGAAGAGCTTTCTCTTCATGTGAGATTTCAGAGGACTCAGAAGGTTAAGAAAGGAAGAGAATAACAGATTTGTTTGTATGTTTTGGGTTAAATACTTCAGTTTTGCAGTGAAGGAAGGTGTTAAGAACACACACTGCGAGCGTGGAGATGAAGCCACTGCTAGGAGCTGCTACCAGTTTTACCGACCCTACAAAACCAGAGAACAACGCTGCGTATTTTTGAGTGTGCTTTTTACTGTACCTTATCCATTACCTACCCACATATACACAGCCACTTCGTTTGTAGCACATTCCTCTAATAAAGTGGCAGTGACTATTACATCCCTAGAAATTACTATTTGCTGTAGTAACATATACTGCATCACCTATATTGAAGGACTACACAGATACCCAGGCTCTGATCTGGACATCTTGAATTGCTCTTAAAAGGTGCTGAATGCTGTTGGTTAAGCAAACAAACAGGCCTAAATGTCCCGAGGCAGACAAGAGGCTGTGCTGGGCACCTGCACTGGTGTGGGCTTCAAGGCATCTGGATTTTGGCTAAATCTACCTCTCTTCCTTCGCTTACCTCCAGCATTTAGGCACTGCATAGATGTTAAAAAAAGTTTTTGCAGCTGCCACCTATTTCTGATGCTGGCTCACAAACCCCAGCACCTACTTTCACTACCTAATTTGGGGCAGGGATTTTTGAAGAATACGGGGTTTTTTGCTGGTGAAATTTTGCTTACACCCGAGCTGCGGGGTAGGTGGGTTACAGGTGGTTCCCTCCACCAGCTGCTCTGCTGGGGATGGGGATGAGGAGGCAATGTGTGGCTGGTGGTGATACCTGGGATATGGGGGACCCCCCACTGCCTGCACCACCACAGAAACAGGGCTCCTGAGAGTCCGGCACCATCCTCCTTCCTGCCTGGCAAATCACTTAATCTCTCGGCACATCAGCTTTCGCAGCTGTTAACATGGGAAACGGTTTTATTTTGCCTCCTCTTGTAAAGAGTGTTGCGGCTCGGATCGATCGGGGGCCACAGCATTATTTCCCCTTACAGATAAGTTGGATTTTGGCAGCTGGTGGCAGGGAGGCAAGCACATTCATCTGGGTGAAATTCCCTGGCTGGAGAAATAGCCAACGGGGAAGTTTTATAAGGCAGGCACAAAGCAATATCAGCAATATCCAGAGGAAATCTTGTATCGGAGTTGTCATTTTTGCTCTGGCCTGGCAGTGGCCGGCTGGGGATTTGGGGAGTCCACGGGGAGATTGGAGCAGGTGAGATGCGGAGCGGTGCTGGCCAGCTCAGCTGGGGTGGTGCTGACACTCACAGCCACCCGACAGGTTCCTAAATACATATATTTCCAGGCAGCCAATTTGTCTGCCTCCAAAAATTTATTCTTCAAGGCTTGTTCCCATCTGCCAAAAGAAAACATGTCATTTAAAAAAAAAAAAAAACAACCTAACATTGACAGACAGGAGAGCGTTGTTGAGCTCAAGCCCTCTGCTTTTACCTGAGCCAGGCGCCGGCACTGCGTGGTGAGACAGCCCTGTCACCCACATGCTTTATTAACAGTCAGCTTTTAATCGCGCTTCTCCCTGGCAGGCTGACAAATATTTTTCCCTTTACTCACAGTTCACCCCTTCATTTTTCTGACAAATACCGCGCTTACTTCATTTAAATTTTTGCAAAAATGAGCCCGGGCGAAGTGACTTAGTCATTGTGCAGATTAAATACAATGTCGCCTCTTTTCCTGCTTGTAGTACAATGGCTGTACATCACAATTATTACAGTAATTTCAGTAATTTGTTGCAACTACTACTGATAAACCCGACGGTGTGTTTCTAGCTCTGCCCTGCTTCTTCTGCCCTCCCTTCCTAAAAATAAAGTCATGGTCCCCACATGGGGAAGCTTCATGTGGAGGGAAGGTACAGTAAGCCCATAGTTATTTTAGAAATCTTAAAGTGATTAAGGCAAAAGGGTGGTTAATTATAATATTCTAAAAACACAGCTGCTAAACAAAAAAAACTTTCAAGCAGCCACCAACTTATTATTTTGTCATCATCTTATGACATGCTTATGACACATGGGAAAAATAAAAGATTAAATCTCTGTCCCTGCACTGCCTCCCCAGCCATGCAATCCTGGGACCAGCCGCCTCTTCTTGACAGAAGGAGGCTCGGCTGAAACCTCTGCCGGCGAGTGCAGGGGCGGCTTTCAGCCCTGCGTTCACTTTCAGAGCTGCAAAAGCTAAATCTGCTGCAGGGGTTGCAGAACATCAGCTAGGAAAACCACGGATAAATCAAGATAAAACAACAGTTTGCCAGGGAATTGGCTCTACTGGTCTTTCACCGAACTCCCGCTCACGTTTCCGTTCCTCGCACACCAAGCAGATAAAAAAGTCATTGCTGCTAATGCCAGTGGGGATGGACTGTGCAGCCCCGTAAACATTTTCACACTGCCTCAGTAAAGAGCAGCAGCCTTCTCCCTGAGCCCGCATTTCTGAGGCTTCCTCAAAAAAATCTGCCCACAAGGGGAATCACCGTATCTTTTGCAGAGGTGGGTGATGCTTTGAGTGGGAAAGAGGTCTCACACTGCGCTGGGCACACCAAACATAGTTCAGAATCGGTCACTTGTGGACAATGCACCCACTCTTCAGTCTGGGGAGGTGTCTGTGTAAGGGAAATCTTTCTGCCCCTTCTGTGCCAGCCAGATTCTCCCTACGCCCACCGATTGCTGTGGCTATGGAGGTAACTCCAAGCAGGGGTAGCACCAAGTGGCACATTCAGCTCACACCTTGCTCCTACCAAAATGAACTCAAGGACTGTCACTGTCGGCAGAGTTATTGATGCTGAGGTGCTTTAAAAAAGCCACAACTAAACAAACTTTAAAACTAGAGATCAAGCAGGATGGCTTCTAAGGATCAAGGTGGAGACTGCAGAGGAAAGTAAAGGCTCTCAAAAGCAGATGATGTTGCAAACACTAACACCAGGAGCTGTCTTTGCAACAGTGGGCACAGCAACATCTGCCGTGACTTGGTGAGGAGAGCGGACTATTTATCGCGAAGATCTGACCATCTGCTTCTTACAATCAAGCTATAAGAGGCTAATGAACCCAAGCATTAACCTTTGGGGTGCAACAACATACAAGTTATATATACTGCGATATTGCTTTCCATTACATGAAAGGCAGAGGCTGTGGCTGTGATGGAGTTTGGATGAAGCCCTGGTTAAAGGAACCATCCACACCGGGAGCACAGTCGGATTGTCCATTTCCTGCTATGAGCAACAACTGTTCTGACGTGGGAGTAAAGAGGCATGCCAACCCACCACAGAAACACTTCCAGCTCTTTATAGAAAAACGTCATTGGAAGTTTGGAAAAATACCAGCCAAGCTCGGTCCCAAACCTTTCCAGGTCTGTCTGTGGCATATCACAGAGTGCTGCTGTCACTTGGCATAGCTGCCTCGGCAGCACCAGCTCGTGCAGGGGCCACCGAGTGACAGGGGTTGCAACCAGCTCTTGGGACACCCTGAAACTGCGGACATGCTGGCGCATGCCTTTCTCCCGGCTGTTGCTTCCCCCAGTTTTCCCATCACTGTGGGCTGAGCACTCATGAAGAAAGAGCTGACGGTGCTGTCGGCAAGATGTGCAGATGGAGCATTGGCCTAAATCAAAGTTTGGGCAACTGGCAGCTTACAACCATTCTGAATCGAAACATCTGCAAATATGTAAGAAGTGTGTGGAGCAAAGACTTATGGGCTCCTGCAGAGAGGTGTGTACATACCAATGGCACCTTCTACCCCACGCTCGCCCCTCTCCAGCCCTTTTTTTACCCACGGAGCAGCTGGGATACCATGCACATGCACTGAGCTGCCAACGTGCATTACAGCCAGAGCAGCAGTGCCACTGCCCATGACACCAGCCGGTCACCTGCGCTGAGCTTCAAACCGGCATGTGGAGCACAGGGGCTCATTCCCTGCCACAGGGCAGGTGGGGGATGAAGGGCCCGAGCCCTCCTCTCCGGTCTCTGCCAGCCACTTGCTTCACAACAATTATGCAGCAAAGCGGCTGCAGCACCAGGGTTGGGTGGTGCCTCTCCCCAGACCCTCTCAGGCTAGTGGAGATGTTCCCACTGACTCTGGGGGCTCTGGGACAGGCCAATAACACCACCAAAACCTTCCCATGAGCTCAGAGGGCTGCAGCTCCTGTCAGCAGCCACCTTTGCCCCCACGCCAGCTCAGGCAAAGTTGTGCTGGCTTTCCGCACCTGTGAAAATACACCCACCTCCACTCACAAAACTTTCCCACCACTCTCCAAGGACGGCTCATCCAAATACCTTTATTATCACCATGGCTTGCCTTAACTCTGTATAACACAGACCAGCTTAACTTTATAGTGCTGCTTTTTATAGAGGAGCATTTATTTCTTGTACCAACTCTCAAGGATGTTTTATCTATTTTATATCCCATTGAATCCTCTGTGAAACTGCACTAGTTTACAATAATTTTATTACTTTATTAATTAAACGTTTTCCAACAAGCTAGCTATGGCATTTCTTATCATCAAGGGTTCCATTAGTTTTTAATGGTGTGAGACAAAATTACCATTTACCCACATGCAATTTAAGAAGCATCATTAACACAGAGAAAGCACCAGGTGGGATTTCTAATAGTTACTGTTTCTCATTTTTGTTTTTATTTAAAAGGAATAACTGGTTTTGAGGTTTTTGCTGCAAGGTTGCCAAATCCTCACTTTGTTTTTTATGTTCAAGATAATTTAAAATAATGTTGTTCTATCTCCTAAGGCTCTTCTCAACACTATCTCACTTATCAGCACATCGCTTGGTTCGTACGCAGTATCTTGGCGCAGCCGGGTGAGTGTGTTGTCTGCACAGTAATCACCAAGAACAAAGACTCATCTGCACGGTCAGCGAGCGAGGGGGTGTGTGTGTGAGCGTGCCGGTGCATGCGAGCGTGCCGGTGTTTGCACACGTGTGTGCCTGTGTTTGCAGGGGCGCAGGTGGGAGGTCGCAGAGCCACAGCGAGTGCAGCTACCACCATGCATGGCCCAGGGCCTGGAGGACCTGGCCACGGGGCCCAGCCGAGCACGTCCCAAGCACAGGAGAGAGGGCGATGCTCCTCAGCCACGCTCACCCGCAGCATCTGGGACCGGCACTGCGAGGCCGGGAGAAGGCAACCTGCCTTTTTTAAGTTCCTGGGAAAGTTTGACGCAAACCATCTGCACAGATAGCGGTTTTCCATGCAAAAGACAATGGAAAAAACATGCTTGTAGTAAATATTTACCTTAAATGAAATGGGAATAATTAAATGGCAACTTAATTACTATATTCTATTCAATTATGCTGACTGTTGACTAATTGCTGACTCGGTAAATTTACATGTTAATAAATGTCTGTATTTAAGGTGGTTAATTTTCTAGGTTTAACAATACAACGTGGAGTTGCTGGGCTGCTTTCCCCACCCCACCCCACCCCCGTGAACTCATTGCTTTTGCTTAACCCTCTGACCTCCTGCAGCCACACAATGACGTGGGTGGCACAGACCCACCGTCAGCCATCGCAGACCCGCCATCACCCGTGGCGCATGCGGCAGGTCCGAGCCAGGGCCTCGCTGCCGAGACATAGTGCACGGGTCCAGATGGTGCACGATCCCGCGAACCGCCGAGCGCGAAGCATGCGGGAGGGTGCTAGGGATATTTAGTGGGATGTGTTTGACAAGGTGTTTCCTTATTTAAAGGGGAGGGGAGGAAAAGGCAGATGGTGTGGCTGTTTCTAATGACATTCTCTGGCTGGGTTTTTTAACAGCAGACATAAGAGGGGCACAGGCACCTGACGCGCCTGTCTGCTTGGCTGCTGGGAGGGAAGGGGACACTGACAAAACAGGTCCCGCTGCTATCCCTGCTACCTGTTCTACTTATTTATTTATTGGCCAGGCTGCCCAGTGAGGCTGATGGAGGGCTCTGCCTGGGGCCAGTACCCCAGAGGCAGTGGTCCCTGCCCTGCCACAGCATTCGCCACACTGCCCGGCCGTGGCACCAGCTGCACGCCTCGTGGGAATCAGCTCTCTTTCACAGAAACCCACCATCCCTGCTCTCCTTCCCTGCACTTCTCTCCCTCTGGCCTCACCCTACCTTGTTTGCCTGCTGTCTGCCCTCCGCTCACCCAGGTGGCTGTGCCGGTCTGTCCCGGAGCAGGTTGGCGCTGCCACCCACCCTGCATCCTCCCATAGCCACCCAGGGCGATGCCCTGGGTAGGACGAGGTGGGTTACAAATGATGTTTGCCCCCCAGAGGTTCTTAAGCATGCTACAATCAGAGGCAGTCTGATTTTTTTATGGTTAGGAACATCTATTAAAATAGAAACAAGTTCTGCATTTCCTAAATGGGCAGATAATTGTTCCATGATGAAGAGAGTGAATAACATGCACGGCGATGGCCTCTGCCTTAAACACACACTGAACTGAACTTCTGGTTAATTTGCTTGTGCAAGCCACAGAACAAAAGCTCTGATTATGTATTAGAGCAAGAGATGCAAAAATATCTTCCTGCGTGCTTCCACATCATCCTGCTTCTTGCTTGCAAAGGGGTTCTGGGGTGGCCGTCCTGGGGACGATGCCACTGCAAGCCTGTCAGCAGCCACTGAAGTACCCTGACCTCCCCCCAGCATCCTCCCATGGTGGCACAGACCCCACCACCCCTACGCCAGCCGGTGGCCAGGGACCCCATGTCTGGGCCGGCGGCCGGCTGGGTGGGTTTGGAAGCGGTGCCAGGCTGGCGGAGGCGGGCAGTGGCAGAGCTGTGGCTGGCACTTTATGCTAATGGCCCAGTCATTATTTATTCCTTTGGAATTCATTACAATCGCATTATTTGGCATCGGCTCATTTAGCGTCATGAATGCATCCATAGCATTTTTTTATTGTGACCTAATTAATAACAAATGATTCTGTTTTAAAGTGCCGCCATACACTGGGTTTTAAGGCAGACTTAAAGCAAATGATGCTGAGGTGGCTCCTCACAACCCAGTGAGAAACGTGCAGGAAGTGCTGCTCGGCTGTGGCACCTGACAGGGACCGGCCACGCTGGCAGAGGCCAGGCACAGCACTGGACCAGTGCGGCACAGCACGGTACAGAAGTCCTAGACCCAGGCGTCTGGCGCAGCCACAGCTCTGAATTTCTCTCTATTCAAAATAATTTTTTTTTGCGATGGCAGCTCGCAGCTGACTCTAAGTTCAGTGGTGACCTTGTCTAAAGCAAGAAAAACCTTAAACAATGTTTTAGGAAGTTCTGTCTTGGTTTTTGTTGAATAACAATGTCTTTGGGTACTGTAAAGCTGTGCAGGAGGAGAAAATCTTCACTGACAGAAATCTTGTTTTACTTAAAATCAAACATTTTCTTTGAACTTTCTAAAAAGAACCCCTTACAATTCTTTACATGGAATTCCCAGGAATACTTAAAAAGTAATTTTATTTTGAAAGCACTGAAGTGACTTTGACTTTTCTCATTTTTTCCTTCTCAGCACAAGAAACTTGGCAATACCCAAAGGAATATAGACACTTTTTTTCCAAGGAAGTTCTCACCCCAAATCTTTTGTCAAGACCTGCTTTTAAAAGCCACCCCATGCCACCCAGCTGAAAGGCGTCAGCTCCATTTCACACTGACCCCCAGCCTTAGTTTAAGTGTGGCACCAGAGCATGGAAGTGACTTTACCTTTCCACGCTCAACACCTTCTCGCTATGAATGTTTCGGATCAGCAGCAGGGATGGCAATGCACACTAACTCCTGAGCTAAATTTGTTCCTGGTGGAGCAGGGCAGGGAAGCCCCTGCCCCCTGCAAACTTGTCACAGCTCAGCAGTTTGATCCACACCATGGGTTTGGATTTTCACATAGGCACATTGTTTCATAGGGTCCTGAGGACCATCGAGCAGTTACAACTATTTGTGAAAGTCTATAAATAGTTACAATGACATAGGTAGTATGCAAACCTACTCTGTATCCCACCAGTGCAGCCATTTACATGAGGAGGCTATAAAAGCACAATGTAGCAAGTTTGGGTACAGACACACAGGGATATTTACTGGGAAGCAACAGCTTCTGCCCACCCCCCATCCCCGGTATGCCTGTCTGCCACATTCTAGGGGACTCATCTCCCCATGGGCTGGCGACAGCTGGGCAGGGCTGAGGCTGCGGCCACCACCCTGGACTGGGTGTTGGGTTTTGCAGCAGGGAGCCGTGCTGATCCCAGCCCAGCCAAGGAATGGCTCTGCTCCCCACTGGGCCAGCACTGAGACCCCTGCTCCATGGTGGGACTGGCTACAGGCAGGGCCAGGGAGGTGCTGGGTGGGTGCAGCTGGTTGTGATGGAAAGAGCCAACAGGATTACTCAACATACTAAAACTGAGGTCTAAATACTTAGCCAAGCTCTGCCTGAGATAGTGTAACAGCTCAGACTTCCTGGTGAAACTGGTAGAAAACTACAGCTTCAGTTACTGTAAATCCCCATCGCCTTGAATCCAATGCAAAACTTGTCAACGAGGCTCATACCTTTGACACAAGTACTGTGGGCAACTTCATTTCAGGTTTTTAAGGCTAACCCAATGTCCTTGTTTCATTTTACTATAATGAATAATTGTAATTCAGGTAATCAACCTAAATAAACAGCTGGCAGCAAAACCTGTGTAGTACATTATATCACTGATGTTGTGATACCTTAGGCTTTTTCCTTTACATAGCCACTGTTGGCATCGTGTTCAAGAGAATGACTCTCCTGCTTGTCTCTGCCAAGAATTTCAGGCCAGCATAAGAATTTAAATTCTTTCTGAATGGCTGCAAGAAAACATACGAAGGACTGACTAACATAAAGTCATGGAATACATTACACTAATCCTTCAGTACCAAATTTTCTAAAAAAAAAAAAAAACCAAAACCTTACAGCCAAGAAGGACTGTTAGAAATCTGTTCTTGCTCACGGCAGGCTGTTTTAAATAGCAAGAGGACGGGCTCCTTGCCCACTCTCCTTGCAAAGCCTCCAAACAGTGCTGCACCACCTCCAGGTAGGGAGTCCTCCTGGACAAGCAGGACCTCCTGCCCAAGGCCATGCTGGCTCACGCTGCTGCATTGTTACGGCCTGGGGCTGGACTCCTCCCACACTTTGCTACTGGCTTTAGGTCCTTACAGAGCAGAATAATTAAGCATAAGCTTAGTAATAACAATAAAGCTCTCTTTAAGGCTACAAGTAAAAACCTTCTGAGTCAGGCTGGATATCCTATCATTGTAAGTTAGGAAATGCCTACATGGCTTGTTACATTTGACCATACGAAGCCTCTTTTCAGATGCAATCCATGTAAGACAGTCCCACAGCAATATTTAAGTATAGAAGATGTGGGTGCTCTTGGGGCATGGCAATATCCATGGAAAGAAGGAATTAATCCCACACCTGAAGGGCTGGGCTCTCCCTTCAGCATACAAGAAGGTGAAATAAATCATTAGGATCATCACTGTCCCACCAATGCACACAGGAGCTGCCTGCTCCTGCTGAGGAGATGGTGGAGAGCTGTGTGATAACACCTGCCTCTCAGGGCCAATACAAAGCTAAATGCATGTTTGTGAGGTGCCTTCCAACCCTCAGATGAAAACCACCAACCGCTATTGTCTGAGAACATAGACCATGACAGAGGCTTGTGAGGTCCTGTCCAGTGGGGACACCTGAGGGGCTGCACCTCACTTGGCTGCTTGTTTTTTCTAAATAAACATAAATAAGCTACCCAGGCTGGTATATAAAATGACATAACGCACAAACATTTGTTAGTAGACAAGTCAAGTGATTGCCTTCTTTGTGTGTATATATATTATATACACAAATATCCGTCTCTACAGGCACAATTCATTATTTTATAGGAGAATCAGGTGAAGTTGGTGTGGGTTGGGACTACACGTGTGTTTTGTTCGCTTGCACGATCACTGCAGCAAAATCAACATTAAATAGGGAATTGGAGACTGTGTTTCTCTATATGAAATCCAGCCGGATTTTAGAGGAAATACTGCTACAGGAAGCGCTGCCAGTCTCCATTGCACAACTACAGGCAGCATCTTTCATAAAACAATTGTATTTTTTCTAGATGTAGTGAAAGCCTTGAAAAAAGTTTACTTGATGTCTAACCAAGCAATGCTGCATCTTCAAATTTGAAGGAGAGCTCCGAAAGTTAGTTTTTTATTATTCTTCATTTAAGTATTATTTTTTAATTGCAGCGTATTAAACATAAAATCTGGTACAATCTTTAAAAATAAATAGGACCTAACTATAAATGGGCCCTGTTGTGTTTTTATCTTTGACAAGCAAGTAATTGCTTCTCAAATTTATCAGTTTGTTTATGCAAAAACCATTTACCAAGCCTAGCTCAAAAGCATCAATTTCATCATTATCATCTTATTAATTTAGCCAAGCTATAACACAGCTGATTATTCCTGAGTAATATCCTCTGCAGCACATCATGTGTGGCAAAACCATCTGTACAGTACCTATTTAATAAATAAACCCTCGGCTAAATGTCTCTGTTTATTGAGAACTAATGTTTATAGAAAATATAATGGAACTCAATAAATAACTCAGCTTCATCAACCTGCATATGAATCAGTATGAAGAACGCTGACATCATCACCTTTCAAGTACCAGAGAAAGCAAAATTACCCAAAAGAGCTATAGAGTCAATATTAAGGCATTAAAACTGCAATGAAGGCATATTAATGCTTAAAACTTCATTGTTGGCAGTAGAATTGCCACCATGGACATATTTTATAACTCTAAGAATACTTAGGCTTTATGACTGTTTCTTTGTTGAGTGCCTTGCACTTAATGTAGTTTTCCACTTTAAATAAAAAAAACCCTGAAGATCTTAAAAAAAAAAAAAAAAAAAGGGGGAAAAAGAAAATTGCTGATTCCGAGCATTCATTTTTAAAATAATGCAAACTGCTGATTCCAATTGTTCGGATGGAGGGAAAGGCAAACTTATTTAACTCCGTGCTTCCTGAGCTCCTGGCAGGAGGCCGAGGCAGGGCGCACCGAGGTGCAGATCGCTCGGCAGCACTGCACAAAGATTACGGAGCAACCCATGCACAGCTAAAGACGTTATTAATACAATGCCTGGGTTTAGGGGAAGATAAATGAATTGAGTTGCTGCAGATATTGGGATATTTATTGATTGCTGGGTTTTCCTACAAAGGCAGCTCCTGGTAGTTTATTTGATTTGGTGCTTTACAACTGCTTCTCTGCCACAAATCTGGCATTTAGAACATACCTCTTACACCATCAGCAAATATAATAGATTATTTCTTAACAACTCCTTTCCTGGGCCCCTCGGAGAACTATTCTCTGTTTATTTATATTTTGCTATCTTTATTTCTGAGGAACGTCAGGACGTGCATACTCTGGCTATGCAATGTAAGTGAGGACACTGCCTTTGACAGCCCCATCTGACAGGTCACAATTTCCTAGGAGAGAGCTTTCCCCTAACAAATGGGAAGTCTTGTGTCATTGCATCAGTAACGTGGTACTTCCAGCTCTCAGTAGGGATCAAGGGCACAGTGCACTTCCTTACAGCTCCTCACAGGACTTCCTTGCCCATGGGTACGTCCAGCCTCCTCTGGCGTCCCTTCTGGCAGGAGAAAGCGGATCACAAGGACCAAGTATGGGACAGAGAAAGCACATTTCCTAGTCCACTCATTAGCGCACACGCAATGGGAAACACTGAGGGGTGTGAATATTTTTAACACTGTATGTGTTTACATAAAAAATGTGATTTACACAAATCTTTATTTTCTACACTGTACAAACTTGCTACGCTGATTAAAAACAGTTCATCACGCTTTCAGGGGAGAGACAAACAAGGGACGCCGAGGTCTGAAGAACGGTTCCCACCAGCTCCTTTACCGGGACAAACTGCAGGTGTTTAAGTGATGCGGGGGGTGGGATCTCGGCTTAAGAGAGAAAGTGTTGATACTGAAAGTTTGGTTTCAGAGGCCATGCACTGTGCAGTGGGCAGCTGTGCTGGGGGGAAGGGGGTCCTGGGGGATTGCTTGCACACAGCTTGCCATGCTGCTGTGTCCAGTGTCCAAAATGGGTTAAAGAAAATAAGAAAAAGTCAATGTTTATGCTTCTGAGTTATTTAAAAAAAAAAAACAACTATTTCCAATACTTGAAACAGCTAACTAGAGAAACACACAATGAGAAAGAAATCCCTGAAAACTACAAATGGAAAAATTTGGGAGAGATTTTTTCAAATTTTCTCCAAACAAGAGAAAATCTGGGGGAGCCCCAGCTGTCTCTCCCAGACTGTGGCCTGCCATGGCACCTCAAGGTCCAGCTGTCCCACAGCACGGAGGCTTGGACTTGGGGTGGCTGCAGCCCCCACCCTGCAGGCAGCAGCGATCACCGCCCCATCCTGCTGCAGCCATGCCTGTAGATCTTGCACAGAAAGGGTCACTGTTCTTTGGGGAAGAGTCGGCCCCCCGACACGAGAGGCGGCTGCTGGGCACCAGAGACAAACCCCAGCAACCTGGCCAACCGCCCTGTTAAAGCGGGTCACCTGCAGCACACAAATCCTCCTTTCTGAAGGACTTTCAGGCTGGCAGAGGACAGGAGTATTGCCAGCCCCAGCACGCCAATCTCCACTAGCAGCAGGGCTGACGGAAACGAGCCGGGAGCAATGCCGCATGAAATCAGCACGTCCGAGCATCTCGGGCACTCTGCAAGTGCCTCGAGTTTTTCCCATTCTCCTTAACTTATGTTGCACATATGCAGCTCTTGTTAGCCTTCTTGAATAAAATAGCAGATCCACAGCGCTTCGCCGCCTAATGAAACTGAACATATTTAGAACATATGTGAGCCCGCTCGTTGCGAAAAGAACCATTTGTGGTTAACGAAGAAAGTATTCATGGTTTTGCTGCTAATTGCAGGGCGGTGTGTGTTTTCTTTCTGAGAAAAGAAAAAGGTAGCACTGCAGTTGTAAGCACACAATAGAAGCGTGGCGCCTTTCTTTTTCCACTGAGTTTTGATGCTGTTGGATAACCAGATTGATCTATGGGGTATTCTATGGATAGGGAAAAAGATACCATTGACAATCCTTATGGTGGCTGTACATCAGCTGAAACCCCATATGTTTCTTTTAATTATTACTCGCACTTAACACAGAAAGATGGGATATTTTTCTTGCTCAAAGTCGAAGGGAGGTTTGCCACTGATTTTCATCTACCGAGATCTGCCTTTTGCCAGAGCTAGAGGCTCACGATTCCCAGTGACTCCCACACAGCAGCACTAGTCACTGCAGCCTCGTGACCAGGGCTCTGCCATGGCTCTGGGATGAGCAGAGCTCTCCTCCCCTCCCAGCCTTGAAGGTGATATTTCTTGACCTTCATGTTTTTCTGGGAACTCAAACTGCTCGTGAGGAAATTCATGAAGGCAATATATTAGGCGATTTACTGAAAATAAGATGCATTATATTTAACCACTGTGTTTTGACCTACCACTCAGTTGCAGACATCAATTCCCCGCTAAGTTTGGAGTATTGCATCAACACAAATTTTCCTAGCCAATGTGGTTTTTTATTATAATTAATCAAAGTGTCGATTTACACCCTTACTCTCCAAATTACCCCTGAACCCTGTCTTTGCTTCAAATTTATCTTTGCTTCAAAGATAAATGAGTTCCAAAAGAGAACCAAAATGGTGATTAAGACCTCCTTCAGAAGTACAAATGGCTACATCTACACATTATGAAATGTGAAAAAACCTGTTGTCATTATCTTTTAACAATTTCAGAAATCCCTTATTATCCATGGCTTGAGAAGATATTAGTACATGAACGAACTATTACCAAATGAATGTAGAACTTTAAATCCCAGAAGAACCCTAAATTAGAAGCGCATAAACCATCAAGGCACTTGAACAGGCCAGCAAGCATTTTAGCTGAGAAAAATTGGGATCAAAACATGAGATAAATGCTGCAGGGCAGAATATACAATTTTAAAAGCTTATTCATATGTTACGCAGAGAGCCAAGCTGATGTTACACAGTCAGTGCTAATGTATCTGCCTGAGTGGGAGGCTGACAATTTAATTCAGAGAAGGAATTTGGGTTTTGAATGAGTTTGCACATGTATGGAGAGCTGTAAGTGCCAAGGAAAATGGCTTTGCTTCTAGTGAAGGAGCGTTTCAGAAGGCTGAAGTTTAAATAAATTCATTTGGTGGGCCTGGCTGCTGGCGAGATCAGAACAGCTGTAGGGGCGCATGTGTCAGGTCCCCACACCCTAATGCCGTGTTGTGACAATTGTCCCTGAAAGTGCAGGGTTGGAAGAGGAAATGGAGAAAAGGACTCCGTGGACAAACCCCGCGGTTGACATTAGTGGCGTGCGGCAAGCAGAGCCGTTCAAAGGCAAAGCTAACATTAGCGCCCAGACAATCATTTCTCAGGGCAGCTTGCTGCAAGGACAGCACACTTTCACCTTATTTTTGAGCCCGCAGACTTGCGAAGGCTGCCCACGCTCAGCTCAGCGGGATTCAGACACAGGTGCTGGAGCATGCCTTCAGCTGCCAGCCTGGTGCTGGCAGGCTGTGTTTTGGCCCGAGGGAAGGAGAGCCGACAAGCACACTGCTGGTGGCGCAGCCAAAGCCCAGGCCTGCTGGCCTTGGCTTGGCCAGGGCTGCACAGCACGCTGGTGCTGAGACGGCAGCACCGCAGTAGCCTTGGGATGCTGGCAATGGCATTTCAGCTGGTTACGTGAGCCCTTTGTCAGAGCCATTTGATTTATGGCAATAAATGCTTTCCTGAAGGAGCTTGAACCATCAAAATCCCAGTGACAGCGGGTGAAGAAGGTGTGCAGTTTGTGGTTGGGGGAAAGGAGGGAGCAACTAAAACACAAAATGCAGACAAGATATTAATTGTTGCCTCTAATATTTTATGAAGGGGAAAGATTCCCTTTACAACCGCCTGGCTGCTTTTAAAAGGTACCCAAAAGGGATATATTTCTGATTACGTCCTTCCGCCCCACTGCTCTGAAAGTCACGCATTGCTCTGTAGACCAAAACCAAACTAACGCAAACGCCTTCAAATAGGATGCACTTCATTTTATGTTTATAAATAGTGATTTACAGTGCACTATCACTGAGGCTAAGAGTATACTATGCAGCAACACTGTGGCAAGAGTACAGCCAGCACAGAAACAAATTTAGGGCTTGGGCTGGATTAAAACCACCGACAGGACACTGCTGTGGGGAATGACCTGGCTGAGGGGAAAACTGGGCTTTCCACCTCCTGTCCTCATGTTTCAGGGAAACAAAATATTTGTGCTTGGTACAATAACCTTACAGCAACTGTGAAGGAACATCAGGAGATTATCTGAGCCTGATAACCATCACGGAGTGAGAGGAACACAGCAGACCCACTGCAGCTGAAGATCTCTGACCACCAGCGCATCCCAACAGGCTCTCACCCTGCTGCCCCTCACTCTGACCACTGCCCAAAGTAGTAGGGAGTGCCGTGCCACCGTTACAGCGTGTGTGCCGAAATAGCCTCAGTAAGACTATTAAGAAACTAAATTACATCCTTGATGTCCGCTGGCTTCCAGAGGGCTGGTTTTGTTTACAGGATGGGTAAGCGCCAGTGGATTCAGCACAGCAAGAATAGCAACCCCTCCATTACCACAAAGCCGGACAACAGATGGAGGAAAGGTCACGGGCTGGGTTTGTAACCACGAGGCAGCCAAACAGTGCCCCAGCCTTGGGGGCACACAGACTCGGCCAGCAGCTCCCCAAACGCCCTGCTGCAGGAGGGATTTTGGGTGCACTGCTCTCCTCTGCTCCTGCTGAGGCAACAGTTTGGAGCACCCAGGGATGGAAGTTGGACACAGGGCTGTTGGCACCAGCTGCTGCCTGCTCTACAGGAGGCAAGTGACACTCACAGGAAGCCCACAAGGTCAGGAACTGGTCCCCGGCGTTATTTCAGGTTGATTATTGCAGGTTATGGCTTTTCCCCCCCGCCACCGCTTGGCTCTAATGTGGTCTGACAGTGAGAGCAGCCAAGGGTGAGGAAGGGCTATGAGGTTGCTCTGAGGTCAGACTCATTTGTGGTGGTAAAGCCACCCACAGTTTCACTGGGAAGGTGGACAATTATCTGCCACCTTGACATCAAACTGAATGGTGCTGGGTCTGTCTGTACTGATACACCCTGCCACTGACTTTCTACGGTCACCTTCCAGCAGTGGCTCATGATTTCCTTGGGCTTGATTAATTTGGCCAGGTCTTTCAGCCCCTACGTGCTTCCCGACTGCCAAGCTCCCAGCCAGCAAAAGAAGTAATGATGAGATCCCAAGTACATGATCTTTGCTTTTCCTTCCAGGCAGCATCCTGCCTGCAACCACCCAGCGACCCAGCAACATGTCCTGCCCAGCCCACCCCAGCACACTTCATCAGCCCATTACCACCTCTCCTGTCAAGGTAAATAGTTAAAATATGGAAGCAGTCTCAGAAACTGGACAAGTAACTACCTTCTCCTGCAACACACTCCCTTGAAACATATAAAGTCATGGTGTCCATTCTGCTTGCAGCCCTTGCCATCCTGCAGCTCCCATCATTGACTGTTTAGCTCAACTTCCCACAGGGTGTCAGATGAAATGGAATGAATGCCATTGCTTTGGAGAAATCATTCACTAAGTAAGGAAATGAGAGTAGTCTGATACCAATGGCTTTAGGTAAACCCAGGCTACACTTTATTGCCTTTATCTTTCAATATTATTTCTGGAAAAACATGTCCTGTTTCACTCAGACACGGCTGCTTTCTCTCTGCTACACTGTGCGGAGGTTGAGCACTGAGAGGTGTGCTGCTGCCAGCAGAGATGTGGGGACAGCTGCCTCTGCAAAATGCCACCCATTAGGTCTCACTCCCTGCCTCCCCTCTGCCTGCAGCACCACCATCCTCGGCGAAAACAGAGGCAATTATTTTGGGTCCACTTCAAAATTACCTTTAATTGTTTGTGCATTGTGCCCTCACTTTTTCCCCCCACTTCATTTCATTCTTTGTTCATGGTTTGTTTTAATTTCCTTTGCAAGGTCTACGGCAGCTGCCGCAGGAGAAGTTACTCTTGCTCTTTGCATGATGCTTTGTAAAAGACAATAGCTCTTGAATCAGAGTGAACCAAAGAGCTTTATTTCTGTGGTGTCTCAGTAATAATGCACACACTGTCCTCTGCAAACAATGAAATAATGTCATTGCCAGGTTAACTGTTGCTTCAGACATAGAGAATCCCTGTTCCTGGAGGCAGCTGTTCTCTGACTGAGGAGCACGCAGGTCACTGGGGCAAACCAAATTAAAACACCGGGCTGCAGCATCATTGGAGATCTCTGGCGGCACAGAGGCCAGCCCTCCTCTCACCTGGCCGCAGCCAGAGGAGGAGGATCTGTCCTTAGCTCCCTCTTGCCAGCAGGCATCTGGGATGCCTGGGCTGTGAAGGGGCTGCACCACGGCCCAGCTATCTGGGATGCCTCCCAGCCCGGTGCCACTGGACTGCAGTAAGGGTCTTGCAGTTTGACACACAATTACCCACTTGGGCTCTGCCCCGCTGGCAAACCCGTACATTTGCATGGAGAACAATAGGCTTCCCCGCTTGCCAAAACTAGGAATCAGTCTTATTTAAAGGCACTCAACAGGAATGTAAATAAATAAAGATACATTGAAACAGAAACACTGGAGGAAGGTTGAAATCTGTAAATCAGATGTCAGACTAGATTCGTGAAGTAGTGAAGAACATAAACAAGTAGATGAGAAGACTGTGATTAATGAAAATCAATTACCTATGTAAGAGGAGCTTTTGCAATAGAAAAGATAACATCAGGGGAGCAGACTTTTTCCAGGGTGCTCTTGGTGGCGGAGCCAAGTGGGAAGCCCAGGTGTCTGGGTGCCAGGCCCACTCTCATCCTTCCCTCCAGGGATGAAGAAGCCATGCCACCAGGTGCCCTGCCAGGAACGCACCAAGCTCACACCCTGCCCTGCGGCTCTGGGAGGACTGCTGGCTCCTGGTACATGTGGCAGAAACCTGGCTGGGGGTCCCCTTCCACCCTCCCTGCCCCAGCACCAGCCGCTCAACAACGTGGCCAGCCTTTCTCCCCAGCCTCAGCCCCAGCTCATGCCAGAGCAGCACAGCCACACAAGTGAAGCGTCCCTCAGTGCAGGAAAGTGCTTACAAAATATAATCTAAACCTCTAACCCTTAAAAAAACCCAAAATTGCCTCAAACATGCTCCCCCTGCACAGGGATCTCCTCTCCCTTGTGGTCTCAGGTGCTTTGGTGCAACTCAGGGCGGCCTCAGTGCCACATCCCTGGTGCAGTGGGTGGGGTGCTCGCCTGGCTGCTGCTGCTGCAGGATCCCCCCGGCACAGGCCGCAGGCTGACCCTGCAAGGACGTGGCATGGCCTGGCCACACCGCACCCACCAGCTGAGGTTAGAGCTGTGCCTGGCTGCAATTGAGTTTCCCCCGTCCCATGGCTATAATTACATTTCTCGGTCTTAATATGTTGAATTAAACACCTACCTCTGGGAGGGGAGGAAAACAGTGTGCTATACTTTTTTTCTTCTGCAAGTAAGCAATTTGCTGCATGCTGTAATTTGTCTGCATGCTGTCCTTTTCTGGGGACACATGTAATTTTGCTTTGATGAATGACACACATTAGTGATAGCCCTCCTTGCCGGTCAGGCCGGGGAAGGAGGCACTGACAGCCCGCAGGACGCTTACAAAGAAACTTTGTCAGCAACCGCAGGAGCGACGGCGTTTCCAAAGAAAACAAGCCCGGAGAAGGGAGGTACGGAGGGACTGTGCTGGATGCAGGTTAACAGCGATGCTCTGCAGGGGGGGAAACCCGAAGGGGAGCAGAATCTCTGCACATCGTGATTTTGATGGGATTCACCCCACAGCCCCTGGTTTTATGCCAAAGATGAGGAACAGTGGCAGGGAAGTGCGGGGGGAGTGGGGTCTTGGCAGAGGCAGGCTCCTGCCGACCCCCTGGCAGGCGGCACTCCCCCCTGACGCCCACCCCATAAGGGCTGCCATACGGGCGGCAAATAAACCACTTGCCATTTCTCTTCTAATAGGGGCCGGTTGATGGGTGGCAGGAGACAGAAGCGGCGGTTTGCTGCACAGCCTGCCAGCGAATTCGTGACTCCCATCCAAGCACTGGAGGAGCGACTGGCAGTGGGGGAAAGACCTTATGGCACACAACAATATTTGGAAAACATTTTTTTTTTAAACCCGGGGGAAGAGAAGACTAAACATCCGGGTTTTCTGTTAATAAGCTCTGTTAAACGATGAACCTCGGCTCTCCTGACAGCGGTGTGCGGCATGCGGCATGGGACAGCCTTTCCTCACCGAAGCAGAGACCAAGGGCTCTGGCACCAAAGGCGGAAGCCAAGGCAGGCCTCGGGGCTGTTGATGGAGTAGTGCTGTCTCCCTAGTCGTTTGAAATACACAGAGAGGAAAGCACACGTTTGCTGTGTAATTATTAAAGTGTAAATGATGTTGCCCGAGCAGGGGTCCAGTGCACACACACCAGGAATTGGGGAAGGGATTGCTGCACCTGTGGGAGGCTTTGCTCCTGAGTTCTCTTCAACCAGAGCACAATTTTGGGGCAGTCTGCCCCCCCAGCAGAAGGAAAGAGACTCTCCCTAGGCACGACAACAGGCACAAGTATGAGCAGTTGCTTCCAAAGCAGAGATTATCATCTCTCTCTGGCGCTCAGTTTTAGGAGAGGCTGGCTGTCTCTCCTGAGAGAGGCAGCTCCCTCCCTCCCTCCTGTGCGCTGCCACTGCCTGAGAGCCTCTCACACCGTGATTGTCAGCACTGGAGTGCACTTAACCTCCCTCGAACGAAGCCAGCATGGATCCAGGCAGGCTTTTCAGCAAGGGTTGCCTCTCCCCCAGTTTGTGCAGTTGTCACCAAGCCACCAGGTAGTACGAATTACTACACTGTGAACTTGCCACAGCCTTCACTTAATTACCAAAATCAAAGATACCATATCAGAGGTTTCACACTTCCATTGCTGTGTCACTTAATTTTGCAGAAGTGACTCTCTCAGAGATAGAGGCAAATAAACATTTTAAAGTTGGAGTGCAAACTGGTTTATCAGCTGGTGAGAAAGTTCTGATGCCTGAAGGCAGGGACCTGACCTGATTTACTACGTGGCTCCTGCTGAAGGGAGGGTTTGCAGGTTGGGTCCATCCTGCTGCCAGCACATTTGTGAAACCTCACACTCTCGCCATGGTCTCCTTCCCTTTGTTGGGGATCATCAGTATCTAAGCTGATAACTAGACCTGTGCAAATCCCTGTATGGGAGGGGCACAGGCTGCTCCTACAGCCGGGAGTGGCTGGCTCAGATGTCACAAGGCCATGACTGGGCAGGAGTGTGAGCAGCTGCTGCCCCACCAGCAGCCAGGGGGGAGTGGGAGACACAGCCTACCCCAAAACCACGCTCTGCCATGTGCAGCTTGACCTGTGCTAGGGTAACCCAGGTGCTGGACCAGTCTTGGTTGGGCCACAGACCAAGCACTTTTTAGGTGTGGAGCAGCAGGGTACTGCAAGGAGCAGGCAGCACTGCAGCCCAAATCCCACCGGGCCAGCTGGACGTGGCCATCCCTGGCATCACCCTGCAGGGTGACAGGGCCCAGGGCTTTCCAGACTGGTGAGTGGCTTGGGGTGCCTGTATCTGGGGTGTTTTATAAAGCTCCTCATGTATCAGACTTTCTGTCCCAGGGGACAGGTGGCACTAAGGGCACTGTGGGGGGACAGTCCCTGGCCCCATGGAAATGGGAAGCCTGGGGAGTGCATAAACAAAATCCCATTCAGCTTGAGGGAAAACACAAGCTGAAAAACAGCTGGGGAAAACTAATCCAAATCACACATGGTTTGTATCTGCCCAAGTGTGCAGGAAGACACATTCATTCCTACAGAGGGGTGTCCGTGCGTAGATGCATGCACTTGTGGGGCTGCCTGGCCACTGCCGCCCGCCAAGGAGAGGATGGGAGAGTCCGTACGGTGTGACATGCTTGGCCACGAGCAGAGACCAGAAACTGGGAAGGGCATAGCTCAAAAAGGCAGAGGTGCCACTGCGGGGGGCCACAGCAGCAGCTCCTGGAGCCTTTGCAGGGGTGGGTGCTTTGGGGGGGGGGGGGGGGGGGGGGAGCGCTGGGTTGGGGAGGGTGTGTGACAAGAAATGTAGCTGTGATTTCTTAGCAGTGTCCTGGCAGCATCTGTGGCCAAAGCTTGGACAAGGGGCTCCTCGTGTGGAGCCTGGGCAAAGGCGTCGGGAGAGGAGGGGGCTGATGACCCAAAGTGTTTACAATCCCAACAATGACATGTAAAACCACTAGCATTCAACAAATCTGGTTGATATCATTCCTTCCCCCTCAGGCATGAAGAAAACCAGCTCTTTAAGACAGGATCCTTCTACACAGCCAAACATAACACCATTTCTTGTGCAAAACTTTGTGAGGAAAGATTAAAACATCCTGTTGTTTCCCAAGTATGCTGCAAACCCACCCCCCGAAAGACCCTGCTGTGCCCCACCAGTACCAGGCAGCGGGCTCTTGCATGGATTTTGGGATGAGGGTAAGGGTAAAGCAGGTAGCCCCTCAGTCATCCCAAAAACTCAACGTGGGGATTTCGGAATGGCTCAGGGGCTGTGTGAAGTTCCCTGACATGCCATGAGCTGCCAGGGCACATGGCACAGGAGGGCTGTATTTGATACCAGATATGCATGGGCCTTTTTTAATAGCAGAAAGAGAAAACAAGGGTAGCATCCACCAGAAGCTGCGCTTAGACATTCCTCAGGTGGCACCTCAGCGGCACGAACACGTCAGTCACCCCAGCACTTCTCCAACCTCGTTATTTTTCCAGCAAAGCTCAGCCCACAATTTTGTCCTCATTTCTTCTTCCCACGTGGATACCTCAACACAGCACCCTCAGTCCCTTCCACAGAAAAATTCAGTTTTTAACATATTTCAAGTCCCACTCCTGAAAAGCCTGTGTCCACTAGCAAACACGTGCTGTTACTCGGTGAGCTCAGGTTTTTCCCAGTTGTTGAGCACAAGACCTGCAGTATGAAATGAGCTGAGGGCAGGAACTTCAACTGGCTGAATTTCAACCAAATCTGTAGGAGCAAATCTAACTAGACCAGTACACTAGAAATGCTCATATGCTTCAATTTCTTCATATCACCAGCCCCTCTGAGTAAAACCCAGGCCTTCCTGTACGTAAGGAGAGAAGTGCTGGAGGACCACCATGGCATGGAGGTGGCACCAGGTCAGCAGCGCAGAGCTGTGGGCATGGGCTGGGCTGCATTGATGGCACTGTGCTGCAGGAAGGACCAATTACAAGAACAGCAGGTACATCCCACTGGTTTCCCACCCTCTCCACCCATTTTTCTCTGCCTCTGGATAAAAGGGTTGGGATGGGAAGCAGGGATGCCAGGTGGCGGGGGAGTCATGTTTCGCTGGGCTCATGCCCAGGCACTAAGCCCCTCTGCCCGGACACCAGTACCCAGTGGGCAGGAGCCGGAGCTGCCTCTTTCCCCAGCTTTCCCAATGCTCTGCAGTGCAGGTCACCAGAATGACACCAAGGTGCTCTGCACCCCTACCCTCCACAGCACAGGGGAAAATCACCTATCTTGGTATTGCCAAGATTTAGATATTTACCACTGGCTTGCCAGGCTGGTCACCTCCAAATGTGGATCCGGAGGGATAGCAGCCCGCGGGGCATTGTGGTCGGCTTTTGTGAATGGCAAGAAGTGCTTTGAGTCAATGGAAATAAAAGCATAGCGGGAGCACTGGATGAGAAAGCCGGAGAAGCCCCACATTGTTCCCAAGTCCCTAAAACATTTCCCTGGATAACATATTTGTATTTAAGAATGAGAAATAGAGGGCAAAGATTATTTTGAAGTGTGAAATTAACAGACTCTTCACCTCCCACCTGGGGAAAACTTTCAAGGCTTCCAAGGATAAAGAAAAGGACCCAAGGACCCAAGCCACCTGCGAGCTGCTGACGCCACCGCTCCACCGATGCCAGAGACCTTGAAGCAAATACATAGGGACTCAACAACACTGGGGAGGGACAGGGACACAGAATCCTTTTGCAAAACACCAAGGTGCCATTGATTGCCAAGACAATGCCTAGAAAAGCTTCACAGTAGGTGGGAAATAATTGGGAGGCACCAAGGGGTCCATCCCTCCCAACCCAGTGGGGCCAGGGCTTCCCTACAGCTTTGGCCTTCAGGCACACTGGCGAGGAGCTGGGGACAAGCAGAAATAGGTGGAGAGCAGACACCAGCCATGCAAAGTGTAGAGCAGCTACCCACTGTCCTGGCAGCAGAGAGTGGCTGAGAAATCAAAGGGAGAAAGACTGCTTCAAGACTGTGTAAGAGCTCCTCAGGGTAGGTTGGCTATCCCTGACCAAATACTGCTTGTGGATCTACATAATTTAAGCCTGTAGGAAAATAGCTGGGAAGCTCACAGTTAATCCTTAGAGCCTCTAAAAGGGAGAGCAAAGAAGAAGTGTCAGTGAGGCAGCTTTGTCCCAAGAGAAAGGAGGAAAGGGATGTTAAAAAGGGATTGACAGGCTTCTTAAGTTTGAAGGAGGTAGCAACCCTACAGGCAGACAAGTACACGCAAAGGTAATACTAAAGTTACCCAGCTTCTAAAGACTATTTAGATGTTGTTCTTTAAATAGCATACTATTATTGGGGTTAAATCCCAACAAGTTGTCCCAGGGATGTTTCTGAGTTCCCAAGCCCATGGACACTGTCCTGCTCTCCAGCCCCCAGACAGGACTGGGCAGGTACCCAGAGACCCCCAAACCTTGCTTTGTGCAGGGAGGAGACCCGGGCACATGGCTGCAGCCAGACATCCCACTCCCTCCACTCGGGTGCAAGAGCCAGGCGAAACCCTCTCGATGAACTGAAAACCACTATATTTTTGGAATCAGGATGTTCCTCATCAAGTTCACCAAGTGAGAGGAAACAAGAAATGAATTGTTAGAGACCTTCATCTAGAGAGACAACCAAAGCCACTCCTCCCTCTGTTGCCCCTCCAGCCTGCCTACACGTGTAGGTGCCAACACCAAACCCTCCCAAGAGTCTAAAGCCAAGAGCTCTGCATGTCTGACCGCGATACAGATAATTTCTAGCATACCCAGGCTGTGGGCTCTCAAAGCTGCTCATTTGTCCCTAAATTCATTCCCACTGACCTCAACAGGCATTTGACTAGGCAGCATTCAGCAGCACCAGAAATCCCACAGCTCATTGCCAAACGCTTTGAGATATGCCCCACATTTAGAAAGTCACTCAAACCACAGAGCTCCTCAGCAGGTATCACTGGATTAATCTTTCATTACATGAAATTTGGCCCTCGTGTCAAACCCTGTAAATGGAAAAAATCTCAAGGGACAAGTACACGACTGCAAAACGTGATGTTGAGCTTGGTGATGCACACAGGGAGCTTGGGGAAGGTAAGGAAGTAACAGTGATAGAAAAAAAACCTAACCAAACAAAAAGAGGACAGGAACAGGCTTGTTCCCGTTGCCCAGTCCATTTTGGGATTACTTTTGATTTCTTCATGAAATAAATGACTTGGCCCTGCTGCTTGCCCAGTACAGTGAGTATCCGCAAGACTGGCCCTTGGTCAGATCCCAGTGTTTGCACACGCTAGTTTCCCATGCACTCGCTGCAAGGGATGCACAGCCCCAGGTCACACAGTACCATACGGACAGACAAACTATGGGAACTGTTAAAGCGTCCTGTTTCCTCTAGCATTCCCGTTTGTCAAATAAAAAAAACTTCTCCAACTTTCCACCATTGAGCGCCCCACGTGTGATTCCAGCAGGGCGAAACAGCTAAAACAGTAAGAGAAAGAACAACCTTGGGAGGTCATCTAGGGTCAGCGGCTATGCAGAAGCTTTTGTACAGGGAGTGGACGACGTGAGAGGTAAAGCTGTGGCTCAGAGAACAATACCAGGGAGTATTAGCTGAAAACTTGCACTTTTTAGGGCAACTAGAAATAGGGCAGGCTCCAAAGCCCTGAAGCCAGTGGAAAGAGTCCCTCTAATTCCAGTGGTCTACGAACCAGGCACATGTGTATTTGGCTGAAAAAAATGTTTTATTTCCTAGTGCTGTATAACGGCGTAAGTCGCTCATGCCCTTCATGGCAATGGACCTTGGGGTTTTAGGGGACAATGGCATTTCAGCTTAAGAATTAGAGTGCAAAGACCACTGTCGAGAGTGGGTTTGACAGACACCATTTCACTAAACTAATTAGAAAAAGAAGGAATGTGGGAGAATGACAACTGCCTCTTAAGATAATAGGAAACCTGTCTCTTTAAATGTGCTGGGCTTTTTCAATGCAGACCAGGGAGGGCTATAATCAGAGCAGCAGCGGGTCAGATTTAGGTTCAGCACAGTATAATTCCATTGCAGGAACCATCCAAGAATACTTTGGCAAGCTCAAATATATTGAAATTGCCTTGGCTAGTGGCTTGCAAAATGGCTGTGGAAAGTTAAGATAATAAGAGCATTGTGGACAGAAGACACAGTAAAATAAAGGGTAGAAGACAAAAAAAGACAAGCCCATTTAAAAAAAAAAAAAAAAAAGATTACAGACACAAAGCAAGTTTCAGAACAGAATAGTTCAAGGAGAAAGGTGTACCCAGCAGATTGGAGTCATGTCACTTGTACAGGATGAAAAGGACAAGCACTAAGTGAAGAGACCACCTCCCAACAATTTTATATTAATAAATGAAATAAAAAGCACCAGGAAAAACAAAGCTGGTTTCTGAATGGATTTTAATTAGAAATCAATGAGGAAGTGTGAAAGAAGAAAGTCTCTGCTTTCGGAAGTAACATTTTGAGTCAACCCTTGTGTGCTTGGCCTGACTGGGAATAAGACAAGCCAGGTAATAAAGTCAGCTCTGTAAACTGAGAAGCCTTTCACTGAAGCAGCAGCATCTTAGTCAACATTAGCAAGTCTGCAGCCCGTTCAGCCAGGTGCTTGAATCTATGCCTAAACACATGTATGGCACAAACCCATCAACCGCTACAATTACATGCTTACGAGCCCTGTTTAGTACCATGTCCCTTGTTACTGGAAACCTGAGATGACTATACGTTGTAAAACGCCCAAGCCAACAGGAATTTTGCCAGCAGCTACAATGGGATGAGCTCTGCAGGCACCTATTTTATAAAAAAAAAGTCATCACACTAAAACCGGTGCACTGACAACACTCTCCTGTGGTCCCTAGCTCCAGAGCTGTCGTCCTCCTGTATGGAAGTGAACCATGCATCCACACCGTACTTTCACAGAGAGCTCTCTCTCAGCTCCGGTATGTGCTTGCCGTTTACATTCTGGTTTTGTGATCCTGATTTCTACTTGCCATTCCTTTCGTGTTTAAATAACCGACAACATGTATTTGTGTAAGCATTTGGGTCTACACAAACACCCTAACATGATTGTTTCTCTCCTGCACAAGCAAACTTAGGCTTCTACATATTACTTACACATGTATACATAATTTATATGTAAACTTACTATAAACACACACATACATATATAACCATCCCTCTGCAGTTCCATCTTCCACAGAGGAAGCAACTTCTATGACTAATGAGTAACACTATCATCCATGTTGTCGCGATCAACAATGAAAGCAAGAATGATGAAGAGCTGTTGATCCTGTGACTGCCGCCCAGCTCTGCCAGCCAAAGGAGGAGACCGGGGCTGGAGGAGTGGACAGTGTTTTCAGTAAGCCCCACATCCCCCCAGCCCTGAGCAGGGTGGGCTGTCCATGAGGCTGGTCATCATTTGACAAGAAACACAGGTCCCTGCAGATGCTGGCAGCCTTCACTCCCCTCTCTGACCTGCCACTGAAACATCCCTTTTTCTGTGCTTGTACTGGGTAATCAGGTTTGTGGGCCTGATCCAGCTGAACTGTGGCGGAGGAGTAGCACTAGATCACAGGTGAACTTTGGGTCTGGTAGGCTGGTGTTGCTCACTGGCTGACACAGTGTGGAGGGGGACATCAACACAGTCCTCCTTGTATCAGCGTTCCTGGCAATTTGTACCACCACTGTCACAAAACTTTTACTTACTAGTATTAACATTCACAGTAAAAAAAAAAAAAAAAAAGGAGGATTTGTAAAGAAATTGCAAGTCAGGACCAACAGTGTTCCTTCACAAATGTGACAAGCAGAGCACATTGCTGCAGACAGGAACCTCTCACACCTGGATAGGAGATAGCCACTCATTTGCAGAGGTTCACTAACTTATTTCAAAGTCGGCATTATGAAATTTTCCTCACATTCCTCTAAGTCAGATTGTTCTTGCCATTGGGGGGGGGGGGGGGGGGGGGGGGAAGGGGGGGGGGGGCAGGGCTCAGGCTACAAGACCAGACCAATGGTCCCCTCCAGCTTGGAGATTTCTCTCTTCCTCTGGCCTTAGCATTTTGTGCTCAAAGAGGAGGACAGCACAAAACAAAGAGCTTCTCCCCAGACTGGCACCCCCTGCAGATGTCCAATTGACGGGGGTTCACTGCACGTAGCAGCACTGCAGCACTAGTGGGGCATTAGATGGGAATGAAACAACTAGCTTGAGCTGCGAAAATCATCACCGAACAAAGCACGACCCACAGCCACTTTTAATAAATATCCCAAGTTTAGGTGACTTGCTCATGGACCATGGGCCTGCCCTGCAAGGCAGATTTGCAATGTAGCTGAGCCTGCCTTGAGATGCTTGTTATAGACAGCAGTGGAGCAGACCTGGCTGTGCCGGGGCAAGGGATGCAGAGCTTTTGCACAGCCCCGCTGCCAGCAGCTCCTGCCTCAGCCGCTGATGACACGGTCTCTGCCAATGGACACTGCATCCGCAGCATCTACAGCTCAGGCCGTTATCTGGCTGTTTCATCTCACAGGCTGTGACAGACATGGCAACATGGAAGAACGTTTCTCACTTGCCACCACAACTGGGTTATAGCCCGTACCAAAAGCCTCACATGTTAGCGTGGAGCATGATGAAAATTTCATTGGGCAGCTGTTTGCTACAGTCCTTGCAGGGACTTGTCCTGGTCCTACAGCCTCCCCCTGCCCCTACTGGCAGGCTCGAGGTCCTGCAATGAAATGCTTTAATGTGCAACACGGGAAAAATATTACTTGGAGATGCCTGGATGTGCAACTCCTGACACAATGAGCATTAGTCTTGTTCTCTTTTCATCCCCATAGATGTGCTTCATTATTAACTTTTAATTCACAAACAGTTGTCACATAAAAAGTGCTTCACAAAACATAAATATTGGAAGTGAGGCTTTATAACAGCCTGTATTAGCGGGTCCAGCCTTCTAAATGATGGTGACCAGGAAACTGGAACACAAGTCAGAGAGGCCTGTTCTGACCATCCTATCCTCATTTTCTGTTCTTCAATTAAACTACTGCTTTTAGCTCTTCATTTTTATCAGTATTACATAAAACTAGGACAGAGTAAATGAAAATTTATAATTTATAAACAATCTGGGGAAAAAAAATTCACTGAATTATTTATGGCACTTTTGAAATATGTGTTTGTTACTTGTACAAAAATTAGTTGTTAGGTCTTAATCACAGCGGTGCCACAAATATGTTGGAAATTAGGACTCACAAACCTGCTTGTTTGGAAAGGAAAAAAACCCAAACCAACCAAAAACCTGTAACTCTATCTACAATTGGAAAACGCAAACCAAACTGATTCTGAATGGTCTTGTTAAACAAGTGCCAATTATTGAATAATTCTCTGACCTAAACAGAAAGTTATTGTATATGGAAAGATTTTTTTTTTTCCTGGAGAGTGCTTTATACCAGATGCCCTTCTAAATTGTTTTGAATTCTCTGTAGGCAGTAGATAACTAAACCTACAGAATGTAGTAATGGCAAAAAGGAAGCAATCAAGTTGGCCACTTCTAGTTAAGAGTCATGGAAAAGGCATCTGTTCTATATGAATCGCAGACTATAGGAACTTTGACAGTTCATAGACCAGACTTAATTTATTAAACTAAGTTTCTAATATAAACAGTAATTCGTTTCAGGCACTGACACTGAAGGTCTGGATTATGTGAATAAAATAGAGACCTCCGTTGGCCTCCCAAAAAAAAAGGTAGTTTTGCTGCATGGGAAGGAAATAACTGAGTGTGCCTTAGTAACAGGCATCAGCGCCGAGGCCATGCCTTGCGTACACCAAGGTGAGGGGCACAGCTCTCCCTGCACCCCCAGCCCAGCGCGGGCACTGCCGGCATCCCCGCCTGTGTGCGCTCACCTGGGTGTGCAGCATCCTCGAGATCAAGGATGGCACTTTTCAGGTATCTCAGCAAAACTGCAGTTTGAAGTCTTCAGAGAGACATTCATTTGCAAACAAAACAATGACTAACGGGATGAACGTTGGGAAAAAAGACTGAGGAAGGAAGGCCTCAAAATGCCACGTGCCTGGTGCCTTACCGGAAAGGCACATTAGCCCAAACTAAGCCAGGGCATGGGCTTGTCAGGGAGCCACCTGTCCAGCACACCTGGCAGGGTCGGGGACACCCTCTCGAGGGACGCGACTGTGACCAGTGCCTGCAGTGCATATGCACACAGACAAAAATAATTTCTTGGTGGCATTGCAATATGAGGCCTGATGCAGGTCAGCAGTCAAGTACTTGCTGTGAAGTACTTAACAAAATGAAATACTCAAAGCATGATTCACAGGACACCCTCACTCTGTGTGCCCAGCCCCGGCTTCACCCAGGTCTTGGAGAAGGATGGATCTGGGATCTCAGGGCCTGATGTCAGCAAATGTTTATCTTCAAGCACTTGAGTAATTCAGGTGAATGCAGTAGGACTATTTCGCTACTTAAAATTAGGCAGGTACCTAAACAATTTCCTGGATCAATTTACATTCATCTCAAGTTTCAAGCACTGGCTTTGCTGTAGCTTTGACCAAAAGTTTGGTCATAACTCAGAAATCGCACACAACTACTTCCTTATGTCATCAGCCCTCAGCAAAGACTGAGTATGGAAAACCTCAGTTAGGGTTTCTCCCCAACAAAAAAGTTATGGAAATCAGCGACGATGAAAGTGGTTTGCACTGGTGCTGGCCAGTCTGTTGTTTTGGGTGAGAATAATGAACCAAAGTTTCTGGGGTGTGAAAGCAGCCGCTCAGCCTTCCCTCCAAAAGCCAAAGGCAAGCTCCCCATCACCCTGCACTCCAGCATGCAGCGAGAGGTGGCTCTTGTGCAGCACTTCACTCAGGCTGAACCCGCCACATTGCCAACCCCAGCTAATTGCTTGATTCCCCATCTCATTTGCCTGAGAACGACTGAGAATGTGAGACAGCGACGGGTCTATAAAATCATTAATTGAATTACTAGTGTGGAATAAGTAGCACATCAATTTGAATTCACCATCATCCCCCTCCCTCTCCTCCCCCGTGTTTTAGAGACCAATCCTACTGTTGATATGTGCATATCTATGGAAGGAGGCTCAATAAATAGATGTGCTATTCTAGCTAAACAAATTTATTTTTCCAGCTGTTCTACTGAATTAGTAAATTGTAATGTTGACTTCAGACTATCTTCCCCATAAAATATATGCTGGCCTGTATATTTTACTAGCACTTCTTTTGCATCACCTCATTAAGGGCTGATCCAATCCATCTCACAATCTCTTAGAATTTTGCTTTGACCCGAGTGAGCTTTGGATCAGGATGCAATATTGATTCAATGCATATTTTATATTTTATTTTTGGATCATTAGCAAGATTTTTGTGCACCCTCCCCCCTTATGTGGTTTTCCAAGAGATTTTAGGGCAAAAATCCCTGATATGAGCAGGCTTGGAGTTGCCAAATGTGTTGTCCGAGCACGTGTGGTTTCACCAGCACATGTTGATGATTGCTTGTTTGGGAAGCAATCAGGAATTTTTGTTCAGCCTTGATATGGAAACTTGTCTTTAGCCCTCATCTGCTTTCAAATGGACTCAAAAGCTTTTACAAGTTTTGCAGGTTTGGTTTGCCATTGTTGGCATCTTCCATTTCATTTACACCAACGCAATAGTAAGCTGCGGTGTTACTAGGTCACAACAGCAGCATTTCAATCTCCTGTGTTAATATAAATTAATTCTGGGCTACAGTTCAAATTTACCTTTTTTAAGACCAGCATCACATTTCAGCTGGCAGCTACCAAGCGAAGCTGAGCCTGATGGCTTTTGCCCCTTGGCTCCGGAACTGAGTGGCCGCTGGGCAGGGCAGCATGCAGCCTGGCGCTGCCATCTGCGGGGTCCCGGCTGGCTGGGAGAGACGATTGGCAGGGCAGGGATGAGGCTGCAGGCCCTACATCCCCTGGGTCTATCGAGCACCAGGCAGATGCCGGGCAGGTTTGCTAGCAGCAGTGCAGCACAATCCCCATGTTGCCACCAAAATCTGTCGGCTTTGGCAAATCAGCACACTTGTGTGAAAACCCTGTTTGGTGGCAGGGGCCAGCAGGAACCGGCATCCTCTTTGTAAGCTGCAGGAGGTGGGTGGTACCGCAAGGCCATGGGTTCTCAGCCGTGCCTGTTGGCCACTGTGTGGGATTGTCCCCAAGCCGTGGGGCAGCGGCAGGGGGCACACTGTCTGGCAGAGGCCGGGTGAGACACGGGAAGCTGTGCACCAGGGTGGTGATGGTTCACGGGTCCATCCAGGCTGCTTCGCGGCAGTGGAGCCCTACAAGGAGCGTAGGTGGGAACACAAACATGGCGAGCAAGGACCCACTTCTCTAAGATAAAATTAAACCCAAACAAAACCAGAGCAAAACTTAAACAGATAAAGAACAAATAACATGCTTTTAATGTCCTGATGCAAGAGGGATCGAATACCATTTCCACATCCATTAGGCAAAGGATTTTGCATGTTTCCTCACAAAGAGTGAGCATTTTCAGCGGCTTTTCCTTAAATTAAGATGACAGGTTACTGCTGCACAGTGTTGTTAATCTTTTCCTAAAAGCTTAATGTTAGTACTTAGTAGTTTACTAATAAATCAGAGAAAATATGTAATGTCATTTTGGTTTAGATATAGATGGATGACTCTGTAGTATTTCTGAAGTTGTAAGACAGGTACTGCCATGATATTCAGCGGAAGGAGCGACACTTGACGCGGTAGCCGTATTCCTTTCTGCCCTAGGGCCGTGGCGCGTTACACCATTCACATGACCAAACCCAATTCAATACTCTGTCATATATACTCTGCTAGGTAACTGGCTTTCAGCTGTCTTTCATGCAAGATGTATTAAGGATGGTCATTAGTTTTCATATGCTTTCTGTTACTTTGATCCTATTTTTCATTATCTTAACCTTTGTTTCCCCTGAAAATATTCTGGTTATAACCTTTTAGGATTTTTTTTTTTTTTTTTAAAAGCATGCATCATTACTGTTGTCACCCTGTACATGATTTTGCTGCTGAATTCCCTCTAGTTTGTGGATTTACTGCTTTCCATGCTATATAAGTCTGCTTAAATTGGTAGCTGGGATGTGACCACATCCTTTCCTTGTGTGTCCCACCAATGATGGGAGACAGTGCGTCTTCATGGGAACATCCTGAGAGGCAACATAAGCGGAGGAGGGTTTGACTGTCTTTATTGACGGGCAGTTTTATTTTACTGCCCAGGAAACGGCTGACAAAATTGGAAGCAAACAACGTCACCGAGAAGAGACCTCTTCACTGAAGTGGGACAGGCATCTATCAGAGCATCTGCCATGCATCTCCATGCACTGCTCACCCTGAATTTCCAGTAGCACTAAGCCCCCCCCCTTTAATTGGAAGCAAACAACGTCACCGAGAAGAGACCACTGAAGTGGGACAGGCATCTATCAGAGCATCTGCCATGCATCCCCATGCACTGCTCACCCTGAGTTTCCAGTAGCACTAAGCCCCCCCCCTTTACCCGTAGGTCTGTCTTTGCCCACATGGAGCAGGTGTCCCTAAAAACCAGGGGTCATCAGTAACCTGCAGCACTAGGGCCATGAGCACTGCACCCCATCAGTGGTACAAGAAGAGAGGCTGCCTCCTGCTTTCTGCCACAATGGGACTTGTTCCTTTGGTCACCAGGGGTGGGAGCAAGACCATGAGGAAGACTCACAGGGTCCTAGTTTTGAAGCCAGCTGACACTTCTGAAAACCCAGGATCTCTGGGCACAGACTTGGGCATGAGTTCTCCTATCACATCAGTGTAAACCAAGAGTAGCCCCATTCCAGTGAGCAGGGTTAGTGTAATATTGGTACAAGCAGGAGACAAAACACCTGTGATACACCTGAACTCATCCTACAGGGGAAAAATTACTTGGCCCATAGCACTTGTCTTTCTGAATGCATTTAGCTCTCTGCATGAGTGGCACGACCCATTCTGCAGAAACACAGTCTCTCTGGAGACAGGAGACAGCCTCTCAGAGGAATCAAGCAGAGGGGAAAATCCCCATTTCCATCTGGCCATTGCCTGCTGTCGCACAAGTACTGACTGCCTTTTGGAGAGACTGTGCAGCCAGAGCAAGGACCAGGAACATAGAAAAGGGGCCCCTGCAACACCACTGCCTGGCTCCCCCGAGGCGGGGGGGCAAGCCCCAAGGAGGGACCAGGAGCCTGTGACTGTCCTGCCTGAGGGCATGCACATCCCCATGCTGAGGTGAAGTGGCCCCATGCAACTCCTGCGGGCACGGACCTGAGCGGGAGGATGACGAGGGCCATGAGGCGCTGGATGTCCAGGGAGCTGGGGCCACTTCCCCTTTACAGGGAATTTTTACAAGAAAAGCCCCAGCAGCCCGTTCCGTACTTTCTAATACCAGATCCCACCTATATTCTTAGATGCTCCTAAGGCCTCCTAATTATTGCTTCCTGGTTGTTTTTACTTCTCCTTATTAACTTAATAGGTTCTCTGATGAGCAAGAGCAACTGCTAGCACCCAGGAGCCACCACCAAATGACCCTTCTCATTTAAACCAGAACTCTGTTTTGTGCGGGTGAACTATGCATTTTTTGCTGCACAATAGATGGCAGTAGAGAAAAAAGGCTGAGACTAGACAATTTATAGTTTGGAATATGCAGTTGATCCCCCCCCCCCAAATCACCGTACAGTATTTGTTGCTTTCTTCTCAGAGAGCTTTCCTAGAAAAGGCAGTCTGGTGCGGATGAGGGTAGATGAAATAAAAGATTCATGCATGAATAATTAACATCTTGGAGGCCTCACTTGAACTTGTTGCCTTACCCAGATGAATGAGTTAACATGTTGGAGATTATTATAAAGAGGGACTATTCTGCTCCAGTAGATCAAATGAGCTGAAAAAGATGAAGTATTGCCGCACATATAAATATATGCTCGGTACTTAAAAATAACCCTTCCAATAAGTATAAGTCATACTGGAGTTCAGCTACGCTGACAGTCACAGTGACAAGAGAAGAAGATTTGGCATGAGTCATTCAGTTTGACTTTTGCACTGAAATGAGATGCAAGCCCGGGAACTCGCTTTATGTAGGGCAGCCGCCACGCAGGCGGGCAGCTCCCACCTCCCCGCTTTCGTGGCGCAGGGGAAGAGCAGCGTCGAGCAGAGCGAGAGCACCTCCAACTTCAGTACAAAGGCTGCTGGAAAAACGCGCACGGTTTGCCAGCTCCTCCCCATGACCCTGGCCACCGCTGTCGGCAGGGGCTTGCCCAAGCGCTGAGATGGACGCCGAGCAAAGTATGGGCCACGGGGCCCATGCAGAGAGCGATGGAGCCTGCCACCAGCCCTGCACTGAACAGAAAGTGCCCCTTCACTGTAAACAGCCATGGTTTACCATCCTCTTTTTAATTCAGCAAATGCCTTGCATCACTTCCTACTTCTTTGGAAGCTAATTGCCGCAAAAAGGAGCCTTCCTTGTAAATTGACATCAAACTCATGCTAACCGCAGGAGGGAGAGAAAATTTAATTACAAACTTTAATTCTTACCTCAGCTTTACTAATTTTTAATTGTGTCTAATAATAGTGAAAACCAAGCTGGGAAAAAATGCAGGAGACTAAACTCACCACAAAGAAATTACTACATTTTCTATCCAAAAACATGCAGTGGCTTTCCTGCCTATCCATACCTCTCCACATCCCACAGCACTAATAGTAAAATAGGTTGGGAAAGAAAACTGGATCATTGCTTTTCCATACCTCCACTAAATAAAACCTATCTTACGTGGGTGGCAGAGCTGTTGCCAAGACAGTGAGCCTGTGGAGTGCCCAGGGTGAGAAGGTGTGGTAGCTGTGGGCTCCAGCCAGGGTTAGTGATCATCAGGGAGTGGGGTTGGGCAAGGCACCTGTAAACCGATAGCACAGCATACGCTGTCCCATTGCATAAACTGCATAGAAATTATTCCAGAATCAAGTGATTTTTCTTTCAGCCAAAGCTTCTTTAAGACCGTTGCAGCCACCGCCCCACCACATGGCACGTTACGGTGGCCGCAGCCCTCGTGCCAAGCAGGAGCAGCACAAGGTTGGTCTAGCACGTGGCACCAGGCAGGTGATGGGACCTCCCCACACAGGCTTTCTTTTCCAGAGCTTTCTTTTTCCAGTCCCTCTTTAAAGGTCTGCACAGCTGTGACATTATACAGGACTGCTTGAAATTAAAAATGGATTGGAAGTATTTTGGAAACATTTCTGTATATTATCTCTTGGCTGTACAGTGCTGTCAAGCAAAACTCTCTTCAATCAGGGCATGACAATAGACCAGATACAGCAGGACACAGAATTTCTGTGCAAAAATGCCTGATTTCTACACACAACTCAATTTTTGACAAACTGAAAATTACCACTAGCAGCAGCCGTGTTCAAAGGGGAGCTTTGCTTCCAGGTGAACCGGGGCTCACCAGCTGCCTGAAGCCACCCTTTGGCTGCCAAGGGTTGGTAGATGCATGGCGATGACTGAAAACACATCATAGAATCATTAAGGTTGGAAAAGACCTTAAAGATCAAGTCCAACTTTTAACCTAGCACTGCCAAGTCCACCACTAAACCATGTCCCTGAGCATCACATCTACATGTCTCAAATACCTCCAGGAATGGTGACTCAACTGCATAGAATCATAGACTCTTCTAGGTTGGAAAAGACCATCAAGTCCAACCATCAACCGAGCACTGCTAATACTACCACTTCCCTGGGCAGCTAGTTCCAATGCCTGACAAGCCTTTTGGTGAGGAAATTTTCCCCATATCCAATCTAAACCTCCTCTGGTGCAACCTGAGGCCGTTTCCTCTTGCCTTATCACTTGTTACTTCAACTTTTCTACACTCAGGTCCCTTGGCTGCTCACAGTTGTAGTCACACTTTATTCATGTGCACCTTCAGTAAATCGATACTTCCCAAAATCCAGGCAGCAGCACAGGGATGCAGAGTGTACCTCTCACCTGAGCCTTATTTAGCTATCACTACACGTCAGCTTTGGCATGAGAGGGAGGCAATCCTCCCTGCCATGCCAAACACCATGCTTCAGTTAGTGCTTGCTGATGAAACTATCCTGCCTAGCAGACAGTTAAGGGATCCGGTAAGGAAACCTTCACCTGCTAACAATATTTTTCCACTTAGATCTGTTCCTAAAGCTTATTGCCACATCAAATCCCATTATAGAAAATAAGGAAATGTTAAAATTAAGAACTAATGTTCACATGAAAGAATTTCTTTTACTATTTCCTTCAGCAAACCAATGAATGTTTAACAGTTGAAATTGCTTTGAAACAGCAATAAATTATTTCATGCATACATGCCAAATATTAAAACCAGAAGGTTTCTTAATATGAAGTCACTGGTACTGAGATTCATGTTTGCCTTTGTTAATTATCTACTTGTTTATTAGCTTAGTTTCACTGAGGAGCTGCTGATATCCCCAAGTTAAGGATTTCGGAGCTGTTCACAGGATGTAATAATACAGTTTTATTGGGTGCTTGTTGAGAAAGTGTTTTTAGTTGTTTGCACTTTAGCAGTAAAATGGCCATTGCACTCAGCCCAAAGACCCCTGCACAGGTCCCTGCCAGCCTGTTCCCCCCTGCCCCAGGGCAGCCACAGCATCCCCCAGTGCCACGGGCATCGCTGCTGAGGGAAGGTGGAATGCTGCCCCGGCACTGTAGCTCAAGCAGGTCTCTCCCCTGGGCTAAACCCAGCCTCAGTCAGGACAAACTCTCCCTAAGGTGTCAGTCCCCACGGCCCCACCACCTGAGAGCTGCCAGCTCAAAGTCCCAGTCTGAGTAGACAAACCCAAAGAGACCCAACCTTTGCTGTGGATTTAATACATGAAATTTGGGAAGCTTTTTGTTTTTTCCTTTTTTTAAAATCAGCAGATTGCACATTCTCTATGCAGCAAACTGCTCTAGGCTGCAAGGATTTCCTCTGGGAGGAAAAACCAGTGGCACAGACTCTGAGAGTATGTTACTGTTGACTAAATAATTTTTATCACTATGATTAAGGAGTTATTCCCCTCAAGCTTCACCTCTCAGAGCTGAGGCATTAGAGGAGCCAACTTCTAGGGAAAAAAGCTTTCCGCTGTACTGACTGCAAGGAAAGGCCTGAAATCTTCAGGTACATATGGAGTGAGAAAACAAATGCCTCCAAATCTCACCAGTTAGCAAGACCTCATGGTGTTCAACCTGGTCTAATCGCTCTGGAGTACTTGATGTGCTCAGTGCTGCCTACATCCAAACCAAACCTCATCTTCCCACCCACCAACCTGTCTGCAGCACCCGCTGCCTGGAAACAGCCCTGCCTACCCCTGCCTGCATGCTGCGGGTGCCTTCACGCCTGGCACGGCCCCTGCAGAGGTGGGAGCAAGGAGCCTTGGGGCGATACCTGCCTTGCCCTGACCAAATGCGGGTTGCCCCCTTTTGGGCACCTCTCCCGTGCCATCTGTCAGCCCCTGCAAGAAGAGAGCAGTAATTGCAGAGCAGGGCTGCTGCTACTACAACCAAGGCTGCGGTGGCATTTCCACAGCAAACCCCTGCCTGGGGGAAATTTTCAAACGTGATCATAAAGCTTCACTCTGAGCCTTAGATGTAGCTTTAAACCAAGGACTCAGCCAAAGCCTATTTTCTTCAAACTCAAGCCCCTGGAACAAAAACACCGTGGCCTTTCTTAAAGCAGTATCAGCGGGAAGGGTGAAGCGAGACAGGTCTCAGCTGCAGTTTGATGCCTCCTCAGTCAGTGTGGCTTAGCCAGAGGCCTGCACCAGCACCACAGGGGCACATCTCCCTGACTGGGAGACCCCTATGGGTGCACTGCATGTGCCAGGCTGCAGCACCCCATGGCACAAGCACTGGGCAGATGGACTGGGAGAGGTACCCTGGCTGCAGGCAAGCACCGCAACCTCCTAAATGAAAACAGGTTTTCTACCGGCTGTGGATATGCTACACAGTATTTGGGGAAAAAGAATTCTCATGTTTTCTTCCTTCAAATCCAGAAAATGACCCTTCTAAAAAAACGTTTGTTACATTTTTTCAAAGCAACTTCAGAAAAACATCAGCTTGGGTTTTGAAAGCCTGCGATATTTTGAAACCCTTCTTTTCCTACTGCTGCTCAAACCCACAGGAGTTTAGCACACCGAGAACAGCAAAATAAAAAAAAAAAAAAAGAAATCCCATGAAGAATAACTCACGCATCTGACCTACTCTGATGCTTTTCAGAGGCAACAGAGTTCCTGCATTGCAGCCTCCCCGCAGGGTGCATGCTCCTTTGGCCTCTGACGGTAACTCAGCTGTAGGTTACTAGCAGACTTAGAGATGTGCTTTTCCAGAAAGATGATAATTTTTTGGGCATGTGTGGCAGATGGGAGTGTTAACTCATAGTGCTAGGAGTTAACCTGATTGTATTATAATGTGATAGCTCCACAGCTAATGCCCATCAGCACTGTGGGCCATTTACTTTATCATAAAATAAAATTAATTGCGTGAAAATAAATTGCAGAGGGATACAGAAGAATTTGAGACAATATACATGAAATACACAATAGCTCAAGTTTCCTGTGACACTTATATTCATTAGGGAGGAAACTATTATTATTAATTCTTTCTTTAAACATAAATATCCTGAAACTTGCAACAAGATTTATTGCACGGGCTGCAGATGCTGATATGGCTGCATGAGCACTAAAATTCCTGTTCCTTTGAAAAAGGAGTTTCAGACTCAGCAAAACATTACAGCAAGGCTGGATGCTGGTGCCCACATCCCGGTGAAGCCTGCCCAGAGCCCACAGGGTGTGGGGAGGGGTATGTGGGGGGCTCTGCTGCTGCTGTGGAAGTGCCACAGAGTGTCCCCCTGGCCAGGTGAGCAGCAGGGAGCTGTTGGCTGGGCTGGAGGCAGCTAGAGTTGGCTAATGGGCTGCAATATTTCTAATGGAGAATGTTTATTTGAGTGCATGTGTGCATTTGCCAAGTACAGCAAGGTAATGACATTGAGGCTTACTGATAATACAGTTATAATTCCATGTAATGACCAACTGAGCAAAATGATACAACCATCTCTCCTTCATCTATTATGCTCCTGTCCACAGAGACTTCTCAGTTAAGGGCTGTTTATTTCTGCAGTAAGACATAGACCAGATATGCAGAATATAAACCTTCCTATTAGAACTCACTAGTATACTACTTTTCCTTCCAAGTCATTTAACGGCATATAATTTTGGGGATCAGCTTTCTGGTTGTGCGCTGAGCTAGGAGTCAGAAATGCAGCTGTGACCGCAGCACTGAGTGAGAGGTAAGAACCCTGCCTGGTCCTGGCTGAGGACACCCCCTGCGCTCCCACTTGAGAGAAGCTCTCATTCGTTTTCTTACAGGTCAATCACAAATCCCCACAACAGGATTTCCATGGATGTTAGTGATGGTGTTCCACAGGTTACCATAACTTAGTCTCCCTAAAAACCAAGATTATTTTTCTTTTTATTTTTGACATCTGCGCACCAGCAATCCCTCAAACCGCGTGGTTTCAGCTCAGCACCAAGGAGCACTGTGCAGGCGGCACTCCTTAGCGCTGGCACGCAGAGGCATCAGCGGACATGCCAAGGATGCTGCTCATGACATGGCCATCCCAGCCACCCGCCAAGTCCTGCCCTGGGCCCCCTCCACCCCTCCAGTGGGGGCTGGGGGGAGACTCCTAGGCTGCATCCCAAGCCTGCAGCCCCAACCACCCTCTGGCCTTGGCTTGTGCAGATCTACATTAAAATTCACACCGACCCACAGCAACAGCTACTTCGTTTACTGAGCAGTGCCTACAGGTGCACAGGTGTGAGGTTTCACCTCCAAAACCATGCTGCCAGCTCACCCGTAACGCCACCTTCTTTGCTTAACTGGCACCAGGCACACATTTGTCAACCACGGGTGACATCTCCAGCCTGGCTGCTGAGAGGCTGGGTAGTAATAAACCTCCAGAGCATTGGGTGAGCAGGAGGGACCCTTTAAACTCACAGGCATTTTATGTTGTTATTGAAGGCTTCATGTGCCTTTTACATGATGAGTTTTCTTCTCGGCTCTCAGATCTCCATACCGCTCAAGGTTAATTAGATATACTTACTAGAAATAGCCATGTTTGAAAGTTTTGTACATCTGCCTCCCTACATATAGGTTAGTATAACCCTCAAGAGCTTGACCAAAGTGTCATGACTCCAGGTAGCAAAAACTTGGAATCAGATTATGCTCCCTACCCCCCACAAGCAATTTCATTAGTGCTTAGCCAGTGACTGGGGCACAGGTAGCGGTTATTGGGTTACACCACCCTGTGCGTGCAGTGTGAGGTGACTGCTCGGTAGCGGCACTGTCTTCGGATGCTGCTCTGGACACATAGGAAGACAGATAAGATGCAAGGGATGTGGTTTAATTAGGCCAGAACTTTATTAAGTTAACTCATCTGGGATCCATCCAGCACAACTCTTTAATCACTCCCACATGGCAGAGGGTTGCCATTAGCCCTGCTGCTCCCTGCAGCTGGTAACCAGTGCTGCGCTGGGACTGACACCCATTGCACATACAAGGGTTAGGTCTTCGTTTGATAAGGAAAGAGGCACCATTGCTGCCACAGACACTGTACCCGGCACTGGCTGAGCTCAGCTCCGAAGCATCCTGCTTTGCTCCCACGAGGACAGCCTGCAGCACGGTGCCTGTCCCTCTGCCACCAGTCCTGGGGCCACGACAGCCCAAAGGTGCTGCTGTCACAGTGCAAGAGTGCGCTGGGATAAACAGCCCCCTAGAGGCAAAGGGGAACTAGCATCATGTCCTGGAATATATATATTTATATTATTTTTTTTTTAAATTCTCTCTTTTAACCCTGTAAAAAGTATGCAACAGCCAAGGTCTATTTTAGCAAGGAAGATCTGTTTCCAAGGAAGAAAAAAACCTAGGCTTCTTCCAGCTATTGTCCACAGCATTGCACAACAGCCAACTTTTTTTTTTCTTTCCCTCCTGACAAAATGCAGACTACCTTCCTGCATTAGAACGCTTCGGTGACTTTAATTACCCAGTTGTGTGTGTTTGGGGCAGGGGGACAGAGAGGCAATCCTGAATGCAGAACAGACATTACTCTGCACTGCCAAGTCCAGCGCTGGTCAAACTGCAGCAAGGGGCTCTCTCCTGTGCACTCGTTCAAGCTTGAACCTTACCACCAACGTGTCCAAGCCAAGCAGCGCAACTCATGCTTTGATGCAGAAATATTGCCTGTGCATGGGTCAGAAGCAGCCAATTTTTCATCTCTTTCTGGGCTAAGAGTGCCGTTTTCCTGACCAAAAGTCAACACAAAAAGCATCCTCCGAGGGCCAGCTCCAGCTCATGGCTGGGGTCCATGTGGCCGAGCAGGACTGCGCTTCCCAGCTAGGGTGGCATGGCATGGCTGGCAGGCGGTGTGCCCTGCCTTGAGGTTGATCCCTGGCACAGTGCAACATTTCCACAGCGTAACTTGAACTAATAACATGTGTTGTGTCATGGACGGTCGTTTTTTCTACAAAACATCGGGGGGCCAAGGCAAATGGCATCAACTGTTGCATGACTATTTTTATACACTTGTTGCACTGGAAGCAGTAGCAGCATAGTGCCCAGGATCCAAGTGCAGGGCTGTACCACAGTGTAACGGTAGCTATTCTTTCTGCTACGTGACTCTGCTTTGCTTTACTCATACACAGCCTTAGGACTTTTTTTTTTTTTTTTTTTTAAATTTTCCAGATTATTATAAGCTTTTATTTGGTCACTAAAACCAAGGTCTTAACCAAGCTCAAGGCTAAATTTAGCTGGAAATCCCCAAGGGAACACAAAGCTGTGGGCTCCCAGCCGGGGCCCAGCCTCTGACTCAGCAGCTGTGTGGCATTGTTTACTTTAAGCTACAGATGTATATGTAAATATATAAAGAGAGAGAACTGGGAGAGTCAGCAGCCCTGTCCTAAGTGCCGATGTGAGTGGTCAAGGTGTGCCTGTGTTTTAACATTTCAACATTTCAGCAGAGTGGAAAGATGTTTTTCCTAGAATATCAAAATCTTGCTCCGCTTTGCCTCCACCTCCTCCTGGAGGGCTGATTCTGAGTCTGTGCCAAAGCAGTGGGAGTCAAGAGCCTCTGAGAAGGCCCATTCTTCTCCCACCCCTCCAGACGTCTTGGGAAAGGATCCATCTTCCACCTCTTCCCTCAGACCTTGTGCTTTGAAAGACAAGGAAGGAATCTCCCACCGGGAGTGAGCCGCAGCTGCGCCACACTGTGCACTCGCTTCCCAAGCCCTGTACAGAGTTGGTCTCTCCCAAATGTGTCATGTCTCCCCAGGCTTCTTCCCACCCATCAGAAAGTCAAGCCATCCAACCCTGGCACTCACCTAGCTGTTGCCTGTATTTACTCTGTACAAATACAGGAACATGCCTGTCACATTTCTTAGGTGACACATGGCTAGCTGACACAGAAGAACTGTATCATTCTCTTTTTGCTGAACAGAGTAACTTCTGGAGAGTCCAGAAACGCCCAGATCTCAAACAGACCCAGCACTGAACCTGCCAAGGGGCCGGAAGAGACCATGGCTGTGCTTACCCACCTATGCTTTCCCACCAAGGGCAATTCACGCTGACAGGCAAAGCGGAGGAGCTTGTACCACTTTCGCTCAGAGCAGGCTGATGCCACAGACTGGCAGTGCAGCCTAGGGATGTGGCAGTCACTGGTCTGCTGTGTTTCTTTGCTTGCTAACCATGCATCCACCTTCCGAATGTCACATCTAGCACAGCATGGCTGTCATTGCTCATTGACACAGCGCCACGTATACGCAAAACCAGTATCAGACATACATAAAACCAGTAAAACCCTGAAGCTCAGCAGCCATCAGACTTCAGTCTTCAAGAGAGCTCATCTATCAGGTTGGATAATCCAAACACATGCCTTCAACAAGGGACAGTCAGAATTTAAGCAACAGGCTTGAACCTGAGACAAGGCTACTGTACTTTTGATAACAGATTTTTTCAACACTATAAATAACATTTAGGGACACACAGCCCAAACAAACCAGAGCTTTTGCAGTCTTACTCAGTTCTTAGCACCTCCCGTGACTTTGTTTACAGACAAAGCAAAGTCAAATGGAGTGGTATGAAGTTGCGCAAGTTTTCTAAAGGCCAAAACGTGCATCGTGTATTTATTTGAAATATTTATGGCTCTATTTTGCCCTCAGACAAGTACAGCTGAACGCCGTGCATCTGGGGCCTTTAACCACAAGAAAATTCTTTTACCGCTCCCACCCCCAAGGTCTTCCCAGAATTTGAGCAATACAGGATCTTATAACCTCTTCCCCCTTGCTCACCTACAAAAGTGAGAGCAAGAAATTGCATTTAATTTTATTACAGAAGTTCTTTTCAGGATAGGCAGTAAAGACACAACCTTGTACTCACTCCCCAGGAACATTTCCTTGCCTTCAGCCTAGGACCAAACCCAACAGTACCTTAGAACCATTCCCCTCCAAGCGTCCTTCCAAATCAGCTTGCTTGACACATACCCAAAGCTATTACGAGGTTGCCAGACCATTAGTTGTAAGCTTGCTAGAGTTTACCCTTCATGCAGGTAATTCTTGTCATTAGCATGCTGATCTAGTTACGTTATGTCGACGTTTATTTCTGTCAAAGATACTTGGGTTTCATAGCGAGATCAAAGCTGAGAAAATCTGACAACTCCTTTTTTTTTCCCCCTGGTATACACCAGCATTTTCCAGATTCCATGACTGCTGTGCTTATACAGAGCCAATGGCATCTGTCCATGCTGTGGACCACTCTTCCAACCCAAGCACTTGTCTCCAACCTGAGCCCCACTCCTCTGCTGACAGGAAGCATCTCGGGAATGTTCCTTAACCCACTAATGGGCGAAGCTGAACTGGTTTAACAGCTACCAGAGACTGTTCAACCTAACCTGACACTGAAACAGGGCCCATATCCCAGAAACAAAGCTATGGGACAGACAAGTTTCAGCAGATGGGTGGAGGCATCTCGACCTTGAACGACTCTGCCAGATCAACTCCACACCGTGAAGGGCAAGTTTTATTGTCACCTTCAAATCAGCCTCTCCACTTGCATCCTGTGTTTTACACTAGCTCCATAGATATACATCCATAGATGGGCAATTAAACAAGAGTATTTTTATTTTGTGAAGACAATCAACTCGTTTCAATATATATACTATGTATCCCCGCTTACTGGAAGTCAACAAGATCACAAGAGGTGAGCAGCATTATGCCAGTTTCCCAGGATATCCAGTTGCTTGTGCAACTAAAGAAGGATCTCAAGGCACCCCAGGCACAAGGTGATTATGCTTCCAGCATCATCGAGTCCCAGTCATCTTCTGTACTACAGGACAGTCCCTGGACTCTGAGATCAGATCTAAGAAGTTTTTATTCTTCATTTGAAAGCAACAGCGATGGAGAGCAAGGAGGCAAAGTCTGTGCTGTGAAGCTGCACAAATACTTAAGGTGCTCAAGGAATGTCACTGCTCCTTGATTCTGCGCGTTTCCACCCAAACCTTTCCTGAGGGTTATTTCTTCTTTGCTGTCCCACTGCTAATTCCTCTCTCTTTCCCCAGATAAAGACTTCCCTGAGCTTTTGTCTGTTACCCCTCTTTGGGTTCAGTGCTCTGTAGAAGTCGGTGCAGCTGATAACCCAAGGATATAAGCTTACTCTCTATCTCCTGCTGTCTGTAAGGAAAACACTCATGTTTGACTAGAAAGCAGAGGTACCATAATGAGCATAGAAATTACACTCATACTTCTAACACTGCTTCTTTTATTTAGCACTTAATGTCAGGGATACCCTCTATAGTACACACATTTCATCCCAAGCATACAATTTTCATCTGTAGTATGACTATTACAATATTACAACCCAAAGCAAGATGACGCTAATACCACATGTGGTATCCACAAAAGCACAGGCTCCTCTTATAAATCAGCCTATTCCACACACAGTTAACACCCCCTTGTATATTTTCCTTCTGTGTCCCTCAACTATGAGCCTTCCCCTATTACTGTAATGGAACATTTGTTGCAAAGAAAATTAACCTTCTTCACCAAGCAACTGGAGTTGTCCAGCCCTCCCAGCCCACACACATGCACTGAGTGAGGACAACATCCTCGGGTCCGCAAAGATTGACAAAATGACACACGTCAGCTACAAGAACACTTAGAAGATCAAGATTTCAGTACATCTGCTCACGACTATTTTCCTTAGAATGAACAAGTCCACACAGCAGATTTCAGCTTGAGATGCATGACTTCCCAACAGAGGGAAAGACAAACAAACGCTGTGTCGGCTTTGGTCAGCATTGGCACACACGCACCCCCAGCGCCAAGACACACGCCACGTGTCCAGTCCTCTCTTTCCTTCCCCTTTCCTCTTGCAGCTACTGATGGCATATCAGCAGCTTGTTATTATGTATGGATTTAATCTCAGCTGGCTATTTTATAACCCTCACTTCATCCCATCTCTAAAATTAACTTCTAGCATCAACATTTTTGAATGTGAGATTAAAGCTTTCAAGCAAGTACAAGCAGAGATAGACCCATACAGAATAGGTTTCCTTGGCATGCCGACAAGCCTTCTGAAATGGCAGGCATGAGGGCTGTCTCTCTTCACGGGGTACAGTGCATGCTTTGGAACTGTTTGATAGTTTTAAAATATTTCTGATGCAACGGGTCATAATGCTTTCCAGATGTGTACACGGAGTGCAAAAGGTAACAGCACAGACACTTCACTGTTGTACCTCTTGCCCCCTTTCTGCCTATATTAGAAGAAACAGTCCCATCTCATCTCCAGTTTACTGGTAAACACAAGTTATTCTCTTCCCCCATGCTAAACTGAAAATGTTAAATATACCATAAACAAAAGTTACCAACAATTTTTTTTTTATGTGATTAAAATGGCCATAACTATCTGATGTTTCTTGCTGATTGAATCTGCCACTTCCATTTACTAGGAAAATAAATAACACATGTTTGCTGTCTTTCTAAAAGGTTGCTATTTATTCTGTGGTCATTTCCCACTTATGATATTTCCAGCTTAATTTCATAAAACAGCTTTTCATGGCTAAAAAAAAAAAAAAGCCTCTTATTGTACATTGTCTTCAAAATATTTTGCCTTTGAGCTGTGGGCTTTTATTTGTAGGAACAACCAACCACCCTGTTTGTGAGGCCTGTATTCCTCCAAATTAAAAAGAGAAACAGCTGTACGTCTTATAAATGTCTGCAGAGCTCCGGCAAGATATTGTTGAATTGTTTGCTTCCCTATCTTCCCACAGGACATGCCTCCTAAATTCACTGCACGAGAGAAAAACATAGGTAAAAGCCAAACAAATGTTCCCCTCTGGGCGCATGCTTGTAGGCACAAGTCATCCATCCATCTCCAGCAGAGTGTTTACAGCTACTTTTTGGGATTTACGGGATGTAAATATGAACACCAATTGCTTGATAAGAAGTGATGGATGAACACACAAGTTGATTCCATTTTCTCAGCAAGGACTGCAGCACCTAATTTATCAGCCATCAACGCAACACTAATTACAGCCCACTCTCGGCATTTTATTGCAAGATGTTTTTTTTCCAGCCCCAGGCTGCTGGATTCAAGGGATTCCTTGAACATCTCTGTCTTGCATTCATTGACCTCTCCACCTTGTACAGGTGGCATGAGAGGGGATCAGTTTTACACTACTTGGTATCAGAGCTATGAGGAACAACTTTGAGAAGAGGAGGGACTGTAAACTTAAGGCTCTGGACAAAAAAAAAAAAAAGGTAAATTAAAAAAGATTGATCCCTGGTTTCATTGAGAACAACAAAAAAATAAAAAGTCCCAGCTGATTTTTCAGCTCACCTCACAACCCATGAGTGCTTCAGGTGGGTCCTCTTTCACTGACTGCTAATACCCACAGTGTGCTCAGGCCTCTCTGGTCCCACAGGGCACTTGTGGGGGCTGAGGGCTGGTCCCACTCTCAGTGCGGGATGTGAGCTGCATCCAGCACATCAGCCCTCACACATGCCTACCTTGTGTAGAGTTGCCAGTTTTACAAGATGGGCTGTGTTGTGCTCACACATAATGATGAGCAGATTTGAGCCCTAAATCTGGAGAGCTCAACAGCTGCCCCCAAGTCAAACAGAAACAGAGACAATGCATAACTGAAATGGCAAGTCATGGGATAATTAAATTATTTGTGACAGTAAACCAAAATAGAAAGAAACAAAAAACCTAAAACAAACAAACAAACCAGACAGAGCCATATGCTCCCATGTGCTGCACGCCGCAGAGCAAAGAGAGTCATTGCAACACACCGCAAAGACCCCACACCCCCGGCCGACGGCTGAGCCGAACAAGAGCCTCCGCATCACGCTAGGACAGAGGCGAGGTGCAGCGTGGGCGCACGCAGGCTGGAGCCGCTGGCGGGCCACTCGGTCCCACACACGTGCAGAGCTGCACGATGGCTTGGGGCTGGGGCTGCGCGCGCAGGCCTCCACGGCCAGGCAGCGCTCAGGCGAGCGGCGCTCCTAGCCGAGGCTGTCGCACCCTTCACCCCTGCAAAGCTCTCATTGGGGAAGGTGCTGCCGCCTGCCTCCTCAGAACACCTCCAAAGGCAAAAGGCAATGCAAAGACTCTGCTGACAGCAGTACAAGGGACCCAGGGTGTTACAGGTGAACTCCTTTGTAATGACCCAGCGGCTAGGCGTGCTGGGATGGCTTGGTTGCCAATGCTGCACTATCCATTTGCTCCATCGGCCCAGAACAGCATTGTGCCTCATCCCTTGCCAGGCAGACGTCTGGAGCACAGGACTCTACTTCCAGGAGCATTGACTCCCCTGTCTCACCTCTGGTTAATGACTGTACTGGCCTTGATATGGCCATGCTTGCCAGCAGCTGCTGTGTGACTGCCCTGCCAGGTACAGCATCGCACATCTCGTCTCTGGTTCTGCTCCAGAGAAGGCTGAGGCTGCCATACCGTGCTCTTTCCTGATCAATAAGCACCATTCGGCATTGAATGATGAATGCTAGCAGATGGTAACATTCAGGAAAAAAGTTCCTATGGCCTTTTAAGCGAACTAGATTAAAGGTAGCCAGGGAGGTGAAGCAGAAATGAGGTGCTAAACTCACAGGTAAACCTCAAATAACAAACCAAGTTTCTGTAGATGATCAAAAACCTGTCCATAGTTTCTGTGGATGGATCCCTAGGAAGTTTTCAGTAGTCAGCAATCAGCCTCCACCAACAGCGTGCACAGAGGGGTCGGCAGCTGTGTTCATGGCAGTGCACGTCAGGGATGCAGATCCACAGCAGCACATAGTCACTCTTTTTCCTACCTTGGCATAAGCCCTGTCCTTTAAATAAGCCTTTGATGAAACCACACAAGGTCTGGGAAAGGGGTTACTGGGTAGCAAGGGGCAGGCTGGGGAAGCTGCAGAGGCGCACAGCTGCAGGGCTCTGGTGACCACGCTCCCACTAGCGGGCCTGGATGCTGCTGGGTCACAGGCCCTGCTTAGCTCCTGTGCGTGTGCAGCTTCCTTTTTAAAACAGATAACTTGCAGAGCAGGAATATGTAAATATGGTAACGTTTATAGGTGACAGCAGTCTCTACCTTTGGATGTTAATTATACATTAGAACTGGACAAATTATTCATCAAGAACAGTTTGGACTCAGGGGAAAGAAAACAGTTTTCTCCTTTAAATATTGCAACCAAAGCCTCTGTCAGGGCACTTAAAATACATAAGGCAGATTTGTGTTTACACACTTTACAGCATGGCTATATTTAATGAACAGAGTGATCTGTACACTAACTCAAAAGTTTATATATGTGTCCAACTTGGTTTGTCTATAAACTGCTCAGAATTGTTCAGATACACTGTTCTTCCTAATACGTGACCTCTGCCATGCTGGGTTTGCGGCCTTCGGCTTCAGCTTGTGTGCCTGGACCTACCCCTGCCTAGAAGCATCATTGTTTGGGAGCTGGGTTCCCATGTGCCAGGCAAGGACTGCTGGGCTCTCCCACCCAAGGAAAGCATTTGTCACAGAATGTCTGCAGACATTTGAAAAAAAACTCTCCTCAAAACCACTGCCTGCTAGTAAGTCAGCAGAGAGTAGCCACATTTTGTGGTGGCTCAGGTTTCCTAAGCGTGCTCAGAAGTATTTGTCCCGTCACCAGTGGCTGAACCTTGGCTGCCCAGGGAAGCTGCAGCCATGCCATGCCTCCCGCAGCCAAACCCCTCCCCACTCTGCCCACACAAGTGCAAACCTCAGACATCTCGCTCCTATTCTTTGACTGGGTTTCCATGAGTGCTGAAATCCAATTTTCACTATGCAGCACCCCCAGAATTATTTTTCCATGTGAAAAATTACTGCTTCCACTAAGCTTTGTAGATTTTAGAAAGACAAGGCCCTCATATGTAATTTGGTTGATGCTTTGAGAAAAGAAGCGGAGGGAGCAAACTAACACCAAGACTTTGGGAGGGAATTTTTTCATTAATTAAATTTAAAGAAAAAAAAAAAAACAAAACCATACAACACTAAAATAGAATGGAGTTAGATATTTACAGTTTAATGTTTTTTTAAGTCAGCAGAACAAAACTCTGGTTTTCCTTACTGACTGTTAACCACAATAACACATGACTTGCTCAATTTCATCTTTGTTCCTTTAATATTGGGAATTTCTTTTTTATTTTATTGATGAGGAAACATCCAGTTTTCTGGCTGGAGCTTATTATGTAAAGAAAGCATAAAAGGACTCATTACTTTTTAACTACTAGCAGGGAAGCAAATGGAATAACTGTATTATTTTCAGTGAGTTCAGCAGCTGAGAGCATTAGTATTTCAAACACCACATTTATAGGATCCCATCTCCCAAACTCTTTGAAACAACATCAATATAGGATCTGACGACTACATCATCTACACATGTATGTGCGGGGGTCGACGTACATTACAAATGATGCATTTGCTAACACATGATGGATTGCACAGCATCCTCCCTCAGTTAACCAGCAACGCGCTGTATAGCGCAAGTGGTGGGATTCAAACACGTAGCTGTGAAGTCAGGGCGGTTCTCCATGCACTAGCCTGGTTGCAGTGGGTCCCAAGGCAGTCGAGACGGTGGGGCGTGCTCTGTAACCATGCCTTTCCACACTGGCAGGTCCCAAGGCCCAGCCATGAGACCTGCACCCCCTCCCAAAACGCCTGGCTTCCCCCTTGGGAGAAGGAAACCAGACAAATAACAGGGACACTTAGGGAGATGAGGACGTGTCCTGCTCTCCCTCCTCAAACAGAAATCCTACGCCAAGTCGTCTCTCCACAGCATTTCTTCTTTCAGAGGCTGTCTAAATATTACATAGGTTTGGAATACAGAATTCAAAGGTTTTGGGGGTAGGTGTTGGGTGTTTTTTGTTGTTTTTTTTTTGAACTCACACAGTAATTAAACCACTGGGTTAAACAGCAAAAGAGAGAATCTGCCTCAGGGCTGAGGGCTGTGGAATACCATCCCCACCAGAGACTAAACACTGCAAACCGCTCTGCTGGTAATGGATGGGCATTTTAAAGGAGGCAAATGATAAACAGCGATGGAGCATAATTGGTGCTGTTTGTTGTGCGCTCGCTGATGAAATGCCAGCAAAACTGAGTCACTTCAAAATGACATGTTTATGTGACATCAAAGAGGCTGAGCTGACTTCACATTATATCTGTGACAAATGTATATATTGGATCGCTGTTTGCCATTTAGACCTTCTCTGATTACTTCTCATTGTAAAGAGAAACATTTGTGATTCTGCTCACTTGGTAAATCTGTAGAGCGACTTGTTAGCAACACATGCAGGGAAAGTTGTTGAAAAGCCCTTCTGGGCCTACCGTAGTAAATATGTATTCACACACCCGATAACGTGCTGCCGCTTGTTGCCTGAAAGACGAATGCAGACAGAGAGGCACACGCAGTAGTGCTTTGGTGCGTGCCCCCAGCCAAGTAATTGCACTTCAGGCATTAAACCCAAGCCTTCTCCCTCCTCCCCTCCTGGACCCATGTGCAACTCTGCTTCACGCATCTCTTCCCATCAGACCCCACAGAGGTTTGCTTTGCTGTGGCAGCCTGGGAAGCAGGGTTTGCACAGCCTGCCCAACTGAAATGCTACGATTAAGTTGTCCTGGAGGATGGAAGATAAGCAAAAGTAGCATCAGTGCCTGCGTACTGGGAAGGGATAGAAGCAGAAAGTTGCTTGCCTTTCCCAGACATATGTCTCTTGTCCCCTGTGATCCTTGTGTACCCCATGGCCTTGCAGGGAGATTGGCAGTGGTGGTGGAGTGGGGTACCCCTGTGGGGAGCATCTTCGAAGCATTTCACTGCCATCAGTCATGGTTAATACTTACTAGCAAGCAGGTAGCGTATGCAGGCTGACAGCAGTGTGCTGCCGTTGGGATGCTCCAGCATCTGCTTCACCAGGAAAGCCAACAGCTCCCACGAAGCAAGGGAGCAGGGTGGGGGGGAAAGCAATTCAACTGCTAATTCCTGCCCAGTCCTCCCAGGTTAATGGCTCCTCGCCGACCGATGACTTTGGGTGCCCCAAAGAGAGCAGACAGAGGCAACTCCTCTCCACCTTTCTCACCCCCAAAAGACCCCATCCATCAGTTCTGACTAAGGAAAACCTTGGAAGATGCTGCCTGAGGTGTTCCCAGCCACACTGCAGGCCAGGGTACCACAGAGGCACCTAGAGGACAAGCCTGGGAACAAATCTGGCATCAACTGATGACAGCAAGGGGAGGAGAGAGAGCCCAGGCAATTGCCAGCACCTTTGCCTGCTCAAGAGCTATTTAATGCTCACAGAGTGCTCCTCTCCAAGCAAGCAGAATGAACGCAGCAGAGATTGTTTCGTGCCAGGGCCAGCTTGAGAAGCAACTTTCTTCTCAGGACAAAGGTGGGAGACTGGCCACAGAAACCTGAACACATTTCGTGGTTAGGTGGGTATCAGCAGACCTGGTTCAATTTCAAAACCAAACAAAACCCCATGACACAGGTAACAGCCTGGCACAGCTTACTGCTTCCCATGCAAACTGTGGGAAAGCAGGTTTTGAGCCCAAGAACAACGTGGCTGCTTTGGGGAGGAACGGCACACTCCTTGACTGAGGGACGCAGAGCTGCCAGAGCCCATGGGCCTGGCTGCAGCCCCACAGCAGGTCCCTCACCCTCGGCACAGCGCAGGCAGCTAACAGCAGCTGCTTCCCCCTGCCTCTGTGGGTCATAAATAGAGAAAAGATTTTCAACCTGCTTCCTATTACTTCTGTTATGTTGTAGCCTTCCTTTCCCCTCTGCCAGCCCCAGCCATTTGCCTGGCAGGCAGCAAGCAGTGGCTGCTGTCACCTACTCGCCTGCCACGGTGGTTCTGCTCTCGCAGCAGGCAGCAGCTCCACTGTCCTCCAAGAGGGCAGAGGTGCTCAGGGCGCACAAGCCTCAGGGGCTGCAGCAGCCTCTTCCCACTATCTAGCCAGCTTCTATATTTCGTTTCAACCTCGTTAGCCTTTTCTTTTAAAGCATGTTTATGATTATCATACTGGAGGAATGCACTAAATACATAGCATAACTGGAGGAAGGAATTATTGCTGAGGGAATGTGTAACATGTGTGCACGCAGTTCTGTAATGCTATCCCCGTCTCATTGATAAACTCTGCCAGATTTGAAAGGCAGATATATTTGTAAATATTGCAGAGTCAATGGTCTTTGAGCTGACTCCCAAAGAGGACTCAAGGAAGAGAGCCTGCAGCTCAGCTTTGGTGTCCCCCATGCAGGGTGGCCATGCTGCCCCTTGGCCCCAGGAGAGGGAAGGCAGCATCTCTCCCACCAACCCAACACCCAAACAGGCTACGCTGCCTCTCCCGCCAGTACAGACTCACACTGACACAACATTCACTTGCGGGACTTTAACTGCTAGAGAGAGACTGCTTTAATGTGAGGCATGCAAAAGAGGTGTATTTTTGCCTGCCTTTATGGACATACTCATGTTGCAGCCAGTGGGACTCAAAAAACTTTGTTTCAGGGAAGAAATGAGAAACCTGGCACTGGGCATTTTCTGCATTTCGCTTGCTAGAGATACAATTCACATACATAAGTAAGACTGAGGCTTAGTTTAATCTCAAATCAATGCCAGAGCAGCAGAAGCACCACTCTCTGCACAGGTGAGAGCCTGAAGTCCCAGCCATGATCTGGCACACCTGTCATCATCAACCTTCCTGCAGGTCCTCCCTGGACCTGCTCCAGGGGTGCTTCCCCTGTCTACACATGCATCCAGTGGGCGACCGAACCATTGGCTCACACCACCCCTGGTGCAAACCATCCTGCCACTGCCAGAGACTGCAACATGGCCCAAGCACTGAGGCCATCATCACCCTGCTGGAGGCCAGACCTTGTTTTACAATGTGTTAGACACCACCTTTTCTTTTAGCCCACAGCACCACGGAACTTGGAACTGAAGCATCGCCAGCCAGAGGCAGCCACCAAAGATGAAGCCCCAGGCTTGTGTGTAAAGTTTGCACAAGGGTAAACACGTTGCAGATGTGGTGGTCACTGCAGGCACATCTGGGCAGAGTGGATGACTTTGCCCTGGTCATCCATACGCAGCTGCCTGGGAACATGTGCCACACAGGGAGCTGTGATGCTCCTGGAGCTTCCTCCCAGGCAGCCCTTGCTAGAGGCACACTGTACCCAGCCTGTCCCCATCCCCAGGGGAGATGGTGTGCTCCTGCCTTCTTGGCTCGGCAGGGGACCACCAGATTTGGCCTAACGAGCATGTTTACTGGTGGGTTACAAATAATTGCACGTTGATATGCGATTGTTAATATGTCTGTTGATATTGATTAAATAAGGAGTAAGATGTTTCCCTTTTCTTTGGCGTGGCACTTCGCCTGTTTGTTTCTGGCTGGCGCCAGCGCTGAACACTGAGCAGCCAAAGCGACTGCCAGCAGCGCTTGGCCATGCCCATGCCGATCGGCAAAGGCTCGGGAAACAGGCTTCATGTCAGCTTTCACAGATCGAGCTGGTCCAGCACTGAAAGTGTGTCAGGCCTCTCGAATCTGCTGGGAAAAGTGTTTCGAAGTTTAGTGTTTTTTCTGGTATTAGGACTGTTTTGCTAAACTTTGAGTTCCTCCCTCCCCAAACAAAGCTGGGATTCAGTGCCTCCCATGGGCACCTCATTTTCCACATCAGCTCACACCAAAGACCACAGTTCCCCATTTTCCTTCCTAGCATGTCATCCTGCCTGGGCATGAACACAACACCCCCATCCTGGGAGCCAGCAAAGACCCCTGCCAGCCTCCATGCTTGTGCCACAGCCAGGACACCAACATCAGAGGCAACCCCAGCACCCACTGGTGCAGGACCCTGCCATTGCCACCCACAAGGAACATGGACATGGTGTCACCTTCCAGGAGGGCCTCCTGCGCTGCAGACTGCCTGGGCTAGGCCAGCAGATCCCTCTGCCCACATACATGGTGTTTCAGCACATTCAGCCACCCAGCAGTAACACTTTGGGAAGCCCCATCCTGATTCAGGAGTGCAGGCTACTCGTGTTCCACCACAAACCAGCCCAATGCCCTGGCCTCACCAGCTCATATATGTCTCATTTCAGTCCTGCAAGAGCTCTGCAGCTGCCACTGCACTTACTGAGTCAGAAAAACTGCAGGATCAGAGCCTAATAAGAGAACAGGTACACTCAAAGCACGACATGAGCAAGTCCTTCAGCTGGCGATGTGGGAGGCGACACAACCCCTGGTATTCAAATAGCATGTTGTTAACACATATTTTTTCCCAGTCTGGTTTCTTAAGGAAGCAAGATGTACACAACTGCACTGTTTACTTCCCAGTCCTTTCTAGTACTACTGTGCTCCAATGACTGCTTTCAGCCAAATTTAATGCTGCAGAGGAATCTCAGATGTACCAAATTCCTATGAGTCTCAAGGAAATAGGTAGAGAGAATTGAACTTCTGTCTCCTCTGAGGAACAAGACTGCAATGTGAAATTACCCATGCTATTAGATACCACACATCCTACATGGGAAAGCAATGCTATGAATAACCCAGCCACAGGAAAAGCTTTAATCAGGATGAACGCAAGATAACCAAGCCATGGGAGAGCGCACCAGAGAAAAAACAGGATTTATATCTTCTGCTGCTCTTGCAACAATTTCCCCCCAAAAGAACTGAATAATCAAATGTCTCTTTTTCCAGCCTTCTGTTCACATGCTCTTTTTGGATTGCCTTTCTCCAGCTGCTTGCACACAGCACAGAGGTTACTGGCTTTATACTGCGCAGCATCCACGAGAGCCAGGGGCTGAGCAAGCATTGGCAGATACTCTGGTGACCGCACAGCTGCACGTTCCAAGAGGAGACAGGAAAGGAGGAAAAGCTGCCATCCCTGCTAGCTCATAGCCTCAGATCTTAGCTACTGCTGCCTGCAAACGGCCATGCATGAACCAGGAGCTCAGCAACAGGCCTGGACACTTCCCCATCTATGACAGGCACTCCGCAGTGCGGAGCACTGTGCCGCACATCCCTGACGCTGGTGGTGTGGCATCACACAAATATTAGCAGGGAGGTAAGCAAAAGCCCTTTTGACCAGAGATAATGAGCAGTCACTGGACAACAGCAACCAAAGGACGGTGCCAGCTGTGCTTCCACAAGAAAGGAGGCCGTGCTGGCAGCTTGCTGCCTCCCCTCCCCATGTAGATTGTGACTAAGGGCTCTGTGAAGCAGTGGCAGAGCTGAGCATCCCACATTTTTGATGTGTTGCCCAGATGCGCAGAGAGCTGGATCAAGCTACTGGAACAAGAGCTCGGCAGCTTCAGGGCCAGGGTTTGGATAAGGGCATGTGCTGGCCCTGCTACACCCAGTCACATCACCCCAAGCCCTATTTATAGCATGAAGGAGGCAAGGAGCTGGCAGGGCTCCCCAACCCTCCCAGAAGCAGGTCCCGTGGCATGCAGCTGTTCAGCAGGTCACACTCAACCCCGGATCTGTGCCGTGGTCTGAGCAGGGCAGCCAATGCAACAATCAGAAGCTCTGGGTACAGAGGGCGGTCTACTGAGTTCAATAACTACGTCACCTCTGTTGGGTGTCCTTCAGACTGGGACAGGAAGGAAGCATCATTACTGTTATTTTGTCTTGACTCCATACAGGCAGGCAGTGCAAGGTGCAACGGGGTACCCTTAGGTAGGAGAGCTTCCACTTTCCCACCCCATGGCTGTGTTTCCTCTAATGCTCCTGATGTGCAGCCACTTTGCCACCCCACGCCCCCCCCCAAGTCATATTTGTCCTTTCTGCTGTGCCACTCAGTGCAACATGACTGCTGTCATTTCTCCTGCATGTCCTTCTCCTCTACCACCACAGACCAACCAGCCAACCAGTCCAGTCAGCCACAGCAGCAGTCCTCCCACCACTCACAGCCATCTCAAAGGCATCTGGGTAATACAGATATAATGCACAGAAGACTTTTACATATTCTGATAACATCCCACTCGCTTACGCTCCTTTGCAAGTTGTAAGTTCTTTGGAAGAGACACACGATGTTCCTGCTGCACAACACAGACATCCCACAGGGCATGAGCTGGCCCTACATGCTCAAACAGGGATGGAAGGCACTACCTTTCCCTCCAGAGTAAACCATGCAGCCCAGAAGGAACCAGTGCTGGTCTAACTCAAAGAGGTTAGCACTCTGACATTCCCTCAAAATTATGTCAAGCCCATCTGAGCTGAAGGGAAGGACATAACCACAGAAGGGACTGAGACACAGTGAGATCATGCATTTGATCCATGTGCAGCACTACATGCTGCTCCTTTCTTAGAGTGTCTAGTTATCCTCAGCAAAAACACACTTCAAAGAAAAAAAAAGCAGCCTCTTCAACCAATTTTAATTTAACTGTAATTTTCTTGGTCACGAAAGTGGACGTAACTGGCTTACTACAGAGGGGTTTTATTCACCTCTGAACAGATATGGTAATGGATTTGCAGGTATGGAATAGTATTTTAAAGATAAATAAGGTCCGTACCTCTTAACAAAACTGAATCAGTTCCATCCACAGTTCCCCTATGCCACTGAACGTATCGTACACCTATGTTTTATGCATAATGACTTTTCTATCTGGTATCAGACAGTAATCATTCCAGAAGGCAAAAATCTCAAAATAACCACAGTATATGCATACAGAATACATTTAAAAGAAAAATCTAAATTGACTGTTCAGACCTTCCCTCACTTGCCAGTGGATCTTCTCCAAACAGAAGGCATTCCAAGTCGGCGTAGGAAATGCTAAGATAGCATGCTTTCCATATTGTGTTATCAGAGCGTCTTCCAAAAACTCAAGCTTTCCCATACAACAAAATGTCATGAAGAAGGTTTTACTCCAGTCTGCGTATCACAGGCTGTACATACTGCTTCAGCTACTGTAACGTTGGCAAGCAAAGCTTGTAATGACTTGAAGTACAGTTTAGGAGCAGAAAAACTTTGCTTCAGAGCCACTTGCTCACACTGTCTGATTTTCATTAAGAGGGGTTTGTGTGCGTGTGTTTTTTTCCCCCAGGAATGAAGACAGAGATAAATGTCACAGAGGACTTTTTGGCTTTCAATGCTTTTACTGTATGGAATCTGATTAACTGAGGTGATGTTGCAATTGTGTTGAAGGGAGGGGGAGTTTCCCAGAACCGGCCGGCCCAGCTGAACAGAGAACTGGGTCAAACCCTGGCAGCAACAATGCACTTCAGCATTACATACAGCGAGCATCTTGGTTTTAAAAACAGATTTTACACCCAAGCGGGTAGCTTCCCCCTTCCCTCCCATTAACATAAAATCACTTGCTCTCATCTCTTTTTTCAGAAGAAGACAACAAGAAGCAGTTTCTGCAATACTTCACTCAGGCACCATCTCAATGAAACCAGCAGAACTGGGTTCAAACAGCACAAGAGGCAACAAGTAGCATCACTGCCAGGAAGCCTGGCAAAACAACCCACCAGAGCACCACAAAACACACCCCCCAGCCACGGATGCACGCGTACACTGTCTTACCTGGCAGAGTCCCAAACGCAGTCTGCACGCTGCATTTCTGCTCCTGCTGCAGCAATGGCCAGTGAGCAACAGGGAACCTGGGGCAGGTGGAGTCTGGTCTCAGCCACAGGGGTCCCAGCCTAGCAGGGAAGCAGCCAGAGAGCCTTTGCTGCACATCTCCCCATCAGGGCTGGATGGAGTAGATCAGCCCTTCTCACCCCTGCACGTCCTCTGCAGGTCAGCCCCACTGAGCTTCAGCCTTGTTCCTCTGGGCCTCAGCTGTAATCAATGCAAAAAGAAAAAAAAAAAAAAAAAGGCTCACCCAGAGGTTAACTCAGAGCACCTGGTGCACAGGGTCTGCTGGGCTCCTGCCCAGGGGCACTTCAGTGGGCTGAGCTCAGGCCTCACAACCCCCCCACAAGCAAGCCTTGCACTGGCTGGGGTAGTCTGACAGGCACCCCAGTCTGCTCTGTACGTCTAACTTTTGTGTGTATGAAGGTCCATGGATGCTTACTGGGGGCTTGGCTAGTCCTCTGCCACACTGAAACCACTGTGCAGGGCTGACTGGGCAGTGCAGGTACCAGATCCTGCAGTCAGGCCTGGGCAAGAGGGAAAGGAAGCAGAAAATCACTAGAAACTCAGTCTTTGGCACGTTGATTCAAGTTCTGAGTGAAACAAAATATGCTATAAAGGTTTTAATAAAAATCCATTTACCCAAATAAAGTCCTAATTTCCTTTTTTTTTTTCTTAACTGTCAAAGAATTTGACAAATTTGATCAGATCATATCGCTGAGCTGAAAGTGTGAGTTCTGGGAACAAGCTATTTGCATCACTGTAGTTCCCTACTTACAGTTCTGAGCTTGCTACGCACCCCCCTCTCTGCCTACTCCGCTATTACAACCCATATGATCTCGCTTAGGGTGGAAAAATGCACTTCTGCAGGCACAGAAGTCTTCACAGCAAAAAGGCAGAGCTCTCACCCACAGCTCAAACAGGGCAGGCTGGGTGCCCCACTGTGGTGATATGTCTCACTCCTTCAGTGGCCCCAGTCCATGCAGCTAAGTTGCAGAGCCTTGGGGTGCTGAGCTCCACACAACAGATACTAGCTGTGGGCTTAAATGGGAGCATGTGTACAGAGACGCTTACTTAGAGAGGTGTGCCACATGCAATTTGGCTGAGCAACTGTTTGACCCCAACTCTGGTTAGACTGAATGGCATAAGGTAGATCTTTCTGCTGGTGGCACTTCTTTCCTCAGGAGATGCCATGTGGAGCTCACGTACACGTGCCGCTCACAGGCTCCCACGCCTGCCTCTGCCGGGCAGCAGCTGCTTTTCAGGAGAGGCCAGAAGACCCGTCTCAGCAGGTAAATAAAATGTGCTTTTGTGAAGACCAAAGTACTGCTTTTGTTTGTTTATTTTCACTCTGCACAGCAAATGCTCTAGTGACAGGAGCAGGACCACCAGCAAGCTCTTCCCCTTCAAAATGCCACCCTCCCTCAGGACAGGGCACTGCGTCCCACAGTGGGGAATACAGCCTGGGTAGCATCTGTTCCCTGCAAGCATCAAAGCAACCTTCCTGAGAGATCTGAAAGCCATAAGTGGCCATGCACAAGCATCCTCCAACACTGAGGGGTCCCTAAATATATCTTTTTCTAGGCAAAAATTAAGCTTTAAATGGAAGCACCACAGCAAAGGTCCCTGGGCACAGGCTGCCACTGCAGCAGCAGCAGCCACCCGGCCGCTGCAGCCATGGCTGCTCAGTGCCCGCTGAAGCAGGAGCCAACAGCTTAAATGGCAGTGCTCCATGTCATCCGGCAGTGCTCCACGTCATCCGGCAGTGCTGTGGCATGAAAATGCCACCCGCATCAGCCCACGGCTTTGTTGGTAAGCCTGCCTGCTTTGCCTGTTAGTCAGCAGTGGAGCGTGCAAACACCCATGGTGTGGCTCCTAACCACGTGAGTTTGGAGAGCCTGGATTGTTCCTGAGAGATAAAACCATGGTAAAGTTATTCGGGTGATCTCTCGTGTGCTCAGAGATGTGGACCATCAGGTATTCAGCCTAAGCCAGTTTTCAGAACAGTTCTAATGGAGAAATGATTACTCTGGAGAAAAGCTTGTGGTTTCAGAGTTGGTGTTAGCAGTATGGTTATTGGATCATTCTTGTTTTAAGCCCTGCTGCCCATAAAGCCAGTGAGCCAGAAAGGGTGAGTCCAACTGCCCAGACCTGGAATGAAAAATGAACGCGTATCCTTTCAAACCTCTCAGTATACCCTGAGAAGTCCATGTCCCCTCACTGGGACTGTTGTGCTCCTGCAGTGCACTGTTTGTTGGGTGTGAGATTTGACAAGCCAGGCAGGAGAGAAAAGCTGGCAGTTTCATCCTGAGTCACTTCTGGTGGGAAGAGGGAAGCTGGTTGTAGGGAAACAGCTCCTGGGGAGCTTCTTTCCAAGCCCAATTTGACTTTGAAGGGCAGCCTCTTATAGCTTCTCTGAGGTGAGAAGCAGCAGTGAGGAGGAGAATACATATAAAGGAATACCTTGGTGTTCTTCAGAGGCTTGCGTTCCCTTGTTTTCTCCAAACCAGAAGGTATTTCCATTAGCCAAGTCAGAAGTCCTATGATACTGCAGAGCCTGGCATTGCCCCTGCTCTATAGAGGGTTTGTCCACTCAGTTCCTCAAAAAGACCTGAAAAAGATTGTACAAGCCATGAAAATACAGTCACTGAGTTACAGATTTCCATTTTTCCCTTCTGTAACAGGCAGATACTCTCCATTAGAAGAGCTTTTAATTTAAAAGGGATCAGAAAAGGAAGGACAAAAGTAAACTTCTCCAGGTGGAGCTCCATTCCCAAACATCACTGACCCAAAAAAGCTTTGAAATGCACTGTGAAAGAGGACTGAAATAAATACTGCATTGTGGTAAACCTGAAATGTCTCATGACAATTTTTTTTTCTTTCATCTATAGTTTTCAAAAAACTGTTTATAAAGTTACTAATAAAAATGTTTTTATAAAAACAGTTTCAACACAAAAAGTCTCAACATTCTCATCCCCATGGCTGAACCCAGCTGTCTCAGACTGCTTATAATACTCTATTTCCATGACACATTTTCTTTTCGTGAAACAGCATTTTTAGGATAGAAAATTCCCGATCAGCTCCGAGCGTAAGTCAATACGCTGCAGCAAACAAGTCCAAGCTTAAGATAAGAGTTCTGATATGCTGTGCTGGCCATTGGGAAATAAGGCTTTTACTCCTACACTGAACTTCCTTGGTATGTGCTAGCAGAAATCTAATAAAGAGGAGACCCTGAAAAGTAACCATAGATAGCAGCATTCAAGTGAAGCAGGCTGAACCTAAGCTTGTTTACCTCAGAGTGTTGTTTCCTTTACAGAGAGTGTTTAGCTGAGTGGGAACACACAGGCGTGGATGTGTCCAGTCCCCCACTCCCTGCAAGCATCCTCTCTGGGAGCACACTGGGTTTGCCACATCTGATGGGAAAAGTTCTCTAGCACATCTGTGGCTACTGCATTAGCAGCAAGCTCCTGACGTCAGTGCAGCCCCACAGTAATCAATGTTTTTATGTCCAGAGACAGAACACTTCCATTTGGCTTTCCAAGGGAGAAGTATTTATAAGAGGAAAACCATCTTTTTCCAGCAGTTTAGAAAAGCGTAGGGAAATTAAAAATTTCAAACTGACCAGCATCTGCTGCCAGATCAGCTCAGGGGAACCTGCCCAGGTTGGTGGTGTTCAGAACAGCAGAAAGGGACAGATGAGCTGGTTTGCACCTGAACATAGCGCAACTCAGGGTTTTGGGGAGCACACACATCCCCTCTGCACTCAGAATTAACATGCAGCATCTGAGGGGTTTGTACAGTGAAAGCAATTACACAACATGAGTATTCTCGTTACTTAACCATGTGTCTATGTGGGTTAGTGGTATGTGCACAAGACAGTTTATGAGGGGATTCATTGGAGCAGCAGTTCACAGCCACCTGCATCCCACTGGCACTGAAATGGTTAATACCTAGAACCTGCCTTGGCTGAGATCCTTTTGCTGTTTGATGGCTCAACTGAAGCTTGATGTTTATGGTGGAAATTGTCTTGATTTCTTTGGAGGAGATGAGCATCCATGGAGTTTGAAAATGTGTTTTAATTAAGATTCTGCTAAATTCTACCAGACACCTACTTGGAAAACAAAGCAACTGAATAATTAACTCTGATGAGAGCAGATGCTGCTCTAATGACAACCTGTTACTGCTCAAGTGCATCATTAGTTGTTTTACTGTGTTCTTTTAATATGTCCAGAGATCCTCAGCTAATGAATATATTGGTAGCAATGCATCTAAAATAATTCTTTGATGTGGACTGTTCTAAGAAGAAAAAAAAATAGCCAACAACCAAAAAAACCTGTGATCAACTGAAATAGTGTTTCCGCTGGTCTGCGCTGTGTGTGCTTGAAAGCAAGCACTTCTTTAGCTATCCTTGTGGGATTATTTTAGCCATACATCAAGTGAAGCTTACAAATTGATGAGAATCTAATGATGCATTTATTTACAGATGTGCAGTTCTGTTCCCTGTTATGCTGCTGAGGGGTGAGAAGAGGGAAGGATTTTTCTTTCCTCCATGTAATGTGCACAGTCATTGACAGTATTTGACAAAGCAACTAGAAAGATGCCACCAGAGTGATTTTACCCTGTTATTTCTAGATCTCAAAAAAGAAATCTGTATCATCTCCTAAAATATAAAGGACTCCTCAAAACATAGAAAACAGAATATTTGTACTTAAATAGCCCACTTGGATAACATACTGGACTTTGTTTTCACAATATCTTGTGGTTTCATCTTAAAGCATGTATTATTTTTTTATTAAAAACTATGGGTTTCTACTTCAGACTATCAGTATCAAGAAGGATTAGCCTGACCATAAAAGTAATAAGATGAAGTGCAATAAAGCAAGCAAAACCATCAAATGGGCAGATCTAGTTCATTCTTTTAGATTTCCTTCTCTATTTTTTAGGAAGGATTGAGGTACTCTGGGATGTTTCCAGAGCCCATTGAGCCCAACAGACACCAGACAAATGGAGCCAAAGGCAGCAGAAAACTTCCTAACCCCTGGAGATTGCTGGGGAATGTATGCAGGGGCATCTTGGTCAGCCCCTGCAGAGCAGCACTGCTCACCTCCAGCCCAGCTGGGTACACACAGTGCGGCTTTTAAAGCCTCAAGTCCTGTAAACTCAGCAAGAGTTCAACAAGCAAATAACGCCAAGCCCATATCTTACTCCCTGCGATCCTCTTTAGTGGGTAACAGGCAGCGCCCCAGCCCCAAAGATGCCACAGCCCCAGCGCCCCCTTTGGAGGGGCTCAGTGGCTGCTGCCACACAAAGGCGGCCGCAATCCTGAAGGACTCAGAGAAAGATGACTTACTCCAACACACATCAAGACCATATCAGCCAAGATCAGAGTCAGTGCCGTGTTAAAGACTGAGCATCACCAGCGTCTAAATGATGGGCTCACCAGGCCCTCCCAGCACAGGGGGTCACCTCAGCTAAGTCCCCCTTCTGGCCTTGCCCTGGCAGCACCCCTGAAACCACTGACACCATACCTGCATGCCAGCAGCTAGACCTGCTCCCGGCACGCACACAGCAGTAGATAGCCTGAGTCACAATGCCTGCTTGGATCTGCTCCTGCATTGCCAGCAGGCCACTGCTGAAGTCCTGCCACGTGGCACCTTCCGCAGGGACAAGCTTGCAGCTGCACAAGTTGTCCCATGCACGAGCAGGGCTGGCAGGGTCTGGCTGTCCGCAGCATGTGGCAATGTGCAGGGCTGCAGTTTGCCTTTTCTGAGCCACTGTGTTACCACCTTGCCACTAGGAACCAAGGCAGCTACTGCTACTTTGTCAGTGCTTTTAAGCAAATTTTATAAAAAGCCCCAAACAACTAACTAAACCAACCAAAAGCCTATGAATATTCACACACTTTCAAGAAAGCAAGTTAGCCAACTTACTTCATCCTAGCACCTCACACTGCACTTTCAACAATGCTTTACTGCAAAAAAGCTAGCTTGTCTTATTAAGGGGGAGGGAGAAAAAAAACCAAAACACCACAAAATAAACAAACAAAACACCACCAAAAAAACCCCAAAACCTTTAACAAGCTTGTTTTCTCCTGTGACCATCTTCAAATTACAGGACACAAAGCTTCCCAGGCTACCTATCCTACATAAAGCATAGAGAAGCCCTTTGAATTCATAGGGCTCACAGCTGACAGCTATGCCTTTTATGGAGACCTCTTTGGGTCTGATTAATTAGTAATTGGGGTGGGAGCTATGCACTTCAGTGACTCTTGGTGCCTTGATTGTAAATCACAATCTGGTGCCAAATCTCAGTAGGTCACATTGCTGTTTTTGCTGTGCCCCAGTGACACAACTGATTAAATCTGTGTAAACAGTGTCTTAACAGAAACAGTTTTGGGGGATGGACGGCTGCCTTCAGTTTGGAAGGATTATTTATTTATGAGGGTTCTGTCGGTTCTAAAGCATTTTCATCAATTGCCAGTTATTCCAATTGATCACGCAGCAAACTAAGGGGTTTAATTTGGCCTTAGAAAGCTTGCCCACTGCAGGGGCTTTTAAACAGCGAGTCAGCGCTCCATTCAAACTTGCAAGCCTAGGATGATAAACAAACACTATCCTGGGTAGCTTTACAACTAAAGAAAGGACAAGGACAGCCCTGGAACACAGTTTTTTTCTATGTTTTTTCTTACCTCCTGCCAGGAGGCCCTGCAGGGCCTGGTGGGCTTCTTCCTCAGCAGGCCTGCACATTACGGGTTGCCTTGTCTGTATGTTTTTGAGTACAAGACAGGAGAAATGCAGAGCTGTCTGCTTCCCAGGCTGTTTCAGAGCAAGCGGAGTACCCACACCTTCCAGCACACTTCCAGTTCTCCAGCCAGAACCCCAGCTGCCCCCACCTCTGTGCCTGCCCAGGACAGGTCCTTGGTCCTGTCCCATTCTCCTCTTTCCCATGCATGCGGGTCTGGTTTTCCATGGTGTCAGAGCCCCTGTGTTGCTTCCCCAACATGAGATACTCCCATTTCTGTCCCTGTTATAGGTGTGCTCCCACAGACCCTTCCTGCACCCCAGCCCGTGGTTGTGCCTTACTGCGCAGGTAATCTCGTGGGGCTGAGCCTTGCCTACACGTTTGAAGCAAGGAAAGTGAAATGAGCACTACTGTAAGACTGCAGGAGAAACGATATGTTGCCCGTCTCAGAAGTCTGGTCAATAAACACCTGATATTTTTCCCCACTTAATTCACAAACACATGTTAATAAATGTGGGATGCAAATCAGTGAGTCTGGCATTCCATTGCCTTTCCTCTCCAAACAGCATAACTCAGTGCAGGTGATAGGTGCTTCTCAGACTGCTACCTTTGGATTTTCTAAGAACAACTGCCTTTAAAGAGACAAGAAATAATTTGCAATACACTGTAATGCCGAACAGCTGTTTTCATACGCTCTTTGGGAAGGAAGTGTGTTTATCTGCAGTTTCGATGAGCTGGAATGTTGTCCATGACCTTGCAGCGATGTTTTAACAACTGCCGTGTGGAGAAGCCAGCCAGTGCTCTCCATAAGCTTCCTTGTGCATGGAGGAGGGGGTGTTTACATTCACTTTCATGATACATACAAATACATGGCCTAGGCTGCAGATTAAAACTTGAATTACCTGCTGGCTATTGTAGTTGGACAGGATCTGACCTGCTTTTAAACAATGTCACTTGGGTCTTTCAAATGTCTGCAAGTGTTCGAATCACTTTTGCAGAACCCAGCTTTGGCCCCAGAGTAGGCCATTTGGTCCCTGAGTTAGAGGCAGAGTTAAAGAGCTGGTGGGCAGACCTGCTGTCTTGGATGAGGATGGCATTCATGAAGGAAAACGAAAGAGCTGGGGGATCCTGGGGAGAGAAGGCAGCAGCCTCAGCGGTTCAAAGAGCTCCTGGCTGCAGCGGATAGCTTTTCTGAGTGTGGTGTTCAGCTGATGCCCAGCCTATGTTCCCACCATGACCCCAGTTCCTGCATGTTTACTAAAAGCAGGAGACCCCAAGTGCAGAATGAGGAGGGAAACATTCCAATCGCTGGACTTGTGTAAAGGAAACTAGCCAGGAGAGAGCATAAAAAATCCCATTTCTATTTTGGCATCAGAGTTGTGTAGACTTATCCAAAACTTGCTGCATTATAGACCTCTGGGATCTGCAACAGAGATTAAAAAAATCTTGGAATATCAGACAAATATTTTTGTGTGGATTTCCAGCAGTTCATGACATTTTTCCCACCATGGTGTTCCTGCAAGAACACTTTCCCTTGTGTTAATTTGTTACTTCCTCTCCTGATTCAAGAAAACAGCAGTAAAGCACACAGCAGTGGAGTAAAAACTATTGAACTTCTAGAAACCTCATATACATAAGCTCTGGTTGGGTAAAAATCTAGTCTACCCTTATCTTGCCTGAAATTGCTTGCCCTGTCTAAAGCTTCAGCACAGCCCTGCAATCTGCAAAGCTGGAGAGTTGGTCACAAACTGGAGCACCAGATGAGCCTGTGCATCACCCGCTGGGCTTGTCATGATGAGAGATGGCCTCATGTCAGCCAGTTCAAGGGGGGAACCATACACAGTTCCAGTGCAGGTTGCATGGAGTCGGCATTCAGGAGAGGTCACTGGGGAAATACATGTGATTTGCGGAGTTTAGCCCTGGATTTGGCACCACAGAAGTAAGAAGGCTTCAGATCCACTATTGCCACTGGGACTAAGACTGCTTCTCCTCAGATCCCTGCCTTGTTAAGAGCGCAGCCTTTTACTGCCCTGTATCAAAGGATCTTCAATCTGAGGCCAAGATGCTGTGACAGTGGTCCAGTGCAATGATCAAGCCCTTCTTCTTCCAGAGAGCACAGCACCTATGGCTGTGGGATTTAAATGTTAAGCACATTACGTCGATGCTTATGGAGACTGAATAGGAATGCTCTGATGCCTTTAGTAGGGGTTGGGCTGAGGACCAAATTTCTTATTGAGATGCAGAAGGCAAAGTGTAAGAGATATAAAAGCATCTGCCAGAAGGTAAACAGCAGGTCACAGGCTGAGTAGCAATATTGTTCTGTCTCCTGAATGCTATAAGCCAGGGCTTTACCTACTGGCCTCTCCCGCCTTTCAGTCAGTTCCTCAGCACGAATTCCTCTTCGCCTTCTCACATTTTTCCAGGGAGGGGAGAGATCCCCAGCTGCTTTCACACATAGCAGGTTTTATATGACTAACACTGAGGCCTTGTTGAAGACATCAGGATTTTGCTACCAACTTCGGTAGTCACGTCTGGAAGTACTGGAGCATATGTTACACTAACTGCAGGGCAACTATTCACTGTGCATCTCTTAATTGCATCCATACAGGCAAGATGTTCTACTGCACATGGTCAATTCCAAATGAGCATGAATCTCGCTAATGAAAGTAGATTTTCTCCAGAGCAACTCTAAATGCTACTCCTTATTGAGGACCTTATTCTTGCCAAATTTCAAGATTTTAGCTCTATCCATTCTTGCAGGAGCCCTGTCTGAATAATCATGGTTGATTGCTGCTGGAGTTGTGTGAACATTCACAACAGCATTTGTCATCTTCTCATTTAATGTTTTTCTAAGAAAATAATTTTGCTGTCAACAAATCCCTTTCTTGAATGAAAAGCTAGTAGCTAAAGTAGCATGCTTAGAATAGGAATGGATTTTTGTCCTCGCTTTGCCAAACTCAGCATTGCTTCAGAGCTTAACATCTAAAGGATCACAGTGAATTAGAGGATCCAAACAGTGTGAATTCTTTCTCAGCCAACGGCAACTATCAATATCCCATTACAATAATTAACCATGAGGTTGCTTGATTTTCCTCTGTTCTGTGAGAGTTGAGTTCTATGAAGGACTGTTCAGACATTGGTACCTATCACCCAACTTCCTTTACCTTTAGGTATATGACCATATCTTTTGTTAACCCTCTTTTTCCTTATTACCATACCAAGGCAAGGTTGATTTACTCAAATCCAGGTGTGCATTTTACAGTCAAGAGCTAATGTGCTCTTATGTGCAGCTTAAATTGAGCTGTTGAGCTGGGTTTAACTGTGTTTCATGTTCTTTCTGAGGAGAGACAAAGGTGCAGAGCTAAACCTGGGACCCAGAAGAACAGGACAAACACTCAAACTCAGTACGCAATTTTCCTTGTCTGATCTGCTGGGTGGTTCAGAAGCTGCAGGCTAACGAGTATGGCTCCCATGTTCTGAGGAGCAGATTATTTCAGATGAGATATTCCAACATAAGCTCTTCTTATTCAGAACACCAAGACTTTTGTAGAGATCAGATTTGGTAAGTCGTCTTTAAGATTATTTATTGTCTGCTTCATGCAAGATTTCCCTTTTTGCTTCTGTTTTGTTTATGGTGGCTGAGTTCTTAAACACCACTCTCGCGTGTGATACTTCATTGTATGCCAGTATAAACCATGATGCTTCATTCTTTTGAGATTTAAACCAGGTGATTTTTCTGTGCTTGTGGCATATTCTGTGTTGATTCTTGAGAAAACAGAGCAAGCATTTTGACGCAGAGCTGGTGGTAGACCACTCTGTGAGGTAGAATTGACATCAGCAGACACAAAGATGTGCTGCCAGTTTGTTCCTGGATCACACCTGCCTGGAGAATTCAGCTGTATGTTTATTCACTTGGAGCAGAGAGTCAGCAGGAGGTAATGAGCAGAGCATGTGTTTCCCTTCTTTGGGAAAAGCACTTTTACTGTTGTATTGTATCAGGTCATCCTGGATTAATATCTCAAGCAAATAGTTTCATGTGTTTTGTACCATGCAGTTAAAAGCACAAGCTGTTTAACCTCACTGCAGGAGCAATAAATGGCTATCTGCAATGATGCCCATTTGCTGATATGCTTTCAGAACAAACTGTAAATTAATTACTCTGGTCAGGAATGCTCAAGAAGAGTTAGACATCAATGTTTAAATTAAGCATTAATAAGAGAAAAGAAGAAGCCTTTGCAATGTATGGAGGGTAGTCTTTTTGACACTCCTTTATATAAATATAAATATAGATATACACACACAGATACATACACATGCTACTTCTGCAAAAGAACAGTTTTGTTAATAGCTAGCTAAGACTGGAGCTCTAATGTTTCTTTTTTTTTGATCTGGGATGGGGGGAAAGTTTACCACGCAGGAATAGGGCACTTCCTTTTCCGTGACTGCAGCGCCAGGCTTGGCATTGGCATATGCCCTGCTGCTCTCTGTGATTGATTGCTCTGTGAGCAATCTCTCTGACTGCTGAAGTGACCCTCAGTGGTCAGGAGGGGATGGACCCCACTTTGCCCAGTTGAAGGGCCACTTCTCAGTCTGAGGGGTTTTAAAACAGCTAGTATGTGCAGAGGGTAGCAGTGAGCCAGAGATTTTGCACACTGAGATACAGGCTATTGTCATGCAGTCAGAAGATGCTTAATTGAACCATTGTCTCAGCATGGATGGCAGGGTTCTTGGTTTTCCAATACCTTTTTATCTTTTTCAGGGTGACAGGTTCAGCCCTTTTTGGCTGTGTTCAGTTCTCCTGAATCACAGCCAGCATTGGCTGTCCAGAGTTGGACCCCAGTCCAGCAGTGGATGTATGTCTCTGCACACAATGATCACATCACAGGATCACAGCCATCATCTGGGGCTTCTAAAAACAACATTCCCTCATCTGTTTGCCTAGCTGATACATAACACATATTTACATAGGCTCTCATCTTAGGAAATGTCATCATGTCTTGCGTAGGAGAATGATGAAATGATGTTTGCACCATAAATGTTCCAGATTCCACACATGCTTTCAGTGCCCAGCATGGTCCTGCAACCGAAAATGTGTGAATATCACTGTCCCATAAGGTAAAAGTAAAAGCAGTACATACCGCACTGGAGTTTTCCAGCTTATTTTCTCAGATCTAAAAGGTCCCGGCCTTCAAATACTGGTGCAGGATTATTCATGTGCTCAGAGCAACATATCTTCTTTAGCATTTTCATCAGGAGGATGTTAGGCTGATTCACCAAGATACCTAAAAACAGAATTAAGGGTGTGAAATGAGAAAGCAATAGGACCATTTGCCCACTTCAATTTCTTGAGTCAGCATTTAACCCCAGCATCAGAGTTTAAGTACTTCTCAGAGACTTGAAAACGACAATCTGAAATTTCAGAAGTGTGTATCTTGTGGCTGAGTTAAACTGAACTACATACTTGGAGGCAGTTACAGTAAAAGGAGCAAATGTAGCCACAGCTGGGACAGGGGTGTTGCCCAGCTCAACTTTGCACTCCTGTTGTGTGAGCTGGGAACACCGACAGCATGGGGTTAACAGGTCTGCAGCCCCATAACCCCCCCATTTGCCTCTCCCCCAGTTATTCCTCTAAATCAACTATCCCCAGACCAATTCAATACATTTTCTAGCCCCTAACTTCTAGTTAAGATATTTATTTAGTCGAAATCAGTGTGAGCTGGACATACAATTTCTCATAACATCATATTGTGTGGTAAATACAAATTATTATATAAACATTTTCTGCTTGTGTATTACATCTTGTTATTTTGCAATCATATCGTTAAGCAAATTAAGTAATTGAACATCCAGCATGCAAGATCTATGTGGGTGCTATTAACATAAAATAACTTGCCAGTTGAGAAAGATGGCTAGAGCCAAAGTGGAGTTTTCTGGGTTCACACACATCACTGCAGGAAGCTGTACATCCTTTGGTGATGTACAAATATTTTTATGACTTTCGAAGGCTTTCTGCCTGAACTGAGGCCCCTGACCCACACTCAAGGTCCATGAAAACATGGACCATCTCAGTCCTAATGGGTTCTCAGTAACTCAGCAAGAAGAGTAATTGAAAGTTATGAAATTAGTTATGAAAGCTCAGAGAATGCTGGCTCCAAAGCACAAAGCTTAGGGGGCTGGGGAGCCAAGGGGGTAAAAGCGTTCTTCAGAGACAGTAAAGATCAAATAGATTTGGTAAAACCAAAAGAAATCACTTTATCCCGCAAAACTTATTTTTCAAAAAATCAGTAAATTCCAGTGTGTTCAAGTTGATTTTAGGCAGCCAAAATAGCAGTAAGCATGTTGTTGACAGGCCGCTGGCAGTAGGTATTAAGAGAAGTTTTCTGCTGGGCTCCACAAAAAATCGTTCCACCTTCAAAGTTTTATGAAATGTGAAAGTTTCATAATCATACTTTAATTCCTTAAAACGACATACAATGGAATTTGTATATAAAGAGAAACCTCAAAAGGTTCACAGAGAAGGATTATTATTGCGGGTTTTGTACCACTCTTGACAACTTGGCGGCCCAAGGACAGGACATTGTTAATACGGGAAAGTGTGAAATGACAAATTAATGCTTAGGGAGGATACTTTCAGTAATTTTATCCAGCTTCACTCATACACTCAAATCTCCCAGTAATTTCAGGCCCAACCCTTGATAGTGGCATGGACAAAGGCTGGGTTTGCAACAAAGACAAGGAGTTGGACTCCAAGAGAGGATAAGCACAGCTTGCTCAAAGAAAACTTTCTGAATAAGTCATTCACTTCTGGTTTGAGAACAAACAGCTCTCACAGTCCCTGGACCCCATAAGATTTCTGCAGGCACACTTTATTTGATTGCACTTTGAAATCTAAAGGACTTTTCAGGAACGGAAGGTTAAACATGCACCTAAGTGTTCACGAAGCTGGAGCCTTATTTGACTAATTTCTCCTAAGCTGATAATCAAATACTAAATAGTCCAGGCTCTTGGAGCAAACATTTCCCCCTAAGGACAAGCCTCTTTACTGAACAATAGATCAGAAGTGCGCTGGCACTCTGGAGTTGAAGACAGACCCACTGTAATTAATTCAGTTCAAGCACAGCAATTTGGAGGTAGCAGAAGGATGGCAAATCCCACCCTGTTTCCTAATCTTCCCCAAAGGAACATATTTATTACAAACTCTTAAAATCACCTTTTGATAACGTTGAACAGCCTGTGAGGGGCCCATTAACGCATACAAGGCAGACCCATTTTAATCCTTAATACCACTTGAAGATTATCCATTTTAAATGGCCTTGCAGAGCTTATCATAATTTTGTAAACTATTAAAAAGTATTAAAAAGCACTACTACATCTATCTGATGAGAAACATGGGTTCCTCCAGCCTGCCTGACAGAAAATGCTGTGTCTCTGTGTCTGCCCGATGGTGATTCCAGCTGTGGCAATCCAGATTCTCACAGGTACAGCAACTCCCTGAGTTTTACTGAGAGTGAAGACTGTACTATAGCTACCTGGGTTACTCTGTTCCTCAGGCTGAATGCAGAGATCTCATTTTCTTGTGTACATGGGACACTGTCAACCAAACCCAAGACAGCTAACTCACAACTGCCCATTCTTTTCAGGGTACCCAGTAACTGGCATTTAAAAGCATGTTGCCTTTGAGAGTGTGGCTGAAACGGAGCCATCTTTCATTTGGTGACTTCAAAAAAGCTCTCCAGTCTAAATCGCTTGAAGAAGAGAAAACCAAGCCATTCTGTGCCTGCAGGACCAAACAGTGGTTAATGGTGGCTAGAGGTCTTCACATCATTGGTAAAAGCAAAGTGAGAATAATCGTAATTTCCAAGGGGACTGAGCGGGCAGAGTTTACCAGTCTCCCCACTCGAGAGTGGGTGGACTAACTTCTGTTCCTGAAAACTTGTGAGATGCATCACAGCAGTGTGCAGTTACTGCCTGCAGGTCCGTGGAAGTGTCTCTTGATGCACTCCTCTGGATGCAGCAGCTCCACACTGCTCCTACACGCAGCCCAGTAACTGCATCACTAACACCGTGGGGCTGGAAAGGGAGAGAAAGAAAATAGAACAAAGTGCAGACCCCACAAACGCTCAGTGGAACGAAACTGAAGTGGAGGTGTGCCTGGCTGCCACAGACTCCTTGGTGTGAGGAGAACCCTCATAACTACTGTCTGAGGAGCGTGGGAGAGGGAGGGGAAAGAGCTGGGCATGCTATCCACCTGCTGTCCGTGCCACTGATCTTGCAGAGGGCTCAGTCCCATCCGCACGGATGGGACCTGGTGGCTTGTAAACTTGCAATTGGATGACCTGGCCCCTTCTCATTCCCTCAGTTGCCTTCAGTAAATAAATGACTCACATTTACAGGGATAAACGCTAAAGGAAAAGAAACGTGAGCTCAAGAGAAAAGCGCAGCATTGCATGTTTGCTCTTCAAAGAAAAGAAACCCAGGAGAGAGGCACAGCAAACCAAAAAGTCTACAAGGCATGGAATGAGGGGGATGGCTTGGAAAATACAGGGTAATTACCACAGCTTGAGCCAGATAAGCGGGGCTTCTCACACAGCAGCACCTATACCACATCTAAAGCCTGACCTGCAACACTAACCTGGGCTTGTGGGCAGAGGGACGTTCAGGCTGAAATCCAGCGGGTACGAAGTGAGAGGAGCCTGCCAAACTCATCTTCACTGAGGATCTGAACCACAATTCAGTCCAGGTGACATTTTACATATTTTCACCATTGTTTTTGTTTAATTTGTGAAAGCAATTACACAGCCAATTGAACAGTGTAAAGCAACTGCTGCAATAGTCAATATTTTAGTGAGGTATAGCGCAGCTCAGCTTTCACAGTAAGGATATTCAGGCATAGCCCTACGGTATCTGCACCATCCATCACTGACATTGCCATCTGCTTACCTGAATCCTCCCCAACTACAGTTTGTGCTGAACAAACCTGACTTTCCTTTAGGCTCCTTTGGAGGAAAACAAGGCAATGAAACACCCTGCACTGCTGGTGACATGGACAATGTTAACTGGCATTCTCAGCTCTTAATTGAAGCGTGACAGGGGACAGCTAAGTGACAGACAAGGCCAAATACACTGGGTCTCTGGGTGGTCACTTTGATGCAGATAACTGATGGCTTAGCCTGTTGAATTGCATAGTGTAAGCATGTAATATTAGACCCTTACAGGACTGCTTTGCCCTCATGTCACTTCAGCTGAACTACCCTGATTTTTATTGCTGTGGCTGAAATCAAACCTGTTTCTCTTTGGTGTGGTGTGGCGCAGGAACCCCTCCTACGCCACAGACTGGGGCTGAGCCAGCCGGGCCCAGTTTGTTGACAGCACTGTGGTGGGACAAATTGGTGATACAGGTGAGTTGCTGAGGTGGCGTAACACTGTCGGTAGAGTAGGAGATAGCTGCACACACCGATACGCTGGGACTTGGCGGGAGTGCCGCTGCGTTACCTATGATAAATAGCCCGTGTCACCGCAGTAGCTGGTCTCCAGATTGAAGCAGACTTTCGCGAATCAGCAGGGTCAGCATTTGAAAAGCATGTGAATATTGTGCACTTGTAAATATTTGAGCACATCTGTTTAGCTCCCTCTCAAAAACCACTGGGAAAAACTACTTCACATTGTGCCATGCAATGCTGTTACCCTGCTCTAATTGTCAAATCTGTTGAGTGTTTTTCTCATGCACACAAAAATTAAAAATTACTATCTTCATTCATGATTAATTCAGCTGCAGTGCTGCACTGTGTCACACTGCATTTTTTAAAGTATTAAATTCTACCTCATAATCAGAAGACTTTTAATTAACTTTGTGCCAGTTCATCCTTTTCTCCCCTCTGTCACAGAGCCTCAGACAATCTCCAGAGCTGCTCTCCCCGCAAACATCTCCTCAGATGCTACCAAAAGGTTGATGGAGTGCCAAGCTGCCACTGTGAAAATTGCCTGCACCAACCCACAAGTATTTGCCGCTTCCATACATCCCTGCTACAGGCCTGAAGCCAGTCACCTGTCTGTGCACAGCCTACTTGGCCAGGGCATGACAGAGATCCAACCCAAGGCACTTCTGAGGTGCCTGGGAAGAGCATCTGGCTATTGCTTCCCCTCAGCCCATATCTCCTAGCAGATATGGGACTGGTCTTTTATATTAAATCTTTAGGGAAGTGAAAGAGAAGATTTCAGAGAAGTAGTATTCCTGCCTGTATGTAATTTTTCTGAAAAAGCGTCTGTCCTCTTCCCCACACCTGGTGCACCCCAGGATTGCCCCAAACTGCTCATACACCTTGTATGGGCTTGCAGAGGGACTTTACAGGCAGGGGCACATTGGCAGGTAGGCAGAGTCAGGTAGGAAGGAAATGGGTCATTAAATCTCATTAGTTTCAGAACAGAGCAAAAGGAAAAGACAGCATAGAAAGAGAACCCGTAGGAGACCCAACTCCCTCACAGTGGTTTCATGAACCTTTCTGGACCAGTGTGAACTTTTAAATTTAATTTGGAAGCGATTAAAGAGCCAACACCCAGGTGGGCTTGAGAAGGTTTGGATCTCAGTATAGGAGTTTTCCTTGTGAGCAGCAAGAACAGAGAAAAGCAGCAGGGAGCTCCCCTCCCTGTCTCTGCCCCTATGGGACCATGATGGAAAACTGCCTCGGCAACACGACCACGCTGCCTCTAGATGGCTTTTCCTTGCAGGACCAGCGCTTACTCAGCGGATCTCCTTAGGTTTTTCTGACCTTGGCAGTATTACAAAGGTCGCATTTTCACACGGCTGAATTGTTCCTGAACAATTTCTCTGATGTATTAGACACAAACATGCTTTCTGTCAGCATCAGGCATGTCTAAGCTCTCCACCTGCTTTCTCCCCCAGCAGTTACATTTTGGTATCTGTTGCATGAAAAATCCCACTTCTTTTCTTTGTTTAGTAGCAATTCCCCACTGCAGGTTGGGGAGCAATCACTCTTTGCAGGAATGGGGGCCAGCTGGGTTAAACTGACTTTGTTTTCCCCAAGAAAATGTCTTCCTGGGTCCCTGATTTATATTAACTTGTACCACTGACAGGCATTCTCTCAAAGGGGTGGCAGACATCCTCTTCTGGGTCCAAGGGCACCCAGAGCACACTCCTTACACCACCTCACTGGTGGGTGATACCTCTCCTAAGTGCATGCCTATGCAATGAACCTGCAGCTCTGGTCCCAAGCCTCTGAGATGCCCATAAGGTCAAATGCCTCTTCTTTTACAGGGGTAAGGTCTCCTGGCTATGAGGGACAGCTCAGGAGCCCGAGCACTTTGAGTCCCTGCACTCTGACGGGGTATGTGGCTGTACTGAAAGGGAGTGCTGTGAGCACGGGTCATGGCAGAAGTGTCCCTGCGCATTCCCCAGGCTGGCTGAGAGGAGGGAGGCTTCCATGGAGCGCATGCTGCATATGACTGCTCAGCCTCTCCCACCTGCCCGCACCGAGGCCTCGTTTCCCTCATAAAGCAGCACCAACAGGTTTTAGGGCAGACCTGGCACCAGTGAGGGCTTGAATGCCTCCTGAGCAGCAAAGGGATGAAGGAAGCTGTGAAAACGGTCCCTCTGCCCACATCGAGATGGTGGTGCCACAACATGCAACACAGCAACACTTCTCACTGTTTGCAGGAGCTGAGACAGAGGGTATGTAGTTTCATAGAGTTAATGCTGCTAACTAAGGCACTGAACATTATGGACAAGATACAAAACAAACAGAAAAGATAGGGGGCAGGATCAAATGGACATTCCATTATGGGAATTTCTGACAGTGGTTTGCTGCATATTTGAACACAGAAAGATGGGCAGTAGCCATTCACCTCCTCTGATCCAAAGGGACATACTATACTCGGCAAGAGCAGAGGTGATGTTTATTTGCTCCTCACACTGACACCTTGCAATGTCTACTGCTTTTTTGCTACTTCTGTATCCCTTTAAGGATCACATTGCCATGGAAGCTCTCTGAGCCTCTAGAAAAGAGCTGGGAATCCTGTCAGTACGTGAGAGGATAAAATGTGGTTATATTTGATATACGCAGCCAGAAGAAGTATCGTCTAAAACATCTGCTTTTCAGTAAGAAAACAAGCAAAGGCATTGCTGGCCCAGGGGCATTTCTAGTGGGACATCCTTCATACTTTTTTCCTATCCCCTCCTGTCTGCTTCTCCCAGCTCTAAACCCACTTTTGAGCCACACAGGTTGGAAACAGTCAGTTCTGTGCCACAGCAGTGTGAACCTCTGGAGTTACTCTAAGGATGACAACTCCTTCCAAGTTGATGTTTAGCTGGCGTAGCTTGTATTGCTTTCTGGAGTTAAAGAAGCTGTACTCACCAACACACTTTCTTGCCATTATTTTCTATTTGCTGTCAAAACAGCTGTGTGTGCACAATAGCTTTACCCCAGCTCTGCAACGGTTAGAACATTACCAGCCTTTTTAGAATAAACTCATGTAATGACTAGGCCCGGGGGCTATTAGGGCAAGTCTTAAGATAATGATCCTGTCTACCCTGGGTTTTAAGCAGCACAAGTTTCCAAGCCTAAAGACTGTGGTTATCTGCGAACGTTGTACTGATTTAAAACTACACGTACAGTTAAAACTGTGAAGCCCTCCACTGTTGCTAGTGTGGTCTAAATTTGCTGATATCCCCGTTTCCTGCCCAGGAAGAAGAAGATCCTGAAGGAGTTTAGCTTTATACACCTCTGCTGTGGGCCATCTCACAAGCCCAGCACAGTGCAGCACTGCTGTACAAAGGCAGCTACCAGCAGTGCCTTCATAGGACAGCACTTCGGCCTCGCTTCTTCCATTACAGTTACGAGAGGTGAAGTGCTAAGTGTTGTATCACATAACATGACATATGTATCACATAACATGAGAACCTCCTTTCTCCCCTTTCTCTGGGGTTTCTTGGGTCAACTAATATTAAAAGTGAGCTCCTCCATTTGCTGAAATTCTTTTGCGCTACTTTGCTGCCACTGCCAGCCAGCACCCAGGATGGGCAGACTCTCTCCAGACTTTCCTATAAATATCCCACTTGCCTATAAATAATACACCGCATTAGCTGACGAGTTGCCCCTCTAGTATGAAACACAGCCCTCCTATGCCTGGAGTTTGCTTTGAGGATGTTTCAGTGATTCACAGTTTTTCCCAAATGAGTATACGTAAAACATTGCACATCATCCTTTTACCATCAACGACACTCCAGGGGAACGTTTGTGCAGAAAAGAAGGGCCGTTTCTTTTAGTTCTGAAGCGTGAGGGGCTGAAAACAGAGATAAATAAATGTTTTGTGACATAAAAATAAGAAGGGCCACCAATATGGAGTACTGCTGCTATATATAGGTGAGCTCTGCAAGGCTAAATAAGGGATTTGGCCACTACCACTAAAATTAATCAAAGACATGCATTTCAGTCCCCTAGGCTGATTTGCTAGTATGCCTGTGGGTCTAAAATGTGTGTAATTGTCAGGTCTAGTTTATTTTGAATAGATTCAAGGTAAGATAAAACAGACAAAAATGGAGGCACTCAGGTATATCCTGAAATTGGCAGAATGAAGAACAACACCCACCTATCTGCGTGCCACGCATTTCAAAGCGCTCAGCAATCCTGCAAGTTCAGCTTGTGGGTTATTCTCAAAAGGAAAATCGCATTACCAATTTTTGCTCTAAACTTAGAAGAAAGAGGTCAAAGCAAAGCCGAATCCACAGATTGAAAGGAAAGCCTCTCTCCAAACAGTATAATTGGTATTAATTCATCTTCATCCACCACTCTTCTGCTAGAGGCTGTCCTTCTCACCAGCCCAGCTACCCAATCTCATGCCACACAGCTTTGTTGCCTTGCCACTGCCAATTGCTCATTAGTGCTGCCCCAGGGGCCAGTGCTTTGCACAACAGGGCTGTTACCAGCCTCTCTGCTTCTGAATCTCAGCTGTCCTGCACAATCACCTTCTCTGCTGTGTCAAGGAGATTCTGTCTGTGGGCCATGGACGGTGGCTTTAAAAGTGTTTTGTTTATTCAGTAGACTTTCCAGGTACCACAAAGGTATTTTCCCTGCTTAGGGATACGGAGATGCTTTGGCTGCTAATTGACCTCTGGTGCATCTCTTTCCATACAACTGTTTTTCCTTAAGTAACCATGAATGTAGAATATACAGAATCATACAGTATCAGCGAAAAGAACATATTCCTGCATGAAACACCATTATACTTTAACACTCTCAAAGTCAAGAAGAGGACACAGGAAGAAACTGTACTATGGATAAGCTTATGAAAGGGGCAGGTTAAACATATAACTGCCAACAAAACAGAATCAAAGAACCCTTCATGAGTTTGCTGACTGTTCAGCATGATGCGTTATAAGGGATAAGCAGAGGGAAGAACTCACCAGACCAAAATGAATGTGGTAGTCCCTTTGGCTATGGACAAAACGGGATTCCCCAGAAATAGCTAGGTAATGGAACAGGAGTTAAACACAGGTTCTTAGAATAATTTTCAGCTGATTTTTGGTCATAAAAGGCCATCATTAAGAACTGAAAGTTAACAAAAAACTGTTTTCACTGGATCTGGAAAAGGAAATGTGGAAATGGTCTTTATCTTTTTTTTTTTCCTTCTTTCTCTTCCACTGTCTCCCTATCTTTCTGTGGTGGGCTATGGGATGAAGGGTAACAAAGGAGAGGCCGTAGAGGAGTAGGAAGAAGTATATTAAAAAAGAAGCAGGCGAAAACAAATAATAAAGAAAGAACAGAGCAACAAAAACTGAGATCTTTCAACTGCAATTATTTTCCTTAAATTTCAGTGAAACCATTCAGGAAAACAAAATATTACTCATTTTCCCTCCAGAGGTTTTTGAAATGGTTTCAACATTCTTCCTTAGCCTGGTTTTCTCCCATCTCCAAGTCATTGTGATGAGTGGTGCTGGAGGAGCCACTCCACCAGAGCAGGAGCTGGGGAACAGGCCACTGCACTGTCAGAGGACACATCGCCCAGATTAAGAAATCACCAGGGCCACAGTGAATCCAGCAGGCCTTAGCAGGAATACACCAGTCACCCTGTCACCTCATCTTTCTGTGTTTCAACATCAGTTTTATCTAGTATGGGACGCATGACACAATTCAGACAGCTGGCAATGTAAACATCTGACAGGCTGAGCATCTAGAAACTAAAACACAAAACCACAGGAGCTCCTTTGTCCAGGTCAGCCCACTGCAACGCATTCACAATACGGGCTTCTGCATACATCTTGGCTGATGGAGGAGAATGTGCTAATTAACCAGGGGACTGAGGGCAGGGAGTTGTAGAACCTCCCCAGCACTTTGCCTGTTCCAGGGCTTGGGCAGGTTCCCTTGCCATCAGCCAGGAGCACACACCAGAAAAGAGGGTGCTGGACTTCTAAAACCAGAGAGAAGTACTGGCTGATGGAGCCCTGCGAGCACTGATCTGAACAGCTTGTGAACCATTACTATCTAGAAGTGTCAAGAAAGATTAGAACAAACATCAAGCAAAGATGAAATAAACAGCTATTGTATGGGCAGAAATGGATTTTCAGTTTCCACAGTAAATAAAATAATGTGCTGTCTTAGTCAGTGCCCCTGTGATGATACAGTTTGCAGGATATTTACTGGCAAGCTGCCATACTTACTTTCATTTATCTGCCTCAAAGCACCATTTCAAAAAGTGCAAAAGCATGTTGTTGATAGAGTAGATTGTTTATAGCTGAATTGAGTATTTCAGAACAACACGCATTGTAATAAAGTGGGGGAGGGGACAAGGAAGCCAGCACAGCTGCAGCTTCTTGAATCCTTTGTCAAAAATCAATGCCAGAAAGCTGAGACGTATTTGTTCTGTCTCAGGAAACGCAATACGCAGCCCCCTCGCAGCTCCACTCCATGACAAGTGCTAACAAAGGCCCACGGTACCGCCAAGGCTTCCCCAGCACCTTGCACCGATGGCACTGGCACCCCTGAGTGGCTGAGCACCATGGCACTCTTGACCATTGCTGCGTGGCCAGAGGAGCCTGAGGACCCATCATCCCCATGCACGGCCACTGCTCTGCCGCTGCACGTGGACGATGAGGAGCACGTGGTACTCTAACTCCTCCAGCAATCTACAGACCGTGTTGGAATGTGGAGAAAGGGGTGGAAGAGAGAGAGACGGGGAGCAGAGAGAAAGAAGGGTATAAAAATAATAATGCAAATAAACCCAAGGTGTTTCAAGAGCAGAGTGCAGCCCTCGTCGCTGGGCTGGCAACCTGCTGCTGCTGGAACAAGGCGAGAAGGCAGTCCATTGCAGGTAGGAAGTGGTGGCAGAAAGGTGGCTTGTCCCAGTTCACCGATCTCCCTCGCACTGACAGCATTTTCAAAAGGGCAGTAAGCCCCACAGACTCGTTCTCCGTGTTGAAAAACAGCATGAAAAGCACATGCCTCTGGAGGCTTCCACTGCTAACAAGGGCTGGTTTCCTCAGCACAAACAATAAAAGGCTGATGAGTGAGGACTTCAGTTCCCCTGAGACAATCGCATCTAAACAAATAACAGACTGAAAAATACAACTAGAATTAAGGTAAAAAGAGAATACAACTTTATGGGAGGACAACCATAGCTGCTACCCAGAGTCAGAGGACATGGGGAGAATGTGAGGGTCTCCTCCAGCCCTGCCAGCCCCAGAAGAAAATGTCTCTCCCACCACACTGGAGGACAGCAACTTTTCTGGCCAGTGTTGCTGCCGCTTGCTGGAGATGACGTTGCCTCCAGTCTGGCAATGGAGGGTACCAGACTGTGGGTGCTGGGAGATACACAGCCTTTGTTTCTTCCCTCAGTCCAGCATCCCAAGCGAGCTGCCCCACGGTCCTGCGCCAGCCAGCATTGTGTGGGGTGGCTCTGCCACTTGCTCCTGGTTGCCTGGGGCCCAGGCTGGACTGGGAAAATGCTGTGCTGGGGCACCTCAGCTGTGTGGGTGACTCTCACTTTGCCATGTCCCCCTTGGATGGCCCAGCTGACACCAGATGTCCCCAGGATGCTCATTATGAGCACAGCTCTGAGGCACCACAGGCTTTCAGGAGACATTGCAGTCCCTCAGCCCCCTTTGTCAGCAGGAACTCCGGCAGGCACTCAGCACCCCGAAGGAACACTTGATCCTTCGCTGAATCAAGCCCTATTAGCATATTTCCAGGCATTTACAGATGCCATATTTTCTACATTAATATTTAACCCACCAAGTCTTTCAAAGCCCATCTTTCCAAACCTCAAGTTCCCAGATGCTTTTTAATGCCCTTCTCAATAGTGCAATAAAAGTCTGATATTTTATTACTCCCATGAATTATTATCCTAATTTGTAATTTGCCAGACTTTTTTAAACTTCAAAATCTGTACTGTATTTTCCCACACCAAAAAAAAAAAAAAGATGCTGTGTGCGACACATTTTCCCCTAACAAACTGAAGTCTAATATTTAAACAGACACAATGATTTTTCTGAGAGGGCACACTATCTTTGTCACATTGTCAGCAAGTTTTTTATGTCATCCCAAATCAGACATAAAGGTTTTCTTAAAATAGAAAGGATAACCTAGAACTGTGCACGGAAGACTAGAAGCAGAATGAAATGGTTATGCATTCTTCTGAACTTCAATATAATATAAACTTCCACGATGGTTTATAGGCACCATTTTATTTTTTTTTCTTAAGAACTAAGCATCTTGGTTATCTGGAATGCAGATGCTGGGCAAATTCAGAAGCACTGGAATGCCTGCAAGCTGTGCTCCCTATGCAGTAGACGCCAAGATAATGGAGCAAAAGACGCTCAAGATCTCATCCAGCATCTACTGAAGTTAAGGACCGTTTTACTGACTGAGCTGTGGATGAAGCCTCCAAAGTGCACCTTCCCGTCAATAAACTAGAGACCTGACTGAATTCAGAACACCACAAAGGAGGTGGGTCAAATCAAAGAAAATAGAGACACTGGAAGGGTGACCTCAAAGCTAAATTTAGTACACTAGGAATGTCTAAACAGGCCAAGACTTCTAAAGACACAAGGCTGATGGTGTCCTGCTTCTTTTGAAGCACAGCTTCAAAAGGGAAGCAGAGCTCTGTTTGTATGATCTGTCAGTGTGAGGATGGAAACCTCCCTTTGTCACCTGGTGAGAAATGAGGGTTTAATATTTATAACTCACCAAAGTGCCTTCCACTGGCATCTCAGTGGTAAGTTATGGAGAAGCAAAACCGAAAGTTGTTTGAAACGATTTGCTTTCTTCCTCCTGCAGACCTATTAAAAATGAAGGCAGAAAACTTCTGTGGAGCCCATCCGTACTGGCTCAGAACTGGTCACAGCTTTGTGCAAAATGCTATGTTGGCAAGTTCATTGGCAGAAGGCCAGAAGCTTTTATTTTTCTGGGTGGAAGCATGGCACCACAGTTCCCATAGGTACAGGCTATGCCATCCTGGAATGAGCAGCTTGATCACTCATGGACAACTTGCAACATTTGAAGATTATCTAAACACACAGATCCTGGAGCACTGAAACTTATCTGTGGTTGGACAAGTCTGAGCCAGAGATGTGAGAGCACCTTGACTGGGGAGCCTGGACTGGGGACTGACTGAAGAGGTGCTACGCTTTCAGTATTGTTTTCTGGGGATCCTTCTCCACCATGGGAGCTTTCAAGGTCTGCTTTGAGGTAGACAAAACATTTGGATACTAAATTGTCCTCAGAGAGGAGTAACTCCTAGTGATGTAAGTGGATTTTCACAGCATACCTGTGCGGGTAGATGAGAAGGTTCTTCACAGCGATGGAGGCCCAGTTCCACTAATCCTTCTTGCTCTGCCTTTGGCACCTTCAACTACTCCCTGTGCAAGGCTATTTCAAATTCACAGTGGAGCTGAACTTCATCTACTGCAACAAATGCTCAGTTGTGCCCAGGCTCTCTCTCCTGTCATCCTTACCTCCTGTTCTCTCATCCCCTTGGTTCCCCTTGGGCTTTCCCGTTGTTATGAAGGATCCTTGTTCCCACTAACTCTTGCACAGTTATTTGTTTGAAAAAGTTAAGAGAAGTAAAAGTGGATTGCAGTGTTAACAAGAGGGATCTACTTCTTCCTACAATGCTATGTGGAGTTCAAATTTCCTTTGGGAAGAACACATGACTTTTGCAGGTTTCTGATCAGCTCTGTACTCCACATAGGACCAGTACTGGCGTTTAGACTTAAAAGGGAGCAAATGATCCCCAGAGAAGGAAGCAGGCAGACCCTCTCTGAACTCCCAGGGATTAGTCCTGGCACAAGTTTAAGCCTGGGAACTAGGGCCAGGTCACTGGAATTAGCTCTATTAAAATCAGGATTTGCTTCAGGTATGACACTGTAATGAACTAATAGTAAAATACAATCCATGCACATATAACTGTTATGCTATAGGCTCTGCAATTATTTTTCCCCAGTTACGATCTCTTTTCTATTTTTTTTTTTTTCTTTTAAACACCTTTCCTCCAAGGAGATGTTGAAGACAATGCTCTATTTTGCTGAATATGTACTTCCTGCCTTTTTTGACAGTAGACTTTTTTACATTTCATCCAGCCATGTGGCAGCTACTGATCTCAGAAAAGAGAACTCAAACCCTCTTTTGCATCACTCCTATGGGAAGCTTTTGGAGGGTCTCACCTCAAACCTGCAATTTTGCTTGAGGCTGAGAGACCTGAGAAGTGCAGATTCCCCTGAGCATTCAGGGACCCACAGTCAAGTTGTTAACACAATACAGGAAAGCTCCACAGCTACACTACAGGTTGAAACACAAGTACGCACAGGGACAGTACTGCCTCAAACGGTCACATACTTTCAAAAGTGTTTCAGAGGTGGTGAGGCAGAATTGTGAAAGCCAGGGAGAAAAGTCTAATACATTCTTCTAAAGGCCACCGAGAAGGAATTCAGACATTTGCTCATATGCCTTTCAGTGCAGACAACTATAGCATTCACCCCAGAACTCCTACTACCAAAAGACTGCTATTGGGATCCAGCCTGTTGTGCGGTCATGTTCCCCTTTGCACCCCCTTCGACCACTTTCCTAGGCTAATCCAAAAGCAGAAACATGTCTATCTGCAAAGCAGGCAAAGCCTTTGTGAGCAAGCACAGGGACAATAAGCAAGAGTCCAGCTTAGTACCCAATAGTACGCGTATGTGATCGACGGCTTCTGTGAGGCACTTACCCTCTGCTTACTTCTCAGGGCTGCAACTTACTAACAGTATTACCTTTTCTGATTAAATATCGTCATCACATGTAAACATCAGTGACAGGCATTAATTGCAGACAATGTGTTTAATCAACAATTGAACATTAATAAGCATAGACCTTGAGAATTAACACAATGAGACACTTGTACTTAATTACTAAAGAGTACTTCTCATAAAGAAAACCCTCTCCTTTTGTTACTAAAAAGGTCAAAGTCTTCTTTTCTCTATTTGACAAGGAGAAAAACCACACATAGAGCATATCTAGGCTGCTTTATGTGGCTTAAACTATTTCCATCCATGCATAAAAAACATTCCTTTTCAAAGATGTTCACCAAGTTCTTGTATGTGATCTACAGCTCCCAGAGCCTCTGTTCCTGAAATTATTAGATTAGCTGCTGAAAGCAGCAATCAAGTTTTACTGTTAATCTTAAAAGCTAATCCTTTTTATTGACTTCCCAGTCAATAAACTTGTAGCTCTGAAACTACTTTCAGGTTTCCTTGAGTAATAAGACGGTTTGTGTGTACCTGTGCATGTGTTTGAAGCTGCTAATTTCCTCACTGAGTAAGTTGCACTTGCAGGTTAAAACTATAAAGCAATTTGCTTTATCTCCTGACATGGGGTCCTACTTCCAAAGAAGTAAGAATAAGGCTTGAGCTGAGGAGACTCAGGGAGTAAGGTCAGGACCCTCCTCTGGTCACAGTTTATGGGGGGCTGTTACAGGGAGTGAATCTTCCTGATGAACAGAAACAGGAGGTTTTAACCTGTTTCTTTTAAGAAACCCAGTGGATGTAGTCCTATCCCTATTCTTGAATTAAAATCTAATCCAGAGAATTAAAGAATCATTAAGCACCACACAGATTTATCATTCCTTAGCTGTAGCCAAAGAAATGAGAATGAAAGACATGCCAGATGTCTCCATCTACTTCAAGTTGCTGTGAACCAGTTTGGCTGTATTCAGCCGTGGACAGGCCCTGCTCGTGAGTCTCCTCTTACTCATACCAGTAACCAGCGGCGTGGGACTCCCCAGAAGCCCCAGCATCACCTCAGCAAGAAGAGGACACCGTATGGGAGAAGAAAAGCAGGTCTGTTCTCAGCTTACGTGCTATGTTGAACACTAAAATATAAATAGCTCTCTGAGCAGCAGGGAAAACATGAAGGCTTCCTTGGCTTTGTAATTTGTGGTGGGATTTTCTTGTGCCGAGCAGTATGCAAGCTCTGACTGAAGCTCTTCCCACTGGTGGGGGGCATTCAGGCTGCTGCTCGGAGAGCAGCCCTTCCTTCCCTCGGCAGCAGGATTAATGCTCTTTCTCCTTGTCCATCACCAGTATCATGTAGTCTGCCAGAATTAAAATCCTTACCATTCATAGCTGCTGCTCAAGCATAGCAGAGACCAGCCTCCGGTTCAAAAGGTGCAGGGGGAAATGTCCCCCTTCCTCACTAAGCATAAACTTTTCTCTCAGACTAACGCCCTTTCCAATGCTGTCCAGACAGCGAGCTGCTCTCCAACCCTCATTCGCACCAGGAGACCACAAACATCTGGGCACTTTTCACATCCAGCGCAGAGCAGAGGGCAGCGCTTGCCACCCGCACAAGCTGGGACACGCTTTAACTCCCACCCTTGCGTTTCTGCTCGGGTTTCAGGTGGGCCTGTTCCCCGCCTGCTCGGAGCATGTACGGCAGGCTTCATGCTCTTAACATTTCCCAGAAATTCGAAGTGACAGAACCGGAGGTATTGCAATCTGGAACTCTTAACTTTCGTAAACTGGTGAGAATACTGGAATGTGTATGTTCCTTATTTAACTGCTCCACCAGCTTTTCTTATATGCTGCTCAGCACAGCCGTTCAGGATACATATTAGACAACTAACATCTGGACTGAATATCTATTAGGACCATATGCTCTACTCAGCTACAGCATCATGTTGGAGATTGGGAAAATCCAAACCAAATGGAGATATCAGAAACTTTCAAGGGTCAAAAATAAAGTCATTTTGGTTTTCCCAGCCCTGATAAATATGGTATATTGGCCTGCGCTCAATGCCTCGTGCTAAAGTCTCATTGTAGAAATAACCTGACTTAAAAAATGGAAAACAACTTGAGTATTGTGGTTGAAAGCAGATCTATCTTGATGATTTTTCCCCTAGTAAAGTTTTGAGTGAGGCAATGCTGAATGCCCCTGTCTCCTAAATGAGAATGAACAGCAAGAGCCCCAACCTTCACTTTCCTGTTGATACTTTATGATGGTGTTTTCAGTGGGGGTGTGATGGTTTCCAGTGTCACCCCAATAGGATTCCTCTGGTATAGGGCTGCAAAGGTTATATGTGCCCTAAATGGCCATGCCTGGGAATGTACCGCTTACCAAACCAGAAGCAGTGCTTAAATGCCATAAAAGCCCCTCAAGATAGCTGATGGAGCCCAGCATGACTCCCTCACTACTGAATAAGGAATTTAGAGCCCTGAGCAGCTGAAACCATTTTGAACATGAAAGGAAGAAGGCGGAAGGAATCCCTTTAACTGGTGTTGAATCCTGATCAAGAAAAAAATTATAGATTCCCACAGTCTCACAAATACCTCATATAGGAGGAGACATCTTAGTGCTTTTACAACATTACAGGTAAAGCCCTGAGTCACCCCATAACAGAATTATTTATACCTACCCAAATTCCCTGTAACCAACCCAGGGAAAACAAAGACTTGATTGGGGCAAGGAGCAGAACTTCATATTCTGGCTTCATAGTACTGCTGCCAATTCAGATGAATGTGCTTTGGGACAGTGCACATCTCAACGGTGTCTCGGGCCCCAGATAAAGGGATTTCTTCCAACTTAGCTGGGACACCAGGGAAACCATTGCATTTTACCAAAGTAATATCCATACTGTATTTTTCCGAGTCAAAATGGCAACCCTTCAAAATAACAAACCCAAAATAATTCTGCAAGAGGAAACAATTCCATTTTCCATTATTGATATTGTTTCTTGCAAAATGAAATGAGTCAAAAAACCTGTGTTTAAAAACCTGACATAAAACATCCTAAACATACTTTTTTAACAAGTGCTCTTATTTTCTTGATGGTTTAGGTTGATGGATCAACACTACAAAGGTGGAGAGTAAGAGTCCATAGGAGGGATATTTCTAGTCCAGAGAAGGAGCTAGGATGACTGGAGTGATAGAAATGGGGTGAGATTCAACAGCAGAACTTGCCCAACCATAAGGTGTAAGGAGTTGGAGCAGCCCTGGGAGCTCATCAGCTGGGAATGACAGCCGATGAGAAATGCCTGGAGGTATTGGCTGGTCACAGGACAAGCCTGAGTCACCAGCAGGACTTGGCCTTGAGAAAAGCAGGAATCTGCTGTGGCAGGTGAGGCAAGGTAATTCCTCCAGAGATAAGGCAGCAGTAACAGCCCTGTTCAAGGCCAGGAGACCTCACCAGGAGTGTGGCAACCTCTTATCACCACTTGCGTTCAGGGAAGATGAAACAGGTAGAGAGAAAGGCTATTAGGGTGACAAAGGGAGGCACAGATACTGAGGATCTTAGCCAGTTTAGCCCAGCAAAATGAAGCCAGAAGTGGACCGTGATGGTGGCTGCAGATTATTGGAGTATAAAAGGAAAAGAAGGAATAAGCATCATGGAGGGAAACTCTTTTCAATAACTGTGGCAGCAAAAGATATATAACAAGTAGTTAACTAGCCATAAATGAACATTAATGTTTTCTTCAGGGTGTTAAATTGAACTATGGTCTCTCAGACAGAGAAAAAATGTGAGGCTTGATAATCCTCCTAAAGCATTGACATCCTGATGAAGCCAATGACAAATTCCTGCCCTCCATTCCCGTGTCTGGCTGCCCATGGATTCAAGCAGATGTTACTGAATTCCTTCGTTTCAACTCTGCCAAAGCCTTTATTCTTTTTTTTTTTCTTTTTTTTTTTTTTTTTTTAAACTCTGAGGTCTAGAGACTTCATTTTCTTCAGATGAAAGATTAGATTCTGTCAGTTCTGAGTACATATGTGGGCTGATCTGGCCTATGGGCCGTATGTTTGACACCTCTAGTATACTGTGTTATTGTACCCGGGGGAGGTGACGGGGACTTATTTATAGAGACAGTGTCTGTCAGGGGAAGTTGTAAGTGCAGTTTGTGTGGGTTAAAATAGGAAGAATATGTACTCTCTTAAGTGGACTCTCCCTTGATTTTTAGGCATGGTCAGGGTGAGTGCCCTTAACAAATCTGAACAGTTTTCAATTTATTACTTTTTTGTGGGAAGATGCAATATTTTTAGAATCCTCAAATATATCTTTAAACTTGGAGAAATGACAAGTCCAGGGATTTCTGGGACACTTGAAGCAGATCTAACCTGTCATCTGTGCCGTGAGTAGCTGCAGACACCACTGCAGAGTTAGTGCAAATGCTACCTCACTGCAGGGGCGGTGCTCAGCACCCACATGGCACAACAGCAATGCGGAGCCGGGGCTGCCAAAGCTTCCATCCTTCAAGCCCCCAGACCACACAGAGCCAGGCTCTCTCTTGCCCATTGGCTGTTCTCCCTTCCAGTCAGAGAGACATTAAAATACATGCAACTTCCTGTGCAAGCCTGATGTTTTGGGTGGTGTGTTGATGCTGGCTGGAGGCCAGGTGCCCACCAAAGTCAATCTGTCACTGCTCTGAGCTGGGCAGGGGAGAGAAAATGTAAGAGAAAGCTTGTGGGTTGAGATAAGGACAGGGAGGGATCACTCATCAATTACCGTCACAGGCAAAACAGACACAGTTGGAGAAATTAGTTCAATTTATTACCAATCAAACTGGAGTAAAAAAGAACTAAACCGAAATCTTAAAACACCTTCCCCTCACAACTTCACTCCAATTTCTCTACCTCCTTCCCTCCAGCAGCAGAAGGGGATGGGGAATGGGGGTCAGAGTCAGTCCATCACACCTTGTCTCTGCTGCTCCTTCCTCCTCAGGGACGGACTCCTCACACTGCCCCTGCTCCAGCATGGGGTCCCTCGCACAGGAGACAGCCCTTCACCAACTTCTCTAACATAAGTCCTTCCCATGGGCTGCAGTTCTTCACGAACTGCTTCAGTGTGGGTCCTTCACAAAGCTCACAGCCCTTCAGAAATGGACTGTTCCAGCCTGGGTTGCCAATGGGGTCACAAGCCCTTCCAAGAGTCTGCTCCAGCATGGGTTTCCCACCGGACCTCAGCCTCCTTTGGGCATCCCCCTGCTCCAGTATGGGGTTCTCCCTGGGCTGCAGGTGGGTCTCTGCTCCCCTGTGACCCTCCATGGCTGCAGGGCACAGTCGGCCTCACCATGGGCTGCACCATGGGCTGCCGGGGAATCTCTGCTCTGGTGCCTGGAGCACCTCCTCCCCTCCTTCTCCACTGACCTTGGTTTCTGCAGAGTTGTTCCTCTCACACCTCTCTCTCCAGCTGCAATTTCTCTTTCCAGTTTCCCCCCACCCTCCCCTTCTTAAATACATTATCCCAGAGGCACACCACCGTCACTGATGGGCTCGGCCTTGGCCAGCAACGGGTCCACCTTGCAGCCGGCTGGCATTGGCTCTATTGGACACAGGGGAAGCTTCTAGCAGCTTCTCACAGAAGATCTTGTAGATCTACCCCTGCTACCCCACCCTCCACTCCCCTAAACCTTTCCACACAAACCCAATACATTTTGGAAGATCATTTCTTCCGAAATGCCTTAACATGAAATGAAAAACCACTTTGGGCTAAGGAGGAGGAAAGCATCTCCTGTTGACTTTGTGAGAGAGGTCTGGGGGCTTCACCCTGTCTCGCAGAATCTGTTCCTTCTCTAGTGTAAATTATTTGAGAAAGAACGTTTCCTGATATTAGCATTTCACACGTCGCCGAGCACATTGCTGGTGCTTGAGAAATGGCCAAGAAAAATAACTTCCTTGCAGGGTTTAAGTACACAAGATTTAAAGTAGCCAGTGATGTTTCCAGGCTCCTAACACTTCAAACAGAAGAGCTCCAACAGTAAGCATACAGCTTAAAAACTTTAATCAAACACACTAGTTCACAGCAAGAGCAAGTAGATAAAACACGTACAAGATTTCTAGACCAAGCCTTTGTCACATATGGTAACACCATCCTCTCTTAGGGGAAAGCAATGATGGCAAATAATGAAAATGCCCTTATTTAAAAAAAATTCCTTAGCATGTCCAAACTGCCATCTCTGTTTAATCTCAAACTTACAAAAACCAATTCCCATCGTTAGGAGTCTGCTGATAGTATGAGTTTAAAGAAAACCAAAGCCCCAAACCCCCACCCCCTCCAATTTCCTAGAGTTGCCGCTATTTAAGGTGAGGGGAACTGCTGAGAAGGTTGTCTCAGATTCTGGTTTCTAATACAGCGTACTGGGACAGCATCCTTAAAGGTGGGGTCCAGGCTGTGTTAATCCATTGCCACAGGTCCCTGATGTTTCACCAGCAGTTGGCAACAGAGCTGGGACCTCCCACAGCCTCTGTGTGGCAACCGTGAAACAGAACTGGCCCGCTCATACTCAAATTTCCTTTATGACTCCTTACATTTAATCAAAAGGGTTTTTTCTTTCTCTGGTCCAGATTGGATGTGGCTCATGATCTTGGTGATGAAAAAGCCAATAATTCACGTCACAAGTCAGCCCTGCATTTTCTATGTTCATTTATTAAATTAAATTCCAGCTGTTACCAACTATTCATATGCTCTCTCTTGTGTGCACACATCCACGTACACTGGAACAAGAACGTTCAGTAAAAGGTAGTACTGTTAGGCTGCCCATCTACCAGCCAGCTTATTAAGTATTGTTTTCCGACAAAAACAAAAGCTGTGAAATCAGTACTGCTTAATGCAAAATTAAAAAAAATAACAGACTGGTTTCGTAGGTACATACAGCAGCACAGTACCATTGGGTGGGGTGAGACCGCTCTCTCACATCTGGTGACTGTCCCTGTGGCTGTTCTCATTAGTCCCCTTTTCCTCAGGATTAAAACCATGCAGCAGAGGATTTTGCAGCGAGGAAAAACTGTCAGCCCAGAGGACAAGTCCAGGGCTGCAGCAATAGTGCTGGAGGTGAGAGCAGCTGTGTGCCTCTGCTCAGCAAGGCTTGCTTCAGCTCCTTTTCAACCCTCTCCTCATGTGCAGGCTCAAGTGGCAGATTTAAGGCTGCTTTAGGTTGCAGGCTGCTAGATGGGACACGTAACTTCTGTTCTCTAGAAAACAGGGAGTCGCTTGGTGGTGAAGTTGGGGAAAGCCTGCTTACTGATGAACTCTGGCTGTCTTATACCCCACATTTTGGCCACTTAGAAATAAAATTGGTATCTTCTTGGTTTAACTTGTTGGTGCCATTTGCAAGCAGGATCATACAGTGAGCTGGTGCAAACTGGCACAGCCATATGGACTCTGGGGAGGGGTCAGTCTGGACATCCCAGCTGAGGATCTGGCCCCTGATTCTGCAGCTATGGGGCAGCAGGAACCCTGTGCCAGTGCATAAAAAGTATTTGCAGAACGCATTATCTGGATGATCGCGCAGCTTTCCAGGCAGCAGATTAGTAACAACTAAACCCAGAGCTCCTCTTGAAACTGAAACAATTATCAGCTTTGAGCAAACAGTTGTCCTAAATGAAAATTCATCCCCTGCTAAATTTAACCAGGTTGCATGACAGCACATATGTGTTGATTTCAGAGAGGTTTCTGAGGCATGAGGGAGATCATAAATAGGCCCTAACATCTGAGAAAATTAGACAGAAAACACAGTTTTGCTTTCCGTTACACTTTTGTTTAGAATTCAGCTGGGTTCTGCTCTTCCTTAAATGTCCTGGCACACAGCTTAATTATTAGCATGGTTTTCTTCAGAGGGCATAGAAAGTGAAAAAAGTTATTTTTATGTCAGTGTCATATACAAATTAATGGGAAAAATTATTTGCAAAGTGAGAGATTTTAACTTCTGCAAACTGTGAACCTGGCTGCTGACACCCCAAGCATCATAAATGCCCCTTGTGTCTGTTCCGCCGGATGTCAGGCAGCCACCAGCACCGTCAGGTTAATCATCTCACCCAAACAATGTGAATTGTGAACAACACAGCTTTTCTAACCAGGGACCTGAAGTTAGGTGAGACTAAGATAGCTGGGTCATGGAGGGGCTCTAACGTCTTCATGCAGCACTGCTGACTCTTGGGAGCAGAGCTTGCAGTCAGGTCGCAGGTTTCATCTATAGGACTTATATCAAGCAGAAACAGAGTTGGAGGAAAATTGTTATGAGAACAGGACTGGAAGAGGCTTTCTATCTGTCTCGGAACAAACAGTCAGTTGATGCTAGATTGCCTGGGTGCTTGCTCTAAGCACTGGAAAACAAAGCCCACAGTGCAATAGTCTGTGGTTTCAACGTAAACTCCACCACAGGCTGCTGGTGTACCAACATCACCTGCTGCCAATGGCAGGACGTGCCCTGCGGAGATGGGAGCAAGGCTGAGAATGTGCTGGGAGTGGAAGGAAGCTGCTGGTATGTCTTCATCCAGACAGCGACTCAAGGCAGTCAGGTCTATGTGCTGCGATGCAGTTTCCTTTCCTTTCCTTTCCCCTGCTTAGCATTTGGGCCTTGTGCACACAGACAGAGGCATTTTCACAGGGAAGCTCCTAAAGTGCACAGCTCGTGAAGGTGCTGCAGCACTCTCCACCAGCTGCCCCCAGACTGGGGAGCCTGCAGCTCCCAGCAAGAGCAGGGCTCCGCTTCACCCACATCCTGACTGTCATTTGGGAGAGCAAATATTCAGCCAGGTACAGCGCGAGGCTGCCATTTGTAGGGAATACTAACCTATTTCAGTTAATGTTATTTATCTCACTTTGTTTCTGAAATTGCATGAGAGGATGACAAAAAGAGCCATTTCAAGAGCGATTGCAGCACACTGGGTTTTTATCTAGATACCTTAAATTTTTTGAAAGTAGAAAGCACTGTGAAATCTTTGTCATCTACAAGTTTGACTTTCCTCAAGCCTAAAAGAAGCAAAATCTCTTAAAAAATTAAAGAAGCAAAAAATACATTCCTAATAAATGACTAATTATCATTATGATGAAAATGAAATTAAATCTAACACAAATGAAAATGTGCATCTGATTCACAAATCATTCCTCTGCTTCTTGTCGTCCTCCTCTAGAAAGCAACGACGCAGATGGGAAATGCCGCGCCACGTGTTGCCTCCCCTTGCACAGCAGGTACGAAGAAGCCAGGAGAAGGTGATGCATCTGAAGCCAGCCCCTCTCAAGACTGGAGCAGAGTGATGGGGCAGTGCATCAGCACCAGCACACCGCTCCCTCCTTTCCTCTTTGTCTCACTCAGCATTTACCTATCTTGGCAGCTACTTGCCATTTTTCCTCTATGCAGGATAAATGGAGCAAGCACTAATCAAGTAAAACAGTGGTATTAAGTAAATGTTAGTGTAAAATAACATCATTAACCTTGTCACTGCATAAATCTCTCCACTCAAAGTTGAACTGCACTTACTTTAGTGCTGCCAAACGTTATTTGTAACTGATAAAACACCCTCTCATCCACTCAGGAGAAACACACCAAGGCTTATAAAGCTCTCTCACAGTCAGTGTCAAGAAAGGAGCTGTAACTTTGTCACTAGGATAGACTGCAGGTCCCATTCCAAATCCCTTATTGTAAGATTCTGATTTGAAGCTGTTATTCTCAGCAAAGCAGTTGATTTGTTTACAAATCATTAAATAAAGTAAGTAGAAGACATGATTTTTGCTTTAGATTTTGGCAACTTGGATTTTTTTCTGCAGCTTGAAACTTGTGGTTTATGTTTTCCCCAGGATGGAGGTCATCAGCAGTGGTATGCTGGCACTCCCAAATGGCACACACCATGCTCAGATGAACCCTCTGGATGCCCAGCACAAGAGATATTCCATATTTTGAGAGCACCACTTGGAAACCTTTGGTTTTACTTGACAATATTACAAAACTGGAGGTGGTGAGGCTGAATACAAGTGCTCTGTTGTCCTGGGGATTTTGCTGGCTCTTTGGCCCTACTCTTAGGTCTCTGGAAGAACATGGAGGTCCTCCAGGTGCTGGAGACCATGGACAAAACCCAAAGAATAAGGGGTGTTTGAGGAGGCCAGGGAGGCAGCAAGATAAAGAACAAGGTTTAAAAGCAGCATGGCCTGAGAGGAGAGGTGAAAGAAAGGATGGGCAGGGGTTAGCATGGAGGCCTGAGATGCACAGAGGAAGGGAAACTGGAGTCTGCTAGCACCCATGCATGATGTCCTGCATGCCCTGTCCCCCCTTGGTAGAGGGACACGATGATTGTGCTGGTGGGATACGCAAGTTGTGTGCAAAAATATCTTCCTTTTACATGCTGTGCTAGAACTGAAATTCCTGGGCTTTAAGGTATGATTTTCTGGCTAACTTTCTTGAGGCAGTAGGGTTGGGTGGTTTTTTTCTTTTACATACTAAAGTATTTTAAAGCTTTTATCTCTGTGTATAAACTACTACTTCTTTTCTTTTGTTTCCCTCATCAACTCAAAGTTTTGTCTGCCATAGGAGCACAAATACCTTTGCTTACTATCATAACTGCTAAAACCCACAAAAAACTTTGCAAAAGGTGCATCTTGGCGGATGAAGCCAGACTGACAACCTAAGTCCATGCAGGAGTGTTTGGATTATGCATAAACAGAGCATAAAGTCAAACCGAGCTAGAATGGAAATGTTACTATTTGGGAGTATGAATTTTCCCCATCTGTTTCCGTCAGACATGGCTGAGTGGATGCTTCAGCATCCCCAAAGGAATGTCTTTGTTAGGGGGACAATGTTTTCTACTCAAAGTTTCTGAATAGTCAGGTTTTAAAATTTAATTGAATTTCTTTTCTTAAGGAGAAGTCCAAGTCACAGAAGGACCTTCTAAAAAGAGCTGAAACAGTTTTGATGGGGAAAAAAAAAAAAAAAAGAATCCCACAGATATATCAGATTGCACAGGAATCATGCTGACTTGTGCTTCCAGACTTTCCTAGAAGTGTCCAGCTGCTAATGAGAAGATCTGGCCAGTCTCTTCTAGGATATTCAGGGTTCAAACTCTCCCTCTCCAACAATGAGTAAGGGATATTTATTCAATGTGTTTCATCCCTTAAAGCACGATAATGTTCTTGGCAAAGAAACATGTTAAAGTCTAAAGGGAGTGGTTTCCATCTCCTCAGACTTCTACATGAAGAAAGGGAAAAAGAGTAAGAATTTACTCCTCCCCTGGGTCAAAATCTCAGTTTACCCCAAGAAAACATTGAATTACAAGTCAGCTGAGAAACTTGGAATGAAGGAAAGCAGATCCATACACTGGCAAATTCATGTAGTCCCTCAGCTTTGAGGGATGCCAACAAATCCATTACTGCAATAGTATTTTGCACCAAGGGAGTCCTACTTCAGGATTTACAGGCTTAATATAAGGAACTTCGGCTGGAAAGGAAAAAAATTCCCCTCCTATTTACTATTTCCAATGGAAAAGGATTTTTCCCAAGTGAAAAGTAAATTGCTGAGAGAACGCAATTGAAATGATTAAAATTGCTGAATGTTTTCCCCTTAATTTTGTTCCAATCCTTCTCCCCCCCAAATTCCCACGATAGCCAATGTCAGAAGATTTTGCTTACTCTCGAATTCCTCCTCCCTAATCATAAATATTTATCACGTGAGCGGGGTCCTTAAAAGTCTCTCACATTTGTGAAAGAAAGCAGTTTACTGCAGGATTTGATCTTGAAAATCTTCCCCGGTCTCACTGACAGGAGCCAATGCTATTTTTCCTTTTTAATAGCTTTGGAAACTTGTGCCAGACAGACAGGACAGCCAGACAGACCACACGCAGATTATTAAAAAAAGTTACGGGTGTGTGATTTTGGTATAGGGACATCATAGCCACTACATTATGGGCAAATGGAAGATGGTATGGCAGGAGGGGGGATTGTTCATTAATGAACATAAATAATGAAAGGACATTGGAACATGGTTCATTCAACATAAAAAGCCAACTTCTTCAGCTAGAAAATGGAATCAATTGTCTGAAGTAATGGAGGAATTAGAAAACACTGTCAACCTTTAAGTTTTGGATTCCTAAGCAGCTATTAGACTTGGATGTTGGAAAAAACATTACAGCGCTGCCTAAAAAGCATGAGGGTAGACTGTATGAACTACTGCCATCTCTTCCACAAACCCCTGTACTGAAATAACTAAAGTGCCCCTAGCCCCTCAAAGCAGACCTCTGCCATAAACACACACCATACAACGTACACAGATAAATACCGAGCTTCAGTCCATGCTGGACACTTCTAACACCGAAAAAGCAACACAGCCCAACAGAGGACGGACCAGAAAGCAAGAGGCAACACTGCTTTGGCCAGCTCTGCTGTGAGAAGCAGGGAGAGGCATGTTGTTTCCCTGCATCTGTGCTCTCCTCCTCCATATCTTCTGTTGGATCTGTAAGAGTGCCCAGTCACGGGGCTCACAACAAGGACCTGACGCTCATCTGGCGGTTGAGGCAGGCATGGGAAGCGCAGAACTTGCACACACATCTGTGCTGAGCCTCGAGCATTGTTACCTTGCAGTTCCTCCTTTAACTACCACTGATCTTCTAAAAAAACCAAACCCAAACAAACTCAACATGAAAATTGACGACTCTGAGGGCAGCCAAAGAGAGCGGGAATCTCAGCCAGCTGACTGAGGTGGGCTTGCTCTATCTCTTATTGAGGAGAAGAGACAATTTCCGACAGTTTCAATGAGTGTTGGATTATTATCCAGGGATGAATCTAACTCCTACGTTAAATTAATGCTAACCAGTGCACAGCTCCTGTATAAAGATAGCAGTGGAGGGGGCTGCACAGAGAAACCTTCCTGAGAAGTTACCTTGCCAAGGCCAGAAAAGAGCACACGTAAGTACCCCAGGATCTGCACCAATGCTTGTAGCACAGCAGGAACCCCATGGTACATAGGATCGCTACAGCCCACTGAATTCGTCACCCAAGAAAAGGAAAAGTCAGCAAGTCCTGCAGGACAGAGGACCTTCTGGTCCTATAGCCAAGGAAGCTGACCTGGTCAGGAAACCCACCTCCTACCCCTTCATCTTCTCATGTATGTTTTGATAAAAATTAAGGAAAAAAAGATGGTTTTGACAGAAATTTCCTTGGTTTCCCAAGGCTGAATGGTGAAACGTTTTGGCCAGGTTTCCTCCTTCGTCTCACTCCCTGACACACAATAGAGTCCCATTCTGGTGGCAGGAAGCAATTACTCATGGTGTCGCTGGCAAAGAAACATTTCCATTGAAAAATGGCTTTTGGAAAACTCACTTGTTTTCCATTGGCCTTAAAAAGATCATTGACTGAAAAGGCCTCTCCATTTGAAATCCTGGTTTAAGGTCAGAAGCCTTGTCTGAATTCAGCAGCATCTCAGTACCACTGAAGGAGGGAGCAGTTTCCCAAGGGCTCATTGGAAGCGTCTGGGCTCCTTATCACTTCTTCCATTTACCTTCCCCAGCCTACCACATCGTCTCAATCATACCCAGCCAACTAACCCGAATACAAGCTGCTAAATCAGATCAGCAGCTGCTTATGCATGAAAGTCCTATCCCAGGGAAAAAAGAAAAAAAAAAAAAGTGCCTTAAATATTCTTGAGGATGTAAGAAATGGGCTTGTATCACAAAGCAAAAGAAATATTTTCCATCACCACAATGAAATATTTATTAATAGCAGACACTAAATAATCTAGTGCAGACTTGTTCACCAGAGTGCAGATTTTAGCGGGAGTCTCTGAGAACCAAAGCCCATTTAATTGTAATGAATAATAGCACAGATTTCCTATATTTGGACTCGTATTTTGCAAAAAGTGTTAGCAAGTAAACATGGATATTCCCAAACTGTGAATATTTAGTTAAGTTCTATTCTGATGTTTCTTGTTCTGAATATTACTCTATGAATTATTCAATTTTAACTGATTTTCATAAGGATGAATTCTTTTGTTTGCAAAAATTGCTACTTTCTTCCACCTGAAGCTAAATCCACTACACATGGAGACAACTAGAGGCAATATATTCTTGAAAAAGAACGTAAGATCCGGGCCAAAGCATACATCGGAGGAAAACCAGAAATGCTACTTTTGGTTGAGTGTCATACACCCATAATGGCTGCAGACAAATGAAGATTTCTACCAAATGGCTTTCTAGTATTAAAAGTTCACAAGTATAAATTGGTTTAATTGAGCACATGCTACTGATTGAGCATTTTCACTTTATTTGCACCTTGTGTCTCTGACCAGAATTATGCAAAACACCCATATCCCAAATGCAAAGTGTAGGGGATGGAGAAGAGCAGTCTGGAGAGGAAAAACCAAGTGCTCTCCACACATGCACTGGGAGCAGAAGCCCTGAGCTGAACTGCTGCATGGCACCAAAGAGCCCATCTCACGCTGGGTGGTGGAGGGGAGCCCAGAACACATGCCCAGGTGGAAATCAGTGCCCTGCACTAAAACATCAACTTTCCTTCACTGCACTCTACTGCTGGGTTGTGTTGAAAGCTTAAGCTAGGCTTAGGTACCTTCCAATTGTCCTGCCTATTTTAACACGCCATACACCAAGTTGCAAATCAGCCTCACAGCACGGAGAAGCCTCTGATTAGACAGCAAACTTCACTTTCTGTCCTTTTTAAGTGTAACATTTTCATTCTCACACATGTGCATGCTCATTTGGGAAGCATCTGACTAGTTCTGGCATCAGATTTGGACACCTTAATGTGTGTATCTTCCTCCCAGTCTCATAGCACTGAATAGCACATGAAGCTGCATTTGTCCAGAGGTCTGCTCAGTTCGGCCTGGGTGGGTGAAGAGGCGGATATTTACTTACACTGCTGCCAACAGTGGTGAGATCCTGAGGGCCTGGTGCAGGTGTGTGGAACCTGACTGCAAACTGGGCCACTGCTTTCAGTGCAAGGGACTGTTCAGCTAGAGCTGATGCTGGTCCTCGTCTCTGAGCCTTGTAGAGGTCAGCACTGTTGGGGGCAACCGGAATGGCTGCCCTTCGCTATCACTTCTCACCTGCTATCTGCAAAGCAGCTGCATTTAGAACGATGCCTGTGTACTGTTTGTCAGCCAGTACTGGCTTTCTATGGCAAGTGCTAGTCATAAACACAAATTCATTTGACAAACCATGCGCTGTTGTAGAAAGAAAACCAAGCCCTTCCTGCAGATGAAAACCATCCTGTATTTTGGACAGCTTAGGGTTAGGCCTGCACAGCCTTCTCTCTCCCTTACAGCTATATACTCTGAGAGAGGTAATGGGAGTAAGGTGATAGCTAGGTCATTCCTACAACACAGAATAGATTTTGAGTGGAAAATACCATCATTTTCTTGTATAAACAAGACCAAAATGCAATTATAGGATAGGTTTGGGCTTTCTCATCTTGCAAGAGGGTTTTAAATTTTTTTCCTCGCCACATGAACTGCCAACTAAACTGAGAAGCAGAAATCCTAAATAAAAGTTTAAACCCAACCACCAACTGTTTAGAAACCGAAAAAGAAGCTCTACTAGGAAATCAGCCCTTAAAAACAGTATTCCAGTAAGATGCCAGGGACAGGTTACTTGGTTGTCTCACTGGAATAACCACATTTTAGGTTTTCAGAGGAAAATATATGATGTTGGGCAGCCAAGAAGGTTAGTACAGGGCTCAGATTTTAACACAAACAAAGGGTAATCTGGTCTGGCGCAGTCTGGTCACTGCAGCAGTGTATCTGAAGGTTAGGTTTTATGTTTATTAGCATCATCCAGATGGCGTTTTATGTCCTTAATAACTTTGTCCCTGACTAAGCCATGAACCTACTGTTTGACAAACACTGTAGGAAATACCCATCAGCAGAAAAGCCACTTTGTAACGAGGAGTAGAGCCGGTGCGTTTAAGATGCCTACAATTTACTTCTGTGTACCTGTCACCTTTTGCTGTGTACACTTAACATTGTAAAGTACTTTAAGCAGTTGTCCTTAAGCTAAGGCGTCTGGACACATGAGTTCAGTATGTTTGCAGACACCTGGGAGCCCTGCAGCTCCTTCCCAGCACACTGCCGAGCAGCATGGGCTCCTCCTCGGCTGCTCACATCCCTGTCCCTCCAAGTGCTCAGCCCCACCAAGGAAAAAGGGCCGAGGTTTTGGCAGAGTGCTGAGGCTGGCTCCTGTCCCCCCATGTGCCTCATGCCATGCCAGGCAATTCACATCAAGAATCCTGAGCACAGAGGTTATCTGCAAGTTGGGGCAAAGCCACCTTTTTAACAAAGCTGTTGTAACAACTCAATTATCTCCCCTCACACAATGCCTTGCAGTCCCCAAGGGGAACATGTTCTGTACTTCATTAGCAGAGATATCTTATCTCCAGCATGTTGTCCCAAAGACCGTATGTCTCACAGAACCTCCAGGATTCACTATATTTTGATGACAGACAGGAAAGCTCCACTTCTAATTAGTAGGACTTGTGACTGTGTGGAAAAAACTATTTTACTTTGTAATTGTTAAAATAAAAGGACCATTGACAGTTATTTTAGCAAGACCATCCTTGCCTCATAGACACCTCAGCAACCCAGGAGCTTCTTTAAGCACCTCAGAGGTGCACAAGTTTTTCCACTTTCAATCTAACTTGAAAAAGGTTTGATTTCTTCCTAGCTGCAAAACACACAATCAAGACATTCCTCCAAATGAGCGAGAGTTACTTACTGCACATTTGCAGAGAGCAAAGGCCTGAGTGCAGCTCGCGCCGGGAGCTGGGGTGGGCAGGGCAGCGCGCTGCACGCAGCCCCCCCCACGGCTCTCCTCGCGATGCAAGCGTTCGCACGCTCGCGGCGGCTTGTACAGTCGTGTGATTTCATACCCAGGCAGCCTTGTGTGCAAATGCCTAACATGACATTTAAAACCTGAGCTGTGGCCAGCTATCGTATACCAATCAAATGTATGGGCTAAAAGATAATGAGTTTAAGCAAACCAAGAGACTCTACATACTTGTTCCGCTGGTTTACTGAACTAATTTAAGTTAAATTGGTTCAGCCTCATGATGCAGACAAGACCAGAATGAATGTTAACAGCACTTTTGGTGTTTCATGACACAATTTACTTCAAACTAAAGCAACTGGAAAAAACCTTGTGCTCAGGAAAGTATCGCTGTTGAAGCAGACACAGGCAGTAGTGACATCAGCATGTTTTTTTAAGCATACGTTCGTCTTTTGCAGGGATATTTTCAGACCCTAAAAATGTCACTACAGAACTGTCCCAGTTTTTGATTTTGAAAATGTCACCTGTGTCATCGTTGGAACTGGGCTGTTATTTCCAGAACTAACCATTTGGGGAATGGTTTACACGAAACTGAAACCTTAGCACCAGCTCTGCAGCAAAAGAGAGAAGGCAAAAGTGCTGGCGCTCACACCGGCGCTGGAGTCATCCAGGAATTGGCTGGCTTACCTCAGGCCAGCCTTTCACTTGCCAGAATTCAGAAATTCACATTTCTTTTCAAATTTGCTATTTTCTTTAGGCATTCATTTTGAACGTGACCAGCTGTTCTCAGAACAGGGATCTGGAGCCATATTCTATATTTTTAGAGCAGGCATCTTTCCTGTTAAACAGAAAGATGAGAAACTCCAAATTAGAATATGGTTAGGAGGAACAGAAGAAAATTCACAAGTGCAAAGCTGCTGCTGTTCACCCAAAAGGCTTGCAACAAAGATGCAGGGCAACTTTCCTGAAAACTCACAATGGTTTGCATGAAATGGGAGCAGAAAATAAGCTGGGACAACCACACAACAAATAGCCCTCTGGGAGCCTCAGGGTTCAGTGGCACGATCAGCTGAAGGTACCAACAGGGGAAGTCCCAACCCTGGCACAGGCTTCTGCTCTTCCCCTGGGCCAAGACCAACACTGACACAACTGTCTCAGGGACTAGATCAAGGATCTCGTCAAGCCACAGACTAACCTGGCCAAAAAACACAGTTCTGTGCTGAACAAGTCACTTGGCTGCTCCACAGTGTGCATTCTGGTGCTGTCACAATGACTGGGGTGGGACTGGGAAGACAGGACTGGGGTGGACAGTAGGACTACCATTTTCAGCAGCAGAGTGACAGCAAGTGTGCAACCTGAGTAAAATTACTATGGATTTCCAATAGGACTGGAAATAATGAAGCCTGAGCTCGCAGGCCCTTGGGCTGTGAGCTGCTAGTCAAGTGTTGCAGGTACCTGGGCCATACAGCATGGCTCCTCTAGGCATGCCTATCCTCTGATGCCTGGTGACATGTGTGTTCATGCCACATCCTTTCCATCTGTCAAAAGTGATGGAACCTTTCTGCTCTAACCAACTGCATATGTTCCTAAAACATGTAGGAAATAATTATCCTTCAACCAATTTGGTTGAGGAGAGCTAACAGCTCCCACTGCCTTTGTATGTGGTAAAAAATACACAAAACAGCAAACAATCCCATATCCTTACAAATCATATAACAGAAGAACCAAAACACCACCAAAAAAATCCCATCAACACCAAGCTTAAGAGAAACATATTTAGAAGACCATCCCTGGGGCACTGTCTCCAAAATGCCTTTGACTTGAGCAGTCACTTCCCTCAAGAGGTCCGCAGCTCCTTTGGAAGTCAGCAATTTTATGCAGCTTTACAAATGGGAAACAAGAACAGAAGAACGTGCAACTTCAGCCATCAGTAGAGGATCGAGTTTGTTTCCACACCCACTAGGCAGTGTTGTAAAATGAACACATTTTTAGTTTATTGCTATGTTATCCATCTTAGAAATTTGGAAAAGGATCACAACATAAGCCCAAAATACTGAAATATTAGCTCATGCCTATAACCAAGACTGAAAAGGTTTTCTATAATTCTTCATGTTGGTCCTAATTCTCTGTGAGTTAACAAAAATTTCAAAATGTTCTGTCTTTATAAAGCCTTAAACTTATCAGGTGACTGCACATGCATCTCCTGTCAGTCGGCCATTGTTAAGTATTTCCCCTTTAAAGGAAAGTTTTGGTTTATTCCACATGGCCGCACTTCTGAAGTGAATTATTTAAATTTGTAGCAAGGCAAGTTGAAAAGTTTCACTCACCTACTGTGTGCTGTCAGGATATACGAATCCAGATTAAATGCTCTGCGGGAGACTTTACCCCTAATTAAGTGTTTAACCAAGGGACTATTATCCCTCTTCAGTGGAGGTAGGACCCTTCCCCTGTTCTGCTCTAGAATGAATTGCACTAAGCAGGACAACTCAGGGGAGATGCTTGAAAGGATCCGTCTCTGCTTCCTTCTTGCCAGTCCTTGGCCATCAGCATGAATGGGGCACTGCCAGCACACAACCTGTCCCACCTCCCACTTGAATCCAAGGGGCTGTCCACCCTGCAAGAACAGCGTAAAATCCCCCTTTTCACAGGAACTCAAAGAAGGAGGATGCCTTCAAAGGTCCTTTCCTTCCTTTGAGAAGGAAGAAACAAAAAAAAGTATGGTTGTATTTCAACAAGAGCTTGCGGTATATTTTCCCAAGCTCCTCCCAATTCTTGGCTGTAGGAGAACATTTTGGATGAAGGTGAAAGAAGGTCTCATGCAAGTGGATGCCTATTGTTCCCCCAGGAGCTGGCCATTCGCAGCAGCAAGGGATCCTCACACAACATACTATGCTACACGCTCCTCTCAGTCCCAAAGAAAAACATGGGCTCCAGTGAGTAATCCTGTGATAAGACAGAGTACATTTACTTTACATTTGTAATTTTGAAGATGAAAGGGTATGAAACACCCCTGGCTTGTTATTAGGAAATGCCTAGTTAGCCACTTTCTTTTGAATTCATTCAATGCCATTTGTAGAAAAGCCATTTCTCCCCAGGAACCATTTCTTTTCAGATTGCTTTTTCCTCTGCTTCCCAGCAATTTCTGTTTTCAGAGTAATGAAGACCAATGTGGTTCTCTTCTACACCATTTCACTACATTTACATTTTTTAAAATAATTGATCATATCTCTGTAATTTTATACTTTTATTCTAAAACATAGGATGCATTCAGTCACTACTCAGCATGGCCAGTGAATTATGGCTTATTTGGGATTTTAAATACAAAGATTATAAAAGCATTGGTTAAAGTGCTGCCAAGTGAACTAAACTTAGTGCTCACAGTATCTGGCTAAATATATGTTTTTTAAGTAATAAGAAGGAGTTGTTATTGAAACTGCAATCATCTTCCACAATAAATACTGTTTTACTGAAGGCTTCTATAGAATAAAGTTATATCAGTACTTGGGTATGGTATACTTATAATTAACAGAAATATAGGGAAAATGTACTAATTTTTTTTTAACTACATTTCTTCTGTTTATGCTAATGCAAAGAATAATTCAGTGTTGTCACATGCGCTGAGGACTGATTAAGGCATGGCTGAATATTATGCAAAGATGTCTACTCAGAGGTTATCAGCTTCAACAGTTGTAAGCAGGAGTACTATTAAATGCAATCAATGTATTAAAGAGGAGGTAAGGCTCATGGACTGTTAAGAGGGAAAGGCTTGGGGGCTGAATGATGATGATATTATTTAGACTAAGATTTTATATTCAAAAGCACATAAATACAGCCTAGGTGAACACTCCTGAGACCTACGGAACTCATGAGAACACTGCCAGGATGAAAGTTCTGCAAAATTAGCAACTAGCATTAAATTTCAGACACATGTACTCCAGTGGACCAAGAAGCTTTACCATGAGATCTAAAAGCAAGGTTTATAAGCACTTGAAAATCAACGTTTTGTTTTCTCTCTGCTATAACTAAAGGCAGTTGAAAACCCAGCATATTTTTACTTCTAAATATGTATATACATATTTAAATAATATACATCTAAATATAAAATGTATATATTAAAATATATACTACTTTCCTAAGCAGATCACAGTGACCAGGTACATATAGTAAGAGGTTTGCTTGCAGTATCAGGAATGCAATAAGGAAAAGTTAAAAATGGTCCATTTATATGGGGAGAAGATTAAGCAGAGTTTGAGACTGAGCGAGGGTTTTTGGGGTTTTTTTTTTTTCCTCTTGCATATGAAAAAAATTCTAGCCGTATTTTCTGTCACCAAAAGTTGAACTTCAATTTTATAAAGCATCCTGCAAATTGCACTCACAGAATTTACTAAAATCATGTCACTTGTCCTTATGAGATGAATGAGGCATTAAACTTCTATAACTAAAGGATCAGAAGCCTACCTGGCTATTTATTATAGTACCTTCTGTATCTTTAGGGTTTATAAGACCCTATCCTATTCTTGAACAGCAAGGTAACTGCTTTCCTTATGACATACCTTCCCTCTTTTAGGGACACACACTGCATTCTTACACGCACTTTAAAATCCTTGAGGAAGGAACAAGTCCTTCCAGTGAAAGCAACCCAGGGTGTCCTGTTGCCACCACCAAAGTACCCCCTTCAGACCCCCAAATACAGCTGGTATTCCCAGAAGAGCATTGCACAGAGGACTGGTGCCCCTTCTCATGGGACCTCTCCAGGCAGATGGGGACAAAATGGGCACAGCTTGGCTGGGGACCACGCAGGGATGCCAGCCTTCCCACTGGGGATGAGGCTGCAGAGTCTTGTTCTGAGTCTTCTCTGTCTGCCCTGGCTCTGCCAGAAATGAGGTTGTTACTTCCCATACAACATGGTGAGGAGGAGACAGCCTTGCTGCCCACGCAGGTACAAGCAGGTGAGGGACAGAGGGAGCGAGGGAGGAACCCAGAGATTTGTCCTTCATCCCTGACTGCTCCATGGCTGAAACATATGACAGCATCAAACTCAGAAACGTCAGCATGGCGCCTGACATTTCAGACATGCAAGTCTGTGAGAAACTCTGATCAACTGTCTCCAAAGAGTCTTCAATCCTGGACCCCTTTCAAATGACATGGTTTGTGGATGCAGGATAGAGAGCACATCCGTCACACTGAGCCTTGCTTGCCCATTGCCTCTGGGAGGGCCTGATGAAGGGGACGCCTTGGGGCCACATATCATCCCTTGCCTGGGTACTCCTTCAGAATGCTACGGGGCCACATTGCCACCTGACATCGCCTGACACCCACCCAAAGCCAGCTGGTCCCTTCAACTCATTGGGCTCAGACTAAACCGCCTTTGGGAGGCTGCCCCAGCTGAGGACCAGAGTCAGGAGGACAGCCAGCAGAGCCTCCCTGAGACCCTCACGTGAGTCATGGACAGCTACTGTTTGCAGTTCAGCATCATGTTAGAGCTGGTCCAGCTGCCTCAGTCAACATGATTTTTACCAGAAAAAGGTGATTTTTAGAACTTGAAACTTTTTCATGTGAAAATGGCAGTTTTGACAAAGGCCTTTCATTCTGTGATGGAGATAATCAAAATGAAAAATCTCATCTTGAATCAAAATTAAAAGAGATGGAAAACCGAAACAGTTACACTTTCTGTTTTGACATTTCCCATTCAAAACTCCTCAGAATCCTTTGCCTGCTGTGTGAAAATGTTCCTTTTCTTTTTTTTTTTTTTTTTTTTTGATTTTTGTTTCACTGGGGGAAAAGAATTTGGAAACGCTAACATTTCTTGCATGAGATATTTCAAGCTTTATCTAGAGAAGTTGTGCCTACAAGTACACTGATAAAGCTTGGCTCCTTGCACCCCACCCCATAAGTATTTTAGAAGACTTGTTGGAAAATATAAAATTTAAATAATATCCTTCCAATATTAAAAGCAAAGTTAATGGGTTATATTTTTCTCTTTGAATCAAAAGACTTTTCTGGGATTTCAAATATTAAAAGGTAACCATATTTAAAACCAATTTCACAGCAGAAATCCTTCCGTACAAAATGATAGACCAGCTGATGCAACTGGCAAAATTCACACTTTTAATTAAAATGATTAAACACAAGAGACCCCATTGCCTGTTTTATGTATAAAACAACAACAAAGTAGGGATTTATGAAAGAAATATCATGTTTCTGCGTATCTTAAAAGAAAAGCTGAGAATTGAATTTAAATTGAGGATTTTTATGTGAGGTGTTAATACTCTTTCCTTCTCCAAACTACTCGTACAAATCTGAGACTAGCCCGACGTTCAGATTTTATGCTATCAAAGGCAATCTGCTGTTACACATTTCTTCTATAAAATCTATCTATGCATATACACCAGAAGTCTGTGTTAATTTCAATGATATTCCAGCAGTAAATACAATATAAAATTAATCTTTTCCTCAATGGTCACAGGTATTCCTATTGCAAAACAAGTCTTCTCTGCAATATCACATATTTATACTGTGCTCTTTTAAAACAAGTGTTACACAACAATGATTTGTCATATTTTGTGAAGCAGAACTCCTCTGAAATGAGTAAACAGCTTTCATGAGGAGATCAAGAGGAATATATATTTTTAGTAATATTAAATGTATTTATAGATTATTTTATTTGCAGGTTCCCTACAAAAATAATACGATATTCTGTCTATAGATCTTCCTATTAATAAGCTCAGTAGAGACATCTTATCCATCCTGGGAAGCAACGCCTTTTATAAGAGTTCTTTGTAAATGCAGTTAAATTAACATCTTCAACTGCTTTTACTCCACAATCATGAAAATAACTACATCCAGAATCATTTCACTTTAAAAAAGTCATTTTAGTCTAAAGTTTGGCAAAAAAATAAACTGAAATGCTTAGAAATTTACATTTTTGTCACTCCATAAATCAAAACTTACTTTACATATTAGAACAATTTTTGTGAGAATTTTGGATCTGAGCTGATAACCTTTTGCCAAGTTTTAACGAAATGCAAATTGAAACATCTGAGATATTAAACAGACAATCGAGGTTTATGGTTACATCATAAGATTATTGCCCAGTAACACTGCATACTATGGCCCCAATTCTGAAACACTCCCAGGCTTTATGTATGCAAGCAACCCTTGTGAACACAAATATAAGTGCTAATATAACCTCATGGCATCGAGAACACAATGTTGTATCAGCAATTGACATGCAAACTGTTTTGCTAAGGGAACATTCCTCCAAAAGATGTAGGAGGGTGTATGTGTAGAAAAGGGCAGCAAATGATGGCAGAAGCTTAATTATAGTACCACTAATGGCAAGAAGAGAATACAGCGTTGAAGACAGCCAGAAGCGTTAGCTCAGAGCAGCTACAGAGTGTGCAGGACCAGCTCCCTGGCTTGTGTAAGCTGGAATGGGCTCACTGGAGTCCCGTTACATGGATTTTTACCAGATCAGGATCTGACCCGTACCTGTAGAGACTGTACAAAGCAAAAAAGCCCACTGGCTGAAAAAGAATGAGGACTTGGTGCCCTCCTTGTAGGTCACCAAGGAGCAGCTGGGCACCAATGTCTTCTCCCTCAGAAGCCCATGTTGTAGATGCACACCATAATGCAGACCTTATGTAGTGCTGAGGGAAGTGTTAATTAATATCTTTAAATGTTACATACTACAGCAAGATAAGAATAAGTGGCTTGCTGGACATAAAATCTTTCCAGATACTGCATGCAGACTCAATTACAGCCAGTGCCCACTCCCACACCTCACAGAGGCAATACTGAATGTTTTTGGTTCAGCCTCGGATTGGCTTTCACAATAGCCTCCAGGAAGAGCTAAGCATGCAAACCGTAATGCATTTATGGTTCATATTAATTAATCCTTGGCCTCTGTGAAAACCACTGACAAATTTCTGACAACAGAGAAACAGTTGTTTTAAATGGACCATTGGTAATTATGAAGGGTATGCAATACTCAAACTGGTCAGAAGTGAAGAGAAAATATTCACCTGGTGCTCAGAGATACACCGATGCCAAACCCAGGTCCTCAGAGGGAATGACCAGCACGAGGCTTCTGGGAGAGGCTGGCATCACTTTCATGAATGGGGTGAGATTCCTCCTCCCTTGGTGTCCAAAACAGAGAAGGCACTAGCAGGTCTTTTGAGGGAGTCCACAGTGTATTTACAAGAGGGCTGCTAAGTGCTAGCAACCATAGATGCACTGCAAATGCTTCACCATTAGGTTACTAACCAGTGGATGCACCCAAAGTCTTGTTTGTTCAGCTCTTCTAACCAAATAAATTGAGACTAAATTGTAGGCTAAGCTTTTCTCTGATAGAAGAATGTTCCCACTCAAATTTCACTGTTCTAATTGTAGAAGCTAGAAATAAAAATACTTTCATTCAAATAACCAGCATTCCAAATGCTTTCAGCTGGACTTTGCCTCCCAAAAGAAGCAAAGACACATGAAGGATGTTCTGTATTATCATTTTTATTGGCATTATGGGCCAGGACCCCATAGGTGCTGTCCTACCACAAAACAAAAATTATTATCCCTAGTTCAAATCATGATATTTTATTGCAACAGTTTATAGTCCTTATTTAATCATCTCATCATGTACTGCATGAAGTCTGCAGTGGAATCAATTCATTTCTAGCAAGTATTGGGCCAAATTGTGCTTTTACTCCCTGGAGGAGGGGTGGGGGTAAAATATAGAACAGCTGGGGCCACCCAGTAGTTCAGCGAGGCACTCTGACAGCAGCAATGGCAGATACAAGTAGAAAACATCTTTAAAGAGCCCTCATTTCTACAGAAAAGCCATAATTATATTCTGAACAGTTTTCCCATAATCATTTTCATCCAAAAATTTGCCAAAAAAAATCATCGTGAAAGGCATAGAAATCTACATTTTTGACACTCCATAAATCAAAAGCTTATTTTACATAGCAGAACCAAATTACAGTATATTTTACCTCAACCGTACTGTCTTTTAGCATTACCTGCTTCACTTCCAGACTTGAGGACTTTTACATACACTTGCGTTGGTCCTCCTCACATTTTTTTTAATTTGTCATCCTCTTCATCAAAACATACAAAACACAATTTCTCAAAATCTACCCCCCTGAAGCGTAATGTGGCCCTAGGGCTGGACTAGCTCAGGTTCTGCTGTGATGATGTAGAGCAACCTGGGATCACTCGCTCATCACTTCCCGTCCCTCCTGGTTCCATTGAGCAATTCCCCACAGGTTAGCAATACTCCCTCCCATGCCAGATGTGCAGAAAACCTTTTGTGAACACACCCAAGCTGCAAATGCGTGCAGACTGACTTCCAGTGCGGCTGCTTCATCCTGGAGGGCAAAAAGGTTTCCCCTGGGGAGGATACATTTAGGAGCATTCAATCCAAGAGTTGGCGTGAGCAGGCCCTCATTTTGTGTTAGCGCATTAAAAGTGTTTGCTCTTCAGTCTCAACTCTGATCTCTTTTTTAAATCAGAATGAGTCACCTTTTTATTTGGGAAACTAGATCATGAATTCATATAGTCCAAACACAACCAAAACAAAACAAAATACAAGTAAATCTGAGAATAATAGCGACTTTCAGACATGATCAAGCTGGGTTTGATTTGTGTTATTTATCAAGAGTTAAGAAACCTTGTTTCCCTTCACCAGTCCCCTGAGCCATTAACTTTCACATTGCACCACATTCTTATAAGATTATGGGAATTTTCAGTCTAGAAGATCCAAAGCATTCTGCAGCTGAGCATATTTAGTTGCATTTTACTGTGCTATTTTAAACTAATACCATTACATCTGATACCCCATACTTGTCTGTGACAAATGTAATATGCAAACATCTTCCATTGCATAAATGGCATAGGAATGGCAATAACAATATGCTGAATATCTAACTCCCATTGTCTAGAGAGCAGTCTTAATGTTGCTGAGTTAATGAGTGAAATGAACATTGTGGTCTAAGTGTCGTGTAAATAATGGTTTCCATTACAAAAAAAAAAAAAAAAACTGTACCACCACACCCTGGCCATCTCAAAAAGCAAAGCTCTAGAGGTTTCCCACAGACAAATATATAAACCAGTTCTGAATTTTCCCCCTTTCTCCCTCTCTAAGGCAGCTAGCTTAGTGGCCTCTCTTTCTGGAACCCATTTTTTGTGACAAAATGCAGCTAATAACATGCTGTGCGTTTTCTATGAACAGGAGTAAACTGCACTCAGTGTAGAACAGGCTCTTCCCTGGTGTGAAGGTCATCCACCAAAGCTGCTGAGTGGCAATTCATGCCATTCTCACAAAGCTATAAATCTCTGTCTGTATCTTTTCACACGTGAAGCAGCGAGGCATCCCTGCCTACTCCTGAGCTGCGGTCACACCTTTGATAGCAACAAGGAGCACGTGTGTGGAAGGTTGTGCAGGTCACACCAGCAAATGCTTGGATGCAATTCCATACAGCCATGGTGCTGCTACCAAGGACATACTGAGGATAACTTTGAAGCAGGTTTTGGGAAGGGAACAAAGCATACACAACCGAGCTATGAGTTATAATGACAACAGCAGTCAGAGGGATATAAAAGGCCAAGCATTTCCCAACTGGGGTCAGTATAAGCACAGCCTTTCTACATGCACAGACACCAAGGCAGAGAAGAAAAGGGAGAGTTGACCAAACTAACCTGGGAATTCAGCCTTGCATGAAACCACGCTCCGAACTGCCATACAATGGCCTATTCTCCTACTGCCACAGGCACAGAAGTAGATGCTTTTTCACCCAAAACTCCTGAAGAAGGATGAAAATTACACTCACATCCTTTGGCTATAACTATCTGAAGCCTGTCACGGGCTTTATAGCTGACATTTGGCAAGATGCACAGTCAACCACAGAGCATTTTACAGAGATGCAGGGGATAGCCTACAAAATGGTCAACAGCTTCAGTTGTTTATCTGGGCTTTTGTTAATTTGCTGTAATTTCCTGGGGTTTGTCAGTGGGGAGAAGCAAAATAATTTAAAAAGAGTCAGGTTCAGTTTCTCCCACTGAAACCAAAGAGGAGGTAGGTACCCACGTGCCTTGGGCACATCAGAAGGTATGAGCCTTGCCACCTGCAGCTACTCATGCTGGCTGCAGCCTGGATGGCGTTGACTGTGGGCACTCCTACTGTGCTACATTCACACAGTGTCCATCTCAAACCAGGATGAACTTGCATAGAACTTGGGTCGCTGCTTTCATTCCATAACAAATATGTGCCTTTGGGATTTGCTGGCACCAGTGATTGATGGCTTTACAGAAGTCTCAGATGAAAATCAAGTAATCCATGCCATCAAAACAGGAAAAGTTCAAGTAATTGAAGGTGGCAGTTTAGACTACGGATAATAGCAGTAAACCTTTTCTTAACAGGACACTCCCTATTTCATGATATTCCAGAACTATTTTTGGAGCACCTGGAATTAATAACCCTTGTTTACACTGCAGTAGCAGCTCTAGCAGCTTCAGCTGCAAGTCAAAACCCAGGTCAGTTTGCTAGTGTCTGCAGCATGAAGCATCACAGCAGCTTGTCCTTGCTTTGGATTGTTTACACTGTAAATCTTGAATGAAAGACAGAAAAAAAACCAGGGAGAGGGAGCACAGAAAAATGATGAGCAAAGACTGGTGGGTACAGTGCTGAGCTGTTCTCTTTCTTTCATTTCATCAGTTGAAACATCTGGAGTGTTTCAATGTTATTTTCTTTTTAGCTGTACAGCATACTGATTTGTAAGGTAGGATCACTTGATGCAGGTAGTTAGCTGGAGCAATGTGATACAGATTGTTTGAAAAGTCTAAGACATGCAGACTCCATCAAAGCTGGCCTCCCTTGCAAAGTCAAAAGTAAATGCTGGGTCTTTTTCAAGGTGAACTTATTCAGCACACAAGTTATTTGAAAAGGTCCTTCATTCTGAGAAATAATTATGTGACCCTCCTGAGAGTAGACCTGAGAGTCACATCAGATTCTGTCTTCTTTATTAAAGGGCAATATGTAAACTTCAAAGGACAGGGCTTATGTGAATTGTGTCATTTCTAGGTACCAGGTGTGCTGAATATTCCCTTGTTTAATACACAGTTTTCTTTACTCAAGTTTTTAGATAGGCATTCCTAGAAAAGATTTGAAGAAGATAAAAAGTATCCCAACAGCAAAACTAAAACCCACTTTGTTCTGAATTAGTGTGGTTTCTTTTGTTCCACCTTCAATTTCTGCAGCTGATTTTTGTGAGGCAGACTGCAATATTAGTCTCAGCAATAAGGACTTTAAGATCCATTATGGAATCAAAAAGTTTCCAAACAAAAATATGTATCTATTACTCATTTAGATATAACTCACCTATAGCCACCCTGTGATTCCAGCCATGGTCCCATGGATGGCTACATGACGGAAGTTACACTAAGCAACACAAATAGGCAGCAGCTCAACCAACTATCATGTAACATAACTGCCAGAATCACAGCTAGTGTGGGATCTATGTGACCTGACTGCTAGGTAAAAATGCAGTGCTTTTTGAGGCAGCAGCAAATCTGTTTGGCCTAAAGAGTAGTGCAGATGCCTTGACAAGATGGGAAGCCTTTTGCACTCAGCAAGCCCTGTCCCATGGGTATGATTAGGTATCATGATGGTCCAGGGTCTGAAGACAGGTTATAAAACCATGCTGAGTGTGGGTCATTAGTTTTTCACTTGAGTTCTGAGCATAATAAATCACTTCTTTTGCCTGTGCTCCCGTTTCCTGCTTCCTCACGTTTTGACTGCACACCTCCGGGCTAAGATACTTTAGTATGTCTTGGTACTGCACTGAAATGATTTTCAAGTATTTCAATTGGGCAAACAAGTTTGGTGGAGGAGATGAAAGCTTGTTTATCTAGTGATTTATACTCATCAAAAATAGATTTGTTCTTAATTTCATCCTCCATGACTCTCAGAGAAGACCATGAAACTACAGGCTCCACCAAATGCAGACTGTAGGACAGTATCTTCATTTCAGCTGGAGCTATCAAGCACAACACCAATGCCAACACAGTATTTTCAGTTAGGTTTAAAAAATGCGAATCTAACTCATAACATCTTTTTCTGATACAAAGTCTGCTCCCACTAATGACTAACAGATTATCAGCAATTGATAAACCTATGGAAAGATGGAGAAGATAAATCATTCCAGGAAACCAATAGCTCACTGTTTCTTCCAAATCATGCTTTATAGAAAAATATCTTAATACATTTCTGTAATAAAAGTATATTGGGAAATTCTGATATGGGAGTTGAGATACCTTTTAATTATTGTTTGTTTCAACTTTTGGGTGGCAATTTTTTCTTTCAATTGTCTTTGGTGATTTAATGCAGATAAACAAGCACTTCTTGTGACACACATGAACATTTGTAGCATCTGTTGCAATATTTTGCAGTAACTTGTGAGCTCTATTCACCTCAGACCAGCAGTGACCCCAAAAGAGGTGGGGGACTGGCAAAATAACAGTACCAAGAAGAATGAATACTTGAATAATGAGGAATGTCAAAACCTTTCCCCACAAAGTTCACATCTGGAGATGTGCAACAGGCTGGATTTAATGACAGTAAAACCTCTCCTCTCTCCTAATGTTCTTCCTGCTAGAAGTGGAGGACCTGGTGGTTTCTCTGGCCCCATATAATGAGTGTCAGCACCCTTCTCCCAGCCACCACTCCTGCCTGCTGTTCTGAAGGTTTGTATGTAAGTATCAGGAGATAGAGACCTGATGCTTTCATCAGCCCTGGCAATGGGTTCCTCTCCCTCCTTCCCAGCTGTTGCTTGCTCCTGGGATCCTCAATCTCCTTCACTGCATGTGCTGCGCCACATGTGCTAGCTCCCGTACTCCTGCTCCAGCCTTTGGCCTATGGAGCCATGTTCCTGCCTTCCCCTGCCCTTCCGCCATCCTGCCCTCAGCTTGGGGGACTTGGGGACAAGGATAATTTCTGAATGGAGCTTGGTAAAAAAAATAAGCTGGTAGTGCAGAGACCTGCATCAATGGGCATTACTCCAGGCCACAGGAGGCTTAGTGTGGCAAGATGTAGGGGTATGAAAGCAGCCGTGAGGACTCATGGTGAGGAGCACAGGTTTCCTTCAGGGTGTCTTTCTGGAGCTTGCAGGTTTTATCAGCAGTCGCTGCCTGGGATTTGGGCTTAGCATTCTGAGAAAAATTCTGACAATTCAGCACTCTGCTTACCACATCCACCCCAGCTAAGACCAGTGTTTCACCGAAAATGTACAGCCTGATCTTAAATGAGCTCTACCCCTTATTTACCTTCTTGCTACAAAGCCCAGCCAGTAGCTTTTTCTAGAGACTATACCTTCTTGAATGCTTTTCCATTACTTGAGAAGTGCAAAGTACCAGTTAGGTATTTTGGACTCACCTCATGAACTGCTAGTGTTGCTGGTGAAGTCTTTTTCTCTGATCCTAGGATCTAGGTAATACAGACTGCAGAATACTGTAGTTTGTTTCTGGGCATGGAAATTAATTTTAATGACAGTTTTTATACCTGATATACTGTAAACGAGTATCTTCAACTTATATTGCCCATCGTAAACTTTTTTAACCTGTGAGTCATTTTCAAAATAATAAACGTAACTATTCCATAAAAATATCTCAACACAGAAGAGCCAGAAAAGTGAAGGACATGAACAGATGGCACATCAATCTTCTGCATTTATACAATTTGTTTTTTAATGCAAATAGTGTGGGTTGCCTGCTCTTGCCTTGGATATTGTTCCAAAGACGAGCACATTTTCTTATCTTTCTGGATCAATGTGACATTTGCAGTTATCATAAAGTGGGAGCCCATTTAATGATGTTAATGCTTCCTTAATGTAAAAATAAAATCACCTCCTTTATAAAAGCAAACAGATTAAAAGTCCCAAAGAGACCATTGAAATCTGTGACATTTGCAGTTACTGGTGGCTAGATGGCTTGATTATACATAGGTAAAAAATATCTTAAAAGCATTGTTTATGCTCATTAATCAGAACATTAAATAGGAACACTGGAGTCTCCTCAGCTAGAATTGGTTTTAAAAACATATTAATAAAGAAATGGAGGCACCCTTTCATGCAGCCTGTTTAGATGGTTCAAAAAACCTAAAACTGCAAACAACCAAACTTATGGCCTTATGGCAGCTTGGTAAATCTTCAGACCCCAGATGTAATATGTGGTCTGCATTTTTATTTGCACATATTGGAAAGTGACTCTGCCAGCAGTCCCTGATTCATGCCTGTACCATTCTCTCCACGGTGCCACCAAGCAAGTGGCACATCACTAATATTTCTGTTCTTGCCCCCAGGGAACATTTGAATCTTTAGTTTTCCTATGGGCTTTTGGAAAGTAAAAAAAAAAAAAAAACACCAAGCCAGAAAAAAAAAAAAAATAAAACCAAACCCAAAACACCACCAGCCAATAGAACTTTCTCTTCTGTTCTGGATTCTTACGAAAAGAGAAATTAAACATTATTGAAATATCTCACTTGAAATTATTCTGAGTACAATGTACCCTGCAAGTCCCCAATTTGAATGGGGCTACATTACATCACCCTAGTTCTAATAGGAAAGAATTAAGTAGTTTGAAGAACATAGTGTGTTTTTCGTGGAAAAATATTTTAAGAAAAAGTTTGATTTTTAAACACTCTAATATTTTTGGATTTGTGATTGTTTGAAAGTCAAAATGTGGTGACGGCTTCTGTGGAAACATCATTTTAACAAAAAAACCCTAAAACCCAAACAACCCCAGCTCATGGTTTTGCTCAGGAAAAAGGCCACCGCTTTCTCACTAGAAACAAGAAAGCTCCCATGCCCTGGGAAGGCAGCAGTGATAGCTCCAGCAGCACCATCAGGCTGCAGGCAGCTACCGCAGCCTGCAGACCCCCAGCATGGTCCATGACAAATAAACTCTATGCATTATTTCTTTTTAAGCTTTTATAGTGAAGAAGGGATGAATGCTACAATCAGGAAGGGGTGGAAGAAATAATCATAGAATAAATAATAGTAACTGGGTAATCCAGGCATTCACTCTGTGCATGCTGTCCCCTATCACCTCTCAAGCTTCCTTCCAGACCTGCAGCTTCTGGTAATCACCCTTTTCCCTTTGCTGCCCAAAGTCCTGCCCAAAAGAGCCCGGCTCACAGGGGCACCGCAACAAAACACAGAGGTAGACATTGCTCACGCAGCTGTGTCTGCAGGGTAGATCCGTACAACCACTGCCTGTACAGTACCTGCAAAGCAGGTTAGAGGAAGTGGCAAGGTGGTAGAAAGCCAAATTTACCGTATAGCCTACAGTGGAACACTTCTTTAGCTCTGTTTTGAGATGCTGCTCTCAGACACAAACACAAAACGGAGGGTCTGTTGTTGTCACTGTGAACAACCCCCCTTTGAAATACCCCACTAACAAGAAAAGGTAATGAAAAAGAGCCTTTTAATTCCCTGTCCTTCCGTTTCTGAATGAGCTGTTAAAAGACCAAGAAAAACTGTTATAGCGATACCATAAAAAGAAAAAAGCCCCAAAAAAACAAAGAGCGCTCAGCTCTAGGCGTGTCCGAGGGGCTGGCAGGGAGAGACAGCGCCCACATGGGAAAGTTCTGTCACCCCATCTGAGATATCACTTAGCGGTGGCAGCTCTCCAGAGGCAGAACGGGTCCCACCTGTTTGCAATGTGTTTAGCTATTAATATTTATATAGTAGTTCAAGTGGGTATAAAAAAAAAGGGATGAAATTCATCAAATTGTATGTCATCTCTTGGTGGTGTAAAATAAAAACCGTTGCAGCAGGGGGAGAGGAGAATGGCTTGTATTCTTGCCTTTCTGCAGAGCGAAATGTCGTTGCTCTCAAAATGTCTCTGAGGAAAGCATTTGGCAATCACCTCGGTGTGATCCACACCTTGACACCCAGGCTAAATACCACGGCCACGGCCTGGCCCCAAAATCACAAGGCTTTGAATAGCACTACACAAACAACACATTTATCAGTCCTGTGGCTTGACTTACAACACCAGAAAAAAAAGCAAAAAAGAGTAATTTTCTTAAGCTTCGCTTGCTGTGCCAAAAAAAGCCCCCGAAAACATTAATTCTTTCATTTTTCTAAGGTAATCAGTTCATGGATTGCTGTGAGGGTGAGTGCTGACCGGGGGGAGCCCATCGTCCTACACAGAGGTGAAGTCCCAGGGCTATTTCCCAAGAAGATAGGGGTATCCCAGACATACTGCTAGTACTCAATCCTTTTGGACTTGTTCTGCTTTCTACAAAATACTTCAACATTCATTGGAACAAAAGAGAGGATAATGACTGATCACCCAGTAATAACATCACCATCATCCTTGGTGATCTATTTGAGATGAAAGTAAATACTATATATGAAGAGGATAATTTCAGCATGGAAAAGACAGAAATATGGAACACTTTCCAGGCAGGCAAGAGGCCCGGGGCTGAGGATGCTGCTCTAATCATGCAAGTCTTCTACGTTCACAATTCATCTGCCTGACATAATTAAGATCTAAGCCAAGGAAAATGGAAGGATTTAATAGGAAAAAACTAAAAGCCATTCATGCCAAAATGAACGCCCGTCTTTGGGTGGTGGCCTGAGTATTCATATTTTCTTTGCATAAATGGGAAGGTTGCCTGTCCCCGACGGGTGTCCCCTAAACAAGAAGCAGGCAAGGGAGGTAGGAATCCAAACTGGATTTTTTGTTCAATCCTGTGAACATTATCCCATCATTTTTCAAAACTGAACCCAGTCAGGAAATTCAAATGAAATCTGTGAGCAATTTCAGGCCTTCTGAAATGTCTTTTGTCAGTGAATTAAGTATTTGCTAAAACGAGAGCAGAAATTGTCCAGCCTCGTACTGAATAGGAACAGCACCAAGTGCCTCCTGAGCAGCAGTGGTGGGGATCTGCTCTGGTCACTGAGAGGAGGATGTGTGCACCCAACCAGCAAAGAAGGGAAGAGAGACAAAGCTTCATTTTCCAGGTGCTGAGTGTTTTTGGTCAGGAGCAATTTCTACACCTTCCCACCTCTTCTTACCACCCACTGTTCACCTCCCAAAACACCATTAATCAAAATAGTTTGGCTGAGGGTGCTGGGAAAAGCCCACAATGGGTTACAGGGGTTGCGCTGTTCTCCTTCCCTGAGATTTTTTTACACACATGGCACAGAATGAAGAGAGTGGTTCTCTTGGCCACGCTCATCCATAACCTCCTGCAAACTGAACTAATTCCTGCACCTCTCTCACCTACACAGAGAATTTGCACCTGATTAAGTGAACTTGGTTGAAAAGCAGAGCTAGCTGCTCTGCCCAACCAATGCCTCAGACCATGCCTGCAGCAGGTTCATGTGTAAACATCAGAGGTTAGTGCATGGCAAAGGTGGGATCCAAATCAGTCACTGTTGCACTTTTGCAGAATATCACACAGTCCAGGGCAGGGAAATTAAGCCAAAGAAAATTTAGAAAGAAGAAAATTGTAAACCAGAATGACATACGTCAATTGTAAAATGTCTAGGTCTAACCATGCCAGGAAACCTTGTGAGAGCAACTCAGACTAGCATGTGTTTTACTGACCTAGCGCTCAAGTAACCAACAAGCCACCTGTGACCAAGCCACCACAAGCCCTGAATCACGATATTTAGCTCAGCTCTCTCTAGCAGGTATTGACGCTTTCTATTTAGTCTTAGACCAATCTCTTCAAGAGCTTTCATTCCCATCAGCCTAATCAAAGCCTTATTATTGGCCATGATAAATTTTCAGCATTAGATTTCATTAAATCTATATAAAGTTCTGTACACTCTTGTAGTAAATTCATTTTAATGAGAGCACTTGTCTCTGCCACACAGACTCCTTGCATTATAGGCTTCTTGAAACCTGTGTGACTTCCTTCCTTCCAGAGATAGAAATGAAGAAACTCTTTCCTCTGTCTTCACCTTCTACCCACTTGAGCACTTTCATTCAGAGTTTGCAGTTTTAAACAAAGATTTTCTATTACTCTTTTTCATACTCCATTCAGCATATGCTTTTAAAGAGCAGGCTCTTTTAAAATTTTACCCTTCACAAGGTTCTCTGGTTGGTAGAGAGGGCTAAGTAAATGTGTGTATAAGTAAGGGAGCACCTTGCTCTGGAAGCAGAGAAGATAGAAGCATACAGATGACACAATCTGCCCTTGCAGACAACATGCAGAAGAAGAGAATAGGACTAGCCTGCATGGAAACCCACTAGAAAGTTAGCCAGCATGGCAACTGGACTACTGAAGCAAACCTTTTCCCTGCCTCATCCAACCATGAGCTCCAAATTCATCAGAACTTTGGTTTATATGGAGGAAAAAAATCATTTGACTTTCACTATCCCTAGTAGTATTTTATCTGATAAGTATGTTTGGATGAAAATATAGGCAACTGAAAGGTCGGCCTCTTCAAGGCTTTTGGCTTAGCCTAAGAGCATAAAAATCTAGAAGAGTCACAGGAAGCGTATTTTCTTTTTATGCTCCTACTCAGGTTTTGGGGGCTGTGGGCAAGCACTGCTGATTTTTGGCTACATTGTATCTTGTTAACGATTTCATGTCACTGATAAGGATGCTTTCTGTGCAAGGCAATCTTTAACAAGAGTTTCCTGCAAAGAAACAGGCAACTTTAAGAGAGCCAACCCTGTGAACGCACAGATTCAAGTCATTCAGCATTTCAGGCACTGTGCGTACTAACTCCAACCTACTTGAGGAGGAAGGTGTTGGCTTGCTCCCCTACAAATGCACCTTGGCTGATTTCCTCTGCACAAAGATCCTCAGCAGACCAAGGCAGACACTGTCCCTCTACGTTCCCATGCTCAGAGTCGAATGGCATGTCAGAACAGAAATGGGAGCCGCTCTTGGCCAGGAAGCTCAGAGCCTGATGAAGTCTCCAAACTGCAGGGAAGGTGGCAGCCAGTCTCACTCCTTCTTCCTTCCTGCATGCACGCTTGGTGGACTAAGTACACTTCTTTGGCTTTGACTCTAAAGGGGAAAAAAAATCTCTGATTTTGTGTTCTACACATATTAACTAACAGCCTTGCATATCTTCAATTTTCAGTTTTTATCTCTGGGTATCCTCTACAGTTTTGCCTTTGGATCCATTCCAGAGCAAAAGGACCCACTTCTGGCACATGGGTGCCAAAACTCTTCTCTGTATCTCCCAGGACAACTTGACCAAGAACAAACTGTGGCTACTGGCCAGTCGAGGTGTGAGTGTCATTTTGATTTACCCCATCTCTCATGTACAGAGTTCTGGCTGAACCAACTGCAGACAAAAATTTCACAGGACTCCTCATTTCATCTTAACTTTCTACTTGTCCCTTTCAGAGAGATCAAGGAGACAGACTGCTGTTGGCATGTTTGTGTTAGAGGAAAGGAATCAGCTTTTCCTCCATGGGCAGTTCTCATGCTTCATGAGACACTTTTATATAGTCTTAAAATAATTTCTCATAAGACAAAAGAGAAAAGTCATGGTCAGCACACCAGAGAACAGACATAAGGAAACTTGACTCTGTGGGTCATTTTTAAACGCTCATAATGATTTTCAGTTAAAATAGTCTCCTACTCTCCAGACATACAGAATTGGGTAGCAAACAATCTCAATAAGGAGCATCAAATTCAAGCCACCAAGTACCTTTCCCTTGCCCACTCTGAAATGAAGGAAAATCAGATCTGAATGTGGATTCAATTTATTATTAAAAAACAAAACCAAAACAACACCCCAAGCTTTTCATAAAGCAGAGATTGGAAAAAGAAATGTCAAAAATGAGAGATCAAAGACATATGAATACAAAAAAAGACACTGTAGGTCAAATGAAGGTCCATCTATGTTATCACTTCATCTCCCAGAGGAACTGGTAGTGGATACCAAGCCAATTTAGTATAATTTCTGTTTAAAGAACATGAGAATTCTTCAGAGTGAACAAAAAGAGGATTAAAATCCTGTCCCTGCCGGGCCACTGAGACAACATCACGTCTAACCCATGCCAGCAAAATGCCAAATCAGCCTCAAAGTTGCCACAACATAATTTTTTGCCAAACTAATCCCAGTCTTAAGGAATCAAGAAACTGGATAAATGTAAGGAACCTTCTCTGCATTGCAAACCCACGGCAAGGCCACAGCATGCCCACCCAACACATCAGGTGGAAAAGCTCAGGTACCTCCCACTGTGCTACCCCTGCTGCTTCCTTCCTCCAAACCAAAGTGTCCCACCGGCGTACACTGCATGTCTCCTCCCAAACTCTCTCAGAGGACACGCAGAGGAACAAGACCAAGGTTAGTGAGGAGGACCATGGGCTTGGCAAATCTCTGCTTCTGCCCTCTGCCTCAGCAGTTCTCAGAGATGAGGCCACCCAAAACCTCGGTGAGGCAAAGATGCTGCCTGTTCTCCGCAGCTGAGGGAGACGCTTCGGCAGCCATGCCGAAAAGCACTCAGAGCCTGTTTCGCTTGCCTCGCGTCTGCTCTGTGGTGCAGTAGAGACACCATTAAACAGCCACATATATTACCACTTTAACATGTTTAAATCAATTCCACCTCCATTCAGATGAGTGTTGAAACCCCCGTGTGGCTGGCAATTCCTAGAAGAGGACAGATCTTTTCCAAAAGCTAGGCTGAACTTAAAGTAGATACAAAATAATACTATAGATTTTCTTTCTCTCTCTCACTCATCACAGCCCTAAGATTAGCATAAAAATGTGCTATCCTAACTAAGCAGTCTGTTAACTGATAAGCTATCAAAAAATCATCTGTTATTTTTATAGCTCAAAGGCAGATGCCATTTCAAGAACCAGAGTTGATTGAGTAGGATTTTTAGTGCTTCGTAGATTTATCATTGTAAACTTGAGGTATTTTAAAACAGAATGATTCAAGCCTTGAAATATTACCTCAAGAGCAATCAAGCATTAGGTTTTTTGCTGGTCTTAAGTTTTATCTGGGATGAAATCATTTAATCTCATATCATAAAGAATTTGAGTTGTTTTCTAATGCATGCACTAAAAAAATCTTTTCTGCATTACGGTCCAAACCGATGTAATTACTCAAAAGCATGGATGTCAGAGCTTCCCAGCTCCTCCGGCAGGGCCCCCTTCTGCACATTCTGTTCATATCCCCCTTCTTGGGAGCTTATTTAGTGAGGACCTCAGACAGCCAGTTGCAATCAAGATTACTGTATCAGGTTTAATGGTTTAATTGGCTTGGCACTGATGAGCTGCCCTGCCAATATCTGTCCGATTATCCTGCTGTGTGCTGTACAGATCCATTATTGTAAAGCTGAAGTACACATGCCACTGCAGGAAAGAGATTACCAACATGCGTGTTGCACACAGTAAATCAAGTATGATGAGTTTTTCAATAGCAGGCAGAATGGAATGGGGCCAAAGTGCATCTCATAGGAAGAGACAGGAAAATGTGGAACAATGCTACCCCCCATTACATGTGATGTGGCCGCTGCATCAGGAAAGTATCTATCGCTGTGGAGAAGCAATCAGCAATAGACAGAGCATTGAAAAGTTCCACTGGAGGGGCTTCTCCTTTTGTAATGAGAGACAGGTGCCATCAGGAATTAAGAGTCTGCAACTGGTTACTGCGATTAATACTGAACTTTCGTGAGTTCTACAGGCTCTTAAGGCATGGGCAGACTGGCTTTGCAGTGCAGCTCTTCCACATTTTATACCAGTCAAAACAATTAGACATACCTCCAAGCTGATGTCCTCTGAGAAAGAGGCATGACATTACCCCCAAAAGAGAAATAACAGGAGTGTCAAAACATGCATATCACCCATTTTCAGAGGAACTTGCCTCTGAAATGCTTCAGCACTTATGACAGCACAAGCTGGCAGGGTTTGCTGGGATGAACCACCTTTCTCACTACCTTTTACTCAGTTCAGGGTTCTCTGCACAAGAAATCACTTCAGTCAGAAAACAGACTGGGAGATTTTTTACCTTTTTTTTTTTTTTTTGAGGAAGAAATACTCAACCAGCCCAAAGAAACAGCAAAGAGCCACAGAGTACCTAGACACAGCCTGACAGACCAAGAATACTTCTTTTTTTGGTGTTGGTTCAGTGTGACTGACACATCAAAGTGCCACATAATTGCGCTTATCACCAGTTCATCCAGCGCGTGGTCTCCTGCACTGGTGTTCAGCATAGTGACATGCATGTGTGTGGCTGGCTGAGAGCTGCCATCATGCCCGTGCACTGCTGGGAGCCTTCTGCAAGTTTCCTGAAGGATCCCTGCTTCCACATGCTCCTGACTCCTCCTGCAGGCAAATGAGCTTCTCATTACACAGCAAATACCATCTTTCCCAAAGCACTTAGACTTTACTCCATCATTCCCTTCAGGGATAGAAGACCTAGCAAAAAACATGAGGTTAAGAACAATACTAATTTATCTTACTGAGCTTACAGGGCATCCAACCTACAATTGCTTCCCTTAGCACATGTGATGCCCCCTGCACATGGTATCTTGGGGGGATCCTGCAGTCTTTGGAGGGCAGCAAGGGCAGCAGGGTAGGTGCCTTTCCTGCCTGCCTGCTGTGTGAGGTGCTGAGCTTTCAGGCACCCTGCCTCCCTCTCTGCCCCACAGCAGGGGTCATGTGGATTTGAGGAATACCAATATCTTGGAAAAGGGGAAGGACCACCCTGATATTCATTGTCTCCCAGGAAAAGATATATTTTTCATGCAGAATCCCTGACTGTCTTTTGTTGCAGGCATAAGCTCACCCTGCCCTTGCTCCAGCCCAACCAAAGCTGTGCTGGTGTGGTCACTTTGGAGTTCAGGCCCAGGTTCCAAGTCCAGCTGTGAGATGGAGTGCCAGGGCCACGGGGCTTCCTGAGTCCTGGTGAGCAGGGACAGCATGCAAAGAGCTGCAGCTGCTTTAGAAGCCCACCTTAACACCCTGGCTGGCATCGCGCTAGCCTGGAGGGGTAAACCAAGGGGAAAGGAAGCTCATGCCAAGCTACCCTGGGGTAAACTTTAGAAGTGCCCACCTACTTCTAGGGTTATACAGACCTTATGCTATGGAAAACAAAAAACTAAAAGAAAACTGAAACCAAACAAAACTACCCACCAGCTTTTCAAACAGCAAAGAAAAGGCTCTCAACACAGTGGCAACTGCCTCCCGAACACGTGACCTCCTGCTAACCCTCTGCCACTACCGGGAACGGCTCCAGGTTTCAGCCTCTTCCAGGAGCGTGCTACGTGAACTGGTTTGGGAAATGGCACCGCAGGCTTTGATACATGCTACCAAAGCTCTGAGTGAGCTACAGGGGCATCCTAGAGATTCATATGCTCCAAATAAATGAATTTTAAAAATCAAGCATAGCAAAATACTGGAGCGGGTTAAAAGCTGCTGTGTCAAAGCTGAAAGAGCATTGATGGTCCAGGAACAACTCATTTTGTGCGTGAATTTGCCCCATCAGCTTTTAGCAGCCAGTTCCCTAAGAGGCCTCGAATTGCTATCTCCCAAAGACAAGGGCAGAGATGTTTTTCTTGCCCAAAATAGTTAAAAGTCATCAAACAGCTCTGTACTTACAAGGCCAACCTTTCCCGACCTTTCTGGCTAGACCAACTCCTGTTACATTAACCTCTGACCTCAAGTCTCCTTAATAGCAATATTCTTGAGCACTGTAATTTCCCTCCCACTGTGTTGGCTCAGGGAAATATTTACTATCTTGGCTTCAGAATTTATTTTTCAACAGAAGTGGCAGGGACCACCCTATTCCACCCCCTCCTCATGCAGTACAAGTGAAGTAATTCCCAAGATATTATTTTACCCGAACAAATGTGCTTCAGAGTCTCCTTAGCTTTGTACGAAGCCCTGACTTCCTATCAAAATCAAACAGGGACCTTGTCAGATTTGAGATGGATATAAACAAGAAATGGGAGCCCATAATTGGTGATGGAAATCAGATAAGCCCCTTTTAAATACAACCATTGATAGAGAAATGGGAACTCAAATTACCTTTGATTAAGTCTCTTAAGAAAATAAAGTGAGGGGGAGGAAAAGAAGGGTCTGGCTTAGTAAAACCACCCTCATGGATAAAATCACTCGGAAAGGCGTGGAAGGAGATGACTGCAGCTTGTCAAACTCCCCAGGTTGGATGCAGCAGGACTGGAGCCAAGGAGAAATTCTTCACCCACCGTAAGCTGTGTCAGTACTTGTGATAGAGGGTCCCACAGAAGAAGCCTTGACAGGCGTTTCATCTCTGTCTGATACCCTCATTACTCCAGCCTCTGTAGCCTGAGACCATGCAGAGGTTATGCACTGTAAGTCAGCTGAAAGCAGATGGGGACACACAATAGCAGCTTTCTGCAGGCTTTTTAGACTTATGGGGTTTCTCTCATTGCTTCCACATTTAGGTAAATCAAATTATGTCAAGACTGGACTATGAGGACTGAGGAACTTGCTCAATAACTTCAGGGCAAATCACCTATGGATTTTGCTGTAAGCCCTCCTGGTGCACCCCTGAACAGGAAAAAAAAAAACCTGGTTTGTTGCTGGAGATCTGGCTGACCTCTTCAGCTAATCTGAATTTCTCACCATTTAATTATGGCTAATTGTAGCGACCAGGAATTTGTAGCTGCTTCATCCAATTGGGAATGAAATTCCCTTCCCATCTAAATTACATTTTTGGATGTACACCAGGCAGGGGAAAAAGAATGTCTTCTAAACCAGGACTGAAATAAGCAAACAGAAGGAACTTCCTCTGTACAACATACTAATTTTCAGTAGCCCTTTTTCCATTTCCATGACTTGCTCCCTCCTCCTGCCTATCCCACCCCCTGACATGGCTTCTTACATACTTCAAAAAACTTTTGATCTGAAAGCAAACCCCAAGAAGCGAGCAGCTCACCTCAGCTGATAACCAGTTGATGCTGAGCCCTGCTCACAGTCCTGTTAGGAAGCTGCAGCCTGCACGGGACCGCTGGCACGGGCGGCTCAGCACCTTGCCCAGGAGAGCCGCCACTGCCTGCATCAACACCAGCAAACAGGGAAGGACTCATTCCTTAAAATCCACTCCCAAAAGCTGTTTCAGAGCTCTTTGAGCGCTGAACCCACAGAAAGCTGCAGCAGCTGTGAGGCAACCACCACAGGCATATGAACTACTCCACTCCCCATTGGGTTGGGAAGGGCTTTGAAAAGGAGAGGTGGGTGTTTTACCTGCTGCCATACAGAGCACAGCTGATGGCCCCCACTAGGCAGCACAAAGACTGGGCTGTATATGTGATGCTGTGTGTTCTAACCTGAGGATGCCATGGTGCATGTGCTGCTCCTCAAAGCCAGCTACTGCCCAGAGATGGATGGGCACCACAGGGAAGCAGCTGGCATCGTGGGAAAGGGGAAAGGCTGAGCACAAGCTGTGTGGCAGGGGGAGTCAGTGCTAGGAGCTGCGCAGGGAAGGACCAAGCAGAGGAACGCTGGGCTTGGCTTTATTTTCATTTAGAGATGCCAAACAACACCGGGGCTCTCCTGCACTAAGCACCTCATACTTGTGTGCAGACAATCTGGCTCTCCCTGGAGCTTCCCGGGGTACCCGTTTGCCCCAGGAAAGCCACGGCAAGGGGTTGCCCACAGCAGGTCCCTGAACCCACACAGCCTCAACCAGGCATCCCCAGGTAGCAACGCAGTGCACAGGCACAATTAAGGGGACACACGCTGCGTTAGTTGTCAAAAGCTCGTTTTCACACAGTACGCCCCTCTCTGAACACGATCCAAAAGCACATCCTTCAGTGGTGTGCACCGATGGAACTGCGCTGAAGTCAAGGTCATCGCCCAGCCTGTCACGGCATCACCTCACCCCAAACCACAGGCCAGTTTGCTCCCACACTCCTGAGTTTTGGATCAGGAAGCAAAGGCTCAGGACAGGTACAATTGCTAAGCTACTGTAAGTAATACCTTCGGCTTAATTACAGACCAAAACCCTATTTGCGGGTCAGTACTCTGTCAGGATAAATAAGCATTTTCACACAGTATTACATTTCTCTATTTCTTTTGGCTGATAATATTGGATACTGCCCAAGTCTGTCCCCAATGACCACAATAATCATTCTTATCTGGACTCTAATCAGTGTCATATGTAACCTTATCACGCACACATCTTTGTAAACATGCAGTGTTTAAACAAGTATAAGGTCATAAGGAACTCTAATATTCTGAGCAAGTTTGTGAAACACAAACTACTCATTTTTTGAAGAATGTTTAAAATTAAAACTTCTGATTCTGGAAAACTGGATATTTGGGGGCTATTGGATTGAAATACAGCTGCATGCAAAACTGATCTTTATAGTGATGGATGGGTCCCTGCGTGCAGATAAAACCCAGATTTTAAATATTTCTTTTAATTGTTATTGTCTTTGTGCTCAAGGACTGATTGTGGGAAAAATGCCATTCTCTGACCATAAAAATAAAAAGAAGATACAATAAAGCAGTAATTGGTCAATGATGATTGAACTAACGACTTTACAGTGCCAGTCAAACACACATAATAATTGCTCTTTGGACTCTTTATGAAGGTACACCACTGTTTCATAAGACTAATCCAGCATTATAAATTCCCCATTTTATGTCACTTTCCACCATTATCACACAAGCCTTATGATAAATTGCATACAGTATTAAAGTTTCCTAATTTAGACAACGTAACGCAAGTTAAAATGAAGGGTTATCTCCAGCAAAAGCAGGTCAGATGCATGTTGTCACCAAGATGACATTACTTTTCTTTTTTTAAATCTGACTGACAAGACTTTGGAAGCGCTGGGTGCTATAATCTGCCCCCTCCTCCTGTGGTAAGAGGCAGAGAGATCACAACAGGCTGTGGAGGGGAAGGGAGGAGGGAGCTCACCTGCCTGCAGCCCCTGCCCAGCCTCCCACTGGCATGGAAGCTGAACTCCTCCACAGTCAACCTCCCTGGATGTGGAAACTGCACACCATGGCTGGGCCACCTCAACTGCTCCTGCAAGCAGTGAGTCGATCTGCCTCCTGCGCTGCTGCAGCCACGCTCTGAGACTGAAACCTGTAGCTGCTCTCATGTCAGTCGGCACTTCAGAGAGGAAAGGCACGCCGCCTGCCCACAGGTGCCTGGCAGCGGCCACGGGGTTCGGGGCATTGCCCAAGCTTTCCTGCAGCCAGCTGTGACATGCTGCTGTAGCAGACTAGTCAGCTGTCCAGCATCTTCCACTCCAAGGAAGAGCAGAGGGTAACTCCACGGAACAAATAAGGAGCGTTTCCAGGTACTAGTACTCACTGGTGCCCTAGTTGAGCCAAATGGGGCCCACTAAGAGCAGGGCTTGCCTGTGCTGCCATTCAGGCGAGCCCCGACCCTTGTGCACCCTGACAGGCATGGCAAGGAGTGGAGCAAGGGCAGCACGAAATCTGTCAGTCTGTGCAGAGAGACAGTGGGGCTGAGGAAAGGCAACAGACTCTCTTGAAATCCCTTTATTGCAGGAGAGGGAAAGGAGCCCCTCTTTTCCCCCAACATCCCTGTTAATGGCTTACAGGCAGGCCATAAATTCTTGGTGTTAAATGAAGTTGGAAAAACCTTCCTGTTTTCCTTAATGCTTATTTGGAGCCTAAAACCTCATATTTTACTTTTTTGTTATCTCTTTTAAATGTAGTCTTGGAAATGTATCAGGAGAAGACCACGATTTAATTTGCAACATTAGGATAAGCTCCTCCAGCAATTCTCCATCCTAGTTGCACCCTCGCTCCCAGTCCCAGATCTGCTTTGCGGGATGTGCTGATGAAGCCGGCACTCCACTTCAGTGAAATCGCACGGAGATCTTCTGTGTGGTCAATTCTGAGACTCCACAGCCTCTGTCAAGCATGCTCATAAAATTCTTAGTAGTTGGCTGTGTGATTGTCTATCATACACCACCAGAAAGGAAAGTGTTTGCTCTCCACAGCAGCATTCAGTCACTGCCAGCTACCAAGGGCCATCTCCACCCTCCAGCTCATCAGCCTTTTTGTCCCCTTCTGGCAGTGACTGACCAAAGCACAGAGCAAGGTAAACTCCCACTCTGTGCCAAAAAACCCACAGGCTGACAGCAGCATGACCCTTGTCATTTTAGTATCACCCATGAAGCAACAGCAGACTCCCCCAGCACAGGCTCTGCACAGTGGGAAGCCGTGGCATGAAGTGCCAAAAGGAGGTAAAGAAGCAGACCTCGGACCAGAGGTGCTCAGGGACCCTGTCAGGTCACGCGCATGTTCCAAATTGTACATAATGTCAAATAGAGATAAAACCCTCACATGGAGGAGAGAAAATGTGTTTGTATGTCAGTGAAATCCCTACAGCACCAAATCACACCATACACTTTGCATATCCACATACAAACACATAAGTGAAGAAATTAACAGAATTCCTTAGGTCATGGAGTACTGAAACAATATTGAAATAACATGCATTGGCACTGCAGGACTTACAGCCCAGGCTGCAATCACATCTCCTCCGGTGGAAGGGATGAAGACACAAGCCAAAAGAACAAGGAGGAATTTACAGTATAAGGGAAGCCAAGAGATGAATTTGCACATTAGAGCCACCACCGCGTGCTAGGCAGCGGAGATCACCCCGCTGTAGGATACGGCATAGGACTGTACTTCCTCGTCTGCCACAATTTGCATGTCAGAGAAGCTGAGGTTGTGGGGAGGGAGGATGGCACAGTCCCCCGGTGCACTGGAGGGTGAGTGTCCACAACCTGCTTCTGCCTGGCACCTGGAGCTGTTGTTGCATACAGTTGTGCTGTCGCAGGGCAGGGTCAGGACAGCTGGCATATGCAGGCTGTCTCCCAAAGAGCCATGCTGGGGAGCAGGAGGTGAGCAGCTGAAATGTGGTCTGTGTAATTAAGCTTTTGTCTACTGTACGTTACCTTGAAGAATGCACTGAGATTGCCAAGTGAAAAGTATGTCTTAGCCATGGAGCTCTGAAAGAATGAAATTTTGGCTTTCCTCTGCATCGGAGACTTATCTATATACATTATCCAAACGAGATCCGGGTACAAGCTAAAGGAAACCCACTAGAATTAGCCCAGATTATAGAAGACAAAGCCTTCCTTGTACTGCAATGGACTTGAAGTATGGCTGAATGATAACAGTAGGAGTTAGAGCTTTGGCTCACGGCACAAAGTTCCTCAGCCCTGACCTTGACCCACAGCTTCTGGAGAGGAGGGCAGCTTTGTCAACCCTCAGCCTCTGCAAAACCAAGAATAACTGCCCAGTAGGAATTTAGAAATAGTAATTTAATCTCAACTGCCATCAGACAACAATGCTATTTCGACACAGGGGACGTGGGCTGGGGCTGAGGCAGCACCCAGGAACGCATTGCAGGCTTTAACTGTCCTGTGCCCATGGCCCAGGCACACCACCCAGCCCGACAGCTCCGGAGTGAGGGGATTGTTTAAGGCTGGCCATGGACATTTTAAATGGGGAACACTTACTGTACTGATCAAAATTTATATTTGCTCTGTGCAGGCAGCAGTCTCAAGCATCAAAGCTTCTGTTTCAACACTGTGCCAAAACCCATAAAGTTTAAGGCTTGACCAAGCATTGATTCAGCACTAAAGCAGAAGCCTGGACTCTGGAGACTACTGAATAGCTGGATTAAATAAACACTTTAAAAATACCTCTAGCGCTGCTAATAAAAACTGGGACTAAAGAAATGCATAGATGAACCCTTGTTTTCTTAGTAGAGTTTTAATTTTCATATATATAATAATTATTTTTACAGTGGGAAAAAAATTTTCTAAAATAAGTACAAAAATAAAAGTATTCACAGTGAAATTAAGGTGCTGAATACAGGTATTTTAAGACACAGGTAAAATTAATTCTATTTGATGCTTGTTAACAGGGTTCAAGGGTCCTGTCAGCACTTTCTGTGTCTCTTCCTGGAGAAGGAAAACAAGGAAAGATCAGTGGGAGTGAAGGAGCAGAGACAAAGAGGAGAACATGAGTTACAGCAGCATCCGTGGCGGCCGGCACAACTTCAGTGTTTCAAAAGTTCAACAGCCCAAACGAAAACCAGACGTATTTTTCATGACAAATTCACCTGAGCTTTTGATCAGGCTGATGCAGATGTTAGCTAGACAGCGCAACTGCGTACCTACAAGCTGCTCAATGCCCCAAGCTTGAGCTGACCAGGGCATGTATCCTCTCCCCGCTCCTTATCTAAGCGCAACCCGATCAGTAGTTCATCTCCAAGAGCAGAAAGGCCAGAAACAGAGATGGAAATGCTCACAACTTCACCTATGGTTTCATTGTACCACCCATTTCTCTTAAACCTGCTATCCTGGAGTCACATGATTCCCTGGAAATAAAAACTAGTTAATGGATAGCATTTAAAGCTCTGGAAGCGATTCTACTGGGAGTAAAGGTATAGCAGGAAAGAGAGTGTGCGTGCATCCAGACTTACTGTGAGGTTTAAAAAATTTGCTTGGGGCTAACAAAGAAAATCTCATCACTGTACCTGTGGGACTGTGCAGGTGATGGAAGAATGTGAAGACCCTTGCTAAGTCCCAGTGCTAGGACCAGGGCAACACAGAGACGGCTGCCCAGGGGAGCTCCTCTGAGACGGTAGCTTGGATAGGAAGGGCAGCTGTACACGGCACTGCTTGGGATCATCTGGCTGTGTTGCACAGTCTAGTCCATCTGGAAGGAATAACTAATTATACCCCACCTCTATTTATGTCTAATTTTAACAGCAAATTTCCTAGGATATAAAACATGATCTGTTACCAGTCAGACTGAGCGCTAACGGATGTCAATGAGCACTGTGTTACTCCAGTGCTAAATGGTTTTTAACATCTCCATTTAGTGCTTTGGATTTAAAGAACAAATCAGGCATATTTTGAAATCCATCTTCGTAAAATGGCCTAGTCAAGAACAGCCTTTCTCAGGATTTTCTCATCTTTCTAAAAATGCCACGATTGAACACCAACAAACTGAAAGAAAACCCCAAAGATCTGATTAAAATAAGTTACAGCCTGGCTAAAGTGAAAGTCAAGTTCAAGGCTGGGCTACAGAGGCCCTTTCATGCCTCCAGCACAGAAAGGAAGGATCATCAAAAGTGTACTAATACACAGTGGAACCGAGCTACCCAAAAAATCCTGACAAAGTGGCATTATAAATTAATCTACCTAGTAATTGACTTGATCTTTGTCCTTGTAATATTTATTCGCTGACAAAACCCACTTGGTTCACATTCCCCGAGCTTCCCTGTGTTGCTCTGCCAGCACCAACTTGGGAGTGCATCATTTGTGTTATCATGAGACTAATGGGGCTGAGAGCTGCCAGAACCTACCTAAAACCTTTCCACTCCAACTTTACTTATTTTCATACTTTCTTCCATGATGACAAATGGATTTAATTCTTTCCTACTAATTAACCTTTTATCATTGGGTGTGACAACTTTTAAGCCTTGAAAAAGTGATCAGCAAAGAAAGTTAATGGGGAGCATGCCAGTGGCAAAGGCAAAGGCCGGAAAGACAAAGTATAGTTACAGAATGACAGCTACTCCTGCCCTCGTTAGTAAGCAACTGGGTTACTTACAGGCCCAACATACTGCGAGTTGCAGAGATGCTGCACTGAATGCCCTGTGAAGCGGGGATTATAGTCATCAAGTCTCGTGGTCAGAAAAACCAGGGCTGCTCTTAGTAGTTCACTGTGGGACACAAAAGGGCTCACCACAGCCTACGCAAACTTCACAACAGAAAAAACACCACCAAAACCAACACCCAAACCCTTTGATATCACATCAACAGGTAGCAAACTTCCAGAGAAAGAGTGGGATCAAAGCCTGACTACAGCTGCCAGATCAATGAACTAGCTCGGAGCTTCCCTTCTTGCTAGAAAAGGGAACAGTGGGAAGAACAGCTTTTTCCTATAATACTCCTACCCCATGCAGGATTCCCTTGGCTGAAGAGACATGTGCTCTGATATTTGTTTCAGCTTAAACCTTCCAGAGCAGATTTATACTGTCCACAGGTAAAAAACTAGTGATGTAGAAAAGTCAAGAGCCACAAAATCCATCTTTTGCCTCTAAGTGACCTACCCACCTAGCTTCGCACATATGACGAACACAGGGACTTGTGTGACCTCTTCCTAGGTGCTGCATACCAGACCTTTAAAGGCACACATGGACGCCCTGAAGCCTCTTATCTTCTAACCAGCAGGAATCAGGCTATGTCAGCTGCCTGGCAGTCATACAGCCCTTAACAGCAAGTGCTGCTGAGTGGTCAAAGGCAGCACCCAGTGGCCTCATACAAAAGCAATGAGAGGCCCTTTCCAAGATGGAATCCCTGGTATCTAGGGAGGCTTGGGGTAGCAGAATAATGTGGTTTGGGTCAAGTGAGCAAACGAGGAAACATGTTTGAAAAGAGGAAGCTTGGGGTCAGCCCATAGCAGCAAACCCTTTTCCAACATTGAACTTTATGGATAATTTTGGGCAGAAAGATCCCAGAGAAGACATCTCCTCCTGAGAAAAGGTAGCTTGGTGCCTATCAGCTGCTGATTTTGGTAAGTGGCAAGAAATATCAGGCTTTGTTTTTCAGAGCACTAATCTTGGATTGCAGAATGGTATTGCAGCTTGGATGTGAGGTTTTCTGTAGTCATTGAAGTGATGAAAGATACCATAGCCCTTTAATCTCAGAATTAAACAGCAATCCAAGTGCCAAACTGCGAGAAAGTTGCTGGTTCAATCTGAGGGAATTACTTTTCGGTGGAAGAGCCAGGACAGTAAGGTGAGGTGGGTGCCTGATGCAGCAGTGGTGGTATGTGAGCAGGGTTGCAGGTGGAGATTTAACCCCAGCCACAGACACCAAGATGTGATCCTTCTGTTACAGAAAGTCAAACCTTGTGTTTTGCGTATCGCCAAACTTGTGAACTTCACTGCCTGTCATGGACTGCAGAAAGTCTTGACCCAGAACGATTTCCTTCATGGCTATGAGAGCAGTACAGCTGTGTAGAGATACACTGGTTTATAACGCTGTGTAAGAAAAGAGTTAACTACAGTGAACACTCCACGAGAACTACTGCAGCACGGACCACAAGGCTAGCAAACACACTTAGGAGCCCTGAACAGAGAAGAAAGATCAAAATTAGCCTTCTGGGGCATGTGGTTTGCTACTCTGCCTTTTTAAATAAGCTTAAGTTTTTTAATTCACTAACAGCAGGCACCTTCTGCCAGCATGTAAGCATTTCATTCCAAGGAGTGAATTTCTCAGGCCCTAGAAGCTGTAACACAAGCATGCAGCACCTCAAAGAGAAAAACAAGGAGCTGGCTTCTCTGCCCCAGCCTCTCCAGCCCTGGCCTGGAGCCCACAGCAGCCACATCCCTGTGCTGACACAGAGCTGAAGCCATGCTTTACATGACCAGGAAACAGTTGGCAAACATCTGAAAATGTTGTCCATTTACCTTTTTCTAATATGGTTGCTTCTCCAAGTACCACATCTTTTCATGTCTGAGTTGCACTTTCTCTCTCTTGAACTTGGCTTTTATAACTCTAGAAATATTTGGGGTTTGATGCTTTTAGTCAGTGAATCATCTGGAGGCTCTGTTCCTCTGAATGGAAGGCTGGTATTATTAAACTAAAGTTTCTTTTCTTGTATAAAACTGCCCAATCATGCTGTCACATTTGGGCACTTTCAAATTTGTTGAGAGCATCTCCTTGCACAAGGACTGAGAGCCTCTATGCTTCAGGGACATATGCTCACTTCAGTGGCACAGGGGTTCAACGGCCCCTCATCCAGCTCCTGACCTCACCTTTTCCTCATGACCCCCTCTTCCTGCATGCCATCCCCCTCAGCAGTGAAAGGCTCCATCAGAGCTTCACCAGCGCCTTGTGACCCGCAGAGCACCCCACTGGTGCCTCATTTCTGGTCCATTTTCTTTTGCCTTCTGGATCACACTTTGGTGTTTTGAACAAACTAAAGACATTTCATTTACCTGCTCCCCAAGGCAGGGGTATGGTGCGGACAAGGCTCCTTTTCCTGTCTGCCTCTGGAGCAGAGCCTAGAATTCAATTTCTGCAGGCCACTAGCGCATCTGGGGGAAGATGCTTTCCTACAGTAAGAAGCATGACATGACAGGGGAGAAACCCATGTGAGAGCAGCTAGGTCTTCATGGCAATAGTGCCTGGGTGTTAGCCCCAGAAAGCTTGCAGGTGTTCCCACACCAGGCTTCCTGCAGCACAGGCCATGTCTCTGGTGGTGGGAGGTGACAGCACAAGCAAGGGAAGGTCTCTCCACTCGTGTGGCCACCCCCAGCACCCACCTCCAAAATACTCCATCGATGCAGTTTCCGTTGGCTTACTGAAACCCTTTAAACACAGCTTCCCAGAGCAGGGAGAAACAAGTTTCTTTTTAAAATGGAATCATCACAATACTTCTGACTTGCAAAAAACAACAAAAAAATTACCATCAGATATGTTTGTGCAGCAAGCTCGTTCTTCCCTTCTTATAAAGCCACAAGAGATATAAAATATAGAACATCCAAGGACCACATGAAAAGGATGTCTGGATCTGTTAAAACATAAAGAAGGCTCTACCAGCCAAGGGCAAAAGTTTAGCAACAATAAAAGTGTCTTTAGGTTTTTTTTTTATAAATGCATAGAGAGAGGAAAAGAGTTTGTGGTCATGTTTTTCAGCTTTATGTATATTTGTCTATCATTTTAATATAAACAGGGTGTATTTATAAAGCCTAAAGAAATGGAAAACAGATTCACTGGTTTCTAAATGCCAAGAAGTCTCTTCAAGGATGATAAGCAATTAAAGAGGAAAGTCAATCAAACTTTTATGACACTTCTGACCAAGGGTTTTATTTTTATTGCACAAAATCCAATGTGACAACAGATATATACAGTAGCAGCACCCACCCGTCCTTCTGTTGTGAGGGGCTTGCCAGCATTCCCAGTAGAATCCCACTTCTGAGAGGAAAACAATGCTTGAATTCATGTACCCTTTGACAGAAGAGTTCTCAGCGCTTCTGAATATACTAATATACACAGGAAAGCATACAGAAATGGATAAATGAGTACAATTTCCACATGCATCCACCAATGCTCTCACAGACCAATTCTCTGCATAGCCCCTCAGGAAACCTGGTCTGTTTCCTATAGCAAATGCTTGTGGCAGTCCAGAAATCCTTCAGTAGCCTTGAAAAAATTAAGCAGAAATGGAATGAAGTAGGAAAGCAGACAATGCAGCTGGTGCGTTATTTTGCACCAGTCCCAAATATTCAGTTTGCACAGTGGTACAGACAATTTTATATTGACAAGGCAGAACTTCAGTTGTCAGGTTTTGACAGGCCATTTTGGTAGTGAGGAAGGTTTGGCTTTTTCCTGGGAGAGGGGGAAGGGGGAGAGGAATGAAGGTGCTAATTAAAGACATAGAGCACATTATATGCCTGTAGAAAGAGAATTGAAAAATCTCATTAATGGCTCTTTTGATAAAGGATATCCAAAACTAGTGACTAAAATGCAGTGCAGTGGAAGGGTCTGTAATTCTACAGAAGAGGGATGCTGCATACTCCAAAATGTATGGTTCCTGCCTAGGATAAGCAGTTATAGAAATTTTGAGTACAATTCATGAAGAATGTTTTAGGGGATACGAGTATTGTATCATTAAAAAACTACAACTAACATCAAGTAGCCAGAAAAGAAAAAGCAGGACAGGACCAGGGGAAAACAAGCAACAAGCCTTTTGAGATGAAATGTCTTTTTTTAAAAAATATTATTTTATTTCTTTTAAAAAAGCAAGTTCTTGTGACAGCTCAGTTGCTGGTACTGACCTGGAGACCAGGGACAGCTGCATCATACCACGTCTGGTTGTGACACAAACACACCCTCCCTGCATTTATCCTTTTACTTTGCACGTAGTCCTTTGGCTAGAAAACAGCTCAAGTCACAGAAGTCCAGCTATATACTGTAGTACACAGGAACCGGCGGGGGCAGGAAAAAAGGCTGCTTTCAGCTAGAATACATTGTATCACACAAAGGCAAACGTTTCTGCAGAATGAGTAAGGGTTGATTGTCAGGATCTTCATTTTTGCGGCATTTCTTATCCTTGCCACAAACCAGACCAGAGTAGGTAGGAAAACACTGCACTGGGCTTGGGAGACCTGGCAGCTCACTTGCGCACTGACTGGGCACCCCTTGTACTGCCCGCTCCTACAGCACACAGGCACCACCACCGCTTAGCGCCTCCTGCCTTTGCAGGGACAGTGAGGTCAGTTTTCTCACCCTTTTTTAAAAAGCATATTAAATGGGTCAGTTCTAGAGTACTTGTAATGCCTTGGTTCACAGTGCTGTTAATTTTTTCTCTCATCTCCTTCAGCTTACTAGCTCTTGAGAGTTACTTGCCAGAATGCAAAGCTCCTTTTTTTTTTTTCCACCATCACTGGGGATGAGCATCCTCGAGGGACTGAAGTATTTACATTTTGTTCAATTTTGGCACAGATGCTCTGAGCTCTATTTTATCTGTCAGATGAAATTCATCCTGGTGTAAATCCAGAGTAAATCCCAAGCAACTCTAGTAAATCCCTGAAATTACTCCAAAAATTATACAACATGCAGGATTTGACCCTGAATTTGGAACAGGCTTTCCTTCTAGACAAGCTAAGCTCCAGTTCCTTCTCAGCCCACCAGTTAGAGCAGCCACCTGCGCGCTACCCACATAAGCCCAGCAACTCACGGGCAGCAGAGCACTGAGCCTCCCTGGCACCGTTGGCTAGACATGAACACAGCAAAAAGGCAACAAACAATTCTAACGAGAGAACGTGGTGCAGGGGGTGTCTTTTGTCATCTTGGGTTTACTGCAAGCTAGATTTTTTTTTTTTTTTTTTTGGATGCAGACTCACAACCCCCACTGCCCTATGAGGGATGCATTCACGTGCATCCAAGAACTGAAGAGCCCTCAGGAGCAGTCAAGTTATCAAACAGCCCACGTCTCGCAGGGTTGTTTGAGCCAGAGCACTTCTACTCCTTCCCTTGGTGCTAGGTTTGATTCAGGAAGGCATAAAAAGTTAAATATAATGTGATGTAAAAAACACAGGGAGGTATCAGCAATGAACTGATAGAGCAGACTGTCTTTCCTCTTAAACACCAGGAGATTGCTCTACATTAGTCAAGCAGAATTAATAATGCACATTGTGTAATTCGGAAAATTAGATCTCCTCCTGACTATGCCTGCAAGCAGCTTACAATTTGGTTTTATTCATTATTCTTGGAAACATCTATGAATAATTCTTGGTCCACTAGAACTGCTGTGGGAAGAAAACTCAAGAAGGGGAATGAGCACAGCTTTGGCCAAAACAGCCAACTTATTTTGAGCAGATGCATGTAGTGGTCAGCTGACTATACTGTCAATGCTGAAGTATTTGCTCAGCTCAGCTCCCCAGCAACTGCTCCAGAAGGTAAAACACGTAATATTTTCATATCTGGTCTGAGGTACCACAACGGTACATAGGTTTTCTCTATGCTTGTTTCAAGTTGCATTTAGCAACAGGAGGAAGGTGGAAGAAGACAGAGGAAAAGCAATTTATTTTGTGGGAGCCAAACCTCGTATCATGTGACCTTCCTTGGTCTTCCCCTCCCCGAAAGGGTTTGCACAGAGCACAGCCAATCCCTGTGGCTCCCCACTTCTCAGCCCTGCAGCCTGGAGCAGCCAGCACCAGCTGAGGGGAAGAAGATGCGGGAGGCCAACAGCACTTTCAGAGCACAAGGATCAGCATCTAAATGAATGGGTGGTACATGATACTTCACCCTCTACCCGAAGCTCAGCCTAGAAACAGTATTTCAGCTGACCTGACGTGAGTGACAGCATCTCCAACCTTTGCTTGGTCGGGCTGCCACTGCATTCTCACCTCTGCTCTAGGACCTGGGTGAGCCTCACTCCTCCTTTGCACACCAGAGGTGCAGTGTTTCACTGCCAAAAATGAGACAGTGCTCAAAACCAGTCTGAAGACCTGGGAATCAACACAGCAAGCGAGAAAAATGAACCACCTCAAATCTAAACATGATTCAGGTTACGTTTCTGGCCACAGATGAAGAAATACTGGAGGTGAGAAAACTGTAGGCTGTACTTTTCTAGAAGTTTTTGTAAAAACCTCAACAAGCCCATGCCAGTGATGGAGCATACACATTTGATTCCACATCCTTGCAGAAGATGAGATCTCTCGAGTTCCTTCCTGCCCTACATTTCTAGGATTTAGAAACCACCAGCAAAAAAGTTCTGGTTCTGGGTAATACAGAGCCGGTGGTGAATTGCATCATCTGACACTCTGCTTTTGCTAATGAAAACCAGCACAACCAGCACTACAGACGGAGTTGGCTGAATCCTGAACTCCCTTGCTATTCTGGGATTAGTCAGACACATAACGGTCCTTTAAACATTTTTTTCTTGGTGGTTAAATTTTTTATATCATGCTTATCATCCAGGGAGCTCCTAGAAATAATAGCAAACATGCATGCACGAGGGTCACACAACTGCTAAAATGTTAATGCCGTTTATTCTCTCTGGATTCTGCAGTTCTCCTGACCCAAGAAGTTTGTACTTTTGTGAACAACAATAGAGGAAGGTTTCTAGATCTCTACTAATTATTCTAAAATAATAAGCTTGCATATTTTTCATTAGCTGCAAAGATACAAAGCTCTGTAGAAGTTAAAAACCAGACACTGCTGATCTGGAAATTCGAGTATGGGCAAAGCACTTGGGCTACTGAGCACTCCTTACCCTGGGCCCCGACTGCCCCACCTCAGGAATGACTCTGAGCCCTGCACAACTCTTCCTCGGCGATCACTCTGATTCCCTGCAGTGCAACTCCAGTGAAACAGTCTGAAATGTGCCAGGGTGTGTTCCCGGGGGGAAGCATGCGGCTGGGCAGAGCTGTGGCCCTGCCAGGGCAGGGCAGGACTTTCTGCTGCACTTCTTTCTAAGCATGGTGAAAACGCCCAGTGCCTATATCAGTCGAAGTCATGCACTGGGCAGGAAATTGCAAACACAGCACTAACACACAGCTCACATCACAGTCCCCTCACTTTCTGCAACAAGGACTAAGGTAACCCTGTCAAATGAGCAGGCAGGCTGGACACCGACATGTAGAAGCTGTTATGGAGGACAGCTCAAGGCTGTTTGAATGCAGCACCCAAACGCTGCCGATGCCCAGAGTCAAGCTACCTCTTCCAGGGCAGCCATGGAGCACACATAGCAACACCCAGTGCTCCAAGGACTAGCAAATAGCAAGAAGGGGAAGGCAGAGGACATTACAAGAGAGGAAAAATAGCTGAAGTCACCCACTTCCCATGGTCAGAGCAGCAGAAGACAAGCTGTATGCTGTCCCAGGCTCCTGCTCACCACCATGGTCACATCACGTGTGTCTCTAAGCTCAGTATCTAGTCAGGCCACCAAGCAGCTGCCAATGGCACCATGCAAGAGGAAAGTGGGCACATCCAGGTACTGCACGTCCTGGGAGGAAACACTGTCTGCCACATACCTGTGATGTACCCCACCTCTTGCAACAGAGGAAAAAAACAGTGCACAAGCAGTCCATATTCACCCTCCCAGAGCCAGTCATGATTTTATAGACATCACCTCTTCAGGACCTTTATCACAGCATTTTATGAATTTCTCTCATTTAAACATTTATTGACAGGAACAAAACTCACTTCTAGACATGTTTCTATCAATATGACTAAGGCATGAAGTTGGTTAAAAATTCCTCAAGTTTTACTCACAGTCATATGCATGAACAAAATCAACATTTGGCAATATTTGTGCTGCCAAAACAAAAATTAGGCACCCAGTCTGCCCAGGCTCCACCTTCAGGCAGTGGGGAAGGCTGGGGTCCACCGGATGGAAATACAGAGTTCCTAAGCCAGGCTCTCACTCCAAAATGCTCTTTGGGGAAGGTCTATACTTTCCATCAGCCTCAAAAGAAATGTTTCAAGCCAGTCACTGTGAAACTCCCCAACCCCCACACACCCCCAAAGGCTTTGCTGGTAATTTCTTATTTGCATCTTTACTAAACAAATGGAAACAGAGAGGTCAATTTCTGAAGCCCAACAGCGTAAAGATCACTATTCCATTCTTATTCCTTCTTTTTTCTGCTGATAAAAGTGATATTTTGGTTTTCTAACAGAAGGAAACCGTAAAATTAAAACCAAAGCAGAAGCTTACCACATAAACTTTTCCAGCAAATCAAAGTCGTTTTTTTCAATTAAAAAATATTTTGATGAAAAATTACAACCACTTTTCAGTGAAGTGGCTTTATAGCTACTCTTAATCTAACAGAGACACCCACATAAAGGCTCCATTTTTTAACCAGCTGCAGCATCCCCCATACTGTCCCACTCAGCAGAGCTCCTTGCTGAGCAGTGAAGGTATTTATCGCCTGGATTCCCAGAAGGGGAATCTCCAAGGTGCCGCTAATTAGTTCTCCTAATGCACTGTTAATAAAAAGGGGAAACACAGCATATCACGTGAACAGCAGGTTTGTTGCTGTTCGTAATAGTAACTGGGATATCCCCAAGAGTGTTAGGCAGGGAAGGAATTCCGTGGCCAAAATGTGGATCTCCTCCAGGGGTTTCTTTCCCTTCAGGAGGAGGATCTGATTGCCACATTTGTGAGGAGCAGCAATGGCCACGTTCAGCCTGCAGCTGAGCTCCTGGCCACGTTTCACCTTCACCCCGGGGTGAGGACTCATTATGCACCAGTGCCTTGTGTCTGCTTTCCACACAGAGAAAATCCAGGATAGGGGCCAGAAAAGAGCCCTGCTGCACCCAGGGTAGGTGCTCAAACAGAATGACGGACAGTTCTCAGGAGAGAGCTGTGACAAGTCCCGCTATGATTCCCTTTGGACTGGACACTTTCACAGGTATTTGTCCAGCGCAATTTATCATTGGAGTGAAATCCTATCTTTATTTCCCATAGCAGGTGACTCGTGACAATGCTGCAGTAAGCAAAAGTACATCCACTTCCACTGAGAAACAAATAGCAAGCCACAATCTCAACAAAACATGTAGAAAATGTCATCAAATCATCAGAACCTATCTGCTCAGGGACATTTCAGAGCGTAAGTGATTACCTGCTGGAGAAACAGTGAATGGACAGTAAACAAATAACACCTCAAATGCCACTACCTTCTGGGACAAGGTGGGAGATAGACTGGAATCGCTTACCATCCTGACCTATAAAGACGGGAGCCCTTGCGAGTTTTCTAGTTCCAACACTAAACTATTTTAGTACCAAACAGACCCGTTAAAACGCCCACCACAAATCAAAGCTTTGCTTGCCACCTTCTCTCAGCCCCCTACAGAATTAAGTGACTGTTATCCAGTTGACCCCCACCCCCACAGGTACCAGATATCTAACTTTTTAGAAGATGCTCTGCCTCCTTGTTGCCAAGAAGGCCATCATTAGCATGCTGTCACAGCTCAGAGTGCTAGCCCGTGCTCATCCTTCTACATCAAGTACAAATTCACGTGGGTGAGCATCTGGACAAGTACAGATCACAAGAGCTATGGCATAAGGAATAAAAATTTCAAAAGTAAGCAAGATACTAGCTAAACCCTTACAAGCCCACATTGCTATTGCTAAGAGTCATTAAAGATGGGTTTGAAAAGCTTACCTGTGTCTACATCTACCTATAACCTTGTCTGAGCTAACTAACTGCTGATTTGGGTGAATTCACTGATTATTCTATCTTCTCATGGACTGGATGACCAAACGACATGAAAATGTTGCTCTTTCTGAGAACAGTAGTTTCTGCTTTCACAGGATATATATGCTAAAAGCTCTCAGGGCCACATTCTTGAAAGCTGCTTTCTGCCCTTACATATGCAAAATTCTGCTTGTAGAAAGGTCAGTCAAAAGATTTGCAGACACAACTGATTTTTTCTTCTATATATCACTGCAATGTTCCTGCATGTATTTCCTTAGTTTCTGTACCATCTGAAGTAGATACTGATCATCTTCATACAGGTTAATGACTGGACACAGGGAACAGCAACAATCGTATCCAGCCGAGAGCATGCAGGTCAGTGTTGAAAATGTACAGGATATACCTGATTGGTTTTATGTGCTATTTACTAACTGTAACCTGAATATGCAAAGTCTTGTTGGATTTTGTACATCAAATGTTATTACTTACTAACTACTTCCAAAATTAGATAGCTTTAAAAGAAAAAGGCAGACACACAGACTCATTCCACTAGGTCATAACAAAAATATCAACTGTCTTTGAAATATTCTGAATCCACACTACCAGTAAAGCTTTTTCCATATAGAGCCCAATCTTCTTCATCTCTGGTCCCTTTCTACTTGCCCCGTATTCTTGTGCCACCTCCCTTCTCCCAGTCCTCCTGAAACAATCCTGGGAGTCTGCTGGAGCACTCAAATCAGAAAAAAAAAACAGGCACTAAAACTGGAGAACAGTCTTCATGAAGGAAAAACACGTCAGGGGGGAAAAAAAATGGAATAACTTTTTAAAAATTACCATTGTGCTGTGTCAGTGCAATGGTTTTCACCTGCTATGTGTTTAAAGAGTTGGAGAAGTTACTTGTGCCCCACAAAAGGATGCCTTCTATATAGCAGTGTGAATAAAAATAATAATGATTTTCAATAAATTCAAGCCACATTCATGTTTGGCAGCTTTCCCATCATGCCAAGTTTATCCAACGCCCCTTCTATTTATGATGAAACAAAAGTGACATAACACTTTGTCATAAAAGAATGCTGTAAATTATGCTTTTTTAATTATATACACTGTTTTTCTTGAAACAATTCTCCAGTAATTTATGTTTTCAGTCCTACACACATGCTGCGGAAGTGGACATAAAATGCAGCTGTGGTCAACAGCCATGTGACTTCAGTCTGACGCTAGCTCAACGTTAAGACTGAAAGAAGAAAGAGGGAGTAGACACTCCAAACAAATGTTTTCCTCCGCCCCTTCAATTTTTGCAATGTTATTGAAGTGCTGGCCTACCAAAAATCAGATGTTTACAGTCTACCAGCTGTAAAACAGCTACAAAAAAGGTAAACACCCTGGGAGCTGAATCTGAACACTGGTGGGTCTCCAGCAGATCAAGAGCAGCAGCAGAAAATGCTGGTTTCTGCCGAGTATTTGGAGCAAGAGGAAAATGCCTGTACATTGTACTGTCTTTCCCGCACTTCAAAGCGTTGTTAGCAGCTAGTGATTCCCCTTACCTCCAGATGCACCTTCGGGCTGCTTCAAGAGACTGAGATGTCAATAACAGCAGCTAGGTCTGTCTATGCTTTCCATCTCATACTCATTTTCCAACTCCTCAAACATTGTTAGAACAAATATTTATAGACTTCTGAACATTACTGTTCTTACGCTTCAGCACCGTCAGCATAGACAAGAACACGCCCAACAATACAACAGACAGAATTTGCTATTTGGAGCCCTCAGAGAATATCTGGGTTTTCAGTGCTAAGAAGAATTAATTTCTCCTCCCCTTTCTCCTGGTCATACTTTCCAAAATAGACATTGAGCTTTGTTCACTATTAATTCAAGTGCCAAAGCAATCAAGTGTAAAGTCCTTAGAATTTGGGATATAAAGGCATCAAGGATGTGGAAATTCAGACATGCAAGAGCTTTGAGATACCAGCAACTCTCTACTGACCTCAGCCAGTTCATGTAAGTGAATACATTGGAGCAGAGCAAATGGAGAAGACTAACATTTTGCATTTGAGTTACCAACCACAGAGTGTAGGAGCCAACGAAACATCAGGGCTACTGTCAGTTCTGTCCATGTATCAATTGCAGGGCAAAGGTACTGAACAGACAAATGGATAGTGACATAAACAGAAACTGATGTGTGACTTCAGAGAACAGTGATGACAGGACCACTGAGACTGTTTGCACTTACATAGGCTTAAAGGAACATAAATCACAAAGGAGATGATCATAGAAGGAATGGTCCTCTCCAAAAATGGACAAATACGCATTATGCTCTTTGCTTTTGAGGGTATTTAACATACACATATTTTTAATTTTCTGGTTGTTATCGTCATGGTGTCGTCCCACACACACACATTCTAGTTTTCACAGTTACAAACTTAATACCTCTGTTTCAAAACCCCGCAGGGGGCAGAATTCTCCAGAGTTACAAGCCAAATTCAGTTCTGATCAAACATTGTTTGTTTGAGGATCAAGGATGAGTCCTCTGCGTCTTGCTGAACAAAACATACAGCCTGAGTGATGAACCTCTCTATCTCTTTCCTGTGGATTTCTTTCAGCATGCAAGTTTGGTCCACTCTTCTCCTTAAGATTCCTGACTTCCAAATAAAATCATCCTTTGAGTTCAGATGATTAGGAGAGCCAAAAGGCATTGTTTTAGTTTTTGCTACATTTAAAACCAGTTTGTTTTCCTTGAACCAGTCTGTCAAAGTCTTTTTGCAGTTCAGGCGTTATGTGAGAAACAGATTTGCCATTAAAATGCACAGTCGTGCCATCTGTATAAAAATGTATAGCACAGTAATGACATAGCCTTGCAAAATCATTAATAAAAAGAAAAAAACAGGAATGACTGACACTACTCAGCTCAGGGAGGGGGGAGGATAGAGGGGAGAGACATTGACACCTTTGACTGACAAAGAGGGGAAGAGACAGCCCTGTGAAGAGAAACAGATTGATGCTTCTCCCAGTTTCTTTGTCTTCCTGACAGAGTATGGGCAGCAGAACCGGCCACCTACTTGCTGCGCTAACGCCTGCAGCACGTTAGGCCAAAAGCTTTGCTGAAGTTAGCTAAGAAAGATTTCCACTACATTTTCACATATTTAGGGTATGCTTGAAGGAACTCAATAAATGCCTGCTCAGAGATCCCATTTCACCAGGAGCTGTTCCTCTGCACTGACGAGAGGCCCCATGTTCGGTCCCCCTCCAGCTCTCGCCAGCCAGGCTGTTACTGCCTTGTGCTGACCAGAGACTGTCAGCCTTACGCCGACAATGAACCTGCTTTCAACGCCACTGATCCCAAAGGTTCATATTGTCTGGGCCAAGGCACGATGGTGCTGGCAGCCCCCCGGCTGCACTGCTTCCTATCCGGATTGCTACCTACATACCCCTCCTTCGCCAGGGTCATCTGCTCACACCAGAGCTCTCTGTTGAAGTGCTGTCAGACACCAAGATCTTTTCACTCCCAGGCAGAGGTGACATTATAACAGCCACATCCTTCAGGTTTGCCCTTACCACAGGGACTATACCATGAGCTGCAGAAGCAAGCAGCAGCACTTGCAGCAGTAATGCAGAGTTCCTTGAGTGGCCTGGCAAAGGAGTGTTGGCTGCTGGCAGCCCTCACGTCACACCTATCAGATATGATTTAGGTTCAAGGGTTAATGTGTTGGCCCCACCTCACTGTGACAAGCCAGCAGGATACTGTGATTCACAGGGGGAGATGTGCGACTCTTCCAAAAATATGCCCGGAAGGAAAGTACTGATGAGAGCATCTGAAAAAGACGCACATATGGTTTTTTTGATGGCTAAATAGCAACCAGTTCTCTAGACTTTTCCTCAGGTCACACAGGTGAATGTTTTCCTTGGGCTGAAGCCGTCTAAAAATGTCATGGAAAGGAGTCATTTTTGGCTATGTTGTGTTTAACAAGTGTCCCTTAAGCTTTGTTTACCCATCATCTTGTCAACGTGGCATATGCATCTCTTCGCTATCGACTGTGCTCCACCCTTTGCGTCTGGCTGAGTGCTGAGAGCCGACTGCAACCCACAGCCTCTAAACGGTCCTGGGTCGCAGCCCAGGTCTTTTGCCGAATCTAATAACATGTGCGGAAAATGCAAAAGCACCAAAACAATAAAAGCCATAAGAACATCTTTACAAGGTATTTGCTAGCATTCACCCCAGGGACTTCACTATCATTTGAGAGAAAACATTGTAATTGTGGTAGAATTATAGATTACAGTTTTACTCGGACTTCCTAAAGTTAACCTCTACCATTACAGACCTAAATTTGGAGCAGTCCATTGTGCCACTTGGAGGAAAGCCACTAGTGCAGCACTAGCAACTTCAGCTGTATAAAAAGAACTTTTTCAATGATTTGTGTTTCATAAGCGTTACACTATTTTTAGAAAGATGAGAAAGTAAAGTATGCCTCCTTTTAAATCTGGCTTTTACTGCACCCTGTAATTTATGGCAATATAATAAGTAATTTGAAAATAAAGATTTGAGACAACATTTTAGCATTAGTGTTTTTAAGACAAAACAAACATTCAAAATAAAACCTAAACCACAGCAATGAAATCTATCATTAAATGCCTACTTTCTGCTAAATTTGTAGTTGTGGCAGCTTAAATCTCAAACGTTTGTTGTGACCTCTTGCAAAATAAAAATAATCATATTATTCATTGTGGTTCAAGACCAATATAGGTTATTATTTCATCCTAGCCTTAAGTATTCATGGAATTATATAGGGTATCCCTTAAAACTGTATTAATTACTCTTTGTTCAGTCCAAGAGGCTGCTGATTTTCAAAAAGGAATGTATATCACCTCATCTTCTCTGCTTTATTTGTGAAGACTAGCACTTTTTAGGCTCATTTATACATAATACATCAGATGTGACCTGTTTAATCAATGCCAAAGTTCTTCTGAATTAGTATGTCTGTACAAGTTTAACAGACACAAAGGCTTTTGACTGTTCATGGAAAAATTCAGACACACTTTTTCTCTTGTTCACTGTGTAAAAGCTGCTCTATTCTGTGGTGCCAAACTGAATATTAGACTGCAGTGAATAATACATGCCAACCAGTTCAACTAAGTCCATTTACTCTCTCAGGCAGCCCTTATGTCACACCAAGTAGCACCTCACATGTCACTGTTTATCGCATAGCTATCTTTCTGGGAGAAGGAGAGTCCCCTCTATATGCAAACAACCCCTGAACTGGGATGTAGGTATATGGCAGTTCTTCCTATCAATGCCCTTACAAAATCCACTTCTCTGCCTTCATTTCTATTTTCACCCGGCATTAATGTCACTTGGGAATTACATGACTTGATCATTTAAAAAAGTGTTGTCTTATCTTGGCTTTAAGGAATGAAAACATCATATTGAAAAGTTTTCCAGAAACTGCTGCAAAAAAGTGCCAAGTGCTATATATTTTCAAGGCCAAGCACCATAGGAGATTGGATGAACATTAGCAACCTTCTTCAGGCAAGGAGAGGAATTTGTAGGTAGGGAAGTCTACAGATTTTTGTCCTCCTAGGATTTCTGGAAAAGTTAACATTTGGAAAAGAAGAAATACAAGAGTTTTTGCATTAAATCTTCTTGCCTTTTGAGCTCCTGACTCAAACATCTAGTATTGCTCCCTTCATTCTTCAAAAACATTGAAGACCTGTCCTATGAACCAAGCAAGCACACTACCAAATGATGCATGAACTCTAACTTGCATGTACATCTTGGGCGGGGGGGGAAGAGGGTTGCACAGGGAAGGTTTTTCCTGTTTGAAAGACAAATTATATGATTTCAAGAAGTCAGAGACAGCTGATCATACATTTCGGAGGGCAGCTAGAATCTGATCTACTAAACAGATCCAGAAGTGCTCTAATTTTGTAAGGGGACAAGAAAGCAGAAATGGCTACCTCAGCATCAAGGGCTTACAACCAAGATCTACTCAAGCAGATTTAGGCTCAAAATTAATGCTTTGAGATTAAAATCCTTCTCTGAATTCCAAAACATTCTGGAGCTCTCAGACGTGGCAAGTGCCTTGTCTGACAGTTCAGAGCATCTAGATCTAGAAATCTGGATTCAGACTTTCCATCCGCCCGCCTCTCAAGCAATAAGTGTGAGCTATACATGGAAAATGCAGATTGACATTCTCTCCAGGTTTGCACCTGTATCAGCTTGCTGACCTCAGTGTGGCTTGGCAGGTGCAAACAAGAAGAGGGTTTAGGTCTTGCTTTTTATTTTTTTAGTACCTAAAGCTTTTGTGGTGGCAGTGTTTTAGACCAAGAAAACCATGCACATTTAGAGAAAGAAAAAAATCTAATAATTCTTGCTCTTTTTTCAACCACTACACAAATGACTTAGGTAAATAATAAGTTGAAACTTTGTAATTAGTGACTGATCTTCAGGATGGCTTTTTGTACGTTACAACATGATATTTGTATCCACTTGTAATATTTTGTTTGATTTTTAAATACCTTTTTATCTTTGGTATCACTGGCACTGATCCTGGGCATTTTTTTCCTGTTGACAATTTTTTGAACACATTAATTTTAATTTGTGAGGATGGTATACAAGGAGAAGTAGAAAAGACAAAGAAAGAGATAGAAAACCTATAGCTAACAACTCCAAGCAAGATTAAATACAAATGCTGTTGTCTGCTCACTTGAATATGAAATTCTCTGCTTGTGACGGTCCTTTTCTGGAGAGCTGAACCCAGGAGGTGGGCAATTTGTGGAAGACAACTTGGGCAAATGCACAAATGGCACTTGCTGCATTTCTTCTCAGCCCTGAGACACAGTAAATTCATTCTGAAGGGCCACTGACAGCTTCAAGTCTGACCCCACTGAAGCTGAGCTATTGCTCTCTGTCTGTCTGGAAGAGATAGGTTCAGGAGAGAGTAAGCGTAATAAGTGATGCTTACACACAGCCTGGTGTGACTTATGGAGGTGGCAGTGCTAGCCCTCCTGCCAACCTGAACAAGCAGCCTTGACGGAGGAGGAACATGAGAGGAAGGAGCACTTCTTATCGAGGCAGCTACACTAAAGCTCACAGGTACCAAGCTGAAGCTAACCTAGCAGCAGGGTGTCATGGTTTAACTCCAGCTAGCAAAATACCATGAATCAAAGGAAAAAGAAATAAGAAAGCTCATAAAATTGAGATAAGAATTATTTACTAATTAAACCTAAATTAATATATACAAATATTACTAATAATAAACAATTAAAATAATAGAAAATAAAACTTGTAATACAATAAGATACAGTTGCTCACCACACACTGACCAGTGCACAACCAGGTGCTGAGAAGTGAGAGACAGAGCCCAAGAGCCCGAGAGTCACAGCCCAAAAGCCGGAGCCCAAGAGCTGTCACAGCAGATTCCATGTGAACCCCATCAGCAATAGCACAACCGGGAAAACTATACAAACCCACCAACTCTCTCACGAACGAGCCAGAACAGGAATTAGCAAAGCAGCTAACGCAGGAGTCAGGGAGAGTGTTAGCAAGAGTAATGGCTCCTGGACCCCCCCCCCCCACCTATGTCCCAAGCATGACGTACTACAGAATGAAATACTTCCTTGGTCAGTCTGGATCAGCTGTCTGACCTGTGCGTCCCCTACACTGCCTGCAGCGAGACAGCAAGAGCTGGGAACGCAGCTGCAGTATCAGAAACGGAGAAAGACCTTGAATTCAGTGCAGGCATTCCCCAGCAGCAGCTAAGACCTTATCAGTGCTTCTCTCAGCATCCAGGAATACAGCTTCCTAGCAGCCACGGCAGAGAGAGTTAACTCTTTCCTGACTGAACCCAGCACACAGGGTATCTGTCCTCCACTTTTCCAGGTATGTTAGTATTTATGGAATACTTAAGGTTTGGGAGCAAGAGGTTAAGAGGTCTGTGTTCCTAATAGCTCTTTCCCATCACTCTCCTTGAAACATGTGGAACTCTTTGCATTTATAGCTGTTTTTAACTTCAACTAAATACAGCCTTTGGGGGGAAAAAAAAGAAACTACTCATCAATTTTTACACAAAATGGAGATAACCTTCACCAAAATGTGGGTTTCATGGGAAAAAGAAATGTTTCCTTTAACAAATCAAAAATGCTATTTAAACTGTCATTGTAGTAGCACTTGTTAAACTGGGGGAAGATACAGAAAATTCTCAAACATATTGATATCATTTAAAAACAAATAGGGTGAACAGACACGGAACTGATTCATTTTTAACTTTCACAGAAAAGCAACTTCAAAAACATTGTAGACGTTCATGAAAATAATTTTCATTTACTATCAGCTCTAGGAGAAAAAAAAATACTTATTGTCTTTTGAATCTCACATAATCTACTAATCTACAACATATCAGACACAAAGAAACAGTAAAATACATTCATAAACATAAATGCCAATATGTATGTGTCTGAAAAAAGCTAGTAATTTAAGACTCTTAAGTGGAACTGTTCCCCAAAGAATGTTATTAAAAATTGTTACAAGGAAAATAATGTTAGTAAACACCTTTATGATGAAATAATTGTGTGGAAGGCACTATCACATAAGAACACGGACCTACAGCCAAGGACAATCGCACTACTTACTATGCTTAATTAATTTATGAAACATGAGGTATCAGTTTTATGTGGTTTGGCTGAGATTGGTGTGGATTTTTAAAAAATTATTCCTACAAGGCTAACGGATTATAATATATGTTGCCAGAGACTGCATTCCACAGCAGATATTTTATGAAGAGGATGTACGATGTATTCAAGGCTTGCTTTCCCATGAATCAATGGATCAACAAACATCTCATTGTGTAAGATGCTATTGTTTGGTTGTATTTAAGAAAAGATTATTTGCTCAGAGCATTGTGAAGTTATGGGAGGAGAAGGTGCACTAGCCAAGTAATCCTTCAGTGGGGATTCATTAAACAATCAGCAGACCCAAGACTTGCCATGGCATGCACAAGTTCACAGGTGATCGGTTCAGAGCCTGCACTGCACCACAAGTCATCTCCCACACAAGTACCATGCAGAACAGGAGCATTTTCAAAGCAACCAGTAGTCTGAAGGACAGAGAGCCCTTTTCTACTTCTATGAATTAAACCCAGCCTAAGACCATAAGCCTTTGAATTAATACTGTTTAATGGCAGCATCATGCCATACTTGCCTTGGATGAGCAGGGAGACCCAAAGGCAGGGCTTGTGTACTCCTGTGGTACCTGGTTTTGTTCTGATCTGTACAGCAGGGCTGACTCCCTGGAAAACCAGCAGCCTACACGTGAAGCAGCAATGTCTAGAACATGCACTGCTGAGCTCTCACCCAGTCCTGATCTGTATGTCTCTGAGTAGACCATCACAACTGACCTGTTACCACAGATGAATCTGCTATCTGCCTGGTGTGTGCATCGTCCAGGACTGCACTCCATCCTGCAGCTGCCAGTCACACAGGGGTATGGAACATGGTGACCGCACATGGAGGTTCAGGAGCATATTCCCCAATTCAGCCTCACCTCTGAGAAGACACCCTTGACGGCCTAACCACCCACTTCTCTGGTGGCACATTGCCCCACCCTCCTTCCAGTGGCCTCTGGGAGCAAAGGACTGTGCTGGCACGAACTAGACACATGCAGGTAAAATACTGTAACAGATTTATCCAGCTCCATTTGCTGTAAGCATCTTAGCTCTCCCTATTTCAGCACTGCCCTATTTTAGTCTCTGGCTGTTTGCTTCAAAGGGAGCAGTGAAAGGAGGAGCAGGTAGTGTGGTCTCTATTCTGATGACAGAAAATATATTCATAAGTGCACAGGTTGCCTGCAGAAAGGCCCATGTGATGGCAGCAGGGTGCCCAGCAAGCAGACTCCTTCCTAGAGGGGGGCAGAGAAACACACAGACTGGCAAGCCTGGCCATGCACAAGGAAACACAGAGCCCTCTGACACCAGGAAGGCACCCACCCCCCCTGCCCCAAGCTGTGGGGCACCCCTTACCTCCATAGCACCAATGCTCCATGTGGATAGCGTAGCAGAGAAAAGTACTTCATACTGGGATAGTATTTTAAAGCTGAAAATCACTTTTCTCAAAGTAATTTCAATGTTATTGTATAATACAGAGGGAGAAAAAAAAACCCCTTTTCCACTAAACAGGCTTTCGCACCACCTACAAGCCAGGATTAAACTTCAGAGGCAGTTACACAAAGAAAAGGATTTCTGTAAAGAAATCAATCAATCATTTGTCAAGTGTGGGTTCAGCACCTCTGAAAACCAGGCCGTTTCTCAGGTACATGAAGACACAAGATCTTTATTTAAATCATCCCCAACCTGTTTCACTCAAGTCTCAGAAAACTGTGACCCAAATGCCTTAAAAGTACTTGGATTTCAGTCTTATCCTATCTGGGGCTGAGACTACAACTCCTCAGCGCTGCCAGCTCACCTTTCCTTTCAATGCCTGTGTGAAAAGGGAAATCCTACTGACCATGCATGAGCGAGCCAGCCAGCTTTCACTGCACCAACTGCACCAGGGGCTACATGGGCTGCTTTTACTTACAGCCATCTTATGGCTCCGGCACCGGGAGTTATGGCTTCCAGGAATCTGAACACACTAAAAAAGATAGCCTTTGACAAACTGCCTACCCTCCAACAGATTCATTAACCTTCTCCTTTTTTACATATTTTAAAGCCTTTTGTTATAATTAGCTGTCTATAACAAAGTGATCCAAAGTAAAGCTGGTTCCAGTTATTTATAAACTTTTAAGACTCAGCTGTTTTATAGGCCTGGTCAGAGCTCCTGAACAGTCAGACCCCACTTTCATCTATATTTGGTTGGTTTTTATTGTTTTGGGTTTTTTGGTTTTTTTTTTAATTTTTTTTATTGTATGTACACAAGCAGAGTAGGCAGGACTGATCCATCAACCTCTGCAGTCCATTGAGGGTAACAAGATAATATCACCTTACCTGGAATAACTTCAGTCCTTTCCCATAAAGACATTCAAACTCTTAAATGCTTAATGGTACACCAAGGCCAGCAATCCAGGGAAATAATTTTATGGTTCAGACCAAAGGATCAAATCACAGCATTTCACCAATTTGAATACATGTTATTTAGAAGTCTCTGCCACACCAGATAGTCTCAAAGCAGGGAATTGGTTATAAACTGAGCAGTAACACTAGTGCCATTGTAGCCACTTTATACTAAAGCGTAGCTCCAGCTCACTCTTTGTGCAGGGTGAGGCCAGGCCAGCCACCAGAGCATGGGAAGCAGCAGCATGCTGCCGTCCTCGCAAGGATTGGTCCTCATTCACCAAACAGTGCAAAGAAACTGACAATTGACTGCCAAAGCAGCTCTGGAAAACACCTGCAAATCCCCTCCCAGTGCAAGCACAGCCCCTTCAGGTGGCTCTGCAGCTCATCTGCTCTCCCAGCACAGACCAAATCCCAGCAGCAACCAACTGTTCTACGAATCGTGTCTCAAACTTTCACACTAAACACAGGTGGGAAAACCTGCACCCGCCGCAGACACGGCCGTGCCCTTGGGCTCTGTACCTGTTGCTAGACTGGGGCTGCATCCAGGAGAGACGGCCTTTCAGCAGGTGCTTAAGCTTTTGACATCAGAGAGGCTGGAGCAGATGGGTGATGTGCTCTGGTTCGTGCCTGCACACAAAAAACATTTTTATTATCAGGCACAGAGTGTTTGGAGGCTCAATATCTGCTGCTCTTTGCTTGCGGCTGCTGACAGAGGCACCACTGGAGGGCTGTGATTTACCACCTTCATATTTATTTACATTTGTGTCTCAAGAAGAGTGGCAATTTGCCAGATTTGGAAGTGCTTAATCGGATGTGATGGGCAGATTAATTAGTGCAGGTCACAGCACTAGTTGCCTTCCAGGAACATTACCTTTTTTATTTATTTTTTTGTCAAGGTAACACAGGAGGAGGTCAATGCCGCCAGCATGTTTTACATTTTACTGGTTAAAGTCTTCATGGTTTTATTTCATTTCCTCTGAGTAAATTAACTTCGCTTTTGTTTCCGCCATGACAATATACTCCAAACAAAATGGTGCAGGCACATACAAAAAATGGAATGCAGAAAGACCAAAATTCCCCCTTCCTTCCCTACTGTCCATAATAATCCTTTTCTTCTCCCCCAGCCCTGTTACTGCCCCTTCAGTATGATCCTCTTGGTATATTTCCATCATTGAAAGAAGGTGGTTTGGAGTACAGAACATATTCATACACACACATGTTTTTATATATATACAGATATCTATTTTTACATATATGTATAAATAAATATGTACGTACAGAGAAAGAGGCAGACACTGTATTTGGCTAACCATTACACCAAATTGAGCAATTATAAACTCAGCTGGATTATTCTTAATTTTCACCAGCCTGACCGAAATCTGAATGTGACCAATTATGTATAGACTGACAAACCAGAGAACATAGAGATTAATTTTTTATGGCTACAGAATCATTTGCACGCCATAACCTTGGGAGTGACACGCTGCCGGTAATCAGGGACACACATTGTTGTCATGCACCCATGGTAAACGTGAGAGGCCCTTTTGCATCTGTCATGCTGCAGAAGGCAGGAGTGGCATATGGAGCGCCAAACCTCCCCAGGACACCATGGGGACCACACTACTTTTCAACAAAGGAGAAAAAATATTTCCCCAATATTTCCCCTTACAAGAAGGTGTTATTTTGGACTTTACAAGAGCAAAGGAGGGCACAACCAGCATGGGGACCATGCAGAGTCACAGCACCAGGGCTCCAGCATCTGGCCTGAGAAGAGCCCTCAGCACCTACCATGGGGTTGCAGAGGACAGGATTTGACCCTTGGTGTTTCCAAGTTGACAGCACTGCTGTGCACTCATTTAAAACTTCCGGGGACTATAGGCAGCCAGCAGGCCTGAGACACCTCCACACAACCAGGCAAGATACTGTGAGGTGAGTGGCTCCAGCAGTTTGCTGTTAAGGTTTTCTGACTTTCTCTAAATATGTGTATTGTCCCTTTCCTCTGGCACTCAGATTTATCACAGCACTAAGGGGAGAGAGAGAAACTGTCTCCAACATTGCCAAGTATCCAAGCCCACATGTCTGCAGTGGGTTTTGCAGGTGGAGGTGAGCTGCATCTGCCTGTGCCCGTAGCCTTCCAGAAGTGACCCTGCAGTGAGCAGCCTGGCAGGAAGCGCCTGGTGCCCAGAGCAGGAAGGTTAGCTTACAAGAGGGAAAAAACACTTGCAAACTCCAGCCCAGTGAAGAAAGTGACTTGGTAGGATTCCACAAAGCTTTAAAGCTAAGCTGGTTAGGAAGGATGTAAATGGATTGAGGGGTTTTTTTTGGTTTGTTTTTTTTTTTTTTTTTTTTTTAATGTCCTCCCTCACACACACACATCCTGAGGAAGAGAAAGAAAAAGCCTTCCACAAAAAGAACGACCATAGGTCTAGAACTAAGCCCCCTTTCAATAAAACAAGCCAAGAATGTGTTTTCACATTTCCCTATTTACTCTAACTCATTTTGTTAACTAAGTTGAAGATAATAATTTTTATACACATTTATGACCAAGTTTCCAATACACGTGGCACCCTATAAAACCTATCACTGCTGCACCCCACCCAGGGCCGCGCTCCAGCTTCTCATGTATTCTGCGATGACTGTAACGAGGCATGGCTCTACCATAATGAGGCATGGCACTACCACTGCAGGTCAGGCTATGCCAAAGTTTCCATCCAAAGCCTTTTTTGGATGGGTGTCCCAGGCTTTGAATTTAGCTGGGCTTTGTTTCACACAGTGGGGCAAATTCACTTCCCTCCACATTATTTAAGAAAAAAACAAACAAAACCATATTGCCTTACTTTGATTCAGCAAAGAGGAAGGAGTGGAGAAGGAGAACCCTTGTCTTTTGTTTGAACACATATTTGTCTTTAATTATCTCCAAGGGTCCCACTGCAGCGGGACAGGTGGTTACAAGATGTTAACTTTTCTCCAGCAACATCCCTCATGCATGTTCAGTTTCCCTCCGATGAAGTGGATGGCATAGTTTATTCCAGGGCCACCTCCCCTTTTCGCAACAGCAATTTATAACCACACAACTTGCACCTGTAATTTTAAACCTACGTTTGAACTGCAGGCAAAAGTCAAGAATCCTCTATCCTTGTGTGCAGCCATGTCTCAGAAGAGGCAGCCACATCCTCATCATTTTCTCAAAAGAAGGAAAACAACATTTCAAGTACAACTGACAAGATGCACCCTGCCCCATACAAAGGAAAGCAAGTTCTCAGCTATTTTCAGTGACAGTGAAGTTTCTTAGTCCTCTGGGTAGGAGGGAAACCTTCCAAGCAGGGATGTAAGGCCAGACTGCTGGCTCGAGCCAACAATAGTGAGGAGAGATTTAAGATGCTGCCTTTAATCAAAAAGGAGTGTTTAGGCTGCAGTTTAATGGTGACAGTGTGAATGTCAACATTGTTAACAGTTTCACTGCTGATCTGGTTAGCAGGAAAACCCAGTTAGTCCAGGGTTGTGTAATTTGAGTACTTTCCCACCCCTTCACACCCACTTGATCACTTGACTCTAACTTGAAAGAACTGTTAACTTTTATATAAGCCAGATATTTCATAGGCTCAGTCCCTCCTCTGGAATGGCAGCAGCTGTTATGGATTTATTTTCAAATAATAAAAAAATAGCTTAAGCAGTCACATCCATATTAAGTTTTTCTGGGCAGGGCCCATCTTTATGTTCTGTGCTTGTACAGCATCTAATTCAGTCTGGATAATAATAATAAGTAACAACTGTTTACAAGATTGCTGTAGCATCAACTGACACAATAGTCTACTTGAGATGAGCCTAAATACATTTCCAGTCCCAAACACTGGCTCTTTACCACTGCATGAACATACCCCATAGCTCCTCATCGCTATTACAGATCTGACTCCACATGGCATGTTCATATGTGAATTTTATTTAAAGAATGACTAACTCCATTCCCAGCACAAGCCATAATACCAGAGCAGGCTCCAGTCTACTGGAGGTGGCTCTTTACCAGGCCAAGCTGCCTATTTTGAAATACACTCTCTCCACAAATACACGCCATTATATAACATTAATATATAGCACCTCTCTAAGTCAACTGTTGGGATTATATTGCAAAGTTACAGAGGACAAACCCTGCATCTCACAAAGAAAGCACCATTCCAGAGTTTCAGAAGCCGTTTCTCTCACAGCTGCAGCTCGCAGATGCATTGGCTTAGAGGAGTAATGCACAAGGTACAAATCCCTCTCCCACCTTCACTGACACCCTAAGAGTTCAAGGTACCCAGGGAAATGGTACTGTGCTGAACCCAGCTGCCAGGATAAGCTGGAGCGACTAATAATTTTTTGCAGCCCACATCAAATCTGACCAGTGTTTTTATTTTGACCACCATGAAATAAGGCAAGAACAGCCCTTCTGACTAATGTCTTGCACAGGACAAACCATTTTTCTGTTTCAGAGTCCATGGTTTTGGGTTTTCTTTCTTCTATGATAGCAATTCCCACTGACATTAGTGCAAATCATGCATGAAAAGTATTTTTAAAGCTACATTTTATTTTGGACACAATTCCTTGGTACAAGAAAATCACTGATGCCTGATCAACAAGCAAAGTGCCGTAAAGGCTTCAAGACATCATATATACATATTTATGTATGTATGATAAATAAATTGAAAGTGAAGAATTAAAGTACATGCCAGTAATTTGCAGTTAAACACCTTACAAGGATGTTATGAACTTCAGTCCATAAAGTATTGTGGAGATCAGCAACTACAGCAACCTAATTCCATCAGCTATTCTTCACATAGCTATTACAAGGGGCTTTCCAACATCTCTGCCTGCTTTGGGTTACAAATCACCCTGCAACAAATTTAAAACCATGTCACAAAAGGACTAAACTGCCTAACTACAACAAGCCCTAAAGAGAAGAAGAATTAAAGACATTCCCTATGTGGGTACTGGATGAACTTAGGTTCTACTGTACAGGAAGTACAAAAAAAAATTAAAATCTGACCCAGGTTAAAAGTCCTGTCCCAAATCCAGCAATTATTTTAGTAGTCTGAGCATGTAAGCATTAATTGAAAATGTGAGCATTTGTTACTGCTTGCAGGAGTTCACAAACTCCACAACTGCAGAGTTAAAATGGCAAATGAAAGTAATCTAGGATGCCAAAAGCTCTGGGCATATCCTGCTCCAAGCCAGAACTGTAAAGCTGTCCAGTCCTCATGCCAGGCAATAACCATATGATTAGTAGTTGTGATCTGTCAGTAGACGAATATTGATTTTAAAGATGTATTTAGATTGGTGTTCATTGGGGTTTTATGGCTTGATCCCATCCTCCCCTTCATTTTTTGCTTTGCTCTGAAGCAACCGCACATTCGTTCATTTGCATGCTCCTGTGCCTCAGAAAACATTTCTGATTTCTACAGAGAAAAGATGGCAAAGATTTTAACCGTGGAGGGGGCGGGGAAACCACTGAAAGAAGAAAACAAACAACGTATCTGTTCTGACCACAAATCTAAAGGTAACCTCATGGCTGTAGAAGTATCAGCTCATGCCCACTGAGCAAGAACATGAAGTCTTCCATGTATAATTAATCTCCAAAGAAATTACCTGAAAACCTTAGCATCTGGACAGGCTTCTCTTCTTAACTGTCTTGGAACAGAGTGCTTCATCCAGACCCATATCAGTCAAAAAGGTAACATCAGCCTAGCAAGGCTTCCAGATTGGGCAACCATCCCCTGTCCATTGCTGTGGGAGATCTTGTTTCACCAGTGTGCCTTGGGCCTCAGGCTTGGTCACCCTAGTGTGCAGCACACTGCACGGCATCTAAACACTTTTGCCAGGGTGGGTTTGCCTTGTCAGCCAAGGGCAAAGGACACATTCAAAAAGGAGCAGATTTGCCCCTTCTTTTCCTGTTGGTGACAAGTTGCATTACGGCGTTAGCATTACCAGAGTTGAGAACACCAGCCAAAATCTTAGCATCCAGTAGCTTTAAGGCTACCCCACTTCTTCCCACAATACTTTGCAGTACCCTGTGCCAAGGAAGCAAGTGGCAACCCTGCAAACGTTCCAGCTGCTAGCAGCCACGGGCCACAGAGCATTTCAAGAACAAAAGCAGGGTAAAATTCTCCTGACAGGACCCCTTCATAGACCTCTGTCTCGGTGTCAGTCCTGAATAGAGGAGTAATAGCTGCTGCAGTCCCAGTACCACGGCTCCTTTGGGAAACAGCTGAGTAGGAATTAGATAAGAGTCATCAATATAGCATCATCGTGACAGTTTCTTCAGTACAGCCAGCATTGACCATCCAACAATACAGATAGTTTGAAGTGTTTGCTGTGGTCCACTAGTGTCACCCAGAACAGAATGATGGACTGTGATTTAACAATCTAATTTGCACTTGTAAAACTCACAAAATTAATCCTATATCCCAAGGAAAGCAGCATATATTTAAGGAACCTCTGTTTTCATAGAAAAGGCAAATGCTCACCATCTTCATTTGATCGCAGAAAAAGGCCAGGAGCTAGGCCTGGAGTCACCACAAGCCCTCCAGCACCCGTTGTAGCAGCTGCCACACAGAAAACAGTGTAACATAGAACTGAAATAATGAAGACAAGGACAGCTCCCACTGGTGTTAAGAGAGTGTCCATTATCCATATTAAACTAATGTGATATAGGAGGTGAACTCAGGAAAACCTGCCTACCAAGCAACTCAAACAAACTCTTACCACGTTCCACATGCATGGGACATTAGTTTAATAGGTAATAAACTACAGTAAATTAAATACATAGTTTTCTTATTACCAGGTTTGCACTAAAGCATTACCCTCCCCATCATTAGCAGCACCAGGACATCTATCATTATTTAGTAGTAGCACGATCTACATCAGTGAAAAGGCAAACAAAAGCCAAAGGTACATCTCATTTAACGTGAAGACTACTGCTGCGGGAAGAATAGGGCACTTGAGGTGCAGAAGTGATTAGACTGTCAATAAGGTACCCGTGGAGATGGCAACAGCACTGCTAGGCAGGCACTGCTCCCACTGCCAACGGATGCTGTTTACGGAGTGGAGCTTCCTCCCAGGGAGTTCTGATAAAATGCTTTTCCACTGGGAAAAGTGGAGAGTATTTGCTTGTTTTAAATACACTGAATAGTCATTAAATGGCATGATTGTTTCTGGTAACCTAGACCACATTAAAACCAGTATCTTGGAAAGAAGCTGATCTGTGCCACTTCACCAACCTCCGGAAGTATCAATCCTTCTTTAAAACAAAATCACAAAACAAGGAGGAATTTAAATGACATAACAGTGTGAAACAGAATGCACAGCAAGTCAGACATCAGATGAAACAAACCCATACAGACACTCTGGCTTTTCCAAATAGCTCTGCAAATAAAATTAACTTTTGCCTAGAGTATGCTGGCGATGAACCTGAGCAGCCACTTGCTGTTCTGCCCCAGTTGATTGCAATGTTCAGCCAGACATCCAAATCTGCCAAGGCCTTGGGTGAGCTTCCTCCATACCTGCAATGTTCTGAAGGACCAGAGAGAAAATACACACACAGTCGCTCACAGAGGTACAGCGCATTGTAATGAAGATCAAGGACATCCTGATTACAGCAGCAAAGTGATACTGAACATCTGTTAATGCTACAGAAGGTACTTCAAAGAATGAGGACAGCTGGACTTCACATAAAACAAAATCACTAAGTGCTTATGCGTGAGGCTGCAAGTGGGGCATGTGGGCTCCCGATAGCTGGACCAGAAATGGATCCACCCTGCCGTGGACAAGGTGACTCGGCAGGGAGAGCAGCACAAGCCCGCCTCACACTAGGCCTACAAAACCCCATAGCTCTGCTCTACCCAGGGCAGTGCTTGCTGGAGCATCAGCGTCTGCCTGGATGGTACTTACATTTTTGTCATTTCTATTTTCTGTGGTGAAAACTTGATCTCCTTCCCTCCTTCCTCCTCATTCATAAAAAATTGTGCAGCCTGGGGACCAGCTGAATTCCTGTATTTGACACTGCATGTAGCTCAAAACTGGAATTCACACCTTCCTCTACTCCCTTCCAAGCCTCAGAAAAATTTGGATTTTCTTATAGATTAAAAACTATTTTCACTTCAGCTTAGCACTAATGAAATCATTCATAACTATATTGCTAAATCCTTTTCTTTCAGAAATATAGGGGAAAAAAACCAAAAACCCTAAGGCAGACCAGACCTCAAGATTTACATTTCATGAAAAATTTGATCTGATTTTGGAATTTGGCTTTGTTGTCAGTCAGAAATAAAATATAAAAATAAAAACAATTGCTGTGTCTAACATTGCTGTTGATGATGTTTTCAAAATATTTTGTCTCAAAAGTGGCAAAACAAATACCAAATTGTCAGTGTTTCCTGTAAAATAAATTTAAACTCTATGTGCTCTTATGAGCCAACATTATTGAGGATGAACAGGTATAGGAAGGGAGTTGTGAGATGAAAGGACAATATGAGGACTCGTACAAAATACTGGAAATCAGACAAAATCAGTCAGAATTAAATGCCCCCATTTAGCTCAAGTTTTTCCAGAAACTTCAGATCAAACATTTAATCAAAAGTGACAATTTCACACAGGAAAAACTGGTTTTGACAAAATCACGTTTTTGTCTAAACAATTTTCTGAAAGCCTGTTATTTTGACACTGTCAAAACAAAATTTTGTCAAGCATGGGGGGGATATCACCATTTTTTTATCTCACAAATATCAACAATTTACCTTCTCTCACAAAATGTTTTTATTTCAGTGAAACTGCACTATGGAAAAATGTAGGCCACCTCTAGTTGAAACTCCGAGATGTGCCACTACTAGCCTTCAGCTCCCAGCTAGCCCAATGCAGTCAGCTTTGATGCCAGCTGTCTGCCCTAACAGTCCACAGAAGTCAGTTTAACACCATACAAATGGGCAAGTTCTCCGACTTCTCTGTTGCTGCTCACACCACTGCTGTCAATGCCAGCTCCAGTGTTGTTACTTGTGCTCAAAAAAGTGCTGTTTTCTTTAAATCTTTCCTTTTTGTCTTCTTAAATATTTACGGGGGGGGGGGGGGGGGGGGGGGGAAGGAATATCTTACTGATCCATATTCCACAAAGGATATTGTGTTTTCTTATTTAAGCCTTTTTTTGCCAAACTATAAGATCATTTGTACGTGGCAGATCTCTCATTCAAATAAAAAACTATTGAAGTGGATGTACAATGAGGAAAGAAGGAAAAAGAATTGCATTACATTTACTGAAAATAAGTCCGTGATAAGAGGGACTGAGCACTTGCAAGTTTAAAGCAGGGCAGCATCAGATGCAAATGAACTGGCTAAGTTTATTCTGAAAAAGGGCAACCTCCAGCCCCCAGTGTGCCTGCTGAGGCTTTTGGCGCTCCCCGGCCTGTGCACTCCAGCACAGCCAGCAGCTCAGGCTGGAGCATGGCTGAGTGATGGTGTTTGCCAGGAAGTTGCAGGGAAGTTAGCTCCACACTGCTAAGTGGAGCCCTCCCTTTCACTGATGTACAGCTACAGGGATGTGCTACAAACTGTATTACGAAGCCTTTTGTCTGGTTGCTCTCCTTTGGAGCAACTGTAGCTGCCTCCTCATTCCGGCTCAGGAGCTTGAAGTGATTATAACTTCCTCTAGAAACTTAACTCTCTGACTTTCTGATTTTTAACACCCAAATGGAACAAAAATTCATATTATAAGAGTAGCAGAGATTAAATAAGGCAGAATTCATTAATGTGCCAAAAATATGTGCCAATGTGTCTCCAACTAGTTAAAAGACAAATACACAGATTGATTTTTTTTCCTCCCAGTACATCCCACATTGCCTATTTCCTAAAACCTTCTGTCAAATGCATAATCGACTGCTATGTCTTCAAAAATAGCACTTTTTATAATCATTCATCTAGATATTTGGGAGTAGATGTTGCAGTGTCTGTCATGCCCATGCAAGACTGGGACGCAGAAAGCATAGGCACCTCTGCTGGCAGTCTGGGCAGGCGCCTGTGCTCCCTGCCCTAGCCCGTGTGGGACAGGGCAGCAAGTGGGAAAAGCTGGCTGAGGGCACATGGCAGAAAGGGCAGCCTTGCACCAGAGGCTATGCTGGCTGCAGAGTTTCCTGCTTCCTGGCAGGTGGAGAACCAACTTACATGTGTCTTCTGACGTCTACATACCTACAAGCAATTCCCCAGAAGCCCTGGAGGCTGGCAGGGCAGATCTAAATGAAAAGCATCCCATGCAGAATGACTTCTTTCCCAGAGGAAAAACCAAGCAGAATCAACTTTCCCTTGTAGCTGCCAAAAGAGCATACTAACTTCCCTGAAGAATATTTTAACACACTAGCTCGCAAATCCAGTCAGGTTGTCATTACCAGACGAGGTTTCTCTGAACAGACAATCAGTACAGTACTATCTCCTATACAGCCAGCAAAGCATCCCCATCTCTAAGGAAACAGCTTTCAATTTTGCACAGAAAAAACCCAACCCACACTACCCTGTTTTACTTGTGAGTTCAGTAAAACAGAAATTCCCCGTGCGAGGGGAGCCACGTGAAGGCAAATCTAGAAGAGGATCTCCCAGTGCTGTTTTTATAGCACGCGGCCGCGCCTGGTCCCATGCTCCCCTGGGGTACCACAGCTTTCCAAAGCTACCACCACCGGTCTCTGCTGGTGCCTAAGCTGAGGGGTGCTCAGCTCTTCTGTCTGGCAAGACGACTTGATGCCAGCTCTACAGAGCAGGCATGCTTCTGGACCATGTAGTTTTATGCCGAACTAGCAAAGCTGTGTTTAACAACTACCTACAAAGCAGAAGAGCCAGAAACGCACAGAGATAATGCAGAGTAAGGAGAGCAGAAAACTTCTATTACAGTAGCGAGAAACTAGCTGTGATTTTTCTTTTCTTCTTTAGTGCTGTAAGAATTTACTGTAGGTTTTATACTGCTACCTCAGGGGAGCTGCTTATTGTATCTCATTTCCATTTTTACATTGAAAATGTGGATTGTAAAATTTACTACATTATACGTGAAGTTTAAACTCACAGCCATTAGACTCTTACAACTCTACTAATGCCACTTTTATAGGTGTTGGCTACAATCCTAGTTTACCATTTCATCAAAGAAACAGATGCAGCTCCCAGTAGTGACCAAGATTTGTGATTTAAATAAATGGGGCTTGGGAAGTCTCCCAGTGAGTTTTCTTCTCCAAAAAGAACAACAGCAACAGAAAGAGGTTTTTCCAAAAATGACTGGTAGGAACAACGTTGCTAAAGCATAAATTACAAGGTAGAACAAAATGGTTCCCACTTGTTTTTAAGCAGTGTCAAAGAAACACTTAGCTGAAAACAAAGTTGAAGGTCAGAAAGAAGAGATCATGATTTCTTGCATTTAGCTTACCAACACTGAGAGTAATTACATAGCAATATTAAGGAGATTTTGCATGTCTATACTCCATGATCAGGGCAAACACAGTTGTGGCCCAGGGCCAGTTACTCCTTTGGCACAAGCTGGGTCAGTTTCATGCTTTTCCAAGCTGTATCAGGCTAAGCCAGCTGGGGCCTGTCCACTTGCCTCTTGGCTCCATCCTGCTCACCTGCTCTTGAAGACATGAGAGGTATGAGACGCATGCCACCCTCCCTTCACTGGAGCTGGCTGCAGGGATGACTGCAGACCCTGCCTTGGTGTGCAGGGCACACCACCTAAAATGTCTCTTTTGGCAGCATCTTACTGCAAAAGGGGAGGTGTGGAATGAAGTTCAGAGAGAGACAGCTTACCACTGCCAGGTTGTGTGTTCTGCTCCCCTCCCCAGGTCCACACCAAGCTTTCCCTGCAACTCTCCAAACTGTCCTCCCTGAGGCACCAAGTTCTTTTTCCTTTCCACAGCACTTCTCTGTGCCCAGTGGCCAGCCAGTGATAGGGAAAGGGAACACTTCTCCCAGCCCACGAATATTTGGAGGCAGCCTCTACCATCAGTTAGGACCCAGTGCTTGGGGGAACAAGCAGGCAGTTAATGAACTCTAGACTGCAAATCCCTGTGATCTCTAGCAACAGAGGGAGGAAGAGACTTGTTTCAAGGAGCTTTTCTAAAGCACAAAATAGAGCATATTTGAATCATATTTTATTATTTAACTGGGTTTATGAACCAGAACATTTAACCATAACAGATTCCATAAAATATCAAAATAGATAAATAGATAAGTTGTCAGATCCACCCATGGAGATGAAAACAGCTCACAATTCAATTTTAAATGCAGGAAGAGCACAGAGGGTGTGAAGAGAAAATCAAGCTTATTTAATCTTTAAAAGAATGAGTGCAGGAAGTAAGACCATGAGCATACTCTTGAAAACCATACAGGCGTACTGTTAAGTGATACCGTATGACTCTGCATGGCCCTAAACTGCAAACACTGTCATCAGAAAAGAGCAGAAGCTAGTGCCACTCTGGGGCACACCTCCACTGTTAACAAACAGACTTGAACCATGCAGCTGGCAGCACCAACCCCCCTGCCTGACAAAAAGAGCAATGTAGCAGACTGCAGGATCCTGAAAGTAGAGAAGCAGAAAGCAAAGGCTGGCTTCAAAGCCTGAGGTGCAACTTCTGCTCCAAATGCCACATACAATCAGGCAGCTGTGGCCAAGCAGGGGCAGGGTAAGCCCAGCATGGCCACTGCTTTCCAGGCCAAGTGTGGGCAGGCACACCCATTTCCTATTAGGCCTGCACCCAGGCAAAGTCTGTTTATGTTCTGCATCTAGCACCGCACTGCAAGCTTAATTTCCAAACCATGGACTTCTTTCCTCCCTCCCTTGTGCCCCTTTCCCAGAGCAGGGCTTACCCAATCCTTCAATGGATGATGTCAGGTTGTTTTTGTTGTGCCCCACACCTCCCCCCACCATTAAAACTAACAATATAAGCAAGTTTTATTTAAATAGAACCTGTGGTTTATTAAACACATTTTTCTTCAAAGCATACAGGTCCCTCTGAAAGGGAAGCAGGTTTAATGCCAGCAGGACATGCTGCCTTCTGACCAGGGGGAAGCAGAGGCTGTTGCATTTACTTGCTAAGCTGATCCTTGCAAATGCCCCAGTGGTGCACACATCTGCCCCAAAAAGGCCACATACTTCACTTGGAGCAGTAGCTGGTGAGGGGAAGGGCAATGGGAGGCCTGTCACCTGCAATCTGCAAACAAGGAGAGCATCAACCTTCCAAGCTTACCTAGACCCATCTGCAGGTTGCCCTGGGCCTCTTTTTCTTTCTGTCCTTTCACCAGAAACACTACAAAAGTCTACTTGGTTTTACTTACTCTTTTTCCCTCCTCTGTTTAATGGAAAATATTGCCATTCCCTAAAACAACCCTGGTGCAGTCACATATGCACGCTGGACTGCACCAGATCACCTCCTCAGACTTGCTTAACCTTCCTGTTGACCATTTAGACTCGGGAGTCTGCGACTGCTCCCTCCCCCAGGAGGAACCCACTGGCCTTGGCAGAGGTTTGAGCGACTGCCAGGCTGCTGGCAAGCAGAGGCAACTGCAGGATCAGCCTCTTGGGGGCCGCAGCTCCCTTTCCCTAGCGTTCAGCTGGGTGATAGGAACTGCTGAACATCTCCCTTGCCTTTCATCGTCCTCACAACAGAGGTCTCCATCCAAGCCCTGGCACAGCCGTCTCCTCAGGAGTGTTTTGGGCAGGAAAAGCACAACCTCTTAACCTGCTCGTGCTGGACTGGACTTGGGCTGTGTAGCATAGTCTTCCCTTGATGGAATCAGGATGCCTTGTACCTCAGCCGGGGGCGCAAGAGCCTCCTGTGGGGAACACGGCCACAGACCGAGCTTCTCTAGCCACCAAGCACAGCACAAGCCTTTTGGGTCCCCTCTGAGCTGACCTTGAAGCATTTTACCTTGCCTGTAGGCAAAAATGAAGGATAACACTACCCAGCTATAGGAAAGAGTGATAAAAATGAATAAACCATTGTTTCCACCACTGCTACTTTCTCTGGAGCTGCACCAGTGCTAGAACAAAGATGAAAAACTGTCCAAGTTTTAAACAAAAGCCTGGGAAGCAATTGGGGCCAGCAGTCCAGGAGCAGCTGCCAGTGGAGGAAAATGCTTGGACCAGAGTGGAGATCTGTGACCCTGCAGTTAAGGTGAGCCCGTGCAGCAGCACAAGACCACTGCTCCTTTGGGAAGTGAGCATCAGGGAAGGCAGCAGCATGAGAGGGAAGCACAGACATGAACAGTAGACACAGCATGTGCGGGGAGGAGAGGGGTCTTTCTGCAAATTTTTCATATGCCATTTCCCAGCTGAACTTGAGAACCCACTTCCAACAGCCAGCATGAGCGACCTATCCCTCTCTTCAAAGTCTTTCCTTCCTAAGGGTAAGAGAGACACACAGCAGAAAGGCAGGAGCTCTCCAGCCCAGAAAGGGCCATTCCAGACCAGGCCCACACGTCTCAGCAGTAGCAGGCTTCAGCTCATGCCTGGTCAGTGCAGAGAACAGTAATCCCACTTCGGTGCCCTGCCACATACTCCAAGGTAGGTCCTGCCAATCTGTGCTTGCATGTCTGCACTTCAAACCAGTTGCAAAGAAAGCGTTTCACGAGATGTCAAAAGCACTGTGATTACACTCATGACTTCAGGACACCGTCAGATAAATAAATGGGCTTTTTAGTATCTACCTTTTATTTGAAAAAGGGAAGAGAGAAAATAAGACAGCGAAGAACAAGAGGGTTTTTTCTTTCAAAGTTAAACAACAGCAGTGAAACATTTCAATATTTTAACCTAAAGAAATTCCTGCTCTCCCCTCTCTCCTACTCTGGACAAAAAATATTTTCACAGGAAATTGTTGAAGTTCACAAGAACTTGCAGAAAGCTGCAAATACGTTGATACTCTGGTTGATCCTGACAGAAACTGCTGGTGTGATGTTCTAGGAGTTCCCAGCCCTCCTTCCTAGCCAGAAACTGCTGTGTCCCCATATTGCTGTGCTTTGTCCATTTATGGCTCTCCACAGATCTCACCTCCATTGTGTTTTACATCCTCTCAGCCATACCACCACCTTCTTTGCCGACACTGTCCCAGTAATAGACCTTCTGACTGAGGAGGCACATTCAAGGCTGTCCCTGCCAGCAAAAATAATTTGGCAGATCTTGACCTTTCCTGTGCTGTTGAAATCACATTCCAAGTGTGGCAGTTGTCCTGACTCCCATGAGCCAGAAAACCAGAAGCAGTTTTTACTTCAGGTATGCAGGACTTCCTCAGAAGTGGAAAAAACCCCTCTACTCTCACCCCAGCAAGTTTTTTCTGCATATGTTTCTCTCCATAGTTGATGGGGGCTTGGTTTTTCTGTAGGTTGGTTGTTCCCCACCCCCCCCCCCCGCCTCCCCCCAAAAAAACCCCAGCAAACTGATGTCCTGGTGTGTTTCTTCGTAGTGTATTTCTCTTCGTTGACTCAGAAAAACAAGCCCTTAAGATGGTTGAATCACTAAGTACAGGAGAACTGTCAAACATATTCATAAGCCCTTGTCCTCCACTAAATGAGCCATTAAGAGGTCAAGGCAGGGCACTGGAATGTGTGTTTAAGGCTAATGGCATGGCACACGAACAGCTCTCACCCCTGCACGTCAGCCAGCTCAGAGAATTTCCCTACAGCAACTCCTCTCACCAAATGGTGCCGATTAGCCATCAAAGCCCGAGAAGAGCATCCCCCACACAGGGAAACCCCTCCAGGTGCCCTTGCTAGCCCAGGGAGGAGACCATGCACTGTCCCCAAGGGCAGAGGAGCACAAGCTCACCAAGGAAGCAGAGGACTCCAGGGTTTAGGAGCAAGAAGCAGGTGGCCAGGAGAAGGTGGGATACAGTACGTTCTTTCAAGAACAGCTATTGGGAGCTTCCATGAGCTACAAACAGGCAGAATTTGTGCTAAACATTTCGGAAAAAAAAGCTACTGTATTTCAGAAACAACCCTGAGAAGAACAGGGATGTTTTTAAATTTAATCCAGCCACCCTAAACAGAGGACAAATTCATCACACAGTAACACTGTCAGCCAGAACGGTGAGCAACGGTCTCAGACCTTACCAGCAGTTCACCTTCCTTCTCCTGACTGCAAACAGCCTCTTTGCACTACATCACAAGAGAGTAGTCCAGGGAGTACTCTTAGCTGTAAGTACTTCACTTGTCAGCCATAGCTTGTAAGCAGGGTCACCAACAGAATTGCTGGGATTTTTTTTTTCAGTGCAACTCAGTTTACAAGCAGAGCAGCTTCTACCTGTGAGCCATCTGAAGCTTGAGGATCATACAGACATGTTTGCCAAACAGTTGAAAGAAACAATCTTTGACCCTTGGGATGCTGTCTGATGGTAATAACTCTTGCTATGCTGAGCTTAAGAGCAGTCACATGGCACTGATGGCTTCTGCTGGCACACTTGAATGGTTTCCGAGCTAGCTGGGCTGCAGAGACAGGGGTTTGGGGTTTTTGGTGGTTGGTTGCCTTTTTTTTTTTTAAGAGATAAATAAGAATTCACCAGTTGTAATGATTAAATAGTAACATAATAGTAAATGTGTATGACAAGTCACACACAGGTTGGAGGATTTCTGGATTTTCACAGATTTTGAGTAGCTGTTGAGTACCTTACAATCCTTACAAAACCCAGAATGAATCTATAAACAAAGCAGAAATTGAATTCTAGTTGTTGGGGTTTTTCTAATTCAATCTAAGCTCCTTCAGCAATTCATAATCTTATGGAAAGACAAATTATATGTATACATATATACACGCATGTGCGTGTGTAGACATATACACACTACTATGATGAACACCAACTCAAGTGACACGCTGGAGGTCTTGTGTAATGAAGCATCCTAGGAATTTCCAAAAATTATAGCTGACAATTTCCTAACTCAATAAAGACTGAATCCAGCATGGGGGAATTCTATACCAGACCTCATTTTGACAGATAAAGAAGAACTGATCACAGAACAAAAAATTAGTGGTAGCTTACATACAAGTGATTGTGACTTGATTACATTTATATGCAAACAAAATAAAGCCCAAACTAGTAAGTTATATATGTTGTAGTTTAAAAAGACAGTTTTACAAAGCTGAAAACAATTATGGACCAAATCAGTTAGGAAAAAGAATTTAAATAGAAAAACATGAATGATAACTGGGAGCTACTTAAGAATGTATTACTAGATGCCAAAAAGCCACAATAAGAAAAAAGGGCACATTGGTTAGGAGCTCAACCTGGCTCAGGGGAAGTCAGAGCAACCAAAATAAATGAAACACACTCACATACCAAAATAGAAATGTAAGGAGGCAAAAAAGCAGATGGTAATAAATATAAATCAAAAACTAGGAACTGTAGAAAATTGATAAATACACAAGAGAAATTACGATGAGCACAAGGAAGATAATAAAGAGTTCTAGGTGTATTGCAAACAAACTCATTAAAACATCACTATCTGGAAACAGTAGGCAGACTTGTCAATATTAACACAGAAAACAGTTCATTGGCAAATACATATTTAAATTCTATACAGGGCAGGGGGCGCGAAAATCAGGCAGCTGCTAAGGTTAAATTTTTCAGATCAAATTAATCTCAAATTCTCACCCATGAATTTAAAAGTAAATATCAGGGCTGTAAATAACTAGAGCTGATTTTCAAGAACTTTTTGGATACTGGGACAGAACCAGGTCAATGAAACAAAGCTAATGCTAAGGCAATGCTTTGGGAAGAGAAATGGAATGGCCCAAGCAAATACTGACTTGCAGAACAAAGAAGCATCCCAGATAGAATAATGGAAGAGCAGATACAGGATTCAATCAATTAAAAATTAAAGGAAGGTAATATAACTAATACTGACCAGCAAAGGTTTATGGAAAACAGAGCTCCTCAAACTAATTTGACATCTTATCTCCAAATAAAATTAGTGTTGCCAATAAATGTAATAGTACAGAGATAATAGATATATATTTCTACAAAGGCAGTGGACAGCATGACATTTTGATTAAGATACTACCACAACACAAAAAAGTCATGTTGACACATATTAATGCTTCAAGAATGGTGAGCTGAAAAATCACAAAATATGGAAAGGAAGATCTCACTGAGCAAGTACGGCCCTAGCAATGTCCCAGCTTTCAGTCCTACACTCTGCTTTTCAGTGACCTGTGAGAAAACCTATCATTAGTGATAAAGGAGGCTGATGATATAAATGAGAGTGGTAAATAAGGAAGAGAGACTAACCTGGATTGCTTTGTAAATGGGATGCAAATACCAACAAACAACTAAGTTGCATCTTCTTGGAGTGGGGAGAGGTCTATCTTCACTCTAAGAAAGACTTCCAGCATCCTGCTTGACAATCACCCACACAAGAACTCTCACAGGGAGGATGTAGGCAAAAGGACAAACATCCTCCTCTACTCAGGCAAGGGTATTTCCAGGAGGAGTAGGGACCCTGAAGTATCCACGATTTTGCACTAGCTGTAACTGCTAGTAGATTGCTGTGTGCTATCTGATGTCCTGATGTCCCAACTCAAGGTGCTGAAGAGCTGGAACAGCTTTGCAGGAGCATCATAAAAATAGCCAAAGAGATTTAGAAAGCATGAAATAGAAACAAAGTCCTAATCTATGCAGCTAGTTAACACTAGACAGCATGGAATTAAGCAGGCAACACTGACGTGACTGTGTTCGTTGACAGTCTATCCCTCAAACATCAGCTTTAATTCAAATTGGAATTAATTCAGGGTAAAACACAGATCATAGCAAGTATGGCTTCATACTGAAGTACAGTAGCAAGCATACTGAGAGGTCAACTGGGATTTGATAGCTCACACGAGATTATAACATGTGTCTACAAAGCAGAGGGAGGTACCCCATGCATGTATGCATCTGTTTAGATCATAGAATCACAGAACAGTTTGGGTTGGAAAGGACCTTAATGATCATCTAGTTCCAGCCCCCCTGCCATGGGCAGGGACACCCTCCACTAGACCAGGTTGCTCCAAGCCTCATCCAGCCTGGCCTTGAACACATCCAGGGATGGGGCATCCACAGCTTCTCTGGACAACCTGTCCCAGTGCCTCACCACCCTCTCCAGGAAGAATTTCTTTCCTGGTATCTAATCTAAATCTCCCCGCTTTCAATTTAAACCCGTTACCCTTGTTCTGTCACTACAGGCCCCTTTAAAAGTGTGTGGCGCCCCCCCTCCCCCCACCAGCTTTCTTGTAGCCCCTTCAGGTACTGGAAGGCTGCAATAGGGTCTCCTCCAAGCCTTCTCTTCTCCAGGCTGAACAAGCCCAACTCTCTCAGTCTGTCTTCACAGGAGAGGTGCCTCAGCCCTCTGATCGTTTTCTAACCTGATCCCTAGCTGCTCTAACAAATTCTCGGTGTTCCTTCCAGGCTACTTGTCCTTAATTCCACTCTCTGTAGACTTCCTTTTCATGTTTGAGTTTTTCCAGGAGCACCTTTTAATCCATGCAGGCCTCCTGGTGTTTTTGCCTGACTTCCTCTTTGTCGGGATGCATTGCTCCTGAGCTTGGAGGAGGTGAATTGCTTATGCCCTGCTATGTTGTCCCTCCAACAGATATCAGGGTGGTTGAAGTCCCCTCCAGGCCTTGTGAGCATGAGACTGCTCCTACCTGTCTGTAGAGGGCCTTATCCTCAGTCTTCCTGGTCAGGTGGTCTATAGCAGACTCCCACTATAATGTCACCTGTCCCTGCCCTACCTTTCATCTTGATCCATGAGTTCTTGGTCGGCTCCTCATCCATCCCTAGGCGGAACTCCATGCACTCCAGTGGGTCACTGACATAGGGGACAACACTCCCTCTTCATTTTCCCTGCCTGTCCCTTCCTAAAGGGCCTGTATCCTTGCAATGCCCCAGTCATAGAAGCCATTCCACCACATCTCCGCAATGCCAGTAAGCTCATAGCCCTGCAGACATGCACACATCTCTAACTCCTCGTTTATTCCCCATGCTACATGCATTCACATAACGTTTGCATTAAGTTGTGCCCCCAAGGAAGCTGATTTACTGGCTAGGGTGGCTGCAATTCCTTTGTGCTGTTCTTCAGGTGCTTTCCTACTGACCTGTGATGCACCTATTGCTGCCACTGACATAAAACTGGTAGAAGTGGGATGGATTGAGGTTTCCCTCTCCTGGCAACTTTAGTTTAAAGGCCTCTTCACCAGCTTGGCAGGCCTATGACCAAAGGTGCTCTTCCCCTTCTCTGACAGAGGGACCCCATCAGCACCCAGTGGACCAGGTTTCTCAAAGTAAGTCCCATGATCTAAGTAGCCAAACCCCTGGCTGTAGCACCACTCCTGGAACCATTTGTCAATTTGACTGGCCCTTTCAAACCCCTTCCCTTTGACCAGGAGGGCTGATGAAAAAAACTACCAGATGCCCTGGGTAAAAAACTACCAATGCTCCCAGGGCTCTGTAATCATTCTTGATACTCCTCAGACTGCTCCTGGTTGTATCACTGGTGCCCACGTGAAAACATTGCAGTGGATAATAGTGGGCTGTACAAGGCTTGGTAGATTCTTGGTGACATCCCATACGAGCCCACAGTAAGCAGCACACCTCTGTCAAGAGTGCATCAGGTCAGCAAATGGGTGCCTCTGTACCTCTCAGAAGAGTCGTCTACTGTCACCCGTTGCCTTTTCCCAGTTGCACTGGTTGTTATATGAGGAGCAGATCAGGCTGCCTTACCCGGCTCCAGCGCCTCTCCTGAGGTGATGGGTCTTTCCTCCTCAGTCTGCAGAGATGCTCAAACCACCTTAGTCTGAAGCTATTGGTTTCGTGCTTTCCCTTCAGGATGCACTGTCTCACATCAGCATGTGTCCTTCCCACAGAAGTTTCCAGTCTCACCAGCACCAACGTAAGGGAGACTGGGTGTGCTCACTCACCAAAGCTCCTTGTTCTGAAGGGGCAGGGGACAGAGTGATTGATCGCCTTTTCTGTTGGTGGCCTAACAGAGCACTCCAGTTCTAATGGTACCCCATCCCATACTTCTATTGCACATTATTGTATGGCAGATTACTATTCTCTTAACTCAGGGGTTTCAGTCCTATGTATGCGTAGCTGAATGAGCCAAACTGAGCTTGGGAGTGCTCCAGACAACCTGAAGGAGTTGTACCAGACTATCACAGCTTACTTTAAAGCTGCCAATACCATGAAAGTATTCCTGTTAGATCTGTAGCTTGATTGGGCTTTATTTAAAATATTAACTAGTGTCTTTGCATTGAAAGTTTGACTTGGCTTTGCTCAGCATCATAAACATAGGCACTAATCTCAGGGGTCTCTCTACCTCAGTAGCATTAACACTGTGTTTGAAATGATGTTAAAACAAAGTCCCCCCACCTGTCCAAGCTGTGATGAAGCCACTGGAGAGGGTAGCATATAACCCCAGTACCCTGGGCAACATCCTCTCTCAGTAAACAGTCTTTAATGTCCAAGGTCATAGAAGATACAACAGACTAGAAGTTGCAAGCCACCAGGTTTACCTGCACAGCTGTTGCATTTTCAAGTACTTAACACCTGCGCTTTCTGGACAGACACACGGTACGTAAATAGAACCTGAGGAAAAGAAAGATTTATTCCCTTGTACCGTGGACACATGCAGAATGCAGGCTTGACATGAGTCGTATATTGACTACAATCTAGCTGTAACACACACACATACGCACCCTGCACCTCCTGGGGTTTGGCTTGGGTGTTTTTTGGGGTTTTTTTTTGGGGGGGGGGTGGGGGGGGGTTGATATTACACATTTTCCAATTACATTTTACTTTGAATAGACAAACTGCTGTTTGATTTCATGGAAGTCCAGATGCAGAGAGGAGTACAACTCAGCCCAGCATGCATTCACCAGGAAAACAAGGAGGAAAAAGGAAAGTCCATTCAAAAATTTCTCTTGTTCACCAATACCCTCCACTCCCTCAGGAACAGAGGCAGATATTTATGCAGATTATTTTTTCCTCTTCTAAAAAAAAATTAGATGGTTGTATTTTAAGAAGTGAAAGCCTTGCTGCATTTGAAGGCAGCTGTAAGTCTAGCAACAGCAGTGTTAATACCTATGTAGGTCAATCTTCTGTCTGGTCCTTGAGGGTTTCAACACAGGGCTAGTCCATTGATATTAATGGGAGGTACTCCTCCCCAGTCCCCACACACCACAATGACAATCAGCTCAGCATGGTAATTAATGCTGCTTCGGAGATGGCTTTGAGTCAAGCGACTCTCCCTTTCACAATGCTCAGAAAACTTACTTGTAGGACAAAGCAGCAAAAGCACAGACCTAAGAGCAGAGCAACCCCATGCCAACAGTATTTGTCTCATGTATCGACATGTACGTTGATTCTCTGTGCACGTATGTGTACAGAGACGAAGGTAGACAGATGCCTGGTGACCTGTCTATGCTCCAAGCTGGCCAGATACAAGTCTGCTCTGGACTGGAAGCTGAAAAGTCCATCTAAGAGAGCATCACAGGGTGCAGGAGCACCCAAGGCTCACAGAATAGCGCTGAATCACACACAGCCAGCTCTGAGTCGGCACCGGAGGCCAGGTTTGTGCGTACCTCTCCACACAGACATTCATTGCAATTGCTCAGTATCATTTTTCCAAAATCACATTCTCACGACCCTCACTTCTTTTCTTGCTCAAAGATATTATTTTCTAATACAAATGGCAAAGATCTCTGCAGGCCACAACTCACTCTCCAATCATTATTAACTTTCAACAACTCCATGGAAAGGTAAATCCCTTGAAAAAGCAGTATTTCCCTTTATATTATCCGTATTTTCACTTTACCAGTATTTCATTTTATAATATATCACTGCAGAACTACACTGAGGCATTCAAAACCAACATTTGACCCATCTTAATAAAAACATCTATAAATTACATATTTCTTTTTTAAATACAGGCACACAATCTTCAGTAGCAAACCTTAATAATGATTCCTCAATTTCCTATTTTATATTAAATATGTTATCTGGGATAAAACTTTGGCATAATTCCAATTAACGATAGCAATGTTTTTTCCTGAATATGAAAAAAAATCTTGACATCAATCTTTCAAATATTTTCTATGAGGAGAGATGATGAAGTAGAGAACAGCTACTGCAATTATGAAAGCCATGACTGAAAGTCCTTAGGAATATGAATTGATCCAGAAAAGGTCTTGATCCAAGAAACAGTTTTAATCACTTTGCAAAATCTCAGAGACTGAGACACACTTTATTGACCTGTAACATTGCCACCATCTTGTCAAAATATTTTCAAACTGGATCAAGCTGGAGCATGCTATTTTACAACGATACCACATATTTCTTTCCTCCAAAGGAATACAGCAAACTGCATAATATCTCTGAGACAGGCAAATATTCTGACCTTTTTTCTTTCAGAATTCCTATCTTGGTGACCCAGCAATAAATGTATTTTTGAAATGTCAAATTTGTTTCCATGGTAACATGAAATGTCACTCCTGGAGATGATGTTCAATACAAATGTGAAGGGTTGAAGGCTATTTAACGTGTTTTCAGTTGCACCTATTCAACAATGGTTGTTATACTTTAAAACTCCATAAAGAAATTAAAATCTATTTATCAAAAGTTGATCTCTGGCAAAGTGACTTTTACACCTCACATTATTGCCTGCAACAGCACTCACTAATGAGAAGACCCTTTAAGTACTTGTCTGCTGGTGGAGCATAGAAACATTTTCTATTGTATTGATAGTCATTGCCAAGTTTTATTCCCTGATTTCCCAAGGAAAAGGAGAGGTTTCATCTACCATTTCTACCCAAATGTCTTCTGCATGAATAGACCATGGGAGGGAGGGGGGAAAAAAGAGAAAAATAAATAAAAAAAAAAAAAGATTACCAGGGCAGCTGAAGGGGAAAAATGTCTTTTATGTACCCATAAGAACAAAAGGAACATACTCATAGTGCAACCCACTTATACATATTACATATACTATAGAGTCCCTGTATATACACACACCGAGACATAAACCCAACTAATAATTAAAAGTTTCCCAGCAGGTTTTGTAGTTTACATAATCTGCAACACGAAGTTCAGACTCCCCCTCTGTTCTCAGTAAGGAGTGACAAAGGGACACACAACGGTTCGCACATGAAGGCAGGACAATTTCATGTCACATTCAATGCTACCCCACTGAAGATATAGTTGGGCCCTCTGACACAGAGGCTGACCTGTGACCGGAGCCTGCAACTAGGACAGCAAGAGCAGGTTTGCAGTGGAAAGGGAGGTCTGTGGCCTGACTGACACAGAGGGCTCATTCCCTGCCTGTGGTCAGCTAAGGAGAGAACGAGATCCTAGGAAGAAGGAACACCAGCCTTTCATGCTCTGAGAGGTGGCTCTGCACCACAGCTCTCGTGGGCTGTTCTAAAAGGTAGAAACAAGATAAAATTTTCCCCAAAGTTCATAAATAATATATGAACAATTAAGTCTCTTTTTATGGATGCTTCATCAAATATTAATCCATTTTTATTTTCATAAATTTTACAATTTACAAGTTGTTGTTGTCTTAATTTTATGTTAACAAGGCATCTGAAGCTGACAAATTTGGTTTCAGGTAAAAGATGATCAACTTAAAAAAAAAGAGAAAGAAATGAGTAGGACTTCCCACTTTCAGTCTCAAATATCACAGGTTCTTTCTGTTATTTCTTAAAAAGAAGGAAGGAAAGAGTTAGATCTCTCTGCTGAAGAATAATCTTCAAATCAGTTTTATTTCATGACAGACTATTGTGCTCATGGTGTCCACGCTGATAAGCATTCAGGCCAGGTACATGGTCTCTTATTACCCTACTGTCTGAATATATCCGCTGTGTAACTAATCAGACAACCTCAGCAACTCACCTAGGCTGCTGAGCAAAAAAGTTACAGCATTTCACTTTGCCTGGACTTGTTCTTATTTTCACCCCACAGGCTTAGCTTCTATTCAGGTCTTCCGAAAAGGAATCAAGCAGGGACAAGAGATGGTGCAAGTGAAAGCAACAGAAGCAAGAAGAATACCCTAGAAACATCACAGAGATGAAGGACCTGGGGGAGCTTGCCAGAAGATACCCATAAGTATTTCTGAGGTGTTTAAGAAACCCAGTTTGTTTGATATGACCTGACTGTTGCAGAGCTACAGTTCTTAGACGAGGTTTACATGTACCAGAACACTTGGAGAAACACAGTGCAAAAAAGGGTGGAAAAGGGGCATCTGCAGGACAAGGAAAGCGAAAGAGAGAAGTTATGAAATAGCTGTTCAAAAGTTCTAGATGGTCAATATGGGCGGACCTTTTATCTAAACTCTGATCTAACTGTGACTAATTAAAATACCCTTAATTTCCAAGACTTCGTTATTTGGTGTTGTTCTATATTTTCAAAATGTTAAAGTTTCACAGATACTAGGCTGGTTTTCCTAGTGAGGAAATGGAGGAAGAAAATCCTGTGCATTAGAGTAACATAACAGATGCCAGGCATCCCAACAGAACATATTAGGGGTCACTTTGACTGTTCTAGCATGAGTTAAAATTAATGTCCCAAGAAATTTTTCTTAGGTAACTTAGTTACACAGCTCCAAATTTTGCCTCTTGGTTCTATTTAGGTAGTTCTGCATTATGGTGTGGATGAAGCAGTGACAACAGCAAGAAATCTCCAAAGGCATTAATGCAATCCCCACCACAGCAGAAATACTGCTTCAGCACCATGCATCTTGATGACTGATTTCCTCTGAGCTTCACTGACCAGTGTCATTACAACAACAAAAATAGACTGTGGAAGTAAGATGAAGCCAGGGGAAATAGTTCATTAAAAAGTAAAAGCATGCGCTGTCATATACATACTTGCATGCCCTCGAAGCAGACACCTGTTTTAGAACAGTCTCATTTTTCTAAATGCGATAAAAGGGACACAGTATATTTTACAGTGACAAAAAGCTCAGGTATGAGTGAAGCAGTCACTGGTTTCCAGAAACGCGTGTCAGCAGTGGCAAAGCAGTTTCACAGAGGATCAGAGGGCTCCCGCCAACAAGGAGCTAGGTGAACAGTTTTGAGCTTGGGAGGAAATTCATGACACACTGCTGAAGTCACTGGTACCACAGGAGCCAGCCCCTCTGTGTGGTCATCAAACCCAGGCAGCCCAGCTTCTCCAGGAGAAGCTGGTAGCAAAAAGGAAGCCCTCCACTGTGTTGATACCTGAGCTGGAGCAGTTAATCTAGGTGCCTAAGTTACACCTTACAAATGCCTTCACACAAGTCAAAGCCTTTTCCATCTGAGCCGTTCAGTGCACATACCTGAAGGGAGTATGGGTTGCATCATATTTGAAACCCTCCTAAGCCCAGAGACATAACCCAGAACAAACTCTGCACTGCTCTGACATATATTGGTTTTAATAGCTCTGTAGCGATTTCCACGACCTGCAGATTACGAGGCAGCGCAGCCGTCACTGAGAGGTACCTGTACCCTTTTAGAGAATTACCAGGAGAAGCCGTTCTGCTTTATGGACAGCCACTTTTACGTTGCCAAACTGCAGCGTTGCACATCTATTTCATTTAGATTTATAAGTTTGGTCCCAGTTTAAGGCAGCCTCAGCAGAGACCATGAAGACCAAACTAACTGGCTGGAGGAAAGCAGTGTTTATTGTGAAAGCCTGGTAAAGCTCGCAGGGCTGCTGCGAGGGATGCATTGCCCAGGGCTGTCAGCCTGGCACCTCTAGCAAGCACTGCAAGGAAGTCAACATCACATGGGGCAAACATCATTTCAGAGCTTACAAAAACCAGAAACAGTACTTGTTTAGTTACTTATGTTTAGAAACCCATACAGTCAAATTCTTCTCTAACTTTCCTCTGTGCAGACAAATGCAGTCAGTGTTGCACAGGGTGAAAATCAGGTCAGAGTCTGGCCTAAAGCCTTCCTGGGGAACGGGTGGCAGGTGACATCTCTACCGCTCAGAGACACTTGGCAGATGGGGCTAATCCTACCCTCAGTCACACCATCACCATCTTCCCTCTTACTGATCTATGAGATGGCTTGGTTTTCCCCATTCTCTTTTAGTTTTCTGCCACTCCACTCACAGTTTTAATTTACTTTACAAGTTTATTTTAAAGAGTTGTTACTGATGTTCTTATTTAATTTGCCCTTGTTTTTGTCTCTTGCTCAGGCCAGGACCCCAGATAAAAATCAGACTTTAGCATTAGTGAGTAATATCCTGGTGCACTTTGTGAATAAATATAAACAAGATCATTCAATAAATGCCACTCAATTTTGTTAAACTCGTTACACATGTAGAAATGCCATTTAATCCTCCAGTAAGTGAAGCGACTCCAAAATAAGGATCCAAGTGTAATGAACACATTGCTTTAAAATAGAAAGAATTAAAAAAGAGGAATTCCATTTAAAAAAAAAAAAATATCCTAAGAGGAGAAAACCTCAAGCAAACAAGAAAGCTTAAGCCAACTATAATATGTAGAAAACTAATATCCCTAAAACTGAAAATAACCCCAAAATCCAATAATATAAAAATGCTTTATTAGGTTTTCCTTTTGAGTTGTGGTGGGTTCCAAAAGGTTCTGCAATGCAGAACCAACGAAATAACACACAGACGTGCCTTCGTTTTTTGAGTCTTTGCTCTGAGTGACAGCTTTCATTGTAAACTTTTGTTTAGAAACAACAGATTACATGATAAGGCTCTTCCAAAGAGATTATGAAAAAGACATTGAGCAATTGCTCTCCAGCAATATTAGGAATAGTACAGAAAGAAATTTCCCTGATTCACAGCAAATGTCACTTTGATTATGATTAGGAAGGAAAAAAACAATCTAAAGGTAGCTGGGTACTCAAACAAAATGTCTGTGGGAGGTTATGGTACCTCTTTTTTTGGAGGTTACTTAACAAAAAGAAAACTTCCTTCAAGATCGGGTCACCCCCATACTCTTACCCTTTCCTTAAATTTCCGCAGTTCTTGCAGCAGTTATCTGAGAAACACTTGTGCATTCATTCATGGGAAATCCAGTCAGACTTACTTAGCCAAGCTGCAGGCTTTTCAGAAACTCCTGCTGATACCTCGAGGTCCCACAGAAACACAACTTACACACATTCACACCCCACTCCCCAGCGATGTCCGTGCTTCCCCATTAGCACACTGCTAACTCAGTCTCTTTTGCAGCTCCAAGAGCCTGGGGTGCCACAAGTCCGCATTTACCAGCTACAGCTGCCTCTGGTTTCTAGATAGCAAAAGCATCAGGCTATGGTGTTCCCCTACCCTGCACACACCTGGGACCCCACACAGTTTGTCACATGAATGGTAGCCACCCATTTCACAGCAGGGCTTGCTGCTCAAGTCTCTGTGTCAGGGTACTCCTGACTTCAGAGTCTCATGGCCTTCAGACTCCCCGCACAGACACATATACATGACTGCACAGGGCTTTGGTGGTGAAAATTAACACATGGTGTGTGTAAGACTGAGTAACAACCTACACACCAGAAGACACAGGTCCTGTAGAATTTAAGAAAAAAAAATCATACCAGTCATGTAACTACAATTATAAATACACAGACACACAAAGAGCTGAAGCCAATTATTAATTCTGTAATTTCCCAGCTCTGAAGATCTTGATATTTTGACCTTAACACTTCCCTGCCAGATTTACAGGGTGTAAATGTCATTTGCAGTCACTCGTAACTTTACGATACATTCTGAATCCAACACCTACTAGCTGACTCCCTGCCAAAAGGCAATATTTTTTGTATAAAATGTGATCAAAAAAACATTCAACTATATAAATATATACACAAACAAGGCTTCCCCCTTCCCCCCTCCCCCCTTTTTAAGCAGCTCAGTGTGGAAAGATGGAAGTTGGCAAGAAAAGAGTCTTCAAACAAGAACAGCCTCTGCGCGTTTGTGGTGAAAACTGGGTTTGATTTGATCCAGTTCTAAGTGTTTTAATATCACACGTTGGGCATGCAGCATTCACACTGTGCCATTCTGAAGTCATTTTCGGAGTCCTACCAAGCAAGGGCTGCTGCACAGCACATGCCTTAGCTGTGCAGCGAACACACATCTTTCTCCTCATGAGCAATACTGAAGGCAGAAGGCTTTTCCTCAAGTGCGCGCTGCAAACTGTGCAGCTGAAAACTTCATGCTCCCAGCAAAGGAAGAGGTTTTGGCATGTGTGTGTCCCACAGTTCAAGGAGCACAGTTGAAGTCGGAGGAGAAATGATCAAAGATGTGAGATAGATTGAGAACTGCCTGCTGATTATTTTTAAATTTGGAGGAAGATTGAGATGTGCCTTTGAAAGTTTTTCTTACTGAGGACATTATAGTTACCTATTTACAGCCCAGGAAGATACAGGTGTTGCCTAAAGCAAATCATGCCTGAAGACCCAACCCCAGGGCCACCACTTACCCATTAGGAGCAGCTTGAGCAAGCCCTATGTCTGTGGGTGGCATGGGCCACACAGGAGCAGCTGTCCCAGGGCGCAAGGGGCTCTGCCTCACACCACTGCCCCTTCCCTCAGCCCTCCAGAAGGGAGGTGGGCAATTCCCTGGGTGCATCCCCCATCAGGTCTGGTCCCCTCGTGTGGGAAGCAGCACCCTCCATTCCCATGTACCTGTTACTCATGGTACCTCTATGCCCAGTATCAGCACACCAGCCAGCTCTGAGCCTGAACACCACAACATTTAACACTTGGAGGATTTATTCCTGTTTGTTAATGAGTTTGCCCGCTTAACTGGAAGGGGTGGGAGGTTTCCTGGTTTTCAAACACTGAGAACACTAGAATAACAAGCTTGGAGGATCTGAGCGTTTAGCAGGAGCTAATGTCCCTGACCACTACACCCAGGCTCAGGGCCCTTCCTACAAGCAAGGCTAAACACGAAAAATCCCCTGTACCAACCAGTCACTCCAGAAAAGCTCCTGCAGTCCTTCCTTGGACTGCCCCACCAGCTCCGACTGTGCTGCCAAGCGGAGAGCCCACAGAGCCTCTGGTTCACCACATCCTGCTCTCCGCAGCATGTTCACAGCTGAATCCATGCTGCAAGTCCCAGGAGGACAAAAAAGCTCAGGGAACAGAGGCAACGTTTCTGAACTTCCAGGGGCTACATGTCTTGGCTTTCAAAGAAATGGTTCCTCTCTTTTTCCAGAAAAAATTATTCCCAACATGTTAAGCTTTTCCGTGTTATTTTTTCCACCCCTGTAGTTAATGAATTTCTATTGTTTTCTTGCCAATTATTTATTCATTAAAACAAGGCTTGCATGAAATGCAGGAAACCCAGCAGGCCTACAGAGGCTGCCGCACAGTACAGCAGTCCAAGAAGCGTGACTACAACAGGACAGTGTTGTCTCCAGCAGCAGTCCGGGTGTCCCGGCAAAGAGGACACTTCTGGGCAGGACCAGGCTGCGACAGGCTAACGGGCTGCTCCATAGCAGCTAGCAGCCATGGGGCTGCCAGCACCATCCGATGTGGCCACAGGCAAACCCAAGGAATAGGAGGCACAAAGCAAAGACCTTCACTATCAAGAAATTCAGTTGCTCCTCCATGAAATGGGAATGAATAGTCGCAACCACGTAATCTTTTATTCCATTTATGTTGCATGAGCTCTATTAAGCAACAACTAATAAGTCCCCTGGAGTGAGCTATGAATTTAGTCCTGCTCCTGCAGGAGTCTGAGGTAAAGGCAAAGCAGGTATCCTGCCTTGGACAACAGGCCCAGTGGTGCACATGGGGTGCAAGCAGATTTGAGAGCTTGGTTTCTACAGAAACAAGATGGAAGATGGGAGAAAAGAAGCGTTATTAATCCCTTCTGCAAAAGTAAGCCATGGAAATTTGCTGTCTGTTCAAAGTCAGTCTGCTGCACAGCTGGGAACTGATCTCTTATCTCAAGTGCCAGTCTAGTGCCTAAACCACAAAAGCGCTCTTTCCTCCACTCCTTCGACATGCAAATAGAGTATAATTGTATAGGCATGCTTACCATAAACAACTAGCAGAACTTGGCATCATGCTAATGGGATTTTTATTAGCCAAATATTTCTTTGGTAACCAGGTCAAACAATCACGTTCTCTTTTGTTTCCTGTTATGAAATGAAACTGAAAAAATATGCCACTTAAAAAAATAAAATAAGAAGCCCAACCAGTCCTTTTTTCATAAAGAAAACAATATGCTTAATGCAGAATAAACCACATTTTATGAAAAGAGGTCATCTTTGGGGGGAGGGAGAGAAACAATTGAAAAGAAAAAAATGTAGCACAAGAGGGAATTATGATTTTTTTTTTCTTATGGAAAGTATTTACATGTTTATTTTAAGCCTAACATAAATGTAAATATTTTAAACAAACAAAAACACACCAGGGGTAACAATAGAGTATTGTTTTTTTATGTTGAATAAAAATTGCCAGGACAGTGCATGTATATTTTTAAACATGCTGCTTCAAAAAGCAGGATGCAAGGGATGTTGCATCTTTAATTTTTCTGTTAATTATGGATTGAGCATTGTTGTGAGTCTTGTCCTCAAAACCCAGCTCAGAAAATAAGAGCAGATGCTCATAGCCAGGTTTGGCTCATGTGGGAATTGAACAGAACATATTGGTTTATAATTAATGTAATTTGTTGGATTATCTTTTGTGAAGGAGCTAAGGTAAACAACCTTGCAGCATTGTAGTGAAATTCTTCTGCACTCAGAGCCTCTGTACTTGATGGAGGATGACAAAAAAACCTACCCTTCCTCCTGCATAGTGGGGAGATTTGGAAATGTCTGTCACATTCAAACACATTTTAATTAACTCAAAGGAAAGAATTAGGCTACAGACCCTAAAGCAAGTTACAAATAGTGTTTAAAAATCAGAGCTAATGATTCCCCAATTGACTATTCTGATTAACAGAATTCTCTTTTCTAGTTTGCTGTAGTTTTGTTATGGGACAAAGATGGAGTGGGAACATGATTTTTTTCCCTGAAAACAGTAGCTGTTCCTCAGACCAAATTTACTGGTCCAAAGGGCTCCTCCCCTGGCTGGCATTTCTGTCTGGCCGCACAGTACTTGAGCAAGCATGGCACTAAGTGGCAACATAAAGAAAAAAAAAAAGTCATGTTTATGTAATGTGACACTTTCCAAAAGACTTTTCTCCAAGAGTACTCAGGGTCTTGGTAAGCATTAATAAACAACGCTTTAGTGTCCAGGGGAAAAAAAAAAAAAAAAAAAAATCAAGCTCTGTGTTCTTAGGGGTAGTAATTGCAGAAATACGGGCCAAAAGCTTGGTTGTGTGTCCCAGGATGATGGCATTCATCCTGACTCCAAACTATCACAGTAAACCTTAGCTCTATTTCTTCACGTTTCACAGAAAGATTAAAATCTGAAAACAGCAGCTTAAGGAGTCAGTTCAGGCTTGCTGTCTCTTCAGGCTCACACAGAATCACAGAGTTAAGTTTTTTATCCTTTGCACATCTAAGTCCTCCTCCCTTCAAAACACAGTGAGTTCACCTTGCCATACCAGGATACCAGCGTGGTGTCCCCTTTTCAGCCCAGTTGCCAGGTGCCAAGGAGGGGCTGCTGGCCATGCTGGAGAGCTGGCCAGGATGCCAACAAGAAGCTGGCCTACAGCCAGCAAGATTTTTTTGAGCCAAACCCACATGCCATGCACCCTTTGCATTAAAGGGCTTCCTTCAGCAGCAAGCATTTGCCTTGCTTCAGCCTCACAGCTTATAAAGGTAAAATGGTACCTTGGGAAGACAGAAAAATGGAGACCAAAGAGCTTGTCTCCAGCCATTGCTGCCACCCCTCACAAATCAGCAGCTGGAGAAACATGCCACCAGCACACAAGGGACAAAGGCCAGTAAGTGAGTGATCTTAGCGCTACCTTGGGACCTCTAGTTCACAAGAGGCCAAGTCACGGCAAGTACCTCAAGCACCCTCAGCTGTCTGAAAACACGGCATCTCTCTAGGGCATCTGCCAGCATCCCACAGATGCATACTGCCTTTGGCCACAGTTAGGGTGCCAGCAGCACATGAGAACCTCACCTTACAGAAGCCATAGCCTACACCTCAGCTGACAGATGGGCAGGGAGGCAGTTTTAAACAAAAGCAGGAGTACCAAACATTTGGCTTGCTTTTAAAGACAAAGAAAAATAAAAGCAGACATTGGGTGGTTGTTGTTTCCTTGGTCAGGACCACCAGGAGTTAGTGCTGTTGATGCTCATTGAAAGGGTCATCCTCTTCCCATAAAAGGGTCTTTAAAAACCAGGCATTTAGTCTTGCATCAGCCTAATTTGTTTTCAGGTTCTGTCAAGACTCAGAGAGGTTTTCCCAGCTGAGTTGCAAGTTGGTACTGACCATCCTGCAGATAGCCTGCCCCTTTTCCAACTCTCCCCTCTGAGAGAAATGGCACTCCAGAAAGCATATTCACAAACCAGGCACGCAACACATGAAACAGTTTGACTGCCAAAGGTTTTGACTCTTAAATAAGAAGTCAGCTGCTCTTCAAACTGCACATACAGAATATTTTTGGAGAACAGTTGTCGTGGTTTAACACCAGCCAGCAACTGAGCACCACAATCACTTGCTCACTCCCATCCCAGTGGGGTGGGGGAGAGAATCAGAAGAGTAAAAGTGAAACAACCCATAGGTTGAGATAAGAAAAGTTTAATAACCTAAATAAAATTTAATAGTAGTAACAATAATAATAATAGAATATACAAAAAAGTGATGCACAATGCAACTGCTCACCACCCACTGACCAATGCACAGCCAGTCCCTGAGCAGTGTCCCCTGGCCATCTTTCCCCTAGTTTATATAGTAAGAATGACATCATATGATATGGAATAACCCCTTGGCTAATTTGGGTCAGGTATCCCAGTTGTGCCTCCTCCCAGCTTCTGGTGCATCTCCAACCTTCTGAGTCAGTAGAGCATGAGAAGCTGAAAGTCTTTGATTTAGTGTAAGCACTACTTAGCAACAGCTAAAACATCAGTGTATTATCCAGATTATTCTCATACTAAATCTAAAACATATCACTATACCAGCTATTAGGAAGAAAATTAACTCTATCCCAGGTGAAACCAGGACAAGTCTTTTCTGGATATATAGCACTGCAGTTTTCTGAGAGAGGCAGCAGCACAGAGTTTGGTATACTCATACACCAAGTCTGAAGTCATAAATGAAGTAGATTTCCAGCTCAGAAATGTACATTGCTAATGAGCTACGGGCACAACTCAGTAATAGTTCCATCCCATATTCACAAGAACAATGCTCACTCATGGGGAACAACAGTCTTATCAGATTGGTAACTTTCTCTTGAATATCATGTTCAAATTTTCATATCCTTATAAATTAAGAAATACTAGAAAGAAGTGACCAGATGTTCAAGCCTCCTCCACAGCACATTCATTACCAGGCACACATTTAAGATGCATGCAAGTCTGCTAGGACTCTTCTCTGCAGAGGCTCACTCCTCTTAGTGTCATCTGGTTTTGCTAGCACAGTGTCTTCAGTACCTCAGCCCAGAGGAAACTTCTACCTCCAACCATTACCATTGTTTGCTGCATTGTTTCCCGTGGGCTCAGGAAAGAGAAAACACTTTCTCATTTCAAGCCAGAACCTGAGGAAAAGGGAGCAGAGGGAAAACAAGAGGCTGAGAAAGCTCTTGCATCCTGTGACAGTCATTGGTTTACTCATCATCTACCTGTCTTCTTCACTACTACGTATCACCACGTTCAAAGGGCCTAAAGCTCTTACAACTTCATTTTTCATGTAATGAAAGTTTTTGTTCCATGCTAGCCAAGCACCTCATCTCCTCAGAGATTGCCAGGCCTAGCTGTTGGGCCTTGAATCTCTACCTTTACAACGCTAACAATTACATCCCGGCCTTACAGCACTGTTGAGAATGTAAACGCATCGCACGGTAAGTATAAGTGCTCTCATACTAATAGCAGTGAAATGCCTGTGTAGAGACACGTGCATTCCCTTTGACAGCTAACTACTGTTTCTGAAAGATATGGAATGTACCTCATATGATTATAATTAATCAGAAATTTAAGAGTAAACATGTTGGTCCTTGTAAGTGAGAAATACTGAGGACTGGCCTATAGAGCATCTTAAATCACTTATTACTCTCTTCCTGCGCTGTTCTAATATCAACAGCACGACATTTTCTTTTCAAATTTTGTAAAAGTAAAAATATAAACCAAACAGGCTGTTCTCTGGCTGAGACCTTGGATTCTTTGGCACCTAATATAACAACAAAAAAATTAATTTCACATCATACTGGCAATAGCTTATATTAAAATTGCATTCTTGCTGCTTTGACATTACTGTACAAGGATCTTTGTTCTACATAAGTACTCAACAGTGTGGCTTTTTTTAAACTAGCTAGTATGCCCTCTGTCAATTCAACAGGATACATGAGACTCGCAATTTCCTACTTGTTCACATATCCATAAAAACTGTGCTTTCTAGTTTTGTTGTTGTAAGTTAACAGGCATGGCATGATCCCAGTGGACACCCCAAGCGTGACCCTGGCTGTCTCCCCAGTGCTTGTCCTGGGAGTGGATTCTCTTGTCCAGAAACCTTACAACTAAGGACAGACCTTCAGCTGGAGGTCCACAGACACCACACAACTCAACCATAATAAAAGCCTGCCCCTTTTTTGTCGCAGGCACAACTAAGGGATAGAAAAACTCTACAGAATACCAAAGAAAGGAGAGCTCCTGGTGGTGAGCATCACTACAAAGGGGCAAGTCAGATTCCCTTCAAGGTACAGAAACACAGGGTGGCTGCTCTGCTCCTTGTCCTGCTGCTCAGCAGCCATCACCATTCACAAGGACATGAATGAGACCAAATAAATGCATTTTGTCATGCCACAGCCCTCAAAGCTGGATTATTCTCTGTATTTTCCAGTGCTCTGTCCCACTCCAGCTGAGGAGTTTCAATTGTCTGTACATCCACAGAAAGTGTAAGGCAGCAGCTCCTCCAGGCATTTAATCACTCCTCCCTCCCAGGCATCCCCAGAACCATCTCTTCCCCATGCTCATTACCTTCTTCTCCAAAGCAGTAACACAAACCTGTGTCCAGTTTGTAGTGACCCTTCTCCCTCCTCTGTTAGGCAAGTCTGGTTTTGGTGACCTTTGATGCAGAAAACTTGCATTTCCGCAAGAATTTGCAATGCCAAAATCCAAAAGGAACCAGGCACAGATTTCTAGTACAGACACTCTCTATGAAGGTCTTACTGTTTCAGCAGATACCAAAAGCATTAATTGCTCACAGTGTTTACTATTGTTTTTTTGTCAGTATTTGATCCACTGTTGGTTTGACTTTTCTCCTGGGAGTGGGTGGATAGTCTTTTCATTACAACACTAATAAGAGAATTTCATATTTACTGAAAATGTAATTATGTCATTCTTAAGTATCATTTATTTGTTGCCTCCATACATTCCACAATGGGACTAGAATTTGGAAAAGCAAAAAACATTTATGTGAAAGGGTCACGTCCTCAAAAGAAGGGAAAAAGAAAGGAAAAAAACAACTGAGAGAAACCAGCTTTTAACCCTGCTATCTTGGATCCTACTACTATTGTGTTAGTAAATAAAGCAGTGGGAGGGAGTGGGGGTGAACCATAGGAATCGTTTACTCAGCTGAACTAAGGAGATGAAAGCATCTGGCCAGGCCAAATGGGTTTGTGGTTTTTCACCATAAGGGTTGCCACTTCAGGAGGGTACTGAGTTTTTACTGGAAATTTAACATTTGTTGACCAGAATGTGTTTAGTGGTCTTCAGAACTGAAAAACTGCAAGGCAGAAGTATTGCACCTTGATGTGGTAAATTAGCTAAGAAAATTCAGACTTGAGGAGAATGCAGTATTAAAAAAAGAGATCACAATGACCAGAGTCACTGCAGTTTTTCCTCATCATCAGAAAGTCTCACAAATTAGCTGCAGCCATCCATTAGCATAAGAGCAGTTGTCTCCATTTGGAGGGGCATGTGTGTCTGAGGCCAGGCAGGAGATGCTGTTTCATTTGCAATTGCCACCCCTGAGCAAGGAAGCTTGCATGTTGTGCATATCATCACTCAGCAAAAGCAGCCATCTCAAAGCCCTGTCCTCAACCCAGAAGTCTAATTCAGTGGTCTCCTGAACAGTGCATACTGGAAAAAAGCAAACACTATTGTCCTCAAGCTTTTTCTAAGATTAGATCTGACCTCAAGGGTAACAAAAGTTCACGAAATACCATCATTCCCATTTTACAGAAAGGCAAAGATGACATTTGAAAGTCAAAATGTCTTCTTTTACAAATAAGCTTCTTTGAATCCAGCATCTTCTCCCACAGAGTATCTGCATTACAGGCATATTTAAAGTGGCACCATACTGAGCACTACAATCTGAGAGAATGTTATCTCATTAAAAAAAAAGCCTGTCCCAGATTTGGTACCCCAGCACAGGCATGTTCTCAACATGGCATGTTTCTCCTTTGTGAGACCCAGAGTTGGGAACAGATGGTGGTTCTGTGTGGTTTGGAGCTTAAGGGAAGAAGAGGAAAATCTTGCAGGTTAGGATGACTGGGACATTTGATATCCTGAAGTTTAAAATCACTGCCTTGAACCCAACACAAGCCCACAGCAAAATACACCACTTAATAGACAGGCTGTGCTTCCTGTAGTAAGTAGCATGACTTCCTGGGTTGAAGTGCAGCTCTCGCCAAAGGCATGGCAATAATTTGGCATCCATGGAAAAAGTAAAGGTGATAGAAGTACATTTTAGCCATTCTGGAGAATGGCATGCAGCCTGTCTAGAAGATATAGGAGGTCTTTGCAGCTTTCCGGACATCTAAAGTACTTATTTTTGCAGACAGTTGGGAACTTCAGGAGTTCCCAAGCAAAATTCAGAACCAGCAGACCAAGGAACCATACCTACTCTATGGGTACAGCAGGCTGTGTGTAGGATGAGGTAAAGAGGTCTGAATAATCTGCAGCACATTGCTAAAAGTTTTGACCTTGTGGCATCTTTAAAGGAAAGGAGAGGTTGGACATTTGGAGAATTTCAAGCTAAAAAATAACAGATTGATTCTGTACTTTTCTCACCCTCCTTGATTGTTCCATGAGACCATCATATAAAACAACTTTCCAGAACAGTCCAAGTAAGAGCAAAAGTCCAGCTTCACAATGGCAGAACTGAAGGACAACAAAGCGAGGACCTGCCTGCAGAGAAACAGCTACTGAAGCCGCTAAAGAAACTATTCTACAACAGAAAGTAATAGCCATATACAGAATAGTGTAATAAATTTACTTCAAAATAGGCTTCATCACTTCACTTTGCATACGCACATCCCAAAGACCAGCTTTATGCATTCTGCCACTCTGCACGTAGGATAAAACCACTTTCAAATTCAAAGAAGACATGTTCTCTGCTCCTGCTTTCAGGAGGTAGCAGTAGTTCAAATGAGAAATGCTGTGTACTCTTAAGCAGCAAACTGCACATAATTATATATTTTCTTAAGGTGTCTTGCATTATTAAAGCCTCTTTAAAGAAAACAAAACTGAACATAGCTAAAGTACATGACTGCACAACTAAGCTATATACCAGAACAGCAATGGACAACGATTCTGCTCTTTTGCTTATCCCATGTTAACCAGCACTAGAGATACAGGAACAAGAGCAAAGTATCTGCAGACATATTTGTCACTGTCTTTCAGCTGTATTTCCCCTTTGAACTATCAGAACTACAGAGGTGTCAGACCTTTTGAACACTTATTTACCAAACATAGCTTCCGATAACCTTCCAGACAAAGCACTCAATCAAAATTCAGACATGACATCACAAATGAAGACAATTTCTCTGTCACTACCTTGGAGTTTTGCTTTAAAAAAGCAACCATGATGAGAAGATACATGAGATATTCAGCTGAAGTCTGGGCTACGTATTTTCCTTATAACAGCCCACAAAAAAGGACTTAGTACAATCAATTACTTACATCTAACAGGGCAGATTAATATTGCTGTTGATCATAAACCTAGGAGTTTTTTCCCCAGTATGCAAACTTTGACTGTCAGGGAATACAGGAACACAACAGACTTTTGGCTTTGTTCTAACAGTAAGATTCCTGAAGGGGAATAGTGTGATACGTACTTACCACGCTATGGAGAGCCTGGAACATGCCCAAGTCTATTTTAGGCCCTTGCCTCAGGGTACATCTCTGAGGAAACAGGAAACCTTGGTTTAATACCAAAGCTAAACCTACAGACTAAACCTAGACTACAGTTCCCAAAGAATTTTCCTACCCCATTTCTGCTTCTTTTCTGAGTTTTCTCCCTGAACTTCAGATTCCCAGTGCATCTTTCAGCTTGCTGCGGTTTTCACTCATGAAGTGCCCTCAACACCCTGAATATCCTGCTATGGCCTCCCCAAGGAGCCCTTGCTCTGGCTGTCACATCCCCCACAGCACTTCCCTGCTCCAGACACTGCAGCTTAGACTCCATGCCAAACTTTCCATGGACAATTTCTCTTCAGGTCATCCCTACCCACAGGCCACTCTACCTGAGGTCAGCACCACCTGATTAGCCATTACAGAGGCTCCAGCCATCTCTCCCATGGCCAGTCACCCTGTGCCACAGGGATAAAAGCTAGTCCTACTGTATTTAAAGGCTTTCAGTAGCCACAAGGAGAGTAAGCAGCTGCCCTGAAGAGCACAGGCTTGATTTAGTGCTCCCTATCTGAAAAGAAACATGAAGTTAAACGTACTAAGGGCTGGGCCCTATATGGGCAAGGCCTTCAAACTGCTTTTCCCAGTTTCTGAGTCCCCATGCTGTATTCCATTTCTTTAGGCAACACAAAGGCTAGGCCTCAGATTAAAGGTGGCAGGGAGAGAGACGACTGCCACAGCACAACTGATCCACACACAAGGTGACCCTGATGCATGCCTGGTGCATTTTCACATGCACCGCAAGTCCAGACCTATCAACATACAGCCCCAGGTCTGCACAGGGCTAGAGCCCACCATCATTTTAAAATAATCCAGGCTCTTTCTTTTTCATTCCTGCCTCATCATGAGCATACAAATTCAACAGTTTTAGGTCTTACAGACATAAGAGTCTAAACTAGCTAGTAAAAATTATTGTGTATGAGACTGACTTAAGGCACGTCTGGGAAATAGGTCACTGAAGTCCTAAGGGACAACCTGTGAATGCAGCAGACACAAGCCAGTTTATTTGGAGGATTAACAAACAATCCCCCCCACAAAATGTTCCTTAGAGCTATGCCAGCTAAAGACTCCCTTCCTCCATGGGACCAATTGCTCTTTTTAATGGACAGATGCAATAACATGAAGGAGCATTTTCCTGGAACATGATTTAGAAACCAGACTTTTACTGGTTTCAGTGGCAATTGTGCTCCTAGTAGTCACTTACTCCAATCCACAATTCCTTGGTTATTCATGTAGGTTATTAACTATCAGATGTTACAACCTTCTGGAGCATGTATATCATTTTCATATGTTCCCTGCTGCCATGTGCACCTACAGACCATTTGAGCTTACTTTAAACAAATCTGCAGCTGTAACTGAAAAAAAGTATGAATTATTAAAAGTTTAGAAGAAATGTTAATTACTTCCAACCAAGGTCCAAAAGATTTAGTTAAATACTCCTTAGAGTGTATACGGCACATTCAAGAATACTGGCTATTCTCCAAAGGTTTGTATCTGCTAAGCTTAAAAATTCATGTAAGTCTTTAAAATTAATGCTGCATAACCATGTGTATCCTCTAGAACCATAGTAATTACAATAGAAGTGCTTTAATTTGTTATCAAGTGATTTTCATCATAATGTGACACTAAGTACCAAAGCATTTAATAATTATCCTATTACTATAAAGTATTAATGATATTTCCAAATATTTACGCTATAAGATAAGGTGGTTTTCAGTTCTCACTTCTCTTACAAACATAAATTGTTTGAGAGGTTCTTGAAACAGGTCACATCCTAAGATTTTTCTGGCAGCTGTTCCTCTTTCAGACCAGAATAAGACAACAGAAGCAAAGCCTTCTCTAATTTCTAGCAATGTGACAGGAAAACATTATCCTCTTTACAAAGCAAGTCCTCAGTCTTGAAGCCTTGCACAGATGCTGAACTTTGAATTCAATTGGCTTACTCATGTGCATCAAATCAAGCATAAACTTCAGTCCCTGCAGCTTCAAACTTGACCTATCCAGCAAATAAAATCCAAGATATTAGCTATATATTTCCTCATCTAGCTTTACATATATCAGTTAATGAAAAATGCCACACATGTGTAACAGTGCTTTAAGATTTTGAGCACAGAACTAGTGTGGAGCAAGCAGTTAGACCAAAAGGCCTTTCCTGCAACACTCAAAGCTAAATGACAGTGGCTCAAATTCTGCAGATTTTGCTCTTGACTGGAGGAGAGACACCCCCCAACAAAGTTCCCCTCTAAGCGAGGGCAAAGCTGTTCCCTCTCCAACCTTCGGTCAAGGCTATGGAAAAAAACTTGGCACACCGTGAGTTTAACCAATTTTTTGGTGTCAGTGACACCCTGACAGGGAAGTATGTACAGGTCATTCTTTCTTCCTGAGTTCTCTGTCCTCGCATTCATAACCTGGGATTTCAGTTCCTA